>JAUIMM010000153.1:34927500-35532500 GCA_031769625.1 Taudactylus pleione | reverse complement strand
TCACTGGGTATTTAGGTATGTTGTGTATCTGTTCACTGTTGTTCTTGATAAAAGTCACACCGACTGAAACGTTGAGCGCTGATCCTTTTGAGTCGTGAGTCTTATTTATTTCAAGTCCTGTGAGTGCCGCTGTTTTTCTCTGCATATACTTGGTTCATTAACCATTTATATATACATATATATATATATATATATATATATATAAAATGAACACATACAGTACATTATAGGTGGTAGACATTGAACTGACCTGGTTATGCATGCTTTTTTCGGCTGTTGACAACTGCCTTCCATCCTGTGCAAGTCAGTTCAGCCTCTGCACTCCACCTTGATCTCATCATTTCCAGGGCCAGCTGTCAAGCCAGTTACTGGGGATGGCAGGTGGAAGGTGGTTAAAGGGTGCGGCTTCAGCGGGGACCCAAGCTTCTACTGAACAGGGGGACACAAGTTGTGGGCGGCGCCAGGTTGCTTAAGGAGAACCTGTGGGTGGAGCTTCAGGGCAAGGGGGTGGAGCTATGGGCTGTAAGGAGAGGATAGTTGGATGGTCCGGGGCGGAGCTTCAGACAAACGATGTGGACGGTGGGTGTGAATGGTCCGGGCTTCGGAAGTACGGATCCTACAGACGGCATTCCCGTGGCCATCTTGGCCCCACCTGTAGATTGTCAGAATGAGCTTCTATGCAAAATCTCATTCTGACTAAGGGCCGGGCGGATGCGGATCCGGGTCACATGACCGGCCTGGCCATCCGCTGCGCTGCCCGTTCGGAGAGCTCTGATCATGGCAGCATGCTGGGGTAGAGAGTCACTGGGTAGCTGCGCCGGCTTTGTGGTAGGTGGAAGCAGCGGCTAGCGGCAGGTGGCGACGGTGGGGGGGGGACACAGACAGGCAGAGCTCAGCCCTGGAATGCTCCTAGCATTCTGAGTTGCCCCTAGGCATTTGCTTATAATGCCTATGCCTAGAGCCAGCTCTGGGTAATATCACACTACAATCTGCATTAAAAATGTGGATTGTAGTAAATAGAGCCCTGTGTGTTAATAGCTTGATTGGTCCTAGACTCCTTCTCTCATTTTAAAGGCACTTCAGCCAAGTACCCTAATTAAACTGTTGCTCACATATCTCTGCATCCCCAGTCAGGAGTCAGCCTTCTATAGGTTCTCAGGGGTACCTAATGTCCTAGTATCCATAGATTGCAAACATATTGGTTCTGAGGTCTGAGGTGATCTCAGAACCAATATGTTTGCAATCTATGGATACTAGGACACTAGGTAATGTGCAAGTGGTCTGTGATGCTAACATGCACATCATGAGTGTTGTTGCCAGTTATCCTTAGCCATGGTTATATCCTTTGCTAGGAAGCAAACAGTGGCACTAGGTGATTTTCAGCCAAAAGAGTAGATATTGTGTTAAATTACAAAAGTAATAGCCGACATACGCTGGCTACAAGGTGTGTCAAATAATCATTGCATGCACTTTGTTGGCATACAGTATGTTTTGTTAGCATGTGTGTCATGTTTCAGTACAGATAAATTAGGATATTTGTGTTATTCCTGGGTATTAACCCCTTAATTGAAACCACAAACTATTGCTAAACACAAATATAATGAGGTGCACATACTAGAGGTGTGATAGACATTACCTTTGAACTATTTGAGAGCAGGGCCAGGTCCCTCGATATATCCTGTGGGGTGCATCCCTATGTTCCTATGTTCATGCAGATGTGACAGATATAGATGCTGTTTGACATACTGTATGCTGGAAAATATATTCTGACAACAAAACAGGTTTTGACCCATCACAGCATGGAAACATAGATCCTAGTATACTATCTTGATGGATCATACCAAAAAGAGGTCAAGCCAGAGACAGCCACATTGAGTCATTCTTTACATGTGCTTACCAGAAATCAGACACAATGGGCCAAATGTAATAGGGTGAGAGTTTAGAAAAAGTGAGAGTTTAGCAGTAAACTCTCACATTGGTTGAGTTTTCTCTTCAAAATGGGAAAACATCTGAATGAGATTTTAAAGCGTGAGAGTTTTCTAAGTCTAAAAAAACATGCAAGTTCGCTCTGTTACTTTGTTTTTGGACACTATTACATTTACAAAGTTTAAAAAGTGTCAGAAACTCTCACTTTTCTAAACTCTCACCCTATTACATTTGGCCCAATATGTGTGTGTGGGTCTATTCTATTTTATTATATAATAGTGTCAAAGTCAAATAATTGGTTATGATCGATGTGCACTAATTATCTGACAAATTGATCGTCTATGGTCTGACGATACATATATACACGGAAGCTCATATGCGTATGCACATACTTACACATGGACGCTCATCTGTATATAGTCACATACATACTGACACATGCTTGCTATTTCAACACACGGACGCATATGTGCACGATCGTTCCCACACATTATAGTTAATAACCAGTGTTATTAAAGGTATTTATTTTGAGCTAATAATTATGATGTAATATGTACTTATACGAGATCTAAGGTTCAGTATACAGTGGACATGTCATGTTTGGTATCATACTAATCATGCGTCCGCTAGTTATGGATGATAGGGAGTTATTGGATAGAAATGTTATAACATGCATGTAGTGTTGTAGCCAGTATTAACCAGTTGTTCGGCGGGAAGCTACACAAAGGGACCATTGGAGAACTGAGCCATGCCACTGATGACACCGTATGAATCGACCAATGACTAGATTATCCAGAAGCAAGAACCAATGGAAACTTATCAACTAGTCCCTTTGTTAACTCTGAAGTCTGTAATGTATATAAGCTGTGTCCCGATCCCAGTGTAAAGGTATCTTCTTGCGACCACAGACGTCTGGATTGATGACTGTATGCTGGGACCAGTTGCATGCATATGTATTAGGGATGTGCAGGCTCGGATAGGTTCGAGTTTGCATGTGGAGTTCGGATTTTTTTATCGGCTTGTACTTTATTATTGCTTTTTAATCTAATTGTTAAATCTTTCATCGTGTTGCTTTTTCTTTACATAAATAACTTTTTGTGCTTTGGAACCACACGATTGGACTGGAAAGCAATTCTTTCTTAAGCGACTTGCAGTGCTAAATAGTGACTAGTGTTTCCATTTCCATCTCGCCACTCCATTAACATATTAATCGTTCACCTCTACACTAATGCATCACTCCCTCCTTCACATGTGTACTAACACATTCCACTACCTCACCTCTGTAGTAATGCATTATCCTCACTCACCTCTGTAGTAACATATTTCCCTCCCTCACCCATGGTGTAACACATTCAACATTCCCCTCCCTCACCTGTGTAGAAATACAATCCCTCCCTCACACCTGTAGTAACACATTACCCTCACTCATACCTGTAGTAATTTATTCCCCTCCCTCACCTCTGTAGTAACACATTACCCCTGCTAACCTCTGTAGTAACACATTCTTCTCCCTCGCCCCATAGTAACACATTTAACATTCCCCTCCCTCACCTGTGTAGTAACAGATTACCCTCCCATACCTGTAGTATCACATTCCCTTCTCTCACCTCTATAGTAACACATTTCCCGCCCTTATCTGTATAGTAGCACATTTCTCTCCCTAATCTGTGTAGTAACACATTCCCTTCCCTCATCTCTATAGTAACACATTCACCTCTCACTGCTGTTGTGATACATTTTCTTTTCTCCGCTTTTAGCCCTTTTCACTCCCTTAGGAGTCAAGTTTAAAAAAATCCCTTCTTAGTGGGCACCTAGATCATGGAAAGAATATACTACCCGATTTTAATGTTTCTAGGTCCAGGGGTTTGGGCTGGCCATTGATGAGTCTGGGCCTGACTCTGCAGTGCATGCAAGTGCACTGCTGAATGCAGATTCCCGATTATCAAGAATCTGCACGTGCGCAGGACCCATTCTGCGAGTGTGCAGAATTTGTCCTGCTCAATCGAACGCAAGCCCTTGAATGCCTCTGCCTGACTGACAGGAGTTTTCCGCGAGTGGCCAGCCCAGAGACTGTGTAGATGTATGCAGTCTTCTGGGCTCGCAAGCCGGCCAGCCTAAGTAAGCTGAGGCTTACTCAGCTGTCCGGCTGCCCGGCGCCATCCACCATCGTGACCATCGACCACCGATGGTGGATATGGTGATCCCAGCCTGCGACCTCCGTCATACACCTCCTGCTGCATTTGCATTATTAAAAGGATCGCAATTGCAACCCTTGTTGAATCAGGCCCTCAGTCAGTGGGTGAGTCAGGACATTTGATTTTATATTTATTATATATATATATATATATATATATATATATATATATATATATGAATCCTTATGGCCTGAGTATACACTCAAGCACTATAGAAGGAAGGCGGCACTCCGAATGATGAAAAAAAGTCAAATTGTATTAAATAACAAACATCAACTTGGCAAATATATGTGTTGACGTTTCAAGGCTCTTAGGCCTTTTCATCAGAACATAAATAGATAGAGTATATACAGCCATGGCCAAAAGTTTTGAGAATGACACAAGTATTGGTTTTCACAATATTTGCAATGTGGAGCCTTATTTTCAAGACCTCTGCAATTCGCCCTGGCATGCTGTCAATCAACTTCTGGACCACATACTGAATGATGGCCACCCATTCTTGCCTAATCAATGCTTGGAGTTTGTCAGAATTTGTGGGTTTTTGTTTGTCCACCCGCCTCTTGAGGATTGACCACAATTTCTCATTGGGAAGTTCTCAAGGACCCAAAATTTAGATGTTTTATTCCCTGAGCCACTTAGTTATCACTTTTCCCTTATGGCAAGGTGCTCCAAAGTGCAAGATAAGACATTGTTCGTCACCAAACTGTTCTTGGATAGTTGGGAGAAGTTGCTCTTGGAGGATGTTTTGGTACCATTCTTTATTCATGGCTGTGTCTTTAGGCAAAATTGTGGGTGAGCCCACTCCATTGGCTGAGAAGCAACCTCACACATGAATGGCCTCAGGATGCTTTACTGTTGGCATGACACAAGACTAATGGTAGCGCTCACCTTTCCTTCCCCGGACAAGCATTTTTCCAGATGCCCCAAACAAACTGAAGGGGGGTTCATCAGAGAAAATAACTTTACCCCAGTCCTCAGCAGTCCAATCCCTGCACCTTTTGCAGAGTATCAGTCTGTTCCCGATGTTTTTCCTGGAGAGAAGCGGCTTCTTACTGTCCTTCTTGACACCAGGCCATCCTCTAAAAGTCTTTGCCTCACTGTGCATGAAGATGAACTCACACCTACCTGCTGCCGTTCCTGAGCAAGCTCTGCACTGGTGATGCCCCGATCCCGCAGCTGAATCAACTTTAGGAGATGGTCCTGGCGCTTGCTGGATGTTCTTGGCCACCCTGAAGCCTTCTTCACAACTATTGAACCTCTCTCCTTGAAGTTCCTGATGATCCGTTAAATGGTTGATTTAGGTGCAATCTTACTAGCAGCAATATCCTTGCCTGTGAAGCCCTTTTTGTGCAAAGCAATGATGACTGCACATGTATCCTTGCAGGTAACCATGGTTAACAGAGGAAGAACAATTATTTCAAGCTCCACCCTCCTTTTAAAGCTTCCAGTCTTTTATTCTAACTCAATCAGCATGACAGAATGATCTCCAGCCTTGTCCACGTCAACACTCTCACCTGTGTTAATGAGAGAATCACTGACATGATGTCAGCTGGTACTTTTGTGCCAGGGCTGAAATGCAGTGGAAATGTTGTTTTTGGGATTCATGACATTCTGGAGTATATGCAAATTACCATCATAAAAACTGAAGCAGCAGACCTTGTGAAAACCACTACTTGTGTCATTCGCAAAACTTTTGGCCATGGCTGTATATATACATAATATTGGCAGATTTACTGCGTTTTGAGAATACCAACCTTACAGTATAGCACACTGATGATATTTTGTGTTGTAAATTTAAATTGAACAATTTAAAACCATGTTATTTAAGCAACAAGATTATGCTGTAAACATGTATTAAAGAAGAATTGCATACATTACACTATGATTTTCAAAGTCCAAAAGATAAACATTTGATTGCAGTACTAATTCCTGACAATTTTCCATACAAACATGCTGGAACCGTGCATTATTTTTTCTTTTCTGTATCTACCTCTTCATTCAAACTATTACTGATTCCTCTCTATGACCCTCTTGGTCCGTACACTGCACCTAAGCTGTCTGCCAAGGCCAGACTGCCCATCTGGTACTTCTGGCAAATGCCAGAAGGGCTGATGGCCAGATGTGCCATTCCAGTGTAAAACCCTGGCCGAGCAGCTCCACCTCCCGGCGCTATGCTCAGCTGGGATACTGAAAGACGGGGGAATGAGATGTAACAACGCCCATATTTGCAAGCACAGGGGGATTGCCAGGACTGATAAGTATCCCCAGTCCATCCCTGCTGTCTGCTGGTTTGGCTTGTCTGTAAAAAGTAGATGTCCATGTAGGTCAGAAAGTGCATCCATTAATGTATTAATTACTGTGATAATTTGAGCTAGGCTGGTGTCAATGCCATCAAGGGCATTTGTAATTTTATTTGTAATTTTATTTTGTGTGTGCTATGAGGTTGCTATACATTTCACTCTCTGGCACATACGGTCGCTGGTGGCAGACATTTGGGCTGTGAAGAATTCCTATGCTGTAGCTATATCAGGAGCAGAAATGGATTGGGCAGCCATGGTAGTTGAATTAGCAGCCTGTTGGTAATGAGGCCTTTCTTCATCTGCAATGGAAAATTATTGTATCCTTATTTATTTGGGGCCACAAGGGGTCCGCAGCGCCATACAATGTACATAAACAGGAACAGTATGAACACACACACACACAAAATGTGATTTACCATACAAAACATTGCATCACAGTTACAAGGTTAATAAACATTGCTGCATCAGCAGTTATAAGACCCAAATCAGCAGCGGGACAGCCAAACACAAAGGTTTGGTGTAACACAGGGCCGGATTACCAATGGGGCTGGTGGAACTGCAGCTCCAGGGCATCCATCAAAATAGGCCCACGGGATCACTAATCGCTGTGCTGCTGTAAACAGGAATTTTCTTTTCCTGCTACAGCAACCTGCCAGTGTTCATCCGTGGTCCTACCCCTTGATTGCAGGCTCCGACACCCATGAACACTGGCCACTACCCCCTTCACCCCTCTGGGCCCAGGATCACTGGCACCTGCCCCATCATGAGCAAGTTAGGAGATTTGGGCCCCCCTTTCACCTGCAGGTCCCCCCTATCAGGCCCCCACCTGGTAATAAGCTTCCTTTCCTAACTTTGCCTCTACAGCTGCAATGCAATGTGAGAGTTACAGCGCTGCTGTGCACACACTGCACAGAGGTACCTCAGCCCTTCTCTCCTATGAAGTCTGTCCCACTGTCCTCTTTGGCATTCCTGACTCTGCCCCCTCACCATATCTGTGCTTCTGCTCTCTTCTTGTATGTTGCTCTGCTCTTTACTCTACCCCTTCCCCATATATGTCCCTTTGCTCAACCTCATGTCTGTGCCTCTGACCATTCTCTATCTGTGCCTCTGCTAATCCCCATATCTGTGTTTATGCCCCCTTGCCATATTTGTGACTTTGGCCCCCCTCCCCATATCTATGCCTCTGTCCCTTTTTCCCCTGTGTGCCTCTCCACATTCGTGCCTCTGTCCACATTATCTATGTGTGTTTCTGCAGCCTCACCCAACAGCTGCTGGCTGTCGATCAACACCACATAAATGAACCTAAGGATGCCAAGTAAGCACATTTTTAAATTATTAAGGGCCATATATATTACTAAGGCTGATGTGGTCTCTTCACTCCTTTCACATCGCAGGGATGAGCTACATGCAGATCGCCTGTCCCAGCGGGTGCTACTGTATTTCATAAATCCCGATGCTATCATTGCCTACTGCAATGTGATCATAGGCACTATTATCGTGCCCAGACCTCATTGGTCTCAATTCAATTCATGTGATATTATGTGATGCTGAATAGCCCCTGGAGGGAACTCCCGGAGCTATTCAATTCACCATGCTGTTTGGTCAGACAGTTGCCAGTTAAGTCAGAGAGGCCTATTCATCAATACTAAAATAAAGTTTTTAAGGACGTTTTCCTTAATTAACGTTATTTTAGTATTCATGAAGAGACTTAACACAGGAGATATAACTGATATCTCCTGGTTAAGTCCCCCTGCGTTAATTTCCACACTCCCCAAACATTAGTATGGGGATGTAGAAATTATGGTATTCATCAAATTCCGAAAATGATGTATTTTCGGAATTTGATGGTGTTACTATTCGCCACTGTGAGGTAGCGAATAGCAGGTAACACTTACCTGCTTCCAGCTGGTGAGGTTCCCCGGCGTCTTCCTCCGATGCTCTGGTCCGTCCTCTGGCTCCGTTGGCTGTTCTGAGACGTGTTCTCCCAGCAGAACACAATAAAGTTTAGAGAAAAAAAAACAATTTTTTTTTTCTAAACTGTACAGTGTGTTGTTGGCAGACCACGTGTCAGCACAGCCACCGGAGCCGGAGGCGATGCAGCAGGTAGGTAAGTGAGGGGATGGGGAAGGTGAGCGGGGAACACAAGATTACCGCAGCTGTCGGGAGTGATGTGCATGCGATGGTTTTACAGATGTAACAGCGCATGTGCAGCACGGATTCCAGCTGCGGTAAGGTAGTGTAGAGAGGGAAAACTATCTATTTCCCGAAAAGCTGTCATCGCAAAATGACAGCTTTTCAGAATAGATAGGGAGGAGGAATGATGAATTCCTCCGGTGATTAGTTAGAACTCCATGTGAGTTCTAAACCAAATTACCAAATTCGAAACCAAATTACCTCCAGAGAATTTTTAGGTATGATGAATAGGCCCCAGAGAATGGCGGTTTAGTCGCGAGAACCGGCATCCTCCAAACAAAGTCTGTTAGCACCGCGCTAAACAGGAAAACAGCCACACGGCCGGCACTTTTGTCGGACTTCTCCTTGCACCCTCAGGGCGGTATGAAAACAAATCTTTTAGGTGGACCAAACAGCGCAGTGAATTGAATAGCTCTGGAAGCTTCCTCCTGGGGCTATTCAGCATCGTGCTGAATTGAATTGAATCGAGCCCATTGAGTATTCGATTATTGATAAATTGGTCCCCAAAGCCTTTATTTTCTTCATTTTAAAAAAATGCTTTATTCCTTTTAATCATTACACTTTTCAAAATATTTTTTTTAAAATATACTTTATCTACTCTTTAACAATTTGTATGTGTTAGCGTATATACAGTACTGTGTGTATATACTGTGCTGCATAAAAATTCACCAATACCCCCGGGGAGGCCAATTATCTCGGCCAGGAACTCTTTATACTACAATGTGGCTAGATATATTGATTATTTCTTGCAGCTGGTAATACCAGTGGAACCTACGTGTCTTACTGAGAAAACTGCAAGAAATTAAGGAGTTACCTGTTGCCTTTGCACAGATTATATCGTAAGCCTGTATACAAACATCCTCCATGACCGTGGTTTGCAAGCTATGAGACGATTAATTACTAACAATCCAAAATATGCTGGACCGGACATTGATTTGTTCCTGGAGTTATTACAACCTACTCTGATGAGGAATTACTTTCTATTTGATGGCCATTTCTGTATGCAAACTCATGGATGTGCTATGGGATCTTGTGCCGCACCGGCATAAGCTAATAGCTTTATGTTCGATGTTGAACAAGACCTGTTATTTTGTAATCCAGAGTATACTAGACACATCAGATTCTACACTAGATATATTGATGATGTCTTCATATTATGGATAGGTACCAGGGAACTGTCCCTTGACATGATGACATGCACCAATATGCAGGATCAGAACATAGATGTGCCTATAGAGTTGATAAAGGGTTGTTTAAAAACTTCAGTCTATCAAAAACCGACAGACTGTAACAATTTATTAGTGTTCTCTAGTCATCATCCTTCCTCCTTAATCAAGGGCCTTCCATACTCGCAGTATTTAAGAGTACATAGAATCTGTAGTGATCCTTTAGAAGAGGCCAAACAATTGGATGTGATGACCGAAAGATTTTTCCAAAGAGGTTACTCCCTCTAATTACTGAAGTAGGCTAGAATGAAAGCAGTGTCAGTACCAAGAGCCAATACTTTGTTGCCAAGTGCCCCAAAACGATGAATAATAAAATAGTATGGGGGAATAATTTTTCTTCCCGTAGTGGAGACATCACAAAAACTGCTAAACGCATGTGGCCTCTGATAAATTATGATGTAGAATTGCCTTTCTTAAAAGAAACTTAATTGTTACCTTGCTATAAATGCGGAAAAAATCTAAGAGACTTGTTAGTCCGTACAGGTATCGCAGGATTTAATCAAGCAAAAACAAAACATTTTCTTATTAAAACACCTGGTAATTACAAGTGTTTAGGATGCACCACATGCAGTTTCTTAGAAACTGGTGATTCTTTTGCACACCCCCATTGTGGGAAACAATATAAAAGTAAGCACGTATTCAATTGTACTAGCCAGTACATGGTCTACTATATTAGATGTCCCTGTGGACTGTTATATGTACAGTAGGTAAGACTACATGCACTTTCCGTGAATGCATGGCTCTACATCAGTCAGCTATCCGGTAAGCTCTTGAGGGTAAGACCATGGAGCAACTGCTAGCTAGACATTTTAGGGAATGCAGACATAGTCTTATGACTCTACATTATAAAATGATAGATTTTATTCTAGACGAGATGATAGATCTAACAGGCTGTTGCAAACAGAAGCGAGGTGGATTCACCGGTTAAATACTGTGCAACCAAACGGTTTAAAAGAATCTTTGCCAATAACATGTTTTTTATAGATAAGTCTGGTGATCGGTACTTTGTGATTTATTACAGTGGTCTTAGTGGACCCTGAGATTATATGTAAATTATGTATATTCCGGGTCTATAATATAAACATGCCTCTATATTTTCATGTAGCTATACCTTTAATATGTACACAGAAGCCTGACTGGTGATGGGTATGTTACTGTTTTTGTTTATAGGTTGCCATAGCTCCCGGCAGCGGCTACTGTCGTCACGTCTGCTGTGATGTGCGCTGCATTGACATCAGACCCCAGCTTGGAGGAATACAGCTTTCGGCACTAGTGGTGATTCTCTCTGGTATAAATGTAAGTAACTACTGTTTATATATTATTCCTGAAGAAAGTCAATAAAGACTGAAATGCTGAAAGACATGTAGGAGTTTTCCGGACCCTCTGTAATACTGGTAATGACTATTGCGGAGTGCTGCTGCTACCCCTCTCTTTAGACACTTGTGTGTGTATAGTATATATATATATATATATATATATATATATATATATTAGGGGTGTGCACCGCCACTTTTCGTGTTTTGTGTTTTGGTTTTGGATCTGGATCTTTCTTCATGTTTTGGATCTGGATTGGTTTAGCCAAAACCACCCTTCCGTATTTTGGGTTCTGGGTTTTGTGTTTTGGATCTGTATTTTTTTTTAAAAAAGCATAAAAACTGCTAAAATCACAGAATGTGTTGGTTTTTCTGCTCCTATGCTATTATTAACCTCAATAACCTTAATTTCCACTAATTTCCAGTCTATTCTGAACACCTCACACCTCACAATAGTGTTTTTATGTCCAAAAGGCTGCACCGAGGTAGCAGGATGACTATGTTAAGCGACTAGAGTGGGCGGCACAAACACGTGACCCATCTAGGAGTGATACTGCAGTGGCAGACAGGATGGCAGTTTGAAAAACTAGGCCCCAAACTGTACATAATGCAAAGAAAAAAAAGAGGAGCAAGATGGAATTGTCCTTGGGACCTCCCACCCACCCTTATGTTGTATAAACAGGACATGCACACTTTAACAAAGCAATCATTTCAGCGCCAGGGTCTGCCACACAACTGTGGCTGAAATGATTGGTTCATTTGGGCCCCCACAAAACAAGCTGGCAATTAATCTGTCCCTGCACAAACTGGCTCTACGGATGCAAGATGTCGTCCTCATCCTCCTCATCCACCGATTCCTCACCCTCTTCAGTGTTGTGTACATCCTCATCCTCACAGAGTATTAACTCGTCCCCACTGGAATCCACCACCACAGGTCCCTCTGTATGTTCTGGAGGCTGGTCTCCCTGGAAGAGTTGATAATTCATTTTTATGAACATCATCTTCTCCACATTTTGTGGAAGCAACCTCCTACGCCGTTCGCTGACAAGGTTCCCGGCTGCACTAAACAATCTTTCACACACTGGAGGGGGGGCAACTCAGGTAAAATAGAGCCAGTTTGTACAGGGGCCTCCAAATTGCTTCTTTTTCCTGCCAGTACAGGTATGGACTGTCTGACATGCCTACTTGGATGCTGTCACCGATGTAATCCTCCACCATTCTGTCAATGGAGACAGTATCATATGTAGTGACAGTAGACATGTCAGAAATTGTTGCCAGGTCCTTCAGTCCGGACCAGATGTCCAAACTTGGTCCTGCCTTCCCTGCATCACCGCCAGCGGGTTGCTTAGGATACCTAAGTTTTCTCCTGGCAGCCCCAGTTGCGGGAGAAAATGAAGAAGGAGCTGTTGACGTGTCACGTTCCGCTTCAGCTAACAGTGTGTTCACCAGCAGGTCTTTGCACCTCTGCAGGCTTGTGTCGGCCAGAAAGAGAGACAGCACATAGGCTTTAAACCTAGGATCGAGCACGGTGGCCAAAATGTAGTGGTCTGATTTCAACACATTGACCACCCTGGAATCCTGGCAAAGCGAATGAAGGGCTTCATCCACAAGTCCCACATGCCGAGCGGAATCGCTCCATCTTAGCTCCGCCTTCACTTTCTCCAGCTGCTTCTGCAAAAGCCTGATGAGGGGAATGACCTGACTCAAGCTGGCAGTGTCTGAACTGACTTCACGTGTGGCAAGTTCGAAGGGCTGGAGAACCTTGCACAACATGGAAATCATTCTCCACTGCGCTTGAGTCAGGTGCATACCCCCTCCTTTGCCTATGTCATAGGTGGATGTATAGGCTTGAATGGCCTTTTGCTGCTCCTCCATCCTCTGAAGCATATAAAGGGTTGAGTTCCACCGCGTCACAACCTCTTGCTTCAGGTGATGGCGGGGCAGGTTCAAGAGTGTTTGCTGGCGCTCCAGTCTTCGGCACGCAGTCGCTGAATGGCGAAAGTGGCCAGAAATTTTTCGGGCCACCCAAAGCGTCTCCTGCACGCCCCTGTCGCTTTTCAGAAAATTCTGCACCACCAAGTTTATTGTGTGAGCAAAACATGGGATGTGCTGGAATTTGCCCAGATGTAATGCCCGCACAATATTGGTGGCATTGTCAGATATCACAAATCCCCAGGAGAGTCTAAGTGGGGTAAGCCACTGGGTGATGATTTCCCTCAGTTTCTCTAAGAGGTTGTCGGCGGTGTGCCTCTTACTGAAACCGGTGATACACAGCGTAGCCTGCCTTGGAACGAGCTGGCGTTTCTGAGATGCTGCTACTGGTGATGCTGCTGCTGTTGCTGCGTAAGGTGATACATCTACCCAGTGGGCTGTCACAGTCATATAGTCTTTAGTCTGCCCTGTTCCACTTGTCCACATGTCCGTGGTTAAGTGGACATTGGGTACACCTGCATGTCTCGGTATCGCCTGCCTAGTGAAGTGGAATCTAGATGGGATTTGGAACCGGGGACACACTACCTCCATCAATTGTCTAAATCCCACTGCACCAATGGCGGATACCGGACGCACGTCTAACACCAACATAGCAGTCAAGGCCTCAGTTATACGTTTTGCTTCAGGATGACTGCTGTCGTACTTCATCCTCCTCGCTAAGGACTGTTGGAGGGTCAATTGTTTAGTAAAAGTAGTGTTGTTCCTACTTCCTCTATGGGATGATGAACGACTCCCAGCAGCAGCAACAGCAGCAGCGGCAGCAGGAGGCGTAGCAATGCATAATCCTCCGGAGGAATCCCGGATAGGAGAGTCAGTCATGCCAGTGACATGGCCTGCAGGACTACTTCCGATCCTGACTAAGGAGGAAATTGACGAGGAGGGAGTTGACGGTGTAGTTTGCAGGCGCTTGGATACAACAGGACAACGGGATTTAGGTGTCCCTGGACTGCTTACGGTCTTAGCCAAAGTTTCTGAACTTGACAGTAACTTTTTATGAATGCGCTGCAGGTGCCGTATAAGGGAGGATGTTCCTAGGTGGTTAACGTCCCTACCCCTACTTATTCCACCTTTACATATGGTACATATGGCAAGACAGTTGTTGTCCGGATTTGGATAGAAATATTGCCAGACCAAAGAGGTGGAATGTTTGGTCTTCTGCCCAGGTATGACCGTGGTGGGCTTTTTCATCCCACGGACAACAACTGTCTCCCCCGGAGCCTGATTTAAACAAACCACATCACCATCAGAATCCTCCTCGCCAACTTCCTCCTCAGCGCCAGCTACACCAGTATCCTCATCCTTTTGTACTTCAACAGTGACATCTTCAATTTGCATATCAGCAAGTGGACTGTGGGTGCTCCTTTCTGCACTTGCAGGGGGCGTGCAAATGGTGGAAAGAGCCACCTCTTCCCGTCCAGTGCTGGGAAGGTCAGGCATCGCAACCATCACCACACTTGGACTCTCCTTGGGGATTTGTGATATCTTCTTAGAACGCACAGTTCTTCGCTGTGCTTTTGCCAGCTTAACTCGTTTGATTTTTTTAGTGGGAGGATTTTTTTAGTGGGAGGAGGGCTTCCATCGTCATGTGAAGCTGAACCACTAGTCATGAACATAGGGAAAGACATTAGCCATTCCTTGCCACTCCGTGTCGTAAATGGCATATTGGCAAGTTTACGTTTCTCTTCAGATGATTTAAATGTTTTTTTCAAGGTCATTTTCCTGAACTTTGTCATTTGGGATTGTATGTGCCCTCTACTATGACATTGGGCATCGGCCTTGGCAGACGACGTTGATGGCATGTTATCGTCTATGTCATGACTAGTGGCAGCAGCTTCAGCACTAGGAGGAAGTGGTTGTTGATCTTTACCTATTTTATTTTTATCGGAGAAAGTTTGGTCCTACATTTATTATATTGATATATACGTGCGGCTAAGGCGCACACAAACACAGAAAATATTTTTTTATTTTGTTTGGACTGCCCTTTGGGGGTTACAGCACCCTTTAGCGGTCAATCCAGCCGGCCTTTTACTTATGGGACACAGGCGCACGCTTGGCACTACTTTGTTGATGCACGTGCGGCTACTGCGCACACAATTCACAAACACAAAAAAATATATTTTTTTATTTTGTTTGGAGTGCCCTCAGGGGGTTACAGCACCCTTTAACGGACAAGACAGCCAGCCTTTTACTTATGGGACACAGGCGCACGCTTGGTGCTGCTCCTTCGTTGATGCACGTGCAGCCACAGTGCACACAATTCACAATCACAGAAAAATATATTTTTTATTTTGTTTGGAGTGCCCTTTGGGGGTTACAGCACCCTTTAACGGACAAGCCAGCCGGCCTTTTACTTATGGGACACAGGCACACGCTTGGCGCTGCTCCTTCGTTGATGCACGTGCAGCCATAGTGCACACAATTCACAAACACAGAAAAATATATATTTTTATTTTGTTTGGAGTGCCCTTTGGGGGTTACAGCACCCTTTAACAGACAAGCCAGCCGGCCTTTTACTTAAGGGACACAGGCGGACGCTTGGCGCTGCTCCTTCGTTGATGCACGTGCAACCACAGTGCACACAATTCACAAACACAGAAAAATATATTTTTTTATTTTGTTTGGAGTGCCCTTTGGGGGTTACAGCACCCTTTAGCGGTCAATCCAGCCGGCCTTTTACTTATGGGACACAGGCGCACGCTTGGCACTACTTTGTTGATGCACGTGCGGCTACTGCGCACACAATTCACAAACACAGAAAATATTTTTTTATTTTGTTTGGAGTGTACTTTGGGGTTTACAGCACCCTTTAGCGGTCAATCCAGCCGGCCCTTTATTTATGGGACACAGGCGCACGCTTGGCACTACTTTGTTGATGCACGTGCGGCTACTGCGCACACAATTCACAAACACAGAAAATATTTTTTTATTTTGTTTGGACTGTACTTTGGGGGTTACAGCACCCTTTAACGGACAAGCCAGCCGGCCCTTTACTTATGACACAGGCGCACGCTTGGCACTACTTTGTTGATGCACGTGCGGCTACTGCGCACACAATTCACAAACACAGAAAATATTTTTTTATTTTGTGTGGAGTGTACTTTGGGGGTTACAGCACCCTTTAACGGACAAGCCAGCAGGCCCTTTACTTATGACACAGGCGCACTCTTGGAACTACTTTGTTGATGCACGTGCGGCTACTGCGCACACAATTCACAAACACAGAAAAAAATTTTTTATTTTGTTTGGAGTGTACTTTGGGGGTTACAGCACCCTTTAGCGGTCAATCCATCTGGCCCTTTATTTATGGGACACAGGCGCACGCTTGGCACTACTTTGTTGATGTACGTGCGGCTACTGCGCACACAATTCACAAACACAGAAAATATTTTTTTATTTTGTTTGGAGTGTACTTTGGGGGTTACAGCACCCTTTAATGGACAAGCCAACCGGCCCTTTACTTATGACACAGGCGCATGCTTGGCACTACTTTGTTGATGCACGTGCGGCTTCTGCGCACACAATTCACAAACACAGAAAATATTTTTTTATTTTGTTTGGAGTGTACTTTGGGGGTTACAGCACCCTTTATCGGACAAGCCAGCCGGCCCTTTACTTATGACACAGGCGCACGCTTGGCACTACTTTGTTGATGCACGTGCGGCTACTGCGCACACAATTCACAAACACAGAAAATATTTTTTTATTTTGTTTGGAGTGTACTTTGGGGGTTACAGCACCCATTAGCGGTCAATCCATCCGGCCCTTTATTTATGGGACACAGGCGCACGCTTGGCACTACTTTGTTGATGTACGTGCGGCTACTACGCACACAATTCACAAACACAGAAAATATTTTTTTATTTTGTTTGGAGTGTACTTTGGGGGTTACAGCACCCTTTAACCACAAGCCAGCCGGCCCTTTACTTATGACACAGGCGCACGTTTGGCACTACTTTTTTGATGCATGTGCGGCTACTGCGCACACAATTCACAAACACAGAAAATATTTTTTTATTTTGTTTGGAGTGTACTTTGGGGGTTACAGCACCCTTTAATGGACAAGCCAGCTGGCCCTTTACTTATGACACAGGCGCACGCTTGGCACTACTTTGTTGATGCACGTGCGGCTACTGCGCACACAATTCACAAACAAAAAAATATATTTTTTTATTTTGTTTGGAGTGCCCTTTGGGGGTTACAGCACCCTTTAATGGACAAGCCAGCCGGCCTTTTACTTATGGGACACAGGCGCACGCTTGGCACTACTTTGTTGATGCACATGCGGCTACTGCGCACACAATTCACAAACACAAAAAAATATATTTTTTTATTTTGTTTGGAGTGCCCTTTGGGGGTTACAGCACCCTTTAGCGGTCAATCCAGCCAGCTCTTTATTTATGGGACACAGGCGCACGCTTGGCACTACTTTGTTGATGCACGTGCGGCTACTGAGCACACAATTCACAAACACAAAAAAATATATTTTTTTATTTTGTTTGGAGTGCCCTTTGGGGGTTACAGCACCCTTTAACGGACAAGCCAGCTGGCCTTTTACTTATGGGACACAGGCGCACGCTTGGCGCTGCTCCTTTGTTGATGCACGTGCAGCCACAGTGCACACAATTCACAAACACAGAAAAAATATTTATTTTTTTAGCACTTGAGGGGAGCACCCCTGACGGACAGAGCACCCCCTGGACAACACTACAGCACCCCTTTAGGACTGGGACACTGCACAGGACTTTGGAGTGGACACAGCGCCTATGGACAACTGACTGCACAACACAGTCCAGCCAGCCCCTATGGACTTTGAAGTAGTGGACACAGCCCCTATGGACAACAGCAGCACAGTGCAGCACAGCACAACACTACACTGCACTACACTACAACACTACACTACACAGCCCAGCCAGCCCTAACTCCCACCCTCCCTCTTCACTGTCCACAGCCGAGTGAGAAAATGGCGCTGACGCGGGTACCTTATATAGGATCCAAAACCCGCGAGACACGGAAGGCGGGATGATGACGTTTTGCCTCGATTTCAGATCCGAGTGAGGCGGGAAAAGTCGAGCCTGACTCGGATTGGCCTCGGATCGGGGGGGCTCGGGGGGGTTCGGATTTCAGAAATCCGAACCCGCTCACCCCTAATATATATATATATATATATATACACCCACACAAAAATAGTTGTTCTGCATAGTTATATTGGTCATTGTCATGAATTTGAAGGGATGCTGAGAGATCTGAAAGAAAAGGAGATGTTTGAAGGCTATATGGGGCTCATCAGTACAGGGCCATTACTAAGGGTGTGCAAACAGTCAGTAGCTCAGGGCACTGGCCCCTGATGTAAGATGTTTTTTATTGTTTTTTTGCCGTATACTTAAAAGAGTAATAGGATCTAAAACGTCGGAATCCCGCTGATGTGACCAGTGTAATGCTTTGATTTACAACTAGTCCTATGAGTACAGCCAAGCTTTGGATCTGTATCTTTCACGAATGTGTGTGGAGGACATCTGGGCAAGTATTTTATTTATTTTGAGTGCTGGTCAATGTGGCGTGTGTGTATTTACAGTATATGACTATTTTTTGGATCAAATAAAATTGATACTAAAAATCAGGTATATAAATATATAAAAACTGTCTGTTGACAGCATTTACACTTAGTAGCAGTCTAAAGGAATACAATATATATTTTTGTAAACTATATTAGACACATACTGTATGGTATTGCAATAAACTGTGACTCTGTTATAGTTGAGTCCAGTACATAATAAGGAGGTCTGCTGAGTATGCATGTGTCTTGTGCTTCCTCCTTATGTCTATAATGGAGAGGTCTGTATAATGTACACCTTTATTGTGCTACCTCCTTATACTGTATCTATTTGTAGGTGTTATTAGTCGTGAAGAGGGCTTTAGTATGCACGGCATCCAATTCTAGTGGTAAACAGGTTGGGGCTCTGGCAGTGGCGTAACTAGGGTATTTGGAGCCCGGGCAAATTTGAAAAGGGAGCCTCCCCCTCCCCCAACATCCCGAGCTGGGTGTGGTCACTTAAAAATGGGGTGTGTCAACATGACACACCCCTTTATTTTCACGCTGAACATTCCTATCCATATGCACCTTAACCCCAGTAGTACCCCTTATACAGTACCCCCAGTATGCAGTTGTGGTCCCTCTTATGCAGGCCCATAGTAGTGCCCCTTATACAGTATCCCCAGTAGTGGTCCCCCTTATACAGCCCCCAATAAGTTCCCCTTACTCAGTACCCCAGTAGTGGCCCCCCCAAATGCAGTGCCCCACGTAGTGTTCCCCCTTATGCAGTGCCCGCCGGAAGCAGTCCCCACAATGCAGTGCGCCCAGTAGCGGTATCCCCTTATGCAGTGCCCTTTATATGGTGCCCCCAGTAGTAGCCCCCCCCTATGCAGTGCCCTTTATATAGTGCCCCCAGCAGTAGTCCCCCCCCATTCAGTTTTCCCAGTAGTGGTCCCCTTATGCAGGCACCCTGTAGTGATCCCCCCTATCCAGTGCCCCCTGTAGTGGCCCTTCCTATTATTGCCCCCAGTAGTGGTCCCCCGAGTGCAGTGCCTCTTGTAGTAGGCCCCTTTTATAATACCCCCAGTGGTAGTTCCCCCCCAAGTAGTAGTCCCCAGTAGAGTAGGTCCTCCCAATGGCGCCCCCAGTAGTAGCCACCCCTCCCCCAGTAGAGGTCCCCCCAGTAGAAGCCACCCCTCTCCCAGTAGAGGTCCCCCCAGTAGTAGCCACCCCTCCCCCAGTAGAGGTCCCCCCAGTAGTAGCCACCCCCCTCCCCCGTTGTGCAGATTGGTTTAAAAGAAAAATATATATATATATATATATAAAAATATACTTACCTGAATTTCTGCTCCTGGTCCTGCTCGCGACGCCGCTCCCGCCCGGGCTGGCGCGCTCAGCATTATGGGACAGACGTCATGACGTCAGTCCCATTACCCACTGCAGGAGCCAGACGGAAGTCCGGCTCTTGCAGTGGGTGCTGCAGCGGTCAATGAGAGTCTATCTGACTCTAATTGGCTGCTGTTTAACACACGCATCGCTGCCAGCGTGAGCGGCGATGCGTGTGTTATGCACAGCCTGAGCCCGCCTCCTGGCACTATTGGGCAAGCGCTCAGGGGGAGGGAACAGGCTCAGGCGTGGAGCACAGGACCGGCGCTGGAAGCCTAGCGCCGGTCCTGTGTAAATGTGTAGCGCTGACCGCACTCATTGCGGTCGGCGCTACACTGGCTAACTAGGGCGGGCAGGCCGGTACCGTGGCCGGCGGAGTCCCCCCGCGCCGCCGGTCCAACGGCGCCCAGGGCACGCACCCCACTCGCCCTGCCCTAGTTACGCCACTGGGCTCTGGCCCTGATTCAGAGCTGGACGCTCTGACAGAGCGCTCGCTCTGAATCAGGGCCGTCCTTCTGAATTTTTAGAGGGGCCTCCTGGCCGCTCGTATAGCTATGGGTGACCACCCACAGCTATAGCGAGCGGCTAGGAAGATGGTCGCAATGGTCAAGACCACTTGCGATGAGACCCTTGTGGTAAGGTCTCATTGCCGCAAGCCCAAAAGCACTCCCACTGACATCACTTGAGATGTCAGTGGGGCCGGCCCCAGACGGTAGGCATTCCCAAGGGAACGCCTCCATCTGGCCAGCCACGCCCCTGGCACGCCCACCAAAGGGGGCGTGCTGTCACTCACCATCGATAGCACACCCCCTTTGTAGCGAGACCTATAGCGATGGCTTGCCCATCGCTATCCGGGTCTTGCGCATACGCACGACGGAGCCAGGTCCATTGTGCGCATGTGCACTGGGCCAACATCGACCCACTTGCGAGCTCTCAGCGCTCATGAACGGGTCTGAATCAGGCCCTCTGTTTTGAGCTTAACACTCATTATTGAAGTTCCTCCTTCTGAGCAGTCTAAGGGGATTGTTTACAAAACATCGGGTTGTAAAATCTGGCACTTCTGATTAAGTTTATAGCCCAATATTTAAACGGGCAATGCTTTTACTAGCCGTGTCTTGCTAGTAAAAGCATTGCTCCTGAAAAAGTGCCGGGTTTTAGCAACCCAATGCTTCATATATAAACCCCTAAGCCTCTTTGAGGGGTATTCAATATGAAAGGTTAACTTCCCTGGCGAAGTTAACGTTTCATATCAGAGTTTTTTTCTGCGATAAGTCTGGTGCGCGCTCCCGCTTATCCCCGTATTCAAAATAAAATTAACGAAAACGGGAAACTCCGAAGTTGGATTTGCGTAAAGTTACGAATTTTCCTTAAAATAATTGTAAGACCCCGCTAAAGTTGTAAAAACATGGGGGATCACTATGGGTACCCCCGTTTTAGCCTTTAATTGAAAGTCGGGGATTTAAATAGCCGCAGCAGGTGTTTTCCGACATTGAAGAAGTGATGCAGAAGAGCACTTAGGTTATTTTTTTCATTTTTTTAAGTGGTCCCATCAAATTTGGGGTACATGAAAATGGGTACTAGTATATTTTGGTGTCCCTAAAGTATTTTTTTTTAAATTCTGCATTTGTGCACCTGCCGCTATAATTCTATTCTACAAAACACCTGACGCATACTTGCAGAATAGCCCTGAACCTATTTCCCTATTGTTTAACAATTTTTTCACATTTTTTTTTTTTGCACCCCAATTTTTAAATTAATTTTTTGGGATGTCCCTATTTTTTTTTTTAACTTTTTTTGACACAGTTCTTTTTTAAATGTCAATCTCAGGGGTGCAAGCTATTTTTTTTAAGCCTGCACCCCTAAACCCCAATTCTGCAGTTTTTTTCGACACCTATTCAATGGTGAAAAGTTATCACCGTTTTTTATCAAAGACTATTCAAAACTGCGATAAGTCTTTGAAATTGAATACGGTGTAAAACTAAAACAAGTGATATTAACGCAAAAACGTTAAAAAGTGCGATATTAACTCAAAAAACGATGTTATCGCACCCATATTGAATACCCATATTTGTCTCAGCTACGTAAGTCCTGTTCCGTTAGCTGCATGCTGTTGCTGTTCCTTCTTCACATATATAATATATTTAACCTTAAGACAGAGGTTCCCAAATTCTGCCATTACAGTCCAGGTTTTAAGGATATCCATGCATGTACCAATTTACGGAGGTACTAATTAAGTCACCTGTGCTCAAGCAGGATATCCTTAAAACCTGGACTGTAAGGAAAGAGTTAGGGATGCTCTGCCTTAAGATATGAAGCATACAATCAGCAATTTCACATTAAGGGGTAAATTTACTAAGAATCGAGTTTGTGCGAAATTGCAATCTCGGGTGAGCTAAGGCATGTTTTTCATCTCATAAATTTACTAAAGGCATAGTCAGGTGAGTTACAGAGAGATTTCTCTCATCTCACTCGCAAAACTCGGGTGAGCTAGCAAAGTAGAATCTTATCACCATCTGGCAAACTTGGAAGCACTTTTCACCTAAAAGATACAGCTCGCAAATTTACCAAGAATCGAGATGACAATCTCCGGTGAGATACCTGCAAACTCTGTGCCAAATTGACGTTTTAAACACTCACCTCCAGAGCTGCGAGTTTGGCTGAAAAATACACAAATCATTGTGATTTGTGTATGTTTCTTTTTTTAACTTGTTTAAATAGGGTTAATTATTTAAAAAAAATGATGTGAGGTTCCCTCCCCCCCAAAAGACTAACCAGCCCCGGACTTGCCAGTCAGTCCTGGCTCTTAAAATTACAGGGAAAAAAATGTGTAGGGTTCCACTGTAATTTAAGAACCAGCACCATGCAGCAGGGACAGAGCTGGTTTTAAGTATAGGGAGAAAAAAAATGGTGTGCGGTTCCCCCTATATTTAAAACCAGCTCTGGACCCATTCTAGCAGGGGACTGATGCCACAGCCAGGGGAGCCCTTTCACTGGGCCCCCCAGCCGCAGCAGCAGCCCTGACTGCTAGTCATCCCAGGCCCCAATAAAGGGGTGCCTTTCTCCAGGGCACCACTGGCCCAGGCTAGTAGCCCTTGGCTGTCCTCGCCACCCCTGGGCGGTGGGTGGCGGGTTGATAGTGTATGTGTAGTGTTAAAAATTGAATTAACAACATTGTCCTTACAGTAGAACTGCAGATCCCAGCAAACCTCCCCGCATGCTGGTACTTGTCGAACCACAAGTACCAGCATGCGGGGCATGAAGGGCCCGCTGGTACGTGTAGTTCACCTGTAAAGAAATGTGTAAAGAAACACAAGTAACACACACCGTGAAAATAAAGTTTTATTACCTACATACACAATCACACATACTCACCTGCTCCCAAAAGGTTCACGTCCCCTTGTCACCGTAAAGTATCCTATGGAAGTACCTGAAAAAAAGATACAATACTCACCTTTTGCCCCACAATCTTCTCCACAGAAATCCAATAAGGGCCACGGACATACTGTAACAACACGCTTCAGTATGGAAATGATCTGTCATTAGTACCGGGCCACGAGCCAATCAGCAGCGGCTTAACATTAGCGGCCGCTCATTGGCTGAGACTCACGTGGGGCCAGCAGGCCGTGTTAAAAAAATAGATGATTCCAATCATCTGTCAGTTAGCCTAGTGTAAGTATATGCAACAGCATATACTTACACATGTCCGCTCTGGTTCAGGTAAGTCGTTTTTTTATTTTGCAAAGACCCTGGATGCTATGGAGACCAGCGCCAGGATGGAGGTGAGTATAGGATCTTTTTTGCAGGGTATTCCACACGGATTATACATTGGAGAAGAGGACAGAAACATCTGGTAGAAGGTAAGTATGTGTGATAGATGGATGTGTGTAATAAATATTTACTATTCACGGTGTGTGTTTTTGTTTTTTTTTACGTGCAGGCTCCTAGCACGGGAGAGATTTACAGAGAGAAAACACTGCAATCTCAGGTGAGTAATCTCATCTTCACTTGCAACTTGGGGGAGATGCCTCGATCTGCTTCACCATCGGCTATCTCACTTCTTAGCAAATTTGCGAGATGAAAAATGGGAAAATCACCCGAGATTCAGCGATGCAAACCGAGATGAAAAAAAACTAAACTCGACCATTCCTGATTCTTAGTAAATTTACCCCTCATACAATAAATCCTGTATATAAAATAAACACAAACTTATACTTAATAATAGTTCATCAAGGAGCTTCATATATTTCAGCTCCAGTACCATGTGGACATTAATCTGGTACTGGGTGCCAATGCTGGCAGTGGAGAGATGATGGTATAAATGAGGGAAGGATATGCACAAGAGGGAAGAGGGCCTTGCTTGTAGGAGCTTACAATCCAAAGAAATGACTTAAGTACGCATCTTCCTGCATTTCATCTGCTGCTTGTTGTTGTTCAGGATGATGCTGTAGAGCATGGAACTGAGAATTGCGGTAAATACAAGAGCATTATTGAACTTTTTTTTGCTAGGGAAAGTCAATTACTACATACTTCATCATCTTCCTCAGCTAGGTGCATGTAGACTGGCCATGGTATTGTGATGAACCTGAGGATGCAAATTTGGGACTTTATAGGGCAGCTCAATTGACACATAGGGGTCAATCCAATCAGGTGCTAATTGTGAGTTTGTTTCATCAAACTCAACGACATTGCACAAATGTGCGTACCTGAGAATTCTCCAATCAAATTAAAAATGGCAATTCGCAGTACTCGCAGCGGAGGTTCGAGAATTGACTGCCAAATGCAATGTGAAAGAAGTGCATTAAAAAGTGGGGAGACCATCCTGGACCCCCCAAATTGATAATTTCGTTAGCAGGACCGTATAGAAGGCTGTTTGTGGACATTAGGAAAGTACTGGAGGTTGTTTAATGGTGTCAAATGGCTCATTTGTGCTTTTTTTTTAAAGTCGGAAACAAGGTGATTTTGGGGTATTTTGAGGGCACTTCAAAAAATTAAAAAAATAATATCAAAAAATTATTTTCAATTAAAAAATACTGTAATTAAATTTGGGGTGTCTAAACTAACAAAAAAGTTGATTTGGGGGTAATTTGAGGTCATTTTTAACCCCCAAAAATGACATGCAATAAGTGCGAGTTGCTTATTGTGCAAAACGAATTCGCTATGCGAATTCGAAGAGAAAAAAGCAACTTACACCTCGCAATTCACACCTTATTGGATTGGTTTCTAATTAAACAATAGTCCTGTCCTCGATGTAGACCTGAAGGGTTGCTGATCCACACAATCATCTTGGACTGCCACAAAGAGCACACCCTTCCTTCTCTAGAGGTAACCCTATCATCTCACATTCTCTTGTTGTCTATGGGCTTGATTCAGAGCCACTCACACGATGTGTATGCAAATTTGCACAGCAATGCATTAGGACGCCTAGTATTTCTTAAAGACCGATCACATAGTGTATGCAGACACCCACTAGCCTGTTTTAAGATGCCCACTTGTGCACGTCATGTCCAGGAAGTGTATGAGTACATCGGATGCTATCGCAGAGCTTGAGGTTGACCACACCCTGCCGCAAGCACTGCGAGCACTTAAGTGTAAAACAAGCCATGTGACGTGTACTATGATGCTGTCTTTTAAATATGCACACCTCTAAGACGCCACTGAGATGCTCAGGCATGCCTATGTTTGCACCTCCACTGCCCCGTTATTAATGGCCAGCCCCTGTTACCACCTACAAACGGCATCCCCTGTTATTTACTCTGCTGGGCTGTCTATGTGCAGCGAGTGAATGCATTGTGAACTTTTGCTAAGGTATGCACATACACACTGCAATGCATACACACTGCATACCATCGTCAGCAGCGAGAGTATGCATCTTAGCGAGCGGGTCCCTATAATCAAACTAATTTTCCTCCAAACACCTCCCCTCTCTTGCCCTTATTTTGTTGTCTGTTCTGTTATCCCAATATGTTCTCTAGTTTATTAATCTGGTGGAAAGATCAGGGTTTCACCAAGATTATATTGACATGCCCTCATGGACTAGCGGCAATCACATGACCTCATCACTTATTGTCCAGCTGTAAACTCCTGTGCAGGTAGGTGTTCATTGGGGATGTTATGCTTACATTTAGTGTATTATAGACCTGATTGGTGTCTTGATTACTTTCTCAGTAATCTGTGATAAATCCCTATTACCTACTCTGAAGTTCTGGCAGGATTGTAATTCTGGTAAGTACAAATAGCTTTAAGGGAAAGGATGCTATTAGAGGTGAAGATCTGTGTTCTCATTCTAGGGTTATTTATAATAGGACACAAAGGGGCCTATTCATCATCACTTAATATTCACAAAAACAGGTGAAAAAGCACATTTTCATCTGCAATTGTGAAAATTAAGTATTCGGGCCATTCATTAAGAAGGTAAAGCAGGAGATATCACAAATATCTCCTACTTACCTTCTGTTTGCGGAATGGCCTGCTGTCCCCATACACTAGTATGGGGACAAATTTCATCAAGCTCCGAAAATATTATACTGTATTTTCAGAGCTTGACTGTGGGAGCATTCGCCATCTTCAGTTGGCGAATACCCCCGCTTGTGGATCGCTACCCGCTCTTCCCTATGGGAAGAGGGTCCGGGTTGCGAAAAGGGATCCTTTCGGATCCCTTCGCCCCTGTCTGGCTCCTTCCGCCGGACGACAGGGCTCATGAGCGCATGCGTGAACTGTAGGTCACGCATGCGCACCGCCATCACTGCTCCTACATCAGCAGTGAAAAGATTCACTGCTCCGAAAAGGTCTCCGCTCGGATCCCGATAATTAACATCATGAATAGGCCCCTTAACCTTTTAGATTACTTTAAGGTTTATTTTGCTCCACATTACAAGCCTTCTACTTCTCATCAATTTCACCAGTTCTTCCAAAGACTGAGGACCTCATTCAGAGTCGGTCGCAAGCGCTGAGCGCTCGCAACCGACTCAATGTTTTGGTCCTGCGCACGCGCAGCGGCCGCACTGCACATGCGCAAGCCCCGGAGCGAGAGAGAAACTCTCTCGCTCCGGAGCTCTCTACAAAAGGGGCGGCTGACGATGTTGATCGACAGCTCGCCCCGTTTTGTAGGCAGGCCGGGGGGGGTGGTTTCCAAAATGGAGGCGTTCCTTAAGGAACGCCTACTGTTTTTTGGGCAGCCGCACTGACATCATCAGTGATGTCAGTGGGGAGTTTCCTGCTCGATCAGAACAGGAAGCTCCCTGGGGCTTGCGGTTGCCGAGACCCAACCTTAGGGTCTCGTCACAAGCCCCGATGGTTGCGATGGTGTTCACCATCGCAACCATCAACCTGGTCGGTCGCTAGCTAGCGACCAGGAGGCCGCACTAAACAAAAGGAAGCGGCCGCCCTCATTCAGAACGAGCGCTCGCTTCTTGCGAGCGCCTCTGAATGAGGGCCTGAATTTGCAAATAACACTGACTCACAGTTTGTTATGTTAATTTGAAGATAGCGGACAGTCCTCATATAGTTCATTGATTGCTTATGGACCTGTTTTATCCAATTTCAATAATAAAAAAAATATATGATGTAATGGTGTATTATATTCAATATATGTATGTGAACTGTCACTTATATGAAACCTAATGTGCCCAAAACAATGGAAACTTTGTACATTTTACTAGATAAACTCGTACAAGAACAAAACTTTTCAAGAAAGTTTATAATTGATGAAGTTTCTGTGAAAACAGCCATTAAGATTTGTTTTTCGACCAGTTTTACAATGCATAGACTAATGGAAGCTGAAAGTGATTCAAAATAAGCAAAATGAATAATGTATGGAAAGTTTACAGATAATATTTATCGCTCAATGAATCACGCTCAGAAATGCACCAAGTGGTTATAGTCCATTGCTAAGACATTTTTAATATGCCTACATTTCAATGCGAAGACCAGAAAACATTAATTCAATGAATTGTAACATTGTGCAGTTCTTGAATGTTATCTGGATTATGTCACAACAATAAAACGTGAATGAATAGCTTCCTCTCTAAAAAGTCAATTTTACTAAGAGATAAAATAAAATTTTAAGTTATAAAATAAGAAGCTGAATTAGAAGAGCTTGGCCAACGGAAGCCAATTACCCATTTTTCTATACTTTTGATTTTGAAGGTCATTTGAAGCAGATAAACAAAACAATAGAGCACATATTTTATAATGATGATTTTAAAACCTTAGGCAGTGAAAACTAAACCAATCTGATTTATTTTGTAATAACACCATGCATTTTATATACAATTTGTTTTATCCCTACAAAACTGTCAGAGGGAATTTGTAAAATTTCAACAGGACAAGTACAGTATAAAATATATCACAAATAATTGTGTTGTGCAAACTTCTAAAAGGTTTATGTGTTAATCCATTGTTCTATCAGAAAGTGCTACACTACTTTGCACTATAGAAACTAAGAAATATTAATTCAAAATATAGCAGCTGAAACACTAGCATCACAAGCTTGCAGGTAAGACTAAGTGGTTTTAAATTACACATTTAAAGGCATCAGCTTATTTAGGAATCTCTAGTACCCTTTCACTGCTAATTACTAGAGATGAGCGATGTTGCAACTCATGGATGGATAGTTGATGCTAGCCTGTACTTTGGATAGTTAATGCTAGCCTGTACTTTGGATAGTTGATGCTAGCCTGTACTTTGGATAGTTGATGCTAACCTGTACTTTGGATAGTTGATGCTAGCCTGTACTTTGCGATTGATGAGTTTAACGTGCCGTCAGTATTCACCAGAGACCCCCACAAGGAGGTTTGGACTTAGCTGCATCCGACACGCAGGTCACTGTCCTCAGACTTGGTTTCCTTGTACAGGTGCTGGTGTTATTTGGATAGCAGGCATACCACGTAGTCAACAAGCCAGGTCAGAACCAAACAAACAAGATGGTACCAGGGAGCAGATGAAAACAGGTCACAGGGATAGCCAAGGACAAAACCGGAATACAAGCGCAGAACCAGGGAGGAGACGGAATCAGGTAACGAACGAAGCCAAGGTCAGGGACAATCAGCAGCAGTCACTGGAAACGCTGGAGTATGGTTTAGGAGCCTATACTCTGGTGCCTGCCTAGTGCCAAGAGACTCTCTTTATAAGGAGGAGTTAAATTCTTCACCACAAATGTGACATCATGTTTGGCGCATCTGTCCGTTTACATTTTCTTGCAATTTGGCGTAAGCACCCCTGTGGGGACCTGTGGTAACCCGCATGTGGAGCCGCCCGGGGAAGGATAAGAGAAAAAGCCGGGTCCGTACCAGTCCCTAGCAGCGGCACTGGAGACTCCTCGTCTGCTGCCCTACACCGACCAGGACCCCAGTGCTGCCAGACACGGTAAGTGGGTGCCGGGTTCGGCTGCGCTGTGACAAGCAGTTTGGTTTTGCTGCAAACTAAACACACCTGAACTTTGGAGTTCCATGTCAAATCGAGTCCTGGTTCGGATCTCTTTGAGGTTCCGAGTAGAACTGAGGGTCTCATTCAGACCCGCTCGCAAGTGCAGGACACTCGCAAGCGGGTCGATGGTACCCAAATGCGCATGCGCACGATGGAGGAAGCTCCGTCGTGCGCATGCGCGAGACCCGGATAGCGACAGCCAAGCTGTCGCTCCGGATCTTGCACCATAGGGGGCGTGCTGTCGATGGTGACTGACAGCATGGTGGGCGTGCCGGGGGCGTGGCTGCCAGACGGAGGTGTTCCCAAGTTCAGTTTCACTTGTAGGACAGAACAGAGGGCTCTCCAGAATTTTGCCATGAATTGGACCCCCCAATCTGAGATGATTTCTGAAGGAAGTCCATGTAGACGAAATATATGGTGTACAAATCAATGAGCCAAATCAGGTGCCAATGGTCACTTTTTTAACGGAATGTAGTGGACCATCTTAGAGAAAAGATCTACTACCACCCAGATGGTGGTATATCCTTTTAGAACTTGGCAGATCCATCACAAAATCCATGGACAGATGTGTCCACGGTTGAGATGGCACAGGAATGGGCACCAATTCACTGGCTGGAGACTGTTGAGGAGATTCATGCTGAGCACACAGGGTACAGGACGAGATAAACTCGGTTACCTCGGTGTTCATTGATGGCCACCAATAGGATCTTTTCAGGAACTCCAAGGACTTGTGAATGCCTGAGTCACCGGCAAAACGAGACGAGTGAGCCCAAGTCAGCAACTGTTTTCTCAACTCTGGGGCCACAAATGTCTTCCCAAAAGGTGGTTGTAGTTGTATAGTGGTAAAAACCTTTTACTCCAGAATGGGAGTACTCCGCAGTGTCTCTGGACCATTCTCAGTGGACAGTGACCATGACAAGGTCTCAGCCTTCAGGTTGAGAGCCCCAGAACAATACGTCAGGGTGAAACCAAAGTGGGTAAAAAGGAGCTAGGGCAAACACCGGAGCACAGGTCTCAGGGTCAGGAATGCAGGAACTCTCTCACAGCTGACGCTGTGAAACATGTTGCACTGGCAACTACAGGGCGCTCCAACACCCTTACATACCCAGCAATAGAACATGATAGGCCAGAGAGAGCAGGTGACCCACAGACGATTGGCCTGCTATGTCACATGGCCAAAGACAACATGGTGGCACCCAGACAGCCGTGACGCGGAGACGCCACTAATCTTACCCCTGTCAGGATGGCCCAATGCTGGCAGACCTCTGCGTACACGCAATGCCAATCTCCACACACCAGCTCCCCTGCCAGAAGGACTGCGCCACAGCGCCCTCACCAGTAAGGACCGCAAACCACCACGCTGTGACAGCAGGAAGCTACAAGCAAAGTTACAGGATGGAAAGTAGGCCCTGGTACTCTCAAATTAAATATAAATAAATAGACACCTCCTACTGTCAACCAATGTGGAAATAAAAGGTGTTTAAGCTCAGTGTCAGCATTCTACAGATAAAATAAAAACACTATACGAGTCACACTCCACCAATTCTTCCATGGCTTTACCTTTGTTTGATTTTCCCTGATAGTTAAGGATAACTATATTGAGCTATCCAACAGGATGTTTCATCCCAGTGTTTATAGTATACACATGACACAGCAACTAAGTAGGAGACGGAGGGAAGTATTGAGTTAATTTACAACCCTTCCCCCAAAAAACATTGCCATGTCCAGTTGTCTTCCTAGAGCATACAGTACATAAGTGCACATCCTCATTCCACTGTTGGGAACTCATCCAGCACCCCTAATTAGAGACCACCATATTGATTCATTACTTCATGTGGTTCCTATTTAAACAGACATATTTTAGGAAATATCATAAAACAGTATTTTTGGGCTTTGTGGGCCTGTTTTTTCAAACTTTTTCAATTACTTTTCATAGTGGTGCACGATAGAAGCAGGATCTCTAACTAACTGCCCTTGAAGGTGGTGGAAAATGGACCTTTTGTTATATTTTCAAGGGAATGCACTCTGCATCTGTTATTCTGCTTTTATAGAAAGGCATAATTTTAGGCATACTGTAGTTCAAAAAACAAAGAAAATTCAAACAAACAGTAGTGAGACAATAATATTGACATCCCAGATGTGCCCTCATTTTTCTGATTAAGATATAAGTGAGACTAAAGAGTCAAATTTTTCTTCAAAAAATGTAAAAGCTTAAATTAATTAAGGTTGTGATTCTAATGTAATAGTAGGAATGTCTCAGAATGACACTGTTATTGGAGTGGCACTTTTATTGTTTTCTCCAAGTGTACTTGTAGAAAACAATAATGTGAAAAGGAAAAGGTAATGGCCCTCATTCAGAGCCGTACGCTCTGAGCAGAGCGCACGCTCTGAATGAGGGCCGGCCTCCATGAAAATGGAGCGTCCTCCTGGACGCTCGTATAGCTGTGGGTCACCACCCACAGGCTATACGAGCGTGCAGTTTGATGGCCGCGATGGTCTTGACCATCGCGACCATCGAAACTGCGAGCCGGAGCCTGCGGTTGAGGTTTTCAACCGCAAGCTCCGGAGTGATTTTGGCTCTATCAGAGCCAAAATCACTCCCACTGACATCACTAGTGATGTCAGTGGGCCGGCTTCTGACGGGAGGCGTTCCCGTGGGAACACCCCCGTCAGGGAGGCATGCCCCCGGCACGCCTACCAAAGGGGGCGTGCTGTCAATCAACATCGACAGCACGCCCCCTTTGATCAGACACAACGAGCGAAGGACTTTCCTTCGCTCGCCGCATCTGGCGCATGCGCACGACGGAGCTCCCTCCGTCGTGCGCATGCTCAGTCCAGAACATCGACCCACTTGCGAGCGGACAGCCGCTCGCGAGTGGGTCTGAATCAGGCCCAATGACCGGCACTCTGCTGTACAGACTGCAAAGCGCTCCAGTGCCTGCTGCAATATATGTGTAGACAGGCGGAATCAGCGGCACTTGGGGACTGAAATAAAGTTAATTAATGTGTACCCAACACATGTCACCAACGTTTCGGGGCAACACACCCCTTTGTCAAGGTAAGTGGAGACAAAGGGGCATGTTGCCCCGAAACGTTGGTGACATGTGTTTGGTACACATTAAATAACTTTATTTCAGTCTCCAAGTGCTGCTGATTCCGCCTGTCTATATATATATATATATATATATATATATGTATTGTTATAGAGATGAATGGTTTGGTGTTGGCTTGGATCTTCCTGCCAAGTTCAGACCTCAGAACGAGGCAAATGTGAAAGATTATATTTTGCCTCATTCAGAGATCCGGATTCCTGCTGATTTGTTTGCCTGATCCAGGCTTCCTGCCGAGTCATGTGCCCAAACAGGGCTTCCTGTCCACTTGTGTGCCCAATATAGAATTTTGCCTGAGTTGTGTGTCCAATCCGGGCTGTCATGACCAGGGGTGACAGGCTGCTGAGATCGCGGTGCTTACCGCTCCGGGCGCTGTGGCATGGTGTTTCCAGCAGAGGTGCAGGTTCCTGGAGAATAGCGCTGGGTGCTGTGAGTCTCCGCAGACCCAGGACTTCCACCTGGAGGCAGGTGAGAGGGGCTGAGACTAGCAGAGCTTCCATGCTGTGACCACTGGGCGCGGCCATCTTGGATTTGGGTCACATGTCTTTTCTGGCCAATCAGGTTCAGTCTGGGCTGGGGAGGCTAGCAACCAATCCTGCACTACCTGAGGGTACTAATGGGCTGTCCAGAGGCTCTTTAGTTGCCAGTGCAACGTCTATCACAGCGTATGCTGTGAGCTAGTTCTCTGTGCTCCTTTGCTCATTTAAAGTGTCAGTACCAGTGTGTTTCTGCAGACTCCCCTCTCAGCCTTGGTGCAGTTTGCTCCTGTTACTACCTGTCTCCTGATCCCGTCTATCTGCTATACCCAGCCTACCCCGGGTCTCTAAGTTCCGCCAGTGTCTCGCAGCCTGGTTCTGATCCCGTCGCGTGCCACTGCTTCATGAGTCATACTCCCCTAAGGCCGGCTGCCTTCAAGTACCAGCAAACAAGTCCTCATTCCTCATCCGACTCCACTCCGGGTCCAAGCGCACGCCAAGCCGTGACACGGGCTTCCTGCCATTGTGTTTCCAGTCCAGTGTGTCACGCATGTAGGTTGGTTTGGGGTGGAACAGGCATGGAAGGCTGAAAAAAAGGAGATTTGAAAGGTGTGCAGGAACTTAGGTGGCTTGAGCCAGGACTTCCTCATGTGTTGATGTGAGGAGGTAGAGATACGGCAGTGGATGATGGGCCCGAAGGGGAGGACAGGAATAGAATGCCTTTATTGAAAGTAGGTTGGAATTGGAACTGGATATATAATACTGAAGGAATGGGCAGAATCAGATTGGGACCGATGGATCGATTTCAGATGAGATGTTGATGAATTGAAGAACTTGATGTATTTGGATCTGATGTTGATGAATTGATGAACTTGATTGGGTTGGAACCGATGTTGAAGAATTGAAGAACTTAATTGATATGAGTCCGATGTTGATGAACTTGATCAGTTCGGACTGATGTTGATGAATTGAAGAACTTACTGATAAGAGTCCAATGTTGATGAATTCATGAACTTGATCGGTTGGGACCAATGTTGATGAGTTGAAGAACTTGATTGATATGAGTCCAATGTTAATGAATTGATGAACTTGATAAATTGAGACCGATGTTGATGAATTGATGAACTTGATCGGTTGGGACCAATGTTGATGAATTGAAGATCTGAATTGATAAGAGTCCGATGATTGAAGCATCAGATGGGACCGATGGTTTTAGGTATTGGCTGGAACCGATGGAGGCTGTAAGAAAGAGTCTCAGAGGTAAAACCAGACTGGTGTGAAAGGAGACTTGCTTACCAGATTTAGGAACTGGCTATAATGGACTGGGACCATTCAGATACAGAGTACAAGGGAGCTCAGCACAGAGCAATAACTTCAGCAAGAAGTGATGTTGTACTGGCAACAGAGGCCGGTCAGGAAATGGAATTTATAGGGGAGGATCCCCAGAGATTGGATGTTGTGATCAGCTAGTCTGGGAGCAGCACTCTGAGTGGAGGAAGAGCGTCCATACTGTGGAATAGGAGGGAACTCTGGGCTGCAGCTTGTGTGCCATCATGCTGGGAAGACACACAGGGCCTGATTCAGAGCCGCTCGTAAGCGGACGCTCGTTCGCTTCGAGCGATGTTCGCACATCTGCGCATGCATATGGGTCGTAATTCGCATGCGCCAACCAGTCATTGCGGTCGGAAATCGTGTGCTCGCAAAATAGCGAGTGCCTGCTAATTTGAGTGACAGAATGAGGCATTTGTGGGTGGTAACCTGGGAAGGTGCTCGAAAACAGGGAGTGGAGATCCGAATGCAGGCGTGCCAAACGGTCAAAACGGGCGTTTTAAGGGTGTGCATAATTAACAAAGCACTGTCAACGACCACGTCACTTGGTTGTCTCTTAGCCTGAACTGTTCGCATGATTGCGTTAGGAAAATCCAACCACAAGCACTGCGAGCAGTTCAGACACCTTTCGATGTACTCAAATAATCTAATAAATAGCGGAGATGATGTATGATGCGAACGGCCAGGGGGCGTCTTTACAAAATAGCGAGCGCATATTTCGTTCGCTCGCTCAGACATAGAGGCGTCAACAGACCGCAAAGAGCGAGCGCTCTATTAAAATATCTGTCCCATTTTTCTGAACGAGCGAGCGCAAATAGCGTCCGGCTCTGAATCAGGCCCACTGTGAGCAAGGTGGTGCGTAGAGCCATCAGTGCCAGTGAGATGCAGCATGAGTGGATCTCTGTTCTATTTTGGAGTGATGCACAGTGCTTGCGGACCTCAGTGCTACCCTGGACAGGCACTGGAGAGGTAAGAAAGTGGATTTTAAGGGCTGGAGTATGACACAGGAGCCCTGATTCAGACACGCTCGCTGCCGCAGGCAGCTCGCAGGGTCTGTGGGCATATATATTTTTTTTATTTTGTCTCCAGGCTGCTCGCAAAGCTGTGGGTGTCCACCCACAGCTTGTGCAAGTGGGCTGGAGACGTCATGATTATCGAGACCATCGGGCTTGCGACGAGACCCTGGGGTAGGGTCTTGGCTGCCACAAGTCCAAGTTAACTCCCTGCTCTAATAGAGCAGGAAGTCCACTACTGACATCACTAGTGATGTCAGTAGGTCCTCCCACAAATGCCAGGTGTTCCTAAGGGAACGCCTGTGTTTGTGCAGCCACCCCCCCTACTCGCCTACAAAATGGAGCAAGCTGTCACTCACCATCGACAGCCACCCCGTCTTGTAGTGAGCCCAGCAGCGACTGAAGTTCAGTCGCTTGGCGCATGTGCAGTCCCCAAACATCGAGCCGCTAGCAAGCGCTATGAGCTCGCGAGTGGCTCTGAATCAGGTCCAGTGTCCCAAGGATGACTGCTGCTCAGTCCAGTGTCCCAAGGATGGCTGCTGCCCAGTCTGGTGTCCCAGGGATGACTGTTTTCCAGTCCAATGTCCAAGGGATATCTGCCTCCAGTCCAGTGCTTCAAGTATGTACCACCAGCCCTGTGGTTCCAGTCTTATCTGCCACCAGTCTGGTGGTTCCAATCTTTTCTGCTGCCAGTCTGTTAGTTTCAGTCTTGTCTGATGCCAGTTTAGTGGTTCTAGTCTTGTCTGTCACCAGTCCAGTGGTTTCAGTCTCATTTCACCAGTTTCAGAGTCCAATAACTGATGCCCAGCTCCAGAGTCCAATGACTGCTGCCAACCTTCCGAGGAGGGCATGATGTTAGGCAATGTCTTATTTTTCTGGGTTGGTGCAGTTCTGCGGTTCACCACCAGGGGTTGCTGTATGGTCTCAGCTTTCTAGGTTGAAGATAATTTGTCTGAAAGGAGTTAGCTCTGCCTGATTAGCTGCACCTGTGCATCTGGTATTTAATTCCTCTCTCTGGCAAAGTGAGTTGCTGGCAGGAGCATAGCCTGTGCTTCAAGCCAGGGGTATTGTCTGGGTTGCACTCATTTCCTTTTTCAAAATTAATTCTAAGACACTAGCCACCAGCCTCATCTGCTCTGTCCCACCTGCCTGTGGTGCCATCTCTCCTCCCCTGTCCCTCCCTGAACGAGGGCAATTTTCGGCCAGCCGACACATACAGTCAGCTAAATGACTGACTACAACATACTACTCAACTTATTTACTAGTGAATCAGAACTTTTTTAAATACCACATTATATTATCATACACAATTAGGATTAAAGAGAATATATATATATTTTTTAAAATATTTTTTTTGTTTACAATACTTACTATATGCTATGCACCATTAATTTAATCATGTATGTGAACTAAGCAGGCAGTGCAAACATTAGAATCATAATGGATAAGCTGCAAAATATTCATATACATAATATCTATTGCTTACAATTGCGCTCAGATATTAAATATAAATATATTAAATATAAATAATGGAATATTACTTCTCTTCAGGACTAAAGATAGAAGGTGTCTTCCTTTATCCACTCTCAATAGATAGGGTACATAAAAATATAAAGAAACACACAAATTTCTTGTGTAGTACAGTCACAATCAAATTGTCCTTAAAATCCACACACTGTAGGTAAAAACCACAAGTCTGGAATAATATGTAAAATTCACCACCTAATATGGAAATTGTTGGGGATGCCCCGTACTGTAGCACTCACAATTTGATGTTATTAAACAGGCGTATCAGGTTATCTTTACAGTCTATCATGCAGTGGATTCTTCTTCTCCCTTACAGAAAATAAGGAATGGTACCATTGAGATGTAGATGGGGCCCCCTTCCTCTGACCACCCATTCCTTCATGAACTGGGTCCAGTCACTCCCTACCATCAACAGATAAGGAGAGTCTGTTTTTATTATCTATTATTTTACCATTAACCCTGCTTCCATTCCAGGGCTGGTTGTTCCTTGGGAGGGGGGACCTTTGGGGTCCTGACTTTCTGAGGAATTCCATCCCTCACCTGAGCAGTTTGGAGCTGGTTAATGTTATGGCAGGGGGACACCACACTGTGTGTCTCCCTGCTATAGCATTAACCCCCTGATTGGTTATAGCAGGGAGTGCTGGTTTCTACAAATTCTGAAAAACCCTATGTCATTTTTTTCCCCCTAATTTTCCAATACTAGTGGCTGGTTATGAATTTTGGGGAGAGACCCCAATGCATGTTTCTTAAATTATTTATAACTATTTCTATGCTTTTACACCTAATGAAGCCTGCACAGATCATAGTGATCTGTGCATTGCATCTCCCAAACTCACCAGCCTCAAGCAGGTCTATTGTTTGGGTGAGTTTGCTGTCATATTACTGTGGGGTTTTGGTCAGTTTTAAAATTGCCCCATTAACACACAATGCAATGGTACCTAAGGTTCTACACTTACAACAGAGCAATGTGCACTGGATCATGACCAACCATATATGCTTCCAGAAGATGTGTATTATATCTGTGGGAAGAAGGCATACAAATGGCTACTTCTGGGATGAAAGGATATTTTTTACCTTGTTAGACTTCTCCCCATGATGCATGAATGCACCTGTTAGGAAATGGTTAGAACATCCCTGGAAGAAATGCATGAGATGCATCCTCCACACCCCTCAGTGAGGGAGAGTTGAGGGATGAAAGCTTAGAAGAGTAAAATGATTAATGCCAAATGTCCCAAAAGAGTTCCAGGCTTTCAAACCTGAACTCATACAGCAAATGCTGGTTTTAAACCTCCTAAGAGCACAGACAGGAGGGTAATTGCTACACTATACAGGCCCATTATGGTATTATGGTGTAACATACATCACCAACAAGACAGAAAACCCAGACATGCACATAGCTAATGAATTACAGTATGTAAGATAAATGTAATAATGTAAAACTTCAAAGATAAAGAGTATAAATGAACTGCACCTACTGATAACCCCACAGCAGGATAATGATTCTTGGGTTTCATGGTTTTCCTGGCTAAATCTAATTAACTGGTTTTCTGGGATTTCAGGATGATTCTCACACATTATCCACACAGTTCTCTATATAGCAGTGATAGGTACAATATTCTACCTATTAGGTTTGTGTGGTCTGAAGATATGCTCATGCATGTGTAAGTGTAGCAGGCTTGCAACATGCCCCTTAAAAAAAAAGAAACAAGAAAGGTAAAGAGGTCAGAAGAATGCAGGATTGTGAGAGTGGTTCTAGAAGCATCTCCCTCACCTGATCTCCTCCATATAAAAGTCAGGCCCCTTGTTAGAGATGGTCATGACTGACCAGTAGGGAACCCTTTAGTTCTGCACAGCAGGTGTGTACTTTTAAATCCCTATCCCAGTTTCTAACTTCGGGCCTGATTCAGTACCAATCGCAAATATGATTGAAACTACAATCGTCTACGGATCGCAGCTATCAAAATATGCTAATGTTTGCCAATGCTCAGCCGGCATAAAGACGCCCATTTCTGCTTTCTCATATACATCCTACCTCGCATTTCTGAGTATACATAGGTACCATCAATGCACATTGGCCCATCACGTAGCATTTACAACAGGTCTAACCAGCCGCAGAAACTATATGTAATATACAGTACTGTAGCTTACCAGAAATTGAGCTTACAGAGGAAATATCACTTCAAATGTACCATTTAGCAATAATATCCAAGAAGCTTACTAATTAGTGCTACACACAATCTGCCATTTTGTCTTTTACTGGAAATATTAAGAAAGTATCTGGCATAAAGCACTGAAGAACTGTTAGATGTATGATTTACTTATATGTTGTTAAGAATATAATCATGTGCTATGTACAGTACATTATTTATGGTATAAAAGCTTGGGTGGTAGTCTGTACGGGAACGGCTACTCTTATGTATACACTGTTTTTGCATAAAATAGAATGTTTCTTTTTGCACTTGAACTACTTTTATGGACATTTATAATTGGATTAAAATATATTTCCCCATCACACAGGACCCACAATAATAGGTGCATTCCCTTTTTACAAGGAAAGAGCCAAGAACTGGAAAGTTGGCTTTCAGCTTAAAATGTGTTTGCTGGACTAATAAAAGGCAGTACAAGTCTATTAATTTGCAGTTCTTACATGAGCCTCACTGGGTTTTGAACTGGGGTTTCGCAGTTTACCGTATACAGTCAACATTCTTAAATGTTGACCTACTCATATAAAATAAAAACATGAATGTGTTTAGTTGAGCAGTTGAATGTGTGTAACAGGCTGAAAATTGAAAGATATTATAAGTCAAAATATTATAAAATAGTTGCCTTCATTTTAAAATGTAATATTTTCTCTTTTTCTATATGTCACATAAAAATACAGTTATGTAATTGGCATACAGATGGGTGTGTGATTATAGGTTGAATAGAATGGGATAACAGTTTTGTGCATTTATACATGTACTAACTATTATGGTATAGATCTCATTTTGTGATCAATTCTCTGCCAGTTTCTAACAATACCTAAGCACAAGATTTGACACGATGAAAGGGACCGGTTTAACAATTCAATACTTGTATTAAACAGTACAAAGGTAAAAGATTTGTCACATAATTTCAATCTGCAGCAATCATTTTACTTTCTGTCAGAAAAAAAGAGGAGCCTATTACATTGCTTTTCACGTTATTTCTGTATACATGTAATTATAGTTGAGCAATCATTTTCAAAGAAAAATAATTGGAGATTAAACTATATAAAAAATATAAACACATAGAAAAAACTAAAAAGTATTTACTTTAGAAGTCACAATTAATTCTGCCATATGAGGTTTAAGGGCCTGATTCAGACCCACTCGCGAGCGGCTGTCCGCTCGCAAGTGGGTCGATGTTCTGGACTGAGCATGCGCACAACGGAGGGAGCTCCGTCGTGCGCATGCGCCAGACGCGACGAGCGAAGGAAAGTCCTTAGCTCGTTGTGTCCGATCAAAGGGGGCGTGCTGTCAATGTTGATTGACAGCACGCCCCCTTTGGTAGGCGTGCCGGGGGCATGCCTCCCTGACGGGGGCGTTCCCACGGGAACGTCTCCCGTCAAAAGCCGGCCCGCTGACATCACTAGTGATGTCAGTGGGAGTGATTTTGGCTCTGATAGAGCCAAAATCACTCCGGAGCTTGCGGTTGAAAACCTCAACCGCAGGCTCCGACTCGCAATTTCGATGGTCGCGATGGTCTCGACCATCGCGGCCATCAAAATGCACGCTCGTATAGCCTGTGGGTGGTGACCCACAGCTATACGAGCGTCCAGAAGGACGCTCCATTTTCATGGAGGCCGGCCCTCATTCAGAGCGTGCGCTCTGCTCAGAGCGTACGGCTCTGAATGAGGGCCTAAATCTCTTGCTACAGTATAGTCATTTATTCTATAATTAAACATGGTGAAAGTGTCTTCATCTACTAATATTTGAGTTTGATTTAAAAAAAAACAAAAAAAACAATTGTTTTGTAGAGATAAGCACTTTGGAGATCATGGTCACTATACAGTCAATGACAAATGCTTACTTACAATTTTTTTTAAAGTAGTTTCTCCAAGTAGGGGATGACACAGTGTAAGAAACCAACATGCTGGAGAAGTGCAGCAGGTTAAAGAACCATCGAGCAATACTGGTCAACGGCTAGCAATAACAAACTCAGGGGTTCAACCCAAAGCAACAAAATACTGTGCCAGCACTAGGCTTTCAAATTCAGGGTTAGTAACACTATAATGGTGTACACACAGCATGGGATACACACAGCATGGGGTACCCATGCCATAATGTCCTCCAGCTGTAGCCTGTTCAGTATGGGGAAGAGTTCCCCAGGAAAGTTGATCCCGCAAAAAAAAATGTGCCTCCCTTAAGAAACAGCAGCCTTGTAATGACAGTAGTAGGGCTCTTCCCACGCTCTTGAGTGATGCGTGTGTAGTAATAAAAATGGTCAAAATGTGTTTTTGTTGGACAACTACAGCTCACAGCAGGCCCTGCCATGCCTATAGTATATGGGCATGCTAGTGCTTGTAGAACTACAAGCACCAACATACCTATTGCTGCCAGGGCCTGTTGGCCAGCATGGCCTGGCATCCACCTGTAGTCCACCTTTAAAAATAAAACACTAAATAACACACTGTTGAAAAATATTTTACTGACATAAAAATCCCTCCAGACACTCCATCATTTTCTCTTTATATTGTAGCTCACCTAGGCCCTGATTCTGACCCGCTCGCAGGTCTGAAGGGCAATATATATTTTTTTGGACCGGCCTTCTGGCTGCTCGTTAAGCTGTGGGTGACCACCCACAGCTTTAGCGAGCGGCCAGGTGATGGTCACGATGGTCGCGATCATCAGGGCTTGCGACGAGACCCTTGTGGTGGGGTCTCGTCTGCCAAAAGCCCCAGTGAGCTTCCGGCTCGAATAGAGCTGGAAGCTCACCACTGACATCACAATGTATTTGAACACCTTGCTACAGGGCTGCCATCAGAAATTGTGGGGCCCAGGACTGACAAAATAGACACAGGCCCCCCCTCCCCCTCTTACACATACTTTAACTCTTGAAAAAGATTCCTTCTGGCTTCTTCTCCTAGTCTGGCTGGCTGGCGCTGCTCCTCACAAGCCATGTCTCCTCTGACCTTTCCCTTCCAGCAGCACAGCATGACGTCATGTGCATCGACTCCAAAAAAAAAAATTTTTATACTAAAGGGCGGAAGGAGGCTAAAGGGGGCGGGAGGGGATGGGCAGGGCGGGTGATTCTGTAATTCAATCAGCAGCCTCAGGTAGTCAGAGCAGCGTGCCGGTTGGAGCGGGCCCTCCTTTCACTCAAGTGGGCAGTACGGGTCAGCCAATGGTAGCAATGGTCCCCATTTCACTCAAAGGGGTAGCGAGGAAGACAGTAGGAGTAGGCGGGCCCCCTTTCTGCCGAGTGTCCGGGCCCGGGACTCCAGTCTCGGCAGTCCCATACTGATGGCAGCCCTGCCCTGCTATAGAGTGCTGGTAATAGCTCTGCCAGGTGGATGCTATGCTGTTTGTCCCCTGATTTTGAAGCTATCAAAATAGACTTTGAGTGCTGGTGTGGGTGACACTTTGGAGAGGGGTGGCTAGGCATTTTTTTATATTTTTTAGTGTAAGCATGGTTGACGAGAAATATCTTGTGTATCTCTGTATCTTATCAAGTTTTTCCAGCGTCTTTTCAGCAACATGTGAAAACTATTCTTATTATATCCAGTGATTTGTTTTCAGAACTTTGAAGAAATGGGAACGGTGGCTCGTGGTGACTCATGTATGAATATGGCTGTTTTTTGGTAATACAGGTTGAGTCTCCCATATCCAAAATGCTTGGGACCAGGGGTATTTTGGATAATGGAATATTCCGTATTTTGGAATAATTGCATATCATAATGAAATACCTTGGGAATGGGACCCCAATGTACACACAGAATGCATTTATGTGTTATATACACCTTATATACACAGTCTCCAGGTCATTTTATACAATATTTTCAATCATTTTGTGGCTCAAGCAAAGTTTGTGTACAGAAATGAAATTCATTTATGTTTCATATACACCTTATACACAAAGCCTGAAGGTAATTTTATACAATAGTTTTAATAATTTGTGCCTTAGACAAAGTTTGTGTACATTGAACCATCAAAATTCAAAGGTTTCATTATTTCAGTCATTCCAAAATAATTCCGTATTTCGGAATATTCCGTATTTCGGAATATTTGGATATGGGAGACTCAACCTGTATATGGTATTTAAAATTTGCAGTTTTTGCTAAATCAGAGGCTATTAAATGTTGGCAGCTGACTTTAAATTAGCTCCTTTTTATTGCTGCTATATAGTAATATTTGTACAGTGTAATTGATAAACTCGACATGACTGAAATAAAAGGCAACTACAAACAGTTGCAAAGACAAAATAAAAGTAATATTTAAGCTCAAATCAATACAATATCTGTCACCCCCCCTTTATAAGAATAAAATGGATATCTGTTTCTTTTTTTACTGTGGGTCAATTGCAAATATTCAAGAAACTAGGAAGGACAAGAAAAGTATATATAGCACACTAGGGGAAAATAGACTGAATTCTATTCCCAGAAATACAGGTTTATCTAGGTGTTGTGTAATGTGTTGATTTGTTACCCTCTAAAGTAAATTAAAACATAACATCTATTTGTATAGTTTAAAAGTTGTAAGATAGTGAAGTATTTGTTATAAACACATTATAGAAGTGCGACTTTAAAGTGAAGAAATAACATGTGAATTAAAAGATTATCCGCAGCCAAAATGTCTGCTTTGTATTTATACAATTGTTGGTAGCAAATAAGGACTAGGTCATTGTCGAATATGTAACTAATACATTACAGCCTACAAATAAGGTTGAATATTATTTCTTTACTCCCCAAACAGAAGAGTTCCCTTAATAATGTGGAGGATCTAGTTGTAATGTTCGTATCAAAATTGAATTACATTACTTGGTGAAGTCTCCTATTGTTCTCAATGGTGTACTGCTCCGCATAATATATAAAATCAATATTTATGGAGAATGCAACTAATCTCTGGTTATATTACAATGGTAGAATCCCCCTGGTCCACTTGTTAGTATCAAATGCGCAGATGTGCTTAATTAGAATGTCTCAGCTGTTAGATTCTTATGTTGGTATATTGAGATATATAAATAAAACAGTAATTAAAGTCCTACATTAATGCATACGTTATAAACAGATTGCTCACTTTAATTACTGTATATAAATTCACATTTAGTAGTATACAGGTATCATATAAAGGTAATTATATTCTCTATGCAGCTGTTGAGTCCTGCAGTTGTCTTTACTGCTGGCTTGAAGCCAATACACCAGTGGTTCCCAAAATGTGAGTCACAGCACCCTGGGGTGCCACAACATTCTCACTGGGGTGCCTTGGTGACTGGTGGCCTAATGAGGTCACCCAGTATATATATTTTTTCAATTCTAATTTTTTTTTCTGCACGGGAAGGGGTTGGGGAGATGAGTTGTGCGGACCAGGGGGTGAGGAGATGGGCAGTGGGAGCTGTTGTCAGTGGAAAGCAATAGCAAGGCTGCCTGCTGCTGAATGAAGTTCCACAGGGCAATGCGTGTCTGATCCCACTTCCTGTGATTTGAGGAGCGATGCTGCAGAACGGCACTGGCGATCGCAACTAAAGATAAGCAAGGGGGGGGCAAAGGGAGAGACATGGACAGGGGCAAAAGGGAGAGATATAGAGGGGGCTGTAATGAGAGATGTGGAGAGGGGCAAAGGGAGAGACATGGGGAGGGGCAAAGGGAGAGACATGGAGGGGGGCAAAGGGAGAGACATAGAGAGGACTGCCATGAGAGACACGGAGAGGGACAAAGGAAGCGATATTGAGAGGGGCAAAGGGAGAGACATAGAGGACAGCCATGAGAGACATGGAGAGGGACAGAGGAAGAGATATGGAGAGGGGCAAAGGGAAAGACATAGAGAGGACAGCCATGAGAGACATGGAGAGGGACAGAGGAAGAGATATGGAGAGGGGCAAAGGGAGAGACATAGAGAGAACAGCCATGAGAGACTTGGAGAGGGACAAGAGAAGAGATATGGAGCGGGTCAAAGGGAGAGACATTGAGAGGGGCAAATGGAGAGACATGGATATAAAATATTCTTTTTCATTGGATTTAGGTGTATTATTTTTGCAAACAGCTTAAAAAGTATAATAAGCATTTATGTCCTGACCTAAATACTTATTACATTATTTTGCTCGGTAAGGCTTAGGGGTGCCTTGAAAGAATTATGGAAACTCCAAGGGTGCCTCGAACTAAGAAAGTTTGGGAACCACTGCAAAACAATATTTTAACAGTCTGGAAACATTGTATCCACTTAGTTACAGTGTATCTCTATGAAGCATTATGGTAACTACTGTAACACATGTTTGCATTAGCCCATTTAATATAAAGTATTCATTCGAAATGTACACGTCAGAAGTGCAGACACACCATTCCTTGGTATCGAGTGGGGATTTAGGAAGCAGCATAGTGCATTAAAAGGTTTCACAATTAATTTGCAGAATATATGTAGCCTAAATACGCATAACAAAAGATGATGGATATAAAGCATATCAATCAATAGCAGTCATCGGCTACATTCAATAAGCTGCAGACAACATACGATACCAGAAAGTCCTTGGTTATAGTTTGTGTGTGCTAGGCCAGTGGTTCTCAAACTGGGTGCCTTGGGATACTTGCAAAGGAGCTTCGGGTTGGCGGTCCAGAATCAAATCAAAATATGTATGGTCAGTGCTGATGGCAGCCAATCATAAAATATGTGAACAAACAGAGAACAATCCTGTCCACCACAACATAACTGTTGTAACAGGTAAACACAATATATGTAAATGAATGATTTTTACTAAATTTCTCAATAAAAACTTTTCGCCTAGGGGTGCCGTGGAAAAATGCTGATATTCTAGCGCGCGGTGATTCAAGAAAGTTTGGGAAACACTGTGCTAGGCCATTCCTAAACATGTTTCGTCATTGGGGACTTCATCCATGGGCTATATATATATATAAACATGATACACCTTTTAAGCAGATATATTAAAACATTTTAATTACTATTGTTATCAAATAACCAGATTTATCAGACTACAATTTCACAACTTTCATTTAATGCAAAGGGAATAACACTGTAACTAGTCTAGTCTAGATCCAGAATATTTCTCTCATTTCAAATTTAGGCTGTTTCCATCCTCTATAATTTATTTCCACAAATTCTGTTGCATTAAAAGTTAATAAATCAGGGCAGGAATCATGATGCTGTGAAGCCTTGTGATTTTGCTTCTACGGGGGAACACACAGAAAGAGATATAGCTGCAATACTCCGAGAGTTGGTAGCTACAGAATACCCTGAGGTATTTAACACTGTAGGCACAAGTGCCTAAGGTACAGCTGAGTACACGAGGTGTGGGATTTTGGCAGCATGCAACAAGGTATACCAACCCTTTGATAAAACTGTCACACGACAGAGAAACGCGCCAGTGACTCTTATTTACTACCCATCCACAGTTTTGACTACTACATCATCTCCAGCTGGATTGAGTGTGATCCATTTCATGCATCACGGCAAGGCGGTTATCATTCTAAAGTGTGTGACACTTTTCTTTAGAGCTCCTCTGTTCTCATCTACAGTTGAACAGGGAGCTGGACTGCATTGCTTCAATCATCTAAGAGACGTCTGTCAGCGGGTGGCTGCCTCCAGACCAGCTTAACTCCCAAGCATTCACGTGGAAAGTGTAAAGCTGGGTAATTATGCCGGGACCATAACTTTTATACCTACACTGGTGTGTTTAACAGCTATAACTTGCCACTCTTTGACTTTGATACTATTTACTGCATGCCCTTTTGCTATATATTGCTCATAAGACACAAAGATCCTCATTAAACGATCAGACCAGCTTGCTGCAATTAAGGATACAATTTGATTGAAATCTCTATTTGTCATTGCTACAATGTACTCACAAGATACAGAGGCCCTCATTCAGAGCCGCACGCTATTTGCGGTCGTTCGTTTAAAATCAAGGGGTGGCTATGTAAATGATCCGTACGCACATTGCAGTGTGTTCACACCTCTAAGTCTGAACGAACGAGCAAAACATACGCTCGTTTATTTGTTAAAAACGCCCCCTGGCCGCACGCATCCTACGTCATGTCCGCTATTTATTAGATTAATCGAGTACATCGACCAGCGTATGAACTGCTCGCTATTCTTGTGGTTGGTGTTTGCTACCACAAATTTGCGTGCAGTTCTGGCTATAAAATAACCCAGTAACGTGGTCAATGACGCTGCTGTTTTAAATATACACACCCATAAAACGCCCGTTTTGACCTTTAAGCACGCCTGCGTTCGGATCTCCACTCCCCATTTTCAAGCACCTTCCCCTGTTACCACCCACATACGCCTCATTCTGTCACTCAAAATAGCAGGCACTCGCTATATAGCGTACAAAGGATTTTCGGCCGCACTGACTGGTTCGCGCATGCGTACTAAAAAGCGTACGCATGCGCAGATGTGCAAACATCGCTCGGAACGAGCGTACTGCCGCTAACGAGCGGCTCTGAATGAGGGCCAGAGACCCTTATCAAGCTACCAGACCAGTTTATTGCGATCAAGGACACATTTTGCTTGGAGTCTCAATCTGGTTAAACTGAAATGTGGGCATATCATCTATTGCTGGTGGTATATAATATTTTATCAGTGTCTGGGTAGATTATATAAATATGTATAAATGTTAATTTTATATCTGGTATATGTTCTAATTGTATGTTTTTCTTTTTAATAAAAGTATGTATTTATGATTATATTTTGTGCACCCTTAAGTGTTTTATATTTTACTCACTAACCTACTGTATATTGAACAAGGTATACAGATCTGTGGGTATGGTTTGTACAGCACGTAGCATGCAATAAGATAAAAGGAAGTGTTGGCACTGTGTGAACAGCAAGTAGTGTGCAATAGAGTATATGGTGGTGATTGTACTGTTTGGACAGCGTGTAGTGTGCAATGAGAGGCACGGATGTGTTGGCACTGTGGGAACAGCGCATAGCATACAGTGAGATACATGGAGTATATTGCAATAACCCTGGAGATCAAGACAGACAGCAAGTGTAGTATAGTACACACACCCACACTGATTATAAATGCAAACATGTTTAATTGGTGCAATCAAATACCCTGGTGCAGAGTCTAAGACTACCACAGGACTATACCAGGATCCCTGCAAGAGGATATGGACTTTTCTCAGTGAGGACCAGTGTAGTTGGTTCCCACCATACAAGTAAAGCTAGATACACACCTATACAATTGTCGGGCCATTCTCTTGATGTCGAATGAACGTTGAATGCTGTCCTGATGCACCCGATAAGCAGCTTAAAATGCTCAGCAAAGTTTGACCTCGGACGCTTGCATCTCATGTACAGTTTAATATTCAGCAGAGTAGATGGAGCGATATCGTATCAAAAGTGCAGTATGCAAGCACGTTCGATCGATTCTCTGGCTGTTCTTGCAATTAGACACGACCAGCAGCGCCGCCTCTGTGGGTGTTGCCTTGTTACATCTATACATCTATATGTCTCGTCTTCATCACTACATGAATCACCCATGGTATTGTAAATTATCACTCTTTTTTCATTAAACACCACTGTATTTGTCATGAAATAAATGTATTATACATTTATTATTTGTCACTAACTAACCTATGCTATAAAAAATTGTATCTTTTTACATGTGGCTACACCATGTCCCCCTTTCCTCATATATGTAGTATGAAAAGTAGCAAAATATGTGGAACAATATAGAGGATAGATACCGTATATTGTGAATGATCACTTTATTAATACACTTCTACTGCTATACAGAATGGTATGTTTTTACATGTGGCTACACCATGTTCCCCCTTTCCTCATATACTTTATGTAGTTTGAAAAATAGCATACACATGGTCCAATATATATATATATATATTAGGGGTGTGCACCGGCCACTTTTCGTGTTTTGTGTTTTGGTTTTGGATCTGGATCTTTCTTCGTGTTTTGGATCTGGATTGGTTTTGCCAAAACCACCCTTCCGTGTTTTGGGTTCTGGGTTTTGTGTTTTGGATCTGTATTTTTTTGAAAAAAAGCATAAAAACAGCTAAAATCACAGAATTTGTAGGTTTTTCTGCTCCTATGCTATTATTAACCTCAATAACCTTAATTTCCACTCATTTCCAGTCTATTCTGAACACCTCACACCTCACAATAGTGTTTTTATGTCCAAAAGGTTGCACCGAGGTAGCTGGATGACTATGCTAAGCGACACGAGTGGGCGGCACAAACACGTGACCCATCTAGGAGTGACACTGCAGTGGCAGACAGGATGGCAGTTAGAAAAACTAGGCCCCAAACTGTACATAATGCAAAGAAAAAAAGAGGTGCAAGATGGAATTGTCCTTGGGCCCTCCCACCCACCCTTATGTTGTATAAACAGGACATGCACACTTTAACAAATCAATCATTTCAGCGCCAGGGTCTGCCACACAACTGTGGCTGAAATGATTGGTTCGTTTGGGCCCCCACAAAACAAGCTGGCAATTAATGTGTCCCTGCACAAACTGGCTCTACGGAGGCAAGATGTCATCCTCATCCTCCTCATCCACCGATTCCTCACCCTCTTCAGTGTGTACATCCTCATCCTCACAAAGTATTAACTCGTCCCCACTTGAATCCACCACCACAGGTCCCTCTGTACGTTCTGGAGGCTGGTCTCCCTGGAAGAGCTGATAATTCATTTTGATGAACATCATCTTCTCCACATTCTGTGGAAGCAACCTCCTACGCCTTTCGCTGACAAGGTTCCCGGCTGCACTAAACACTCTTTCGGAGTACACACTGGAGGGGGGGCAACTCAGGTAAAATAGAGCCAGTTTGTACAGGGGCCTCCAAATTGCCTCTTTTTCCTGCCAGTACAGGTATGGACTGTCTGACATGCCTACTTGGATGCTGTCACCGATGTAATCCTCCACCATTCTGTCAATGGTGACAGTATCATATGCAGTGACAGTAGACATGTCAGAAATTGTTGCCAGGTCCTTCAGTCCGGACCAGATGTCCAAACTTGGTCCTGCCTGCCCTGCATCACCGCCAGCGGGTTGCTTAGGATACCTAAGTTTTTTCCTGGCAGCCCCAGTTGCGGGAGAAAATGAAGAAGGAGCCGTTGACGTGTCACGTTCCGCTTCAGCTGACAGTGTGTTCACCAGCAGGTCTTTGCACCTCTGCAGGCTTGTGTCGGCCGGAAAGAGAGACACCACATAGGCTTTAAACCTAGGATCGAGCACGGTGGCCAAAATGTAGTGGTCTGATTTCAACAGATTGACCACCCTGGAATCCTGGCAAAGCGAATGAAGGGCTTCATCCACAAGTCCCACATGCCGAGCGGAATCGCTCCGTCTTAGCTCCTCCTTCACTTTCTCCAGCTGCTTCTGCAAAAGCCTGATGAGGGGAATGACCTGACTCAAGCTGGCAGTGTCTGAACTGACTTCACGTGTGGCAAGTTCGAAGGGCTGAAGAACCTTGCACAACACGGAAATCATTCTCCACTGCGCTTGAGTCAGGTGCATACCCCCTCCTTTGCCTATGTCATAGGTGGATGTATAGGCTTGTATGGCCTTTTGCTGCTCCTCCATCCTCTGAAGCATATAGAGGGTTGAGTTCCACCGCGTCACAACCTCTTGCTTCAGGTGATGGCGGGGCAGGTTCAAGAGTGTTTGCTGGCGCTCCAGTCTTCGGCACGCAGTCGCTGAATGGCGAAAGTGGCCAGAAATTTTTCGGGCCACCCAAAGCGTCTCCTGCACGCCCCTGTCGCTTTTCAGAAAATTCTGCACCACCAAGTTTATTGTGTGAGCAAAACATGGGACGTGCTGGAATTTGCCCAGATGTAATGCCCGCACAATATTGGTGGCGTTGTCAGATATCACAAATCCCCAGGAGAGTCTAAGTGGGGTAAGCCACTGGGTGATGATTTCCCTCAGTTTCTCTAAGAGGTTGTCGGCGGTGTGCCTCTTACTGAAACCGGTGATACACAGCGTAGCCTGCCTTGTAACGAGCTGGCGTTTCTGAGATGCTGCTACTGGTGACGCTGCTGCTGTTGCTGCGTAAGGTGATACATCTACCCAGTGGGCTGTCACAGTCATATAGTCCTTAGTCTGCCCTGTTCCACTTGTCCACATGTCCGTGGTTAAGTGGACATTGTGTACAACGGCATTTTTCAGGACACTGAGGACACTTTTTCTGACGTTTCTGTACAGTCTCGGTATCGCCTGCCTAGTGAAGTGGAATCTAGACGGGATTTGGAACCGGGGACACACTACCTCCATCAATTGTCTAAATCCCACTGCACTAATGGCGGATACCGGACGCACGTCTAACACCAACATAGCAGTCAAGGCCTCAGTTATACGTTTTGCTTCAGGATGACTGCTGTCGTACTTCATCCTCCTCGCTAAGGACTGTTGGAGGGTCAATTGTTTAGTAAAAGTAGTGGTGTTCCTACTTCCTCTCTGGGATGATGAACGACTCCCAGCAGCAGCAGCAACAGCAGCAGCGGCAGCAGTAGGCGTAGCAATGCAGGATCCTCCGGAGGAATCCCGGATAGGAGAGTCAGTCATGCCAGTGATATGGCCTGCAGGACTACTTCCGATCCTGACTAAGGAGGAAATTGACGAGGAGGGAGTTGACGGTGTGGTTTGCAGGCGCTTGGATACAACAGGACAACGGGATTTAGGTGTCCCTGGACTGCTTACGGTCTGAGCCAAAGTTTCTGAACTTGACAGTAACTTTTTATGAACGCGCTGCAGGTGCCGTATAAGGGAGGATGTTCCTAGGTGGTTGACGTCCCTACCCCTACTTATTTCACCTTTACATATGGTACATATGGCAAGACAGTTGTTGTCCGGATTTGGATAGAAATATTGCCAGACCAAAGAGGTGGAATGTTTGGTCTTCTGCCCAGGCATGACCGTGATGGGCTTTTTCATCCCACGGACAACAACTGTCTCCCCCGGAGCCTGATTTAAACAAACCACATCACCATCAGAATCCTCCTCGCCAACTTCCTCCTCAGCGCCAGCTACACCAGTATCCTCATCCTGTTGTACTTCAACAGTGACATCTTCAATTTGCATATCAGCAAGTGGACTGTGGGTGCTCCTTTCAGCACTTGCAGGGGGCGTGCAAATGGTGGAAAGAGCCACCTCTTCCCGTCCAGTGCTGGGAAGGTCAGGCATCGCAACCACCACCACACTTGGACTCTCCTTGGGGATTTGTGATATCTTCTTAGAAAGCACAGTTCTTCGCTGTGCTTTTGCCAGCTTAACTCTTTTGATTTTTTTAGTGGGAGGAGTGCTTCCATCGTCATGTGAAGCTGAACCACTCGTCATGAACATACTAGGGATCGACCTTAGCCGTTCCTTGCCACTCCGTGTCGTAAATGGCATATTGGCAAGTTTACGTTTCTCTTCAGCTGATTTAAATGTCTTTTTCAAGGTCATTTTCCTGAACTTTGCCATTTGGGATTGTATGTGCCCTCTACTATGACATTGGGCATCGGCCTTGGCAGACGACGTTGATGGCATGTTATCGTCTATGTCATGACTAGTGGCAGCAGCTTCAGCACTAGGAGGAAGTGGTTCTTGATCTTTCTCTATTTTATTTTTATCGGAGAAAGTTTGGTCCTCCATTTATGTTATATCGATTTGATATATACGTGCGGCTAAACACAGAAAATAATTTTTTTTTTGGTTTGGACTGGAGTGTACTTTGTGGGTTACAGCACCCTTTAACGGTCAAGCCAGCCGGCCCTTTACTTATGACACAGGCGCACGCTTGGCACTACTTTGTTGATGCACGTGCGGCTACTGCGCACACAATTCACAAACACAGAAAATAATTTTTTTTTGGTTTGGACTGGAGTGTACTTTGGGGGTTACAGCACCCTTTAACGGTCAAGCCAGCCGGCCCTTTACTTATGACACAGGCGCACGCTTGGCACTACTTTGTTGATGCACGTGCGGCTACTGCGCACACAATTCACAAACACAGAAAATAATTTTTTTTTTGGTTTGGACTGGAGTGTACTTTCGGGGGTTACAGCACCCTTAACGGTCAAGCCAGCCGGCCCTTTACTTATGACACAGGCGCACGCTTGGCACTACTTTGTTGATGCACGTGCGGCTACTGCGCACACAATTCACAAACACAGAAAATAATTTTTTTTGGGGTTTGGACTGGAGTGTACTTTCGGGGGTTACAGCACCCTTAACGGTCAAGCCAGCCGGCCCTTTACTTATGACACAGGCGCACGTTTGGCACTACTTTGTTGATGCACGTGCGGCTACTGCGCACACAATTCACAAACACAGAAAATAATTTTTTTTTTGGTTTGGACTGGAGTGTACTTTCGGGGGTTACAGCACCCTTAACGGTCAAGCCAGCCGGCCCTTTACTTATGACACAGGCGCACGTTTGGCACTACTTTGTTGATGCACGTGCGGCTACTGCGCACACAATTCACAAACACAGAAAATAATTTTTTTTTTGGTTTGGACTGGAGTGTACTTTCGGGGGTTACAGCACCCTTAACGATCAAGCCAGCCGGCCCTTTACTTATGACACAGGCGCACGCTTGGCACTACTTTGTTGATGCACGTGCGGCTACTGCGCACACAATTCACAAACACAGAAAATAATTTTTTTTTGGTTTGGACTGGAGTGTACTTTCGGGGGTTACAGCACCCTTTAACGGTCAAGCCAGCCGGCCCTTTACTTATGACACAGGCGCACGCTTGGCACTACTTTGTTGATGCACGTGCGGCTACTGCGCACACAATTCACAAACACAGAAAATAATTTTTTTTTGGTTTGGACTGGAGTGTACTTTCGGGGGTTACAGCACCCTTTAACGGTCAAGCCAGCCGGCCCTTTACTTATGACACAGGCGCACTCTTGGCACTACTTTGTTGATGCACGTGCGGCTACTGCGCACACAATTCACAAACACAGAAAATAATTTTTTTTTAGGTTTGGACTGGAGTGTACTTTCGGGGGTTACAGCACCCTTAACGGTCAAGCCAGCCGGCCCTTTACTTATGACACAGGCGCACGCTTGGCACTACTTTGTTGATGCACATGCGGCTACTGCGCACACAATTCACAAACACAGAAAATAATTTTTTTTTGGTTTGGACTGGAGTGTACTTTCGGAGGTTACAGCACCCTTTAACGGTCAAGCCAGCCGGCCCTTTACTTATGACACAGGCGCACGCTTGGCACTACTTTGTTGATGCACGTGCGGCTACTGCGCACACAATTCACAAACACAGAAAATAATTTTTTTTTAGGTTTGGACTGGAGTGTACTTTCGGGGGTTACAGCACCCTTAACGGTCAAGCCAGCCGGCCCTTTACTTATGACACAGGCGCACGCTTGGCACTACTTTGTTGATGCACGTGCGGCTACTGCGCACACAATTCACAAACACAGAAAATAATTTTTTTTTTGGTTTGGACTGGAGTGTACTTTCGGGGGTTACAGCACCCTTAACGGTCAAGCCAGCCGGCCCTTTACTTATGACACAGGCGCACGCTTGGCACTACTTTGTTGATGCACGTGCGGCTACTGCGCACACAATTCACAAACACAGAAAATAATTTTTTTTTGGTTTGGACTGGAGTGTACTTTCGGGGGTTACAGCACCCTTTAACGGTCAAGCCAGCTGGCCCTTTACTTATGACACAGGCGCACGCTTGGCACTACTTTGTTGATGCACATGCGGCTACTGCGCACACAATTCACAAACACAGAAAATAATTTTTTTTTAGGTTTGGACTGGAGTGTACTTTCGGGGGTTACAGCACCCTTAACGGTCAAGCCAGCCGGCCCTTTACTTATGACACAGGCGCACGCTTGGCACTACTTTGTTGATGCACGTGTGGCTACTGCGCACACAATTCACAAACACAGAAAATAATTTTTTTTTTGGTTTGGACTGGAGTGTACTTTCGGGGGTTACAGCACCCTTAACGGTCAAGCCAGCCGGCCCTTTACTTATGACACAGGCGCACGCTTGGCACTACTTTGTTGATGCACGTGCGGCTACTGCGCACACAATTCACAAACACAGAAAATAATTTTTTTTTGGGTTTGGACTGGAGTGTACTTTCGGGGGTTACAGCACCCTTAACGGTCAAGCCAGCCGGCCCTTTACTTATGACACAGGCGCACGTTTGGCACTACTTTGTTGATGCACGTGCGGCTACTGCGCACACAATTCACAAACACAGAAAATAATTTTTTTTTTGGTTTGGACTGGAGTGTACTTTCGGGGGTTACAGCACCCTTAACGGTCAAGCCAGCCGGCCCTTTACTTATGACACAGGCGCACGTTTGGCACTACTTTGTTGATGCACGTGCGGCTACTGCGCACACAATTCACAAACACAGAAAATAATTTTTTTTTTGGTTTGGACTGGAGTGTACTTTCGGGGGTTACAGCACCCTTAACGATCAAGCCAGCCGGCCCTTTACTTATGACACAGGCGCACGCTTGGCACTACTTTGTTGATGCACGTGCGGCTACTGCGCACACAATTCACAAACACAGAAAATAATTTTTTTTTGGTTTGGACTGGAGTGTACTTTCGGGGGTTACAGCACCCTTTAACGGTCAAGCCAGCCGGCCCTTTACTTATGACACAGGCGCACGCTTGGCACTACTTTGTTGATGCACGTGCGGCTACTGCGCACACAATTCACAAACACAGAAAATAATTTTTTTTTGGTTTGGACTGGAGTGTACTTTCGGGGGTTACAGCACCCTTTAACGGTCAAGCCAGCCGGCCCTTTACTTATGACACAGGCGCACTCTTGGCACTACTTTGTTGATGCACGTGCGGCTACTGCGCACACAATTCACAAACACAGAAAATAATTTTTTTTTAGGTTTGGACTGGAGTGTACTTTCGGGGGTTACAGCACCCTTAACGGTCAAGCCAGCCGGCCCTTTACTTATGACACAGGCGCACGCTTGGCACTACTTTGTTGATGCACGTGCGGCTACTGCGCACACAATTCACAAACACAGAAAATAATTTTTTTTTGGTTTGGACTGGAGTGTACTTTCGGAGGTTACAGCACCCTTTAACGGTCAAGCCAGCCGGCCCTTTACTTATGACACAGGCGCACGCTTGGCACTACTTTGTTGATGCACGTGCGGCTACTGCGCACACAATTCACAAACACAGAAAATAATTTTTTTTTAGGTTTGGACTGGAGTGTACTTTCGGGGGTTACAGCACCCTTAACGGTCAAGCCAGCCGGCCCTTTACTTATGACACAGGCGCACGCTTGGCACTACTTTGTTGATGCACGTGCGGCTACTGCGCACACAATTCACAAACACAGAAAATAATTTTTTTTTTGGTTTGGACTGGAGTGTACTTTCGGGGGTTACAGCACCCTTAACGGTCAAGCCAGCCGGCCCTTTACTTATGACACAGGCGCACGCTTGGCACTACTTTGTTGATGCACGTGCGGCTACTGCGCACACAATTCACAAACACAGAAAATAATTTTTTTTTGGTTTGGACTGGAGTGTACTTTCGGGGGTTACAGCACCCTTTAACGGTCAAGCCAGCTGGCCCTTTACTTATGACACAGGCGCACGCTTGGCACTACTTTGTTGATGCACATGCGGCTACTGCGCACACAATTCACAAACACAGAAAATAATTTTTTTTTAGGTTTGGACTGGAGTGTACTTTCGGGGGTTACAGCACCCTTAACGGTCAAGCCAGCCGGCCCTTTACTTATGACACAGGCGCACGCTTGGCACTACTTTGTTGATGCACGTGCGGCTACTGCGCACACAATTCACAAACACAGAAAATAATTTTTTTTTTGGTTTGGACTGGAGTGTACTTTCGGGGGTTACAGCACCTTTAACGGTCAAGCCAGCCGGCCCTTTACTTATGACACAGGCGCACGCTTGGCACTACTTTGTTGATGCACGTGCGGCTACTGCGCACACAATTCACAAACACAGAAAATAATTTTTTGGGGGGTTTGGACTGGAGTGTACTTTCGGGGGTTACAGCACCCTTAACGGTCAAGCCAGCCGGCCCTTTACTTATGACACAGGCGCACGTTTGGCACTACTTTGTTGATGCACGTGCGGCTACTGCGCACACAATTCACAAACACAGAAAATAATTTTTTTTTTGGTTTGGACTGGAGTGTACTTTCGGGGGTTACAGCACCCTTAACGGTCAAGCCAGCCGGCCCTTTACTTATGACACAGGCGCACGTTTGGCACTACTTTGTTGATGCACGTGCGGCTACTGCGCACACAATTCACAAACACAGAAAATAATTTTTTTTTTGGTTTGGACTGGAGTGTACTTTCGGGGGTTACAGCACCCTTAACGATCAAGCCAGCCGGCCCTTTACTTATGACACAGGCGCACGCTTGGCACTACTTTGTTGATGCACGTGCGGCTACTGCGCACACAATTCACAAACACAGAAAATAATTTTTTTTTGGTTTGGACTGGAGTGTACTTTCGGGGGTTACAGCACCCTTTAACGGTCAAGCCAGCCGGCCCTTTACTTATGACACAGGCGCACGCTTGGCACTACTTTGTTGATGCACGTGCGGCTACTGCGCACACAATTCACAAACACAGAAAATATATTATTTTTTTAGCACTTGGGGGGAGCACCCCTGATGGACAGAGCACCCCCTGGACAACACTACAGCACCCCTTTAGGACTGGGACACTGCACAGGACTTTGGAGTGGACACAGCCCCTATGGAGAACTGACTGCACAACACAGTCCAGCCAGCCCCTATGGACTTTGAAGTAGTGGACACAGCCCCTATTAACAACAGCAGCACAGCACAACACAGCCAGCCCCTATGGACTTTGAAGTAGTGGACAACAGCAGCACTACACTACACTACACTACACAGCACTAACTCCCACCCTCCCTCTTCACTGTCCACAGCCGAGTGAGAAAATGGCGCCGACGCGGGTACCTTATATAGGATCCAAAACCCGCGAGACTCGGAAGGCGGGATGATGACGTTTTGCCTCGATGTCAGATCCGAGTCAGGCGGGAAAAGTCGAGCCTGACTCGGATCGGACTCGGATCGGGGGGGCTCGGGGGGGTTCGGATTTCAGAAATCCGAACCCGCTCACCCCTAATATATATATATATTACGGATGAGCGGGTTCGGTTCTCAGAGCCCACCCGAATTTTGCAGATTCGAGTCGGATCCAAGCAGGCTCGCAGTTTCCTGCCTGACTCAGATCTCGAGACTCAAAACCATAGAGTCAGAAATCTTGCAGTTCACGAACTTTCGTCTCTATGATCAATGTAGTATATAGGGACCACGCGACGGACGCCATTTCACTCCGGCTGTGGAGACTGAACAGGGAGGGTGGGTAGTGTAGGGCTGGCAGAGTGGTGCTGTGCTGTCTGCTGTGTGTGTCCTGGGCTGGTGCACTGCTGATCCATTCTGGGCTGGTGCTGATCCATTCTGGGCTGGTGCTCTGATGTCTGCTGTGTCCTAGGGTGCTGCAGTGCTGATCCATTCTGGACTGGTGCTCTGCTGTCTGCTGTGTCCATCTGGGCTGGTGCAGAATACATCTGGGCTGGTGCTGCGTCCATCTGGGCCCAAGTTCTGGACTCCCCCAAAAAAATATATATATTGTAAATAAAAATAAAAGTGTCTTTTAGTGTAATATTTTTGTGTGTGTGTGTGTGCGTGTTACGCTTAACCACACAAGATCCAGCCAGCAACGCAAGTTGCAACCTAGTGCTGCCCGAGTCCAGTCGTGATCAATCGGTGCTCTGGGCCCAAGTTCTGGAGCATAAAAAAAATAAATTGTCTTTTTTTTTTATCTGTAACTATAACTGTCTGTGTGTGTGCGTGTATCCAGCCAGCATCGCAACTTGCAACCTAGTGCTGCCTGACTCCAGTCATGATCAATTACTGCTCTGGGCCCAAGTTCTTGAGCATATAAAAATTTTAAATCAATTGTCTTTTTCTTTATCTATTACTGTCTGTGTGTGTGCGTACATGCATGTTAGGCTTAACTGCACAAGATCCAGCCAGCAACGCAAGTTGCAACCTAGTGCTGCCCGACTCTACTTGGCTACACTACTGGTGCTTGTGACACTGCTTTGAAGACCACAGAAAATATGGAGGGCTGTCACATGACAGGGGTGCAAGGCCAAGAACCACATGTTGTAGCTGCCACCAGCAGTGCAAGGCCATCAACTTCCTCGTCCTCTATGAAGGCCCATGCCCCAGGGCTTAAGTCACGCCATCAATATGGTAAAGCAAGTTTTACTAAAGTTAAAAAAAAAATTAAAGGATATTTGCCTTTAGATAAACAAAAAATTGGCACTATGCCATTCACTACACGAAGTGGCAAGAAAAGGATAAGGCCTTGGCCTTTCTTTATGAACTGTGCTGTAACCCTTTCTGGTTAAAGTTAAAGACTGTTAGTTCAGTGTTATGATGATGTGCCCAGTGTTGGACTGGGGCATGAAGGGCCCACTGTGGGAATGCAGTTATAGGGGCCCATACTTAGGGGTGTTGTCAGCCTCCAAGGTTCCTTTAAATATATATAAATAGTGAATACTGCTAATGAATGCATGATAATGTGCCAGATTAATAGCAGCAGTGCATTGAAGAAAATACACAATATTACTATGCAGCATAATTCAAGTGCACAGTCTGGAACCTGATCCCTAGAGGAAGTGGTGGGCCCTCAGGCAGTGGGGCCCACCGGGTGTTTCCCCTGTACCCCTGTGGGCCAGTCCGACCCTGGATGTGCCCCTGGTGAAGTTCCGCTTAGGGACAAAACGTGTTGGTTTCCATCCATTTTATGCATTAACACTTGATGTAAGCTACCTCCTACAAAAATTGCTTTTATGGAATAAAATATGTATTTATTTATTATATTTCTGAGAAAGTTTCTTATTTATTACTGATAGTGACCGTATCGGCCCTTTCTGTCTGGGTGTATTCTGGTGTAAGGGTATCTTTCAGTGGGATTGCAAAGAATGATCATATGCCTTAAGAACGGTGTATCCATTATCTTCAAATGTCACTCTGAACCTTAAAAAGATCTACAAAGACTCATTGATAAGGATATCCTTGAGAGAAAAAGAAGCTACCATCTTCTTCTCCATCTAGGACTGTTCATTTGAGCACTTAGACTGCTATTTTCTATTTTTTATTTATTTCTAATGTATTACATTTGGTTTTATAAATTTCTGTGTTCAATATGTGTCTATAAGCGCCCTCTCTCTCCCTCCTTTTATAAATATATATATATATATATATATATATGGTGAATAATAACTTTACAGTACACATGTTTCTACCCTTATGGTATACTGATATAATCTATTTACTTTTAAAAAATATACAGTTTTTTTATTAATTCAAATATCTGCGTCCACATACATACATCATGAAAATCACTGTGCTTGCTTAAATACACCCGAATTCCCCAAAGAGAGTGCTGGAAACACTATAGATGTAAATGCAGGTATGGGTGTGCTGCTGTCAAGGAAACTGAACACCACAGTTTAAACAACACTGGAAGAAAACTATACTGGAGAGAAAACCTCCCAAGAATCTATTTAATTTATTTCCCTTTTGTTTTAAGGGAAATGATCATTGGGACAATAGACATTATATCACACACATTGTCCTTATTTTTATGCACGATATAATTTTGATGTAAACATCTTGTATGTTTTGCTAAATTTCTGATTCAAACTCCAGGGGCTGGCTGGCAACTTTTAGCCTGATGGAAAACACAAGCAAGTGGCCAAGGCTAGCTACAAGTGCACAACAAAAAACCCTTTCACCTGCAATCTGACAGCAGCCTATGCAACCAGAATAATGGATTGTCACCTAACACCTAAAACTCAACAATATAGCAAAAAATCGTTCTCAGTAAATCAGCACTAAAAATACATATAACAGCTCAATACAATTCAAATTAAAAAAAGGAGTGAGGGAGAGAAAATATATGACAATGGTTAGTAAAAGTCTTCAATATAGCAATGCAACTCTCTTTAATCAGCACTTTGTATGATAAGCACCATGAAACCCCTATAGGTAAAAACAAATAAGGATATTACTGACTTGGCATAAAGCATACATTTAATTAACCATTAAAACAAACAATATGCTAAATATACACCAACAATGTAAACAAAATATGAATGCTTTATATTGGGAAAATAAATAATACATTTTCATGTTTTATTACATTAACAAGAAAACTGCAGTTCTGACACATGCCCGTCCCCCGACCCCTCCTTATTAAAAAAAAATTCCCAGATCTAATATGCTCTTCCTCACTAGTTTAAAATTGGACACCATATCTGACAACCTCCCTCAGTTATGATCATACCCCAGACCTGATAACCCCTCCTCAAATATAATCAGAAATCAAACTTGACAACACCCTTTCCCTCAATTGGAAACATACCCCAGATCTGAAAATCTGCCCATCCTTCCTTAGCTACTGTATAAACAGTCTCAAATCTGACAACTCCGTCAATTAAAATCATGTCCCATAACTGTCCCCCTAGACCTGACAACCCCCATTTTACATAAATTAAAATCATGTCCCATAACTGTACCCCTAGACCTGACAACCCCCATTTTACATCAATTAGAATCATGTCCCATAAATGTACCGCTAAACCTGACAACCTCTCTATTACAACAATTAAAATCATGTCCCAGAACAACCCTCCTACACCTAACAACCCCCTCCTTCTCCCTGAATTACAATCATGTCCCAGAACAGTCCACCCCAGACCTAACAATTCCCCTTCTCCCTCAATTAAAATCCTGTCAAATAATGCCCCCATTCCTGACAACCCCCTTTCTCCCTCAATCAAAACCATATCCTAGAACTGCCCCCCCCACCAGACAACCCCTTTTCTCCCTCAATAAAAATAATCCTTCACAACTGCCTTCCTCTTATACCTGACAACCCCCTTTCTACTTAAATTAATATCATGTCCCAGAAGTGACCCCCCCATACCTGTCAACTCCCCCTTCTGTCTAAATATTATGTGCCAGATGTCCCCCTTCCATACCTAACAATCCCCCTTTCTGCCTCAATATTATGTGCCAGATGTCCCCTTTCCCACTACCAAACAATCCCCCCTTCTCCCCCAATGAATATCATGAGCCTGATGTGTCCCCCCTTTACCTGATGTTCCCAGTGGAACCTGGTTCTTTGGATACACAGGTGTTAATGAGACACACAAGAAGTTTTGTTTTTTTTAAAAATTGTTCAATGAGTACAATATACTTAGCTTGGTATATGTGACAGCAGAATATTCAGTCTGATATTCCAGAGAGCCCCTGCCACTTGCTTCAGTGTCTGGAATCAGGTTGGCTTTCTTAATGTGGGCAGACATCTGCCTGTGACTAAGAAGCATAAGTTACATAAGTTACAGCAGTTCTTACCACACACATTCCAACACCAAAGCAGGCACAGCTATAGCATCCCTTCCAGCAGCATCCCGTGTAGCTCCACTTCAGACCTGTGAAGCTCCTCCCCATGGTGACATAGAGGAAGTCACAAGGGCTCAAAGTATGACTCAGGAAGGCTGTGATCATCAAGAGCAGTCACTCAGATCAGCTGCTGCTTTAAGTGACCGCAGCGTTGTCAGCACAGTGTGCTAGATGCAGGGTGGCAGGTCCATAACAGCAACAGTGACAAGCAATTCCAGGGCGCCATTCCTGATAATGTAATTTATCAAAAGATTTTTAGGAATTGCATTCCAGTGCATTCCAGCTGAAAAATAGCCCTGAGTGTGAGTATGCTGTGGTCACCTGTGGTTCAGTTCTTTGTTGTTAGCCAACTCCAATCTATGCACTAAAGTTCCACACTTTAATAATTAAGGAACATTACTGGTTACAGTCTTGATTGTGTTTGTAATTGTAAAGCTCTGAAGAGTATGCTGGCACTACATGATAATGATACTCATGCAATTAAATATGTATTGCTAGCAGATAGCATTGCATTTAACATTTGCATTCATCAACAGTTCCCATCTTTGGACATCTGTATATATTGTATTAGTTAAGAGTTTAAATACAGTGAACATAGTGTGAGTGACAGCTGACTATTCTGTTATTTTCATTATTTTTTTTTCTTTTCTTTTATATGAAGTTGAAAGCTTTCTGGCAAAAATTATTACAATGTATATCAGAACTGTTACAGGCTTACACACTATAATTATAGTTCAGAACTAATTGTATGTTACTGTGTACACACTAGAATAATGAAACTATGTACTATGCATGCTGGCATAGTTATTGATCGAAAAGTGGATGAGCCAGGATGGTTTCACAATGAGACACATCACTGCATCTGGTATTTTGTATTTGGTTCTCACACCGTCCATTGCAATTACTTTCAGAGATGCAGAAGAAGAAATAACATACTGTGATAATAGGAAATAGAAATAAGCCATGCTAATATCAACTGCCTTCTTCTGTGATAATCTTGTTAATACATCATACAAATATAAAGGTTTACAAGTCAGACTATAATTATATAAAAAAAATGCATTACAAACTGTTTCCAGCTTTTCACTTACTTGTGAAATATTTTAAAATGCTTTATAAAAAATTAGATATTTTAAAATGCTTTATAAAAAATTATTGAGCACTTACTCTCATCATATAACATGGAGGTTGAGAAAAACTGTTATGTATATGAGAAATGTGTATAATACAGGTTGAGTCTCTCATATCCACAATGTTTGGGACCAGAAGTATTTTGGATATCGGATTTTCATATTTTGGAATACAGTATTTGCTTACCATAATGAGATATCTTGGGAATGTTACCCAAGTCAAAACACAGAATGCATTTATGCTTCATATACAACTTATATAAATATCCTGAAGGTAATTTTATAGAATATTTTTAATAAGTTTGTGTACATACATGAAATTCATTTATGCTTCATATACACCTTGTAAACAGAGCCTGAAGATCATTTTGTACAATATTTTTAATAATTGTGTGCCTTAAACAAAATTTGCGTTAATTGAGATATCAGAAAGCAAAGGTGTCGCTATCTCAGTCGTGCTCAAAATATTCCGTATTTTGGAATATTTTGATATGGGAGACTCAACCTGTATTTATTTTGGGGTAGGATTATATATCACTTTCATATTTTGGACAAATTACTTTTATTACATTGGAAACTGCAAGATGCTTATCATTTATTCTCAACCAACATTCTATCCATTGTTTATCAAAGGCCATGCTCACTTCTGAACAGTACAAATTTGACTTATGCGCAGTGTGTTACACAATATTGATAACGACTACATATTATAATGCTCAACACATGACTATTTACCGTCTCTAAAGGGAAAAGGATAAAAATTATAATTTTTCTTAGCGACGTAATAGCTGATAACATCGGTAACAAAGGGGATCTCCAGAAATTAAAATGATGTCCCCTTCCCCTGCTGTGTAATAAGCATTGGGACAGATAGACTCCTGCACATGATGCTGCCATGTAGGGGCAGTTAATTTAAATATGAGTTTAGTAATCACAAGCATTCATAAACAGTATAGCAAACAAATATGTTTTTCACATTAGCTGATTTTAAATAGTTCTAACTATATTTTGATTAGAGATGTGCGCCAACCCCCATGTTTCGGTGTTGGATCCGGGTTCATGTGTTTTGGTTTTGGATCTGTATTTTACACAGCTAAAATGACATAATTTTGACCTGTTAGCATACAATCCAAAACTCGAGTTCGGTTTTTAAATCCGAGTTCCGAACAGCGAGAAGATTTGAACCGGGACTCGGTTCGACTCGGTATCCAAAAATTATTCCAAATTCAGACTCGGTTCGACTCGGAACTCCTAAATTCGGTTGTTGTCGGATCTCTGAGAACCGGACCAGCACATCAGTCATTTTGATATTAGTGGCCATTATTGTGCAAATCAATGCCATTAAATTCCTCCACCATTCAGTCGCAGGGCCTGATTCAGAGATGTACGCAATGGCAATTTTTATGCAGATCGAGCGATTGTTTGCCATTGCGCATGTGTGTAAACAGCATTGTGCACGTGCAGCAATTGTTTTGCGATTATGCCCGCACAGGGGATCCATTCACAAAGTGAGTGACAGGTAGTCAGCATTTGGGGGAGGGAATGGGGGATGGCTAGGGAAAAGCAGGCGTGTCTGACCATTTAAACACAGTTTCATGGGCGTGCATAAATTAGCCATTGCAATCTCCTTCTCAGCATGAGAGCTCTCTAGGAGAGACATAGGGGTATATTTACTAATGTTCGATTTGATTTTAGTGTGATTTGATGTGAATGTCATATCTAACATAAAACCGAATTTCACTCAAATCCCACTCAAAATCGAACATCAGAAAAACATTGGACCTTTTAAGCAGACAAGCACACAGATCCCTTATTTACTAATAATTGATTTGAAATCGAACACCAAATTGAACTTAAAATCCCCAAATAAATAGACCTGCTTCATGCCTTCGATTTTAGCATGAGGAGGTATGAATGACACAGATGCATGCACAGGTCAGTGAGATCCATGCATGCATCTGTGTGTAAAATGCTTGTATAGTGTGACATGAAAAAAAAATTGACGTGTGGTTCCCCCTAAAAGCACAACCAGCCCCAGACTTTTCAGAGCCAGTCCTGGTTGTGAAAATACAGGGGACAAAAGACATAGGGGTCCCCTGTATTTTGCACAACCAGCACTGGGCTCAGAGAGCCGGTCCTGCTTTTGGAAATACAGGGGAAAAAATTAGTAGGGGTCTCCTGTATTTGCCATTACCAGCACCAGACTCTTCCTAGCAGTGGTGTAATGCCACAGCCAGGAGATCCTTTTCAATGACTCTCCTGGCCAAAATTTTATGCCTGACCAATAGTCATAAAATAGAATTATCCCTGGCGCTTCAGTATGAGGGTTTATAAAAGGAATCAATGAACATGAGTAAATAATATATATGAAATTTATTTCACAATTAGGTAAAATGGCATTCAAAGGTTATAAGTAAATATATAAAACACAGCTACTACTAGTAGACAACCACATAAAACATAAATTATGAGTTGCAGCCCTTAAGTGGGTCGGCAATGAGGAGGTACGCTTACAGCGTTTAACTCTTGGCCTCTTAGATAGTGTGTGACACCCTCCAGGGTGTATTGCTCCAATGTCTTATTGTAAAAGAGAAGTCAATGTCTGTATATAAAGGGGTACCTTAATCAGGGGCTAATTGCCCAATGCCTTGTATGTCAGGGATGTCTGTAGAGGTTGAGGTAGTTTGCCGGCAAACTTGTAAGGGTGGAGAACGTGTGAACCACGTCTCTGGATGTCCCTTACCTCACCTGACAAAGCCCGAGATGCAGGCGAAAGGCATAGATCCAGTGAGCTGAGAGAAGCTTTGGTAGGAGAAGCAGGTGGGTTGTAATGGGGGGGCAGGGCCTGCCATGTCGCGTCATTAAGCCCCTCCCCTTCACGGCAAATTGCCACGATTGGCTTACATTTAAATAGGGGTGGGGCTAAATGCAACGATTCCCTGACAATCGTGTCATTAAGAATGGGGTAGAGGGTGCGGAGGGTGCGCTCGCCCTATGGGTGTAATGCTGGAGTACTAGCATGTCGTGGTCTTTTGTGTTCGATGTTGTGTGTGGAGTGATGGGGTGTAGGGAGGGAAGGGGGTCTAATGGACTGGAGGTGGTGGGTGAGGAAATGAAGACAGAGGCAGAAATGGGGGCCAAAAGGTTTATTGGAAAAAAACAGTACTAATCCTGTTCGGTCCCAGGCACCCAGGTGGGGTGAGCGATCCACTTGGGGGTGTGTGTGGGTGAAGACTGGGGAGGTGAGGGGACCCTTTTAGGGGGCTCCTTTCCGTGCAGTTCAATAGACCGGCACGTTACCCCTGCTGGACCTTTGGTCAACAGTCTTAGGATGTCTCGGGGGGAGGGGAGTGGTGGGCTGCAGCGGGTCTGGCAGTTGTGGATGTACACCCTGGTGGCGTCCCACACAGGGGTATAAGTCTCGGAGTCACTTACCTGCCGGTAGGATTTGTTGGTGTAAAAGGCTTGGGCTGCTGGTAGCTGGTGTTAAAGTTTCCTTTTGCAGATGCGGTGTTGGATGGCTGCTGCGGTGTCAGCGGTTGGCGGAAGCTCTATGTGTGGTAGTAGCTTGCTGGTGCACTGTGGGGTTTGGTGCACTGCGTTGCTGGCATTCTGTTCCAGCTGCCTGGTGGGTGCCTGTTGTTGTGGATCGCTTAGGGATTGCTGCTGGACGAACAGCTGTGAGTGGAGCTGGTGTTGGTTGCTCCCAGGGGGCGGTGCGTGATTGCCTGGGTCTAGCAAGCGAAGTGGTGATCAAGAGGGGTGCGTAGGGCTTTGCTAAGTGTGATGCCCAGCGCGGCCCTGCGGGTGGTGGGTAGAGAGGGTTCTGGAGGCAGCAAGGCTCGACCGAGTTCTCCGCAGGAATGAAGAGCTCTGGTGTAAGCTGGCTGTGGTGTCAGAATGTAGGGGGTACCCAACGCATTTCGGCAGGAGCTCTGCCTTCTTCAAGGACATAAGAAGTGTGGCTATGCATGTGTGAGGTTTAAATGTGGAACTTGCAGGTTCTGTGTTTGTCAGGTGGTGGAGATGACCAATCAGGGCTAAGAGTGGGTGTGGCCAATGTATCTGATAGGTTGTGGGTGATTGTGCGAGGCTTAGCCTGTGGTTGGGTGATAACATCACGTGGTTTGGGCAGCCAATGGTGTGCTGCACTGCTGTGGGTGTGTTAGCTGGGGCTCGTGTCTGGGTGCATATGTGGCTGCTATTGGGATTGTGACTGGCTGTGGATGATCAGCGGCGGTCATGTGGAGTCGGCAGCCAATCGTGTGCTCTGCTGGTGTGGGTGTGTATTCTGGGGCTGGTGTGCTTTAATGCATTATGCGGCTGCTATGGGGATCGAGACCAGGTGCGGTTGGTTGGAGGTGGTCACGTGGTGCTGGCAGCCAATCTTGTGCTGTGTAGGGTTTCCGTATGTTTACATGGGTTGAGGTGATAGCTGGCTCTGGCGTGCGTTGGGCGGAGGAGGTATGCGGAAAGGTGACTGAGTGTTTTGTGCTGTGTGGAGGATTTAATGAGCGGGCAGGGGCATGTGGCGAGTAGTGTGGGGGTCAGGGGCACCGGGGTGTGTAAGGCAATTATTGTGGAGGTGGAGATGTGAAACCGCATTGTCGTGGTAATACTAGGAACTAGATTCCGACATAGACACATCCTTCAGCATACACAAGATAGAAGACCCATCAGACTCTGAACAATACGAAGACCTAGCCAGAAACTCCCTGAGACAAGGGTGGGTCAACACTCTCAGAGACACCTATGCACTCATCACCACACAGGACAATCCAAAACACACACTATTAACACACCGATCCACCACCTCACCACCAGCAAGATGTACACCCACAAACACAGAAGAACAATGGTCCAATCATTTTTTAGATTCGGAGGCAGGCAGCCGCACCTGCCTATCACCATCACACCATCACTAATGAAGCACCCATACAGCATAAAGAGAAAACTAGACCAACGAGACGTGGATGCAGAGGCAGACACCAGACCAGATCCAAACACCCACAGACCCCCCAACACCAACCCTGACAAATTCAAGCACACAACACTAAGACCACCTTCCAAATTCTTCCCCAGCCATCTTAAAGGACATTTCATCAACACCTTCGAACACATGGTAACGGAAGACATGAACAAACTTGACACCCGAATCAAACACCGCAACCCTAACCTCACGGCAGGGGAACGCAGCGCACTCAAAGAACTCAAAACTGACACCAACCTCATAATTAAACCAGCTGATAAGGGAGGGGGAATAGTACTCTTGAACAAAACCAATTACATCACAGAATTCCTACGCATACTACAAGACACAAACACATACGAGACCCTCAGGACAGATCCCACACATAACTTTAACATGACACTCAAACACATACTCCAAAACGGACTAGACAAAGGTATTTTGAACAAACACGAATACAACTTCATATACAACCCCAACCCCATCATTCCAGTTTTCTACTATCTCCCGAAAATACACAAAAGCATCACCAATCCAATAGGCAGACCAATCATATCCGGCATCAATTCCATATCAAGCAACCTCTCACAATACATCGACCATTTCCTGCAACCACACGTCAAACGCCAATGATCACACCTCCAGGACACCACCCATGTACTCAAAATCCTCGACAACATAACATGGGGTGATGACCACTGGCTGGTCACCAGCGATGTTACATCACTCTACACTGTAATCAATCACACTCAAGGACTCGACAGCATCAACGAACACCTCAAACACGACGATTCACTCAAACCAGACCAATTATCCTTCATTCTACAAGGCATTGACTACATCCTTTCACATAACTATTTCTGGTTCAATGGGGAGTTTTTCCTGCAGAAGACGGGCACTGCCATGGGGACGAAGTTCGCGCCAAGCTATGCGAACCTGTTCATGAGTAGCTGGGAAGACTCCCACATATGGACGGGCCATGGCTGGGACGCGAACTTGGTCCTATGGACGAGGTACATCGACGACGTCCTCTGCATCTGGAAAGGCCCCCTCAACACATTACTTGACTTCATCAAGTACATCAATGACAACAATAGAAACCTCCATTTCACGACACACTACAGCCAGACATCAGTCAACTTCCTCGACTTGGAAGTCTTCATCGAAAACCAACAGATACATATCAGAACCTACCAAAAACCAGTGGATGTCAACAACTACATCCTATCCACCAGTGGTCACCACCCCACCTGGCTTGACAATATCCCCACAGGACAATTCAGACGCATTAGACGCAACTGCACAAGACTCACAGACTACAAGGAACAAGCCAACACCCTCAAAAAACTATTTTTGGACAAAGCATACAAACCAGACAAGTTAGAATGCACCCTCATACAAATAGGTAAAGAAGACAGACAGCCACTTCTTGACTACAAACAAAAACCATAAGATATACAGAACAACATCCCATTTATCACGCAATACAACACACACGCAAACAGCATAAAACGCATCGTGAACAAACACTGGCACCTACTACTACAAGACGAACAACTCATCGACATCTTACCCAGCAAACCAAAAGTCATCTACAGGAAAGCCCCCAACATACAGAACCTACTGGCACGCAATCACATCCCACCCCTGCAACATTCACAAACTACCCTGGACAACTCTAGACCCACACAAGGTTTTTTCCACTGCGGTACGTGCACCAACTGTACCACCTTGAAATATCGCAGCACCAGACCCACCACATCATTCACATCAACACAGACAGGAGAAACATACAAAATACAGGAACACATAACATGCAACACCACGAACGTCATATATCTTATACAATGCCCCTGCAACCAACAATACATCGGCAGAACCACCAGACCACTTAAAACCAGGATCCAAGAACACCTCAGAAACATCACGAAACAGACAGACAACCACAGCATACCGATACACTTCCAAGAACACCACCATAGCAACACGACAGGCATCAGATTCACAGGCATTAAACACATCAAGAAAAACTGGCGGGGAGGGGACCACACCAAGATCCTAAACAAGGAGGAACTCCGGTGGATCTTCACCCTCAAAACACTAGCACCCAAAGGACTAAACATCGATAACGAGATTAAATCAGTCATCTACAAATGAACACGGCCACCATATACTTGACACATTAACAACACCGATCCCCATGCAACCCCGCGTACTTAACCTCTTCAATTGTCAAGACAATCCGACCTTCCACCCTCTGACCATCCAACCCCCCCTCCATTACCCACCCACCCCCCTCATCTACCACCTCCCCCTACCACCCCCATCAAGCCATACCTACCTTCAAATGCTGACACCCAGAATCAGTGATCCCCATTCAACCCCCACATCACCGTTACCTTGACATCCCCTTCCCCAACCAACCCTGCCCTAACACATACACACCCTGACACCTTGATCACCACCACCCCCATACCCCTTATATCGACCGCACCACCCATTCCAACACCCCCACCCACATCCCAAACAGACTCCCCCCGACACAACAGACAGCCGCCCTCACACTTATACACCTAGCCACGACCTCATCCGAGCCACCCCCATCCCCCTCACCTCATCGCCCAGCACATGAAGCACCCATTACACCCCACTACCACACACATTTAGGACACACCCCACCCACCGCTTCTCTATGTTGCTATGGCTCTTGTCTGACACACATCACCGGTCCGTAACATGAACACACACCCCCCCCTCACGCTACACTTTATCCCAGCCCCCACACACATTCCTGACTGCCTCTATAGTGACCACACCACCCCAAGACGGCACCCCTTCCCCCCCCTCTCCACAACATGACCATTTACACACTACTGCACCAAACACATTCCACACACTAAGAACCTATTAATCAACACACCAACTTTACTCCTCCTCGCCACACGTTAACACACTCTTCCCCGTGTCAGTCGATTTAACCACTTGGCCACACCACATATATACTTACACAACCCTGGCAATCCACACATCATACAGGTTAGCGATACTAACCACTACACCCTACCCTCCCACCACACGCGGCCATCATCTAGACACCATTATACACATAACAGGAATGTCCACTACAGCACTGCCAGCTTGACACATGCCACACGCACCAGTCTTATTCCATCTCCCCCTGCCCGATCACCTAGCCACCATCCCCGGAGAGATGCCCATCCACACCTCCCCGGACCCCTTCGGTCACCCGAGCCACCCTCATAATCACCCACACACACACCCAGCCTATCACAGCGCATGTTGGGCCGCCCGCACCACGGGACTAAACTACCACGACAATGCGGTTTCACATCCCCACCTCCACAATAATTGCCTTACACACCCCGGTGCCCCTGACCCCCACACTACTCGCCACATGCCCCTGCCCGCTCATTAAATCCTCCACACAGCACAAAACACTCAGTCACCTTTCCGCATACCTCCTCCGCCAAACGCATGCCAGAGCCAGCTATCACTTCAACCCATGTAAACATACAGAAACCCTACACAGCACAAGATTGGCTGCCAGCACCACGTGACCACCTCCAACCAACCGCACCCGGTCTCGATCCCCATAGCAGCCGCATAATGCATTAAAGCACACCAGCCCCAGCATACACACCCACACCAGCAGAGCACACGATTGGCTGCTGACACCACATGACCGCCGCTGACCATCCACAGCCAGTCACAATTCCAATAGCAGCCACATATGCACCCAGACACGAGCCCCAGCTAACACACCCACAGCAGTGCAGCACACCATTGGCTGCCCAAACCATGTGACGTTATCACCCAACCACAGGCTTAGCCTCGCACAATCACCCACGACCTATCAGATACATGGGCCACACCCACTCTTAGCCCTGATTGGTCATCTCCACCACCTGACAAACACAGAACCTGCAAGTTCCACATTTAAACCTCACACATGCATAGCCACACTTCTTACCTCTTTGAAGAAGGCAGAGCCCCTGCCGAAACACGTCATTCTGACACCACAGCCAGTTTACACCAGAGCTCTTCATTCCCGCGGAGAACTCGGTCAAGCCTTGCTGCCTCCAGAACCCTCTCTACCCACCACCCGCAGGGCCACGCTGGGCATCACACTTAGCAAAGCCCTGCGCACCCCTCTTGATCACCACTCTGCCTGCTAGACCCAGGCAATCACGCACCGCCCCCTGGGAGCAACCAACACCAGCTCCACTCACAGCTGTTCATCCAGCAGCAATCCCTAAGCGATCCACACCAACAGGCACCTAGCATTCCCACTAGGCTGTTTAAGCGGAGCGCTGCACACCCTGCCCTCCTTTTGGAGGGCAAAAAGCACCCTGCCTGCCTGGTGCCGGAGCTAGAGTGAACACTAGGCACCCACCAGGCAGCGGGAACAGAATGCCAGCAATGTGGTGCACCAAGCACCAAACCCCACAGTGCACCAGCAAGCTACTACCACACATAGAGCTTCCTCCAACCGCTGACACCGCAGCAGCCATCCAACACCACATCTGCAAAAGGAAACTCTAACACCAGCTACCAGCAGCCCAAGCCTTTTTCACCAACAAATCCTACCGGTAGGTAAGTGACTCCGAGATTTATACCCCTGCGCGGGATGCTGCCAGGGTGTACATCCACAACTGCCAGACCCACTGCCAACCCATCACTCCCCTCCCCCCGAGACATCCTAAGACTGTTGACCAAAGGTCCAGCAGGGGTAACGTGCCGGTCTATTGAACTGCACGGAAAGGAGCCCCCTAAAAGGGTCCACACCTCCCCAGTCTCCACCCACACACACCCCCAAGTGGATCACTCACCCCACCTGGGTGCCTGGGACCGAACAGGATTAGTACTGTTTTTTCCAATAAACCTTTTGGCCCCCATTTCTGCCTCTGTCTTCATTTCCTCACCCACCACCTCCAGTCCATTAGACCCCCTTCCTTCCCTACACCCCATCACTCCACACACAACATCGAACACAAAAGACCACGACATACTATTACTCCAGCATTACACCCATAGGGCGAGCGCACCCTCCGCACCCTCTACCCCATTCTATCGTTACACAGGACCCGGTACTCCTGCTTTTAGGAAGGTGCAGCACCCCGACGCAAACAATACATCTCACATCCCATTTGCCCATACAGCAGAGCGCAGTTCTAACCCATTATTTGCAATCGTGTCATTAAGCCCCACCCCCTACACGGGGAACCACGATCGCTGCGGAAATTCTCCCTCTTCTGCCCACTGGAAGTGGTCAGAATGTGGGAGAAGTGCCTACCTTTCCGGGGGTGCAGGGGGTTACCCAAAAAATCGGGAGCCTCCCACAAAAACCGGTGGGGTAGGCATGTATGTATCAAATCACTGTTCAAAATCTAACCAAATCGAATTCTATTTGGAAAAGGCTTCTGAAATCGAATTTTCGCAAATGTGGGATTTGATGAGGGATTTGTACATTCAATTTTTTATTCAATTTGAAGTGAGCTTAATCTAATGTAAAATCGAACTTTCATAAATATGCCCCATAGTTTTTGAGACAGGTCAGACTTGCCGCATATACTGCATGGCTGCTCCGTCTGTGTCTAATGTTACTGATGTTTACGCTGTTGCACGTTGTAGTATGGATATGAGAAGGCAGCAGTGGGCTTCCCTATGCTCACGTAAGCTTTGGAAACATTACCATTTTTTCACGGCTGCGTTCAGGGTGAATTCACAGATGCAATTTGTCAACATATTACTGACATCAGGGGTGTTTCTAGAGAGGAGGGGGCCCATGTGCAGTCTCCGACACTGACCCCCCTCCTCTCCACCCGGCGGCCGGCAGCGCACTGAGCTGTGCACGGCCAGCACCGGAGTTATAGACTCTGGGCACTAGAGTGTGCCCAGAGTCTATAGTGTATGCACAGGTCATCGGGAAAATGGCTGCGGCGGCAATTTTCCCTGTACTGCGTATGCGCAAATGATGGGAAAGTGGCCACCGCGGCCATTTTCCAGTCATTTTACAGCGCCGGACCCCCGTGCCGACGTGGGACTCTGGAGAGGTAAGTAATATTATGGGTGCAGGGTGTGCGCTGCAGGGCCCCCAGGGGCCCGTGTTCCCCGCACACCCTGCACCCATTATAGATACACTCCTGGCTGACATGTTCATTATGTTAGAGATGTGTATGACTAGCGCCAAATTCCCTGTAAGATACAATAGATCCAGACGTGCAGCTAGGAACAACAGGGACCTTTCAACAGTGCCCCCAAAGAGTAATTGTGAAGAAATGGAATAGTTCCAGCGCTATCTTGAGATCTGTGTTGTAGATAGATTTGATCTTGTTCCCGATATATTCCGAAATATGTGACAAAATATAAAACTAATATAGTGTGATACTGTTAAATGGAATATGTTATATTCAATTAAATTGAAAATGCACTCAGCACTTGTAGGTGGTATATGAGTGTTGGACCAGTTTCCACCGTGGTCATACGGTGGTTGCGAGATACAACGTTGATTTGATGTGTTCTTGGATCACTCAGGAACGGTGTCAGTCATTAGGGAGAAACAAACGTAACATGCCTCCATAGTGCAAATCAGTAAACCCAAAAGAAGTCCTACAAAATTCTGTAATGTACTCACCTTCTGTGGGGTAAGATATAAGCCTTGGACATTTATTTTTAACAACCGATGTCCGTCGGTTATATGGGATTTATGGTCCTTGGATCCAAATGAAAAAATCAAATTGCTGTATTTTTTTATAAAAAATACTTTTATTGGACCATAATTGGTGTAACTTAATTTACATCAATAATCTAAAAGGACATAAGATACACGATAAAAAAAATATATAATCAAAAAAATAATAATTTCAAAAACATTTTTTTAAAAAGAAATAAAATATACTAAAAGAATTAATAAAGGAGTGAAGAGAACCATGAATGGTTACCTAGCAATGCGTTTCACAGAGCCTCTGTCTGCTTCCTCAGGCTGGTAGTAGAGGAATAAACAACCTGGCCTTTAAATAGGGAACGTCAAGGATGCTAATGATGATAGACAGGGTGATCTTAATTGAATAATTGAGAAAAAAAAAACACAAATACTATTGTTATAATGTTGGAATGATGACGTTCATTGTCACTGCACATCTAATAATGGCATGACTCCTAGAAATAAAATGAGGATAATATGTGTAAATAAACAAAAAAAAAGTGAGAAGAGTCAAAATGGGAGGAGTCGACTCCGGACGTGGTTTAGAGGATGGAGATGTGGATATAATGATATCCAATCTGAGTTCTGAGTTCTTAAAATGAACAGCTCATTGGTAAGTAATTTGTGCGACGCCGATGTTTAATGCTGCTGCAGAGCTGTCATCAGGAGCTAGTCACTAAGGGGATGAAATCCGAGTGACGCTGAGTTTACCTCATCGTGACGAACAGCTGAACTCCACTGAAAGGTCATATGGTGAGGATAGGTTGCCTAGGAGACCCGTGATGCTCATTGCGGAGCAGAGACCGGGTCAGGGAGATGCTTTGAACTGGGCTGATATGCGGATCAGGAATGATGTGATGCAATTGGACATAAAAGAATGTGTCACTAGCGTGTCGATATGGATAATAATAACGTGGAAACGGAAGTAGAATGTGTGGGTGGTTGGATGAAAGTGTGATTAAGTGAGTGTAGTGTAAAGTGTGCAGATGTTCAGGGAGAATGTGAAAAGTGCATTAAAATGGAGAAAAGTGTGAAAAAAGTGGCTGATGATCTAATGTAAAATTTAAAAAAAAAAGTATATAAAGAATGTGTTTTTATATGGTAATGTAAATGTATGTGGTAGATTGTGTGAGTAATGTAGGAAAAGTGCAAATGCTCAAAAGTGCAGTAGTGCTGACAGGGGATAAAACTGCTGACAAAATCTAATAATCAATCTTGGAGAATGTGCTTAAAGACAGATACATAAGCTCTCAATTGAGACATGTCAAGGCAGGGAAAATCAAATACATTTGCTGATGATGATATAAAAGAGATCTCAGTCAATAATTTCCAATATACCACATATAGATAGCAGCAAGCTGGAAGAAAAGAAAGTTCAGAGTTCATACATTTGACATGTTAAAATTCATATATACTGTAGATGCTGATTACTGGGAAAGTCTATGAGCTGTGACCAAGAAGATGAAAGAAAAGCTGCCAGATCAATGTCTATGTTTAATCCAAGGGGAGACAGGGTCTTAATTTGGTAACTGCAATGTTTCTTTTTGTGCAAGTTTACCTGGCAGGGGGTCTCTGCTGCTCCCAGTGGCTTCCCCTCTCTCTTCTTACTGGAGTGGGGTCTGCTGGGAGTCCCGGGAGTCCCGGGAGCTGATGGGAGGAGCAAGGGCTGCTGGGAGATGTAGTTCTCCCAGCGCCCAATCCGGGGGGGCCACACACACCGCTCCGGGGGTCACACACACACACACACTCATACACACTTACATACACAATACACACTGACATACTTACCCTGCTGCAGAAGAGCCGGCTCCCGATGCTGGATGCAGAAGAAGATGCAGAAGACAGCGCTGAGGAAGGTGAGTAATTAAGGACTAATGAAGCTACTTGGATACTTCCAATTGCTTATTTAGTCCTCAGCGGGGGTGTCTGAGCAAGTCCAGGTGATTTTTAATTAAATCATCGATTTTAGAAAAAATCACGCTTTCTCAGGAGGTGTGTGAAAAAAAACCTCCCGGTGCGTGTTTTTTAAAAAACCATGCACCTAATAGAATAGCAAAAAACACGCACCTGCAGGAAAAACCTTGCGGGTGCGGGTTTTTAGCTATTCTCGCACACAATTGAATATGCCCCATTGCAAATTAAGTTATTAGCCTTAAGTCCATATTTGCATGCGGTGCAGGAGATGCACGGAAAGAAACCTTTACTTTGAATTAGGGGTGTGCACCGGCCACTTTTCGTGTTTTGTGTTTTGGTTTTGGATCTGGATCTTTCTTCGTCTTTTGGATCTGGATTGGTTTTGCCAAAACCACCCTTCGGTGTTTTGGGTTCTGGGTTTTGTGTTTTGGATCTGTATTTTTTTTTTTAAAAAGCATAAAAACAGCTAAAATCACAGAATGTGTGGGTTTTTCTGCTCCTATGCTATTATTAACCTCAATAACCTTAATTTCCACTCATTTCCAGTCTATTCTGAACACCTCACACCTCACAATAGTGTTTTTATGTCCAAAAGGTTGCACCGAGGTAGCTGGATGACTATACTAAGCGACACGAGTGGGCGGCACAAACACGTGGCCCATCTAGGAGTGACACTGCAGTGGGAGACAGGATAACAGTTTGAAAAACTAGGCCCCAAACAGTACATAATGCAAAGAAAAAAAAGAGGTGCAAGATGGAATTGTCCTTGGGCCCTCCCACCCACCCTTATGTTGTATAAACAGGACATGCACACTTTAGCAAACCAATCATTTCAGCGCCAGGGTCTGCCACACGACTGTGGCTGAAATGATTGGTTCGTTTGGGCCCCCACAAAACAAGCTGGCAATTAATCTGTCCCTACACAAACTGGCTCTACGGAGCCAAGATGTCATCCTCATCCTCCTCATCCACCGATTCCTCACCCTCTTCAGTGTTGTGTACATCCTCATCCTCACAGAGTATTAATTAGTCCCCGCTGGAATCCACCACCACAGGTCCCTCTGTACATTCTGGAGGCTGGTCTCCCTGGAAGAGTTGATAATTAATTTTTATGAACATCATCTCCACATTTTGTGGAAGCAACCTCCTATGCCTTTCGCTGGCAAGGTTCCCGGCTGCACTAAACACTCTTTCGGAGTACACACTGGAAGGGGGGCAACTCAGGTAAAATAGAGCCAGTTTGTACAGGGGCCTCCAAATTGCCTCTTTTTCCAGCCAGTACAGGTATGGACTGTCTGACATGCCTACTTGGATGCTGTCACCAATGTAATCCTCCACCATTCTGTCAATGCATATGCATATACAGGGACAGCAGACATGTCAGAAATTGTTGCCAGGTCCTTCAGTTCGGACCAGATGTCCAAACTTGGTCCTGCCTGCCCTGCATCATCGCCAGTGGGTTGCTTAGGATACCTAAGTTTTTTCCTGGCAGCCCCAGTTGCGGGAGAAAACGAAGAAGGAGCTGTTGACGTGTCACGTTCCGCTTCGGCTGACAGTGTTTTCACCAGCAGGTCTTTGCACCTCTGCAGGCTTGTGTCGACCGGAAAGAGAGACACCACATAGGCTTTAAACCTAGGATCGAGCACGGTGGCCAAAATGTAGTGGTCTGATTGACCACCCTGGAATCTTGGCAAAGCGAATGAAGGGCTTCATCCACAAGTCCCACATGCCAAGCGGAATCGCTCCATCTTAGCTCCTCCTTCACTTTCTCCAGCTGCTTCTGCAAAAGCCTGATGAGGGGAATGACCTGACTCAAGCTGGCAGTGTCTGAACTGACTTCACGTGTGGCAAGTTCGAAGGGCTGGAGAACCTTGCACAACACGGAAATCATTCTCCACTGCGCTTGAGTGAGGTGCATACCTCCTCCTTTGCCTATGTAATAGGTGGATGTATAGGCTTGAATGGCCTTTTGCTGCTCCTCCATCCTCTGAAGCATATAGAGGATTGAGTTCCACCGCGTCACAACCTCTTGCTTCAGGTGATGGCGGGGCAGGTTCAAGAGTGTTTGCTGGTGCTCCAGTCTTCGGCACGCAGTCGCTGAATGGCGAAAGTGGACAGAAATTTTTCGGGCCACCCAAAGCGTCTCCTGCATGCCCCTGTCCCTTTTCAGAAAATTCTGCACCACCAAGTTTATTGTGTGAGCAAAACATGGTACGTGCTGGAATTTGCCCAGATGTAATGCCCGCACAATATTGGTGGCGTTGTCAGATATCACAAATCCCCAGGAGAGTCTAAGTGGGGTAAGCCACTGGGCGATGATTTCCCTCAGTTTCTCTAAGAGGTTGTCGGCAGTGTGCCTCTTACTGAAACCGGTGCTACACAGCATAGCCTGCCTTGGAACGAGCTGGCGTTTCTGAGATGCTGCTACTGGTGACGCTGCTGTTGTTGCTGCGTAAGGTGATACAGCTACCCAGTGGGCTGTCACAGTCATATAGTCCTTAGTTTGCCCTGTTCCACTTGTCCACATGTCCGTGGTTAAGTGGACATTGGGTACAACCGCATTTTTCAGGACACCGAGGACACTTTTTCTGACGTTTCTGTACAGTCTCAGTATCACCTGCCTAGTGAAGTGGAATCTAGACGGGATTTGGAACCGGGGACACACTACCTCCATCAATTGTCTAAATCCCACTGCACTAATAGCGGATACCGGACGCACGTCTAACACCAACATAGCAGTCAAGGCCTCAGTTATACGTTTTGCTTCAGGATGACTGCTGTCGTACTTCATCCTCCTCGCTAAGGACTGTTGGAGGGTCAATTGTTTAGTAAAAGTAGTGGTGTTCCTACTTCCTCTCTGGGATGATGAACGACTCCCAGCAGCAGCAATAGCAGCAGCAGCAGCAGTAGGCATAGCAATGCAGGATCCTCCGGAGGAATACCGGATAGGAGAGTCAGTCATGCCAGTGACATGGCCTGCAGGACTACTTCCGATCCTGACTAAGGAGCAAATTGATGAGGAGGGAGTTGACAGTTTGGTTTGCAGGCGCTTGGATACAACAGGACAACGGGATTTAGATGTCCCTGGACTGCTTACGGTCTTAGCCAAAGTTTCTGAACTTGACAGTAACTTTTTATGAACGTGCTGCAGGTACCATATAAGAGAGGATGTTCCTAGGTGGTTAACGTCCCTACCCCTACTTACCTTTACATATGGTACATATGGCAAGACAGTTGTTGTCCGGATTTGGATAGAAATATTGCCAAACCAAAGAGGTGGAATGTTTGGGAATGTTTGGTCTTCTGCCCAGGCATGACTGTGATGGGCTTTTTCATCCCACAGACAACAACTGTCTCCCTCGGAGCCTGATTTAAACAAACCACATCACCATCAGAATCCTCCATGCCAACTTCCTCCTCAGCGCCAGCTACACCAGTATTCTCATCCTGTTGTACTTCAACAGTGACATCTTCAATTTGCATATCAGCAAGTGGACTGTGGGTGCTCCTTTCAGCACTTGCAGGGGGCATGCAAATGTTGGAAAGACCGACCTCTTCCTGTCCAATGCTGGGAAGGTCAAGCATCGCAACCGCCACCACACTTGGACTCTCCTTGGGGATTTGTGATATCTTCTTAGAACGCACAGTTCTTCGCTGTGCTTTTGCCAGCTTAACTCGTTTGATTTTTTTTTAGCGGGAGGAGGGCTTTCATCGTCATGTGAAGTTGAACCACTAGTTATGAACATAGGGAAAGACCTTAGCCGGTCCTTGCCACTCCGTGTCGTAAATGGCATATTGGCAAGTTTACGTTTCTCCTTAGATGACTTAAATGTTTTTTTTAAGGTCATTTTCCTGAACTTTGTCATTTGGTATTGTATGTGCCCTCTACTATGACATTGGGCATCGGCCTTGTCAGACGATGTTGATGGCATGTTATCGTCTATGTCATGACTAGTGGCAGCAGCTTCAGCACTAGGAGGAAGTGGTTCTTGATCTTTCCCTATTTTATTTTTATCTGAGAAAGTTTGGTCCTCCATTTATGTTATATTGATATATACGTGTGGCTAAGGCGCACACAAACACAGAAAATCATTTTTTATTTTTGTTGGAGACTAGTGCACTTTGTGGGTTACACCACCCTTTAAGAAATGAGCCAGCCGGCTCTTTACTTATGGGACACAGGCGCACGCTTGGCGCTGCTCCTTTGTTGATACACGTGCAGCCACAGTGCACACAATTCACAAAGACAGAAAAAAAATATTTTTTTATTTTTGTGGAGTGCACTTTGAGGGTTACACCACCCTTTAACAGACAGACACACGCTTGTCGCTGCTGCTTTGAGGATGCAGGTGTGGCTATAGCCCACACAATTCACAAAGACAGAAAAAAAAATAATTTTTTATTTTTTGTGGAGGGCACTTTGAGGGTTACACCACCCTTTAACTGACAGACGTAAGCTTGTCGCTGCTGCTTTGAGGATGCAGATGCGGCTACTGCGCATACATTTCACACACAAACACAGAAAATATTTTTTTATTTTTGTTGGAGACTAGTGCACTTTGTGGGTTACACCACCCTTTAAGAAATGAGCCAGCCAGTTCTTTACTTATGGGACACAGGTGCACGCTTGGCGCTGCTCCTTTGTTGATGCACGTGCAGCTACAGTGCACACAATTCACAAAGACAGAAAAAAATATATATATATTCTTTGTGGAGCGCACTTTGAGGGTTACACCACCCTTTAACAAACAGACACACACTTGGCGCTGCTGCTTTGAGGATGCAGGTGTAGTTACAGCCCACACAATTCACAAAGACAGAAAACAAAAGGAGAATTTTTTATTTTTTGTGGAGGGCACTTTGAGGGTTACACCACCCTTTAACAGACAAGCCAGCTGGCCCTTTACTTATGGGACACAGGCGCACGCTTGGCGCTGCTCCTTTGTTGATGCACGTGCAGCTACAGTGCACACAATTCACAAAGACAGAAAAAAAATAATTTTTTATTCTTTGTGGAGCGCACTTTGAGGGTTACACCACCCTTTAACAAACAGACACACACTTGGCGCTGCTGCTTTGAGGATGCAGGTGCAGTTACAGCCCACACAATTCACAAAGACAGAAAACAAAAGGAGAATTTTTTATTTTTTGTGGAGGGCACTTTGAGGGTTACACCACCCTTTAACAGACAAGCCAGCTGGCCCTTTACTTATGGGACACAGGCGCACGCTTGGCGCTGCTCCTTTGTTGATGCACGTGCAGCTACAGTGCACACAATTCACAAAGACAGAAAAAAAATAATTTTTTATTCTTTGTGGAGCGCACTTTGAGGGTTACACCACCCTTTAACAAACAGACACACACTTGGCGCTGCTGCTTTGAGGATGCAGGTGCAGTTACAGCCCACACAATTCACAAAGACAGAAAACAAAAGGAGAATTTTTTATTTTTTGTGGAGGGCACTTTGAGGGTTACACCACCCTTTAACAGACAAGCCAGCTGGCCCTTTACTTATGGGACACAGGCGCACGCTTGGCGCTGCTCCTTTGTTGATGCACGTGCAGCCACAGTGCACACAATTCACAAACACAGAAAATATTTTTTTATTTGATTTGGAGTGCACTTTGGGGGTTACAGCACCCTTTAACGGTCAAGCCAGCCGGCCCTTTACTTATGACACAGGCGCACGCTTGGCGGTACTTTGTTGATGCACGTGCGGCTACTGCGCACACAATTCACAAACACAAAAAAATATTTTTTTTTATTTTTTTTGGAGTGCACTTTGGGGGTTACAGCACCCTTTAATGGACAAGCCAGCTGGCCCTTTACTTATGGGACACAGGCGCACGCTTGGCGCTGCTCATTTGTTGATGCACGTGCAGCCACAGTGCACACAATTCACAAACACAGAAAATATTTTTTTATTTGGTTTGGATTGCACTTTGGGGGTTACAGCACCCTTTAACGGTCAAGCCAGCGGGCCCTTTACTTATGACACAGGCGCACGCTTGGCGCAACTTTGTTGATGCACGTGCGGCTACTGCGCACACAATTCACAAACACAGAAAAAATATTTATTTTTTTGCACTTGGGGGGAGCACCCCTGATGGACAGAGCACCCCCTGGACAGCTCTACAGCACCCCTTTAGGACTGGGACACTGCACAGGACTTTGGAGTGGACACAGCCCATATGGACAACTGACTGCACAACACAGTCCAGCCAGCCCCTATGGACTTTGGAGGAGTGGACACAGCCCCTATGGACAATAGCACCACAGCACAGCACAATACTACACTGCACTACACTACACTACACAGCCCAGCCAGCCCTAACTCCCACCCTCCCTCTTTACTGTCCACAGCCAAGTGAGAAAATGGCACAGACGCGGGTACCTTATATAGAATCCAAAATCCCTGAGACCCGGAAGGCGGGATGATGACGTTTTGCCTCGATTTCAGATCCGAGTCAGGCGGGAAAAGTCGAGCCTGACTCGGATCGGGGGGGCTCGGATTTCAGAAATCCAAACCCGCTCACACCTACTTTGAATACTGAGCCAGTTTTCTGAAGTTTTATTCATAGATGGTGGTACTGTTCTTGAGGATCGGATCACAGAGCAAGATGGACCAATGCTTTTTTTATATATTTTTTAAATAGGGGTGGGGCTAAATGCAACGATTCCTTGACAATCGCGTCAAGGAACCTACACGGGGACCCGCAATCGCTGCGGAAATTCTCCCCATTCTGCCCACTTCATTAGGAAGTAGGTAGAATGCGGGAGAAGTGCCTACCCTTCCAGGGGTGCAGGGGGTTACCCGAAAAATCGGGAGGGTAGGCATTTATGTATCAAATCACTGTTCAAAATCAAACCAAATTGAATTCTATTTAGAAAAGGCTTCTGAAATTGAATTTTAGTAAATGTGGGATTTGATGAGGGATTTATACATTCGATTTTATTCAATTTGAGGTGAGCTAAATCGAATGTAAAATCAAACTTTCATAAATATGCCCCATAGTGTTTGAGACAGGTCAGACTTGCCGCATATGCTGCATGGCTGCTCCATCTGTGTCTACTGTTACCGATGTATGGATATGAGCAGGTAGCAGTGGGCTTCCCTATGTTCACGTAAGCTTTGGAAACATTACCATTTTTCACGGCTGCGTTCAGCGTGAATTCGCGAACGCGATTTGTCAACATATTGCTGACGTTCATTATGTTGATATTTTGCATGTTGTGCTATATTTAAGTATAGGGTTAGGTTTAGGCTAAAATTGTGAAAAATGTCAGGTCAACATTTTGACTGTTGACATGCATTATGTTCATGTCGACATTTCTATATGAACATTATGAACATAATATCCATGGTGACATTCTGATTTTAGACATTCAGGAAATGTTGACATTCTGGTGTCAGCATTCTGAATGTCGACATAGCATACCATACCCTAGTTTGACATGTGAGGTACTATACCAAATGCATGATAAAAGAAAATAGTGTGCTGGTCCAATAATAATTCTGCCAACAGCTAAAGGATGAGGGTCAGTAGCTGCAGATATTCAGACAACCTCACATATGATCATACATCACTCTTCTCAATCGCACAGGGATTTATTCCTCAAAAGAAAATATGTTAATAAAGCAGAAAACAAATATCATGTGAACTTGTGATTTGCAAACACTCACTGTTTGTATTATATTTCAGATTATGATGGACCACCTCTGTATTTTATCATTTCAAAATAAGTGAATTAGTATACCACACTATTCCCAAACTAGTGTTCAGTGGTTAAAATGAGCAATAAATAACTTCCAAGCATGAGAATATTAATATTCATTACAAAGTCTCTTTAAACCATTATAGCCTTTTTTATACATCTACTTTTTGGGGGGCTTAACACCTTTGCTGCGGAGGACGAGCCCCACTCGTCGTCCGTATGTACACTAAAAACTAAAAATGTTTTTGTTACCTTACTCACTGGTCCAGATGTCCAGTGGTCACATGCAGACATCTGGCAGGGAGGTCTTGGAAGTGCCGTCAGCACATAGATATGCGTTGATGGCACAATAATGTAAAGGAAAAAATAGAAAGTGTAACAGAAAGTTGAGGGCACACATGACAATGGGGGTGATTCAAGGTGGTACCATGGTAACATCTGCAATAGCACTATTATGGTAATGCAGCAGGAAGCATTTTGCCTCCTGCATGCATTACCCTTCTGCGTGATTTTCTGCCGGCTGAGAGACCCATGGGTAGCAGTTGCTGAAAAGAGACCAGGAATTATCCGTCAGCCGAGGAAGTTTCTGGCCTCTTCCCTCACCCCCAAAGGCAGCGACACACCTCTGTTTGGGGAAACGGAGGCCGTCACCAAACCCTCCCCGCCAAGAAACGAAAGCAGACTCTCAATCACTGACAGTCTGCTGCTGCTCTTCATGCGTGCAGAGCAGAACAGCACAATCGGAGATGTGCACTAACCTCGAGTTAGCGCACATCTCATTAACCCCATCTCATTAACCCCAATGTTCCTCTGTGCTATGGAAAATGTATGTTTTCTATATACTCACTTCGCTCACTGTCAGTAAACCTTTGCAACACATGCACAAATACAGTACTCACTTTGGCCACTGTCAGTAAACCATTGCAACACATATGCAGTGCGACTCAGATGCATGCACAATACAGAAAACATCGGCCAACTATGCAAACATCGCCATTGTATGCGTTTCTGAACCAGGCCCTCTGTCTCCTCTTTCAAATGAAGTGCCCCCTTAGTAGTTATTGTCTGGTGATCTGATCACTAGACCAGTGGTTCCCAAACTTTTTCTAATCATGGCGTCATAGAGTATCAGCATTTTTTCCACGGCGTCCCTGGGGCAAAAGATTCTTATTGATAAATTCAGCAAAAATTAACTGAAGTAAATTATATGTCACCCTTAGGTTTAGTTATGTGGTGGTTGACAGGGCTGTGCTTCTTTTTGTCCACTTATTTTTTGATTGGCAGCAGCCAGCACTGGTTTTGCCTATCACACTGACTAAGAATAATTTTATTTGATACTGGACCACCAACCCGAGGCATCCCTGCAAGTGCCCTGACACACCCCAGGGTACCACGGCACCCAGTTTGGGAACCACTGCACTAGACAATAACTAAGATAGGAAACAAAAAACTAAACTTTCCAAAGATGGGGGCATCCAAAACCCATATATTCCACATATTGCGTCAAATAAAAAAGTTGGCCCTCATTTTGGAAAGTTGGATTATTGGCGAAACAAGAACCACAGAGTATTTTTTTCTGATGTTTTACACGGAGTAAAAAGACTAATAGTTTTCCCTCTGAATACAAACAACGGCGCAAATTACAGCATCACGGCACCACCCACTTTACAGAAGTGTAAAAAAACCAACAAGGCCAAACTAGGGCTGACAATCTCCCCCACCCATTAAGTGAGGTAAGGGGGAGTGGTTAGTATTAGAGCTATATAAACCCTGTGGAGGAGACACACAGGTAAACCTTGAGAAAGACAACTGTTGAAACACGGTGGTGGTCTGGAAAGGAGGCTGTTTTGCTGCAGGAACCTTGAAGGGAGCAGGGTGCAATCAGGAGAAGGTGAAGGTTTCCCGGGCTGTTTTCACCATGTGCCTTTCTTAAAAGGCTAACTGCGGTACACGGACACTTTTTATCTGTGCTATTTTATGTTATTGTATGAATAAATATGTTTGAAGATTTTACCTTGTTCTTATAATTTTATGTGGATCTCGTTAATGAGTGGTGACAAGAAAGGAATGTGGTGAAGCTTTACATTGGAGGTGTATTTTGAATTATTGAAACACCCACACCCAATGTCTGATGCAGTACTGTTGACTTTTTATCAGTGTTTCACACAGGAGTATAAGATCTATCAAAATATCATCTGTTAGGAAATGTGTGATTTAGTCCCTAAAACACAACATGAATGTTGATCAATTTAGATTGATTTTTAATAGATTAAAATTGACCTTCAGTAAATTTACCCCTTAGGGAGAGTAGACAAGTATGTATCTAGTCTATTTTGCTATTCATCTTTTCTGTGCATTTTCTAAAACACACCAGGCCAGCACCATATAAACACAACCAATACAGACCATGTCATGGAACGCCAGATCCCAGCTTCTCCTTACCGGATCTGGCGGCTCTGGCACATGCATCTGGATGCCGGGTTCCTTCTGTTGGCACCTACCTCCATAGTGTGCCATCCTCTGGGTCTTCCCGCCATGCTGCAGGTGCTCTTTGCCGAGTTTGTCACACTAACATCACATTAACATTGTGCCGGTACCAAATTCGAATGACCCAGCTTATTTAAACTGCTCTGGCAGTGTGTATCACTGCCAGAGTATTAGGCTCACACCTGTACTCCAGCGTATACCTGTCACAACCTACAGAACCATTTTTAGGCAGCAAAAAAGGGTGGCAACTCAAACGCAGCTGTGTCTTAACTGTTTCTGGGGAGTAGCTCAGCCTGCAACGGCGAAAACATATGCAGTAAAAATAGCTCCCGCGTGTCAGTTCCCGCCATCATTCTGCATAACCATTGGGTTAGTACAGAAGCTTTGATTTGCAAAGCTGTGGTAGGCTTCTCAATACAAACCCAGGTGGCTGCAATATTTGCATATTTTTGCACAGCCACTGCATACAAATTTGCAGCTGCCGTGGTATTAGTGTACATCTCTGAATCAGGACCCAAGTCCCTTATGGTTTTCTTGGATTCCGGGGTGCTTGGGAATTTCATCACGTACAGTACTGTGCAAAAGTTTTAGGCATGGAAAAAATGCTGCAAAGTAAGAATGCTTTAAAAAATACAAGTGTTAATAGTTTATTTTCATCATATTTTGATCAAATAAAAGGTGCCAGAGACTTTACTAACTTAAACCTATGAGGGGCTTATATTCTAATAAGGATTTGGCTTGGAGATGAGTGGAAAATGATGATTAACAGCCATGATGGTTATTATGAATACCTGATTATGCCTTTTGGGTTAAGTAATGCAACTGCTGTTTTCTAAAAATGTGTGAATAATGGCCCTCATTCAGAGCCGTACGCTCTGAGCAGAGCGCACGCTCTGAATGAGGGCCGTCCTCCATAATTATGGAGCATCCTCCTGGACGCTCGTATAGCTGTGGGTCACCACCCACAGCCTATACGAGCGTGCAGTTTGATGGCCGCGATGGTCTTGACCATCGCGACCATCGCCACTGCGAGCCAGAGCCTGCGGTTGAGTTTTTCAACCGCAAGGCCCGGAGTGATTTTGGCTCTATCAGAGCCAAAATCACTCCCACTGACATTACTAGTGATGTCAGTGGGCCGGCTTCTGACGGTAGGCGTTCCCTTGGGAATGCCCCCGTCAGGGAGGCACGCCCCCGGCACGCCCACCAAAGGGGGCGTGTTGTCAATCAACTTCGACAGCACGCCCCCTTTGATCAGACACAACGAGCGAAGGAAAGTCCTTCGCTCATCGCGTCTGGCGCATGCGCACAACGGAGCTCCCGCCGTCGTGCGCATGCGCAGTGCACAACATCGACCCACTTGCGAGCGGACAGCCGCTTGCGAGTGGGTCTGAATCAGGCCCAATGTTTTGTATTAGTACATTGTGGCATACCTGAACAACATTCTGATCTTTTCCTAAGATTTAGCTACCCATCACAAGCATGTATGTAAAGTCTTGACCTGTCTCTGTGCTAATCAACTATGTTGCAAGGTAGAAAATTTATTTTTGAGCGGGAGGAAATTTCATTATTTCAGGCTCCAGCCTTCAAATGGATCCTGCGAAGCTCTCAGCCATCAACTGGTATTGCCCTACGAGATTAAAAGCTATTCAGCACTTCTTATGGTTTTCTAATTTCTACAAACAGTTCATCAGAAATTACTCTTCAGTAGTGGCCCATATCATACCTCTCACCAGGAAGTCTCAAAATGCCAAAAACTGCCGTTTGAAGCTGATTACACTTTCTTTATCTAAAACAACTCTTCATGTCACACCAATCACAAAGCAACCAGGTCCTAACTTACCTTTCTTAGAAGTGGATACTTCTCATATTGAATTTGGGGCTGTCCTTCACAGAAATTGGTACTCCTGTAGTTTCTTCTCCCATAGGTTCTCAGTCTCTGAAAAGAACTATGTAGTTGGAGACAAGGTACGGTAGCAATCCAACTTTGCTCTGCATAAATGGCAGCACTTATTGGAATGGGTGAAATTCCCTGTTATGGTTTTCACATACCACAAACATCTGCTTTACTTCCAGATAGTGCTGTGTTTGAATTACTGTCAGGCCAGGGGTTCGTTGTTCTTCAACCATTTTATCCTGAATATTACATAAGGACCTGGTAATAAGAATCATAATGCCAATGTATTGTCCCACTCATTTTGTACTGCTAACAAAGAAGTCCCTTTTGAGAAGAAAGCTATCTTGGATCCTACTTATTTAATTTCCGAGGCTAAGACAGTGAGAGTTCCTTCTGTAAAGTTATGTGTGTCATCAGAACTATGTTCAAAATTACTCCAGTAGGCACATACTTCTCGTTTCACTGGTCATATGGAGTTGAAGAAAAGCTTGGATTTGATCATCAAAAGTTTCTGGTGGCTGTCTGTACATCTGGATGTAAATAATTTTGTGGCAGCCTGTTCTACATATGCTCAGCACACACATACTGTAGGTACTTTACATCCTCTACCGATTCTAAACCATCCATGAACACTTATGTAATTGGAGTTTATTACAAAACTAACTTCCTGCTAAGGATTCAATAGCATCTGGGTAGTGGGGGATAGATTATCTAAGGCAACCTATTTTATTCCTTTAGAAGGATTGCATTCGGTTCCAAAGTTAGCTGATATATTCATCAAAGAAATCTTCAAGCTGCATGAATTCCCTAAAAACATTGTTTCAGATCAGGGAGTACAGTTTACTTCCAAATTCAGGAGAGCTCCTAGTAAGTGCTTTAATGTTAAATAAGCTTTTTCTCAGTTTATCATCCTAAGAGTAATGGGTAAACAAAATGGGTGAATCAAGACCTGGAAATATGTATCAGAATCTAGGTATCTGCCAATTAGGATGATTGAGTTTCTCTACTGCCATGGGCTCAATTCGCTCATAATAACCTCTTCCTTAAGGCCTCAGGCTTTTCTCCCCTTTACATCCAGAATGGTTTCCACCCTAATTTACCAGAATTATCTTTCTGTCAGTCAGCACCTCTTCTGGCAGTTTGTGACACTGTTAAACATTTTATCCAGATTTGGAATAAAATAAAAAATAATTTACATAAAGTTTCTTCTGTCTACAACTTCTTTAAGGAAGGTACCCTTGTTAAAACCAGGAGACAGGGTCTGGTTTTCAACAAAACACCAACGTGTGAAAGTTCTCACCATGAAATTTGCTCCTAAATTCATTGGCGCCATTTCAAATCTTACAGGTTATTAATCCAGTGGTGTTCAGGTTGAATGATCCATCCACACTCAAGGTGTCCAGCTTCTTTCATGACTCCCTTCTAAAACCTTTAGTTCTTAATTGGTTTTCCATATCCAAGCGTCCTTCTGATTTTCCCTGGTGGACATTTAAATCAACGGTGAGACTGTTTCTATTTTTTTTCATTCTTATTCCACCACAAATATTTTGGACCTCACATAAATTAAATACTGCAGTACAATTCACTCCTGTCTAGCAAGCCTATGTGATTTATCACATTTATTGAAATTGTAAATCCGGCATCTATTTTTATCGGGACATCCTTATTAAATGATTATACCATTTATGCTATCCAAAATATTTGAAATTGCAGGAGCCATCCTTTGTATAAAGTATAACATATTTTTATATTAAGAGACATGTTTTTACTAATTGAGATTACTTTTCCTTTCCTTTGTATTTTTTATCCTTGCAGGGGTTCTTGGTGAAGGCCACCAATATGTTAGAATCCACACCTCTTCTCTGAATTTACACCATCCTTTGTGTACTGATAGCATCCAAAAATCCCTATAAGTATTGGGGCAGATCATACCTATTCTACCACATAAATACACAAACATGGTTTTAGTAGGTAAGAACCTCTGTAATTGCAACACACATAACATTTTACTTGACTCTTGTATTACTCACAAACCTTACAGCTTAGTTTAATATTTTGTTTTTGAAAAAATATTGTTCTAGCAATTGAGGAACACAGGTAATCATATAAATGTGACTGTTAGGTCACTGGGAATTCACCTGTCTGTGTGCTTGCAAGGAATGAGACAAGCATTACTGAACTAATAGGTGAAACAATGATGTTTATTGACACACAGTGTATAGGGCAGTATATAAAATATTAAGCAGTAAAAAAACAGGATAGATTAAAGATAAAGAACATCGGCAGGGTGTTCAGTGTAGGAACAAAGGTGCAGGTTTTTCAGATAGCACTGGGACAAAATGCTGTGAAGCTATACTGGAGCAGATTTTCCATATAGCACTAGAATCTGACACAATGATCTGACCCAACTGGAACTGTGAAGCAGGTTTAAATAGGACAGTCACAGGTACAGCCCATAGTTGTTGTATCAGATACTTAACACAGGCTTGCAGGATTACCAAACAGAATATGGGACAAGACAAGACTGGTTGGAACATTGCAGACTAGCACCACTGGAGAGAGCCATGCCACTGGTGGTACTGAAAGTGATCGTGACAGTGACTAGCTTATCAACTGAACAAATGCTCCTGTGGGCCAGAGTAAAAAATACCAGTTTTTCTCATCCACATAAAAAAAAAGAATGGGAGCACATTGTATAGCAGGGGATTGAAAGCTCACAGTCAGTATAAATATGCAAAATTTTAAGTAAGAAAAAACAAACAAAAAATTAAAGCAAGGATGAAAACAATAAACATCGCGGAGGACTGTGCTGTGGCCGGACCGCCCAACATCTCGCCTGCTGCCTCTCTCCTGTGCCGGGTAACGGATCCGCGGACCTCGCGGCTCCGGCGACCGCCGCCGATTGTCCAGGGCCAAGGAGAGGCCTGCTTCTTAGTAGGTGCACCATTAACAACTGGCGGGCGCCTCCTCACCAGCTGCTGGACGTGGCTGTCTACCTCACAGGACCCAAGGTGAGCAACATCCACCATTGCTTGGCCCATAAAGATTTTGCTGCACACTGCTATTGCAGAGCCTCAGGCTGCTACATCTCTCCCAGCCAGCCATCATTTTGGGGATTTTTGTAAGCTGTAAATATCCCCCAGCTTCACTGCCCAGGACCACCCATTAAGCTGAAAAATTTCTCTGGATCTTCTCACTATGTCCTCTTATATCTATATCTAATGCAGTATAAACATGTACAGCCTACATTTTATTACAACAGGAGAGCTGAGCCACTTTTAGGCCATATTGGAAACATCACAAAGAGTTTATTTTGATTACCACATCTGCTCTACTCAAAACTACATCTATGCAGGAATTCTGTTTGTGAACTTTATGTGAATCCATAAACGAGTGAATATCTCCACCCTATGGTCTGATGCTGTCAACGTAAGCATTCAGACTCAATTGTGCTATATAGTCATTTGCCAAGAAAGTAGATCTCTCTGATGGCTGCCTGATACCTCCATGGTGTTTGGCAGGTGGGGATAGCTGCTACTCATGCTCACTGATGTTACTGCAATTTTTCTGATGAATCAAATACATACTACTGGCCTGTGAGGGGCGAAGATATATCATCTTCTCTAAACACGCATGTCTCCAGAGATAATTAACCTGCTACGCTGACTGTCTCACCTTCCATTCCGACTCCACTTGGGATTGAGCTACTGTTAACACCCTACACACCCATCTTTCGATATTCAAGAAGGGTTTTCATGAGTCGACGAAAAGACCGGGGGTCAAAAAGTACGCCCAAGCCTTCCAAAGATTCCTCCAGAACTGATCTCCATCGCTTCCTCCACTCTCAAAAAGACTCCTCAATGTGCGCCTCCCCGTGCCCCACATCACCAGCCAACTCTGCGGCTTCCGATACTCCATCTGGGACTGAGGACTTCTTAAACATGTCTGTCCAGGGCGAGCGCCAGGATTTCCAGAAGGTCCTACAACTCCTTAAAACCTTACCCACTAAAACTGATATTCCTTCTAAAGCTGACTTTGCCTCTTTGGAAAATAAATTGCGGGAGGTGGTACATTCGGAGGTTGCATCGCTCAAAACGGAGTTATCACATCTAGGTTCACGAATAGTGACTCTGGAGGATCATGGAGAGACTATGGATAAATTCCAACAGGCTCTTGTTGACACTGTCAAAGCACAAGCAATGGAAATACAAAACATGAAAGATCATCTAGATGACCTTGACAACAGAGGTCACCGTAATAATTTAAGGGTCCGAGGTATTCCGGAAGATATTCCCCACCAAGGATTACAGGACATATTAACAAAATTGTTCAATGAAATCCTAGGTCGTGATCCGAATGATTCTATTGTCTTTGATAGGGTGCATAGAGCCTTACGTCCTAGAGGTTTGCAGTCAGAGCAGCCAAGGGATGTGATGTGCCGATTACATTATTTCACACAAAAAGACGACATCTTGCAGAAAATACGGGACTTAGACAACTTAAAGTTTGATGACCATCCAATAGAAGTGCTCCAAGACCTCTCCTGGCAAACCCTACAGCTGAGACGTCACCTTAAACCCCTAACAGATGCTTTACGTTCCTACAATATTAGATACAGGTGGGGCTTCCCCTTTAGTCTCACAGCTTCTAATGGAGGGAAGACAGTGACTCTACGCCTATCAGATGACATTGGTCCTTTCTGCTCTGCTCTGGATATTGATCCAGTTCAAGTTCCAGATTGGACTTCTTCGCGTAATAATCTCTTTCCACCTCCGCCTCCTCTGTTGTCCTTTCAAACTGTGAGGTCCTCCCCTAGTGCTCGTAGAAGACCTCATTCTACCTCACCCATCTCTGGAAACGTCCCAGGCTGTCGGTTCATGAAGCTGTGGACCTTGATACTACATTCTATGGGACTTCTGCTATAGTTACTCTAGGACTCTCCTTTATGAGCTCTGATTGACTTATCTAGTTTTGAGAGATATGTCATTACCAGAGTCCCAGTCTAATGATTCGTGTTCAGCCATTAAATCCATTGCAAGGACGTCACGTAAGTATAGAGTGACCAGAGATACGTGAGCTAAAGTTCAATTTGATCTAGGTTTTTTTTTTTTTTTTATACCTGAAGGATATGTATAGTTCAACAGCATTTAATACTTTAAGACGTAATTCTAGGTAAGTCCTACAAGTTATATACTGTAGTGCAACTTTGGTTAATTTTTGGGGTGTGGGTCCCCCTGGATTGCATTGGTTAATCTGTCTCAGGGCACCGCATTATAACACATTTTCCTTTATAACATATTTTAACCCTTCACTGTGTGTGTTTAATATATATGTACTTGACTTTTTTATTTTCATTCTTTATATGCAGCTGCAGCTGCTCCTAACTATCTCTTTACACTGCACTTTTCTTACTATGGTGGTGCCCTGGGGCAGCTTGGCTGGGCCAGTTTTGGGGGGTCCTGCGCTCTGGATTTGAACCCTAGTATGTTAGGGACCTACCTGAAAGAGGTTAACTGGACATGGTGGGTAGGCCCATAACCTTGGCCATGATTATGCTAAAAACCTCTATTGATTGCAAAATTTTATTGCATTTATATATATTATTAATAATTTGGAGTTGTGCACCTGAGATTTGTCTGTTTCTGTGCCTGCAATTAGTCTCATCAGGTAGCACCTCCCATTATATATATAGTCAGGTTGTGCAGTCCAGAAATCTTTCCCATATACTGCATATAATGTGCTTTATTGCACTTCTGAGGGAAAGGAGACGCCCTCATTATGGACTAGCACCCTTCCTTATTGGTTTCAAAGCATGGAGTAGGGTAATGTATATGCACACTGTATTAGGCACAATTCTAGGTAAGTCCTACAAGTTATATACTGTAGTGCAACTTTGGTTCATTTTTGGGGTGTGGGTCCCCCTGGTTTGCGTTGGTTAATCTGTCTCAGAGCACCGCATTATAACACATTTTCCTTTATAACACATTTTACCCTTCACTGTGTGTGTTTAATATATATGTACTTCACTTTTTTATTTTCATTCTTTATATGCAGCTGCAGCTGCTCCTAACTATCTCTTTACACTGCGCTTTTCTTACTATGGTGGTGCCCTGGGGCGGCTTAGCTGGGCCAGTTTGGGGGGGTCCTGCGCTCTGGATTTGAACCCTAGTATGTTAGGGACCTACCTGAAAGAGGTTACCTGGATATGGTGGGTAGGCCCATAACCTTGGCCATGATTATGCTATAAACCTCTATTGATTGCAAAATGTTATTGCATTTATATATATTATTAATAATTTCGAGTTGAACACCTGAGATTTGTCTGTTTCTGTGCCTGCAATTAGTCTCATCAGGTAGCACCTCCCATTATATATATAGTCAGGTTGTGCAGTCCAGAAATCTTTCCCATATACTCCATTTTATGTGCTTTATTGCACTTCTGAGGGAAAGGAGTCGCCCTCATTCTGGACTAGCACCCTTCCTTATTGGTTTCAAAGCATGGAGTATGGTAATGTATATGCACACTGTATTAGGCACAATTCTAGGTAAGTCCTACAAGTTATATACTGTAGTACAACTTTGGTTCATTTTTGGGGTGTGGGTCCCCTTGGATTGCGTTGGTTAATCTGTCTCAGGGCACCGCATTATAACACATTTTCCTTTATAACACATTTTAACCCTTCACTGTGTGTGTTTAATATATATGCACTTCACTTTTTTATTTTCATTCTTTATAAGCAGCTGCAGCTGCTCCTAACTATCTCTTTACACTGCACTTTTCTTACTATGCTGGTGCCCTGGGGCGGCTTGGCTGGGCCAGTTTTGGGGGGTCCTGCGCTCTGGATTTGAACCCTAGTATGTTAGGGACCTACCTGAAAGAGGTTACCTGGATATGGTGGGTAGGCCCATAACCTTGGCCATGATTATGCTAAAAACCTCTATTGATTGCAAAATTTTATTGCATTTATATATATTATTAATAATTTGGAGTTATGCACCTGAGATTTGTCTGTTTCTGTGCCTGCAATTAGTCTATAGTATAGTCTATTATATATATAGTCAGGCTGTTTCTGTGCCTGCAATTAGTTTATAGCAATTAGTCTATTATATATATAGTCAGGCTGTGCAGTCCAGAAATCTTTCCCATATACTCCATTTAATGTGCTTTATTGCACTTCTGAGGGAAAGGAGACGCCCTCATTCTGGACTAGCACCCTTCCTTATTGGTTTCAAAGCATGGAGTATGGTAATGTATATGCACACTGTATTAGGCAGAATTCTAGGTAAGTCCTACTAGTTATATACTGTAGTGCAACTTTGGTTCATTTTTGGGGTGTGGGTCCCCCTGGATTGCGTTGGTTAATCTGTGTCAGGGCACCGCATTATAACACATTTTCCTTTATAACACATTTTAACCCTTCACTGTGTGTGTTTAATATATATGTACTTCACTTTTTTATTTTCATTCTTTATATGCAGCTGCAGCTGCTCCTAACTATCTCTTTACACTGCACTTTTCTTACTATGATGGTGCCCTGGGGCGGCTTGCCTGGGACAGTTTTGGGGGGTCCTGTGCTCTGGATTTGAACCCTAGTATGTTAGGGACCTACCTGAAAGAGGTTACCTGGATATGGTGGGTAGGCCCATAACCTTGGCCATGATTATGCTAAAAACCTCTATTGATTACAAAATTTTATTGCATTTATATATATTATTAATAATTTGGAGTTGTGCACCTGAGATTTGTCTGTTTCTGTGCCTGCAATTAGTCTCATCAGGTAGCAACTGCCATTATATATATAGTCAGGTTGTGCAGTTCATAAATCGTTCCCATATACTCCATTTAATGTGCTTTATTGCACTTCTGAGGGAAAGGATATGCCCTCATTCTGGACTAGCACCCTTCGTTATTGGATTCAAAGCATGGAGTATGGTAATGTATATGCACACTGTATTAGGCACAAATTCTAGGTAAGTCCTACAAGTTATTTACTGTAGTGCAACTTTGGTTAATTTTTGGGGTGTGGGTCCCCTTGGATTGCGTTGGTTAATCTGTCTCAGGGCACCGCATTATAACACATTTTCCTTTATAACACATTTTAACCCTTCACTGTGTGTGTTTAATATATATGTACTTCACTTTTTTATTTTCATTCTTTATATGCAGCTGCAGCTGCTCCTAACTATCTCTTTACACTGCACTTTTCTTACTATGGTGGTGCCCTGGGGCGGCTTGGCTGGGCCAGTTTTGGAGGGTCCTGTGCTCTGGATTAGAACCCTAGTATGTTAGGGACCTACCTGAGAGAGGTTACCTGGATATGGTGGGTAGGCCCATAAGCTTGGCCATGATTATGCTAAAAACCTCTATTGATTGCAAAATTTTATTGCATTTATATATATTATTAATCATTTGGAGTTGTGCACCTGAGATTTGTCTGACTTCTTAAACTTGTCTGGCCAGGGCGAGTGCCAGGATTTCCAGAAGGTCCTACAACTCCTTAAAACCTTACCCACTAAAACTGATATTCCTTCTAAAGCTGACTTTGCCTCTTTGGAAAATAAATTGCAGGAAGTGGTACATTCGGAGGTTGCATCACTCAAAACGGAGTTATCACATCTAGGTTCACGGATAGTGACTCTGGAGGAACATGGAGAGACTATGGATAAATTCCAACAGGCTCTTGTTGACACTGTCAAAGCTCAAGCAATGGAAATACAAAACATGAAAGATCATCTAGATGACCTTGACAACAGAGGTCGCCGTAATAATTTAAAGGTCCGAGGTATTCCGGAAGATATTCCCCACCAATGATTACAGGATATATTGACAAAATTGTTCAATGAAATCCTAGGTCGTGATCTGAATGATTCTGTTGTCTTTGATAGGGCGCATAGAGCCTTATGTCCTAGAGGTTTGCAGTCAGAGCGGTCAAGGGATGTGATCTGCCGATTACATTATTTCACACAAAAAGACGACATCTTGCAGAAAATACGGGACTTAGACAACTTAAAGTTTGACGACCATTCAATACAAGTGTTCCAAAACCTCTCCTGGCAAACCCTACAGCTGAGACGTCACCTTAAACCCCTAACAGATGCTTTACGTTCCTACAATATTAGATACAGGTGGGGCTTCCCCTTTAGTCTCACAGCTTCTAATGGAGGGAAGACGGTGACTCTACGCCTATCAGATGACATTGGTCCTTTCTGCTCTGGATATTGATCCAGTTCAAGTTCCAGATTGGACTTCATCACGTAATAATCTCTTTCCGCCTCCGGGACCTCCTAAGATGTTGCCCTTTCAAACTGTGAGGTCCTCCCCCAGTGCTCATAGAAGACCTCATTCTACCTCACCGATCTCTGGAACGTCCCAGGCTGTCGGTTCATGAAGCTGTGGACCTTGATACTACTTTCTATGGGACTTCTGCTATAGTTATTCTAGGACTCTCCTTTATGAGCTTTGATTGACTTATCTAGTTGTGAGAGATATGTCATTACCAGAGTCCCAGTTTAATGATTCGTGTTCAGCCCTTAAATCCCTTGCAAGGAGGTCACGTAAGTATAGAGTGACCAGAGTTACGTGAGCTAAAGTTCAATTTGATCTAGGTTTTTGTTTTTTTTTATACCTGAAGGATATGTATAGTTCAACAGCATTTAATACTTTAAGACGTATATGAGACTGTTCTCTGTACACTTTATACCTATATTAGTATGTTTGCCTACATACCCTTTTATTTTACTTAGATATCTAAAATCTAGCCGGATATTTTTGTTGAATGAAGATTGTGCCTTCGCCTTATGTGATCATTGGGTTTTGGTATGGTGATGTTGTGCGCTCCTGGGGATTTTTTTAATAATAGTGTAGACGTTCCCTGTTGCAGCTATAGACACAGGTGACAGTTCCCTTTGTCACTGGAAATTGGAGATATATGGTAATAGTTGTAGTGTCTAAATAACAGCGCAGCCGGGAGTATAATGACTCAATGTGCAGTGAGTGTAATATATTGTCTTTAATCTAGACACAATGTGACAAGAAATAGAATATAAAGTATAAAATATAAAATAAAATAAAATGAAATACAATCACATAATATCACATATTAAAATGCTGGTGGGTGTTACAGTCTCCGGTGTGCAAAGGGTAAATCCTTGATGGATCGCAAATATGTTGTGCACATCAACAGCTTGTCAGCTGGGGAGATGGTGTTTGTAGCAAAAAAAGGTTACAAGGAAGTTCTGAGTCCTTGTTTTGCAACTCCTGTCTTGAGTACAAAGTGTCAGATGGGTACAGGTGGATAGCGTTTTCCTACCTTGTTTCCAAACAGTTCTTCTGCTGTCTTAGGTAAATACTAAGACAGCCCTGACGAAGCCCGCACTAACACAAGCGGGTGAAATGCGTTGGCCACCCCCCCCCTCTCAACTTGGTTCACGGACTCCCGTCTCCAGCTTTCCGGCGAGGATCAGCGTGCACGCTCACCGCCGGCAAACACCCGCCAAGCAAGACAGCACATCCTAGAGACGCTAGCGGAGGACAGGACGAGAAGCCAGGAGATCGGGCGGCATTCACAGCACTACAGCCACACGACAGTGTGGTGAGTATTTACCTAAGACAGCAGAAGAACTGTTTGGAAACAAGGTAGGAAAACGCTATTCACCTGTACCCATCTGACACTTTGTATTCAAGACAGGAGTTGCAAAACAAGGACTCAGAACTTCCTTGTAACTTTTTTTAGCTACAAAAACCATCTCCCCAGCTGACGAGCTGTTGATGTGCACAACATATTTGCGATCCATCAAGGATTTACCCTTTGCACACCGGAGACTGTAACACCCACCAGCATTTTAGTTTGTGATATTATGTGATTGTATTTCATTTTACTTTATTTTATATTTTATACTTTATATTCTATTTCTTGTCACATTGTGTCTAGATTAAAGACAATATATTACACTCACTGCACATTGAGTCATTATACTCCCGGCTGTGCTGTTATTTAGACACTACAACTATTACCTTCGCCTTATGTGACTGATTCTAATTGTAATTTTAAGTATGATTTTTTCTAATAGATTCATTATTCAATGATATTATTTAAGAGAGCTAAGTGGTTTACCTACCTGTCCGTCCCCTGTTGCCTCCGACACCGCATAGACAGATCCTGGTCCTAGTGGTGGAACTGGTTTTTGCCACTATGTTGTCCGGGTGTGGTGTTACTTGTTTGTTTCTTTTTTTCACTGTGATAAGTGATTTCTGCCTTCTATATTATAATTTGTTTTTTATGTGCTCTTCTTATTTTTCTCTTCTTTTTTTCTGTTTGCCTCTTATACCAGTGATATGTAGTAATACTAGATTAGTGTGTCTGACTGCCTCTAAATTTTCTGCTCATGACAATGTTTTTGAACACTCTAATTTTACTCCTGTTTCAATGACTATATCTATCATTTATTATGGCTAATTTAAAGATTGTCACTATCAATGTGAGGGGTCTTAACATCCCTGAGAAGAGATCTCGAGTATTAAGAGAACTGAAAGCAGAACGCGCCGAGGTGGCGTTTCTCCAAGAGACACACTTCAAAGAAGGTGCTGCACCACATCTCAGGAATAGAGATTTTCCTAATGGGTTCTTTTCCAGTAATTCTGAGGGCAGGTCTCTGGGGGTTGCAATTTTATTTGCTAAACATATTCCTATCACTGATATCACTTGTGTACCGCTGATTGCAGGTAGGGTCTTAATAATAAAATGTAAGGTGTTTACCCAAATATTTACCTTTGCTAATATATACACGCCTAACAAAGTACAACCGGCCTTTTTTGAAAGAGCATTGAACCTGGTTCAGGAACACGCTGAAGGTATATTGGTCTTTGGAGGAGACCTTAACTGGTCTTTAGACCCACATCTAGACTCTTCTAAACAATCACCTAGGTACTCGGACAAATTTCATCAGAAGGTCAAGAAAACCCTTCATACACACCAATTAGTAGACATCTGGCGTATACAACATCCTAATACACGAGATTATTCTTTTTTCTCCCACCCCCACAAACTGTATACCAGATTAGACTATCTTTTTATCTCACATAGATTTCTTCATTTAATAACGGAAACAAAGATTGGTCATATCTCCTGGTCAGACCATGCCCACGTTTAAATGAATCTCACAATCCCATCTTCTCGCCCGGCTTGTTTTAATTGGAAGCTGAACGAATCATTGCTTCAAGACTCCTATTGTCAACAACAAATTCGGTCGACCTTGGAAGACTATATAACCACTAATGATCTCCCTGACATGTCCAAATTAACAATCTGGGTAGCACATAAGTGTGTCTTAAGGGGGAAACTAATCCAGCTGGGATCATATTTAAAAAAGTAATGTTCAGGAGCAAGAGATGCTCTAATACAAAAAATCCAAACCTTAGAACTCACACATAAATCTTCCCTCTCCCCTGAGACATTCCAAGCACTCTTAGATGCACAGCAGGACCTTAATATGCTTATGTCTGATAAAATTAAATCAGACATTCGCAAATGTCACAGTAGGTACTTTCTCTGGGGGAACAGGCCGGGTAGACTCCTGGCTAAAGCACTTCGTGACCAACGAGCAGCTACATTTATTGCAAAGGTAAAATCGCATTCTGGCTCCACATGTAACACCACAAAGGATATTGCAGAAGCATTTCAATTTTATTATTCAAAATTGTACAATTTAAGAGATGCTGGGGAGGGGATTGACAAGTCCTCACGGAGGGCCTCCATTAAGGCCTACTTGGAGGAAATTGGTTTTCCTACTTTATCAAAGGAGGACATGGAGTCATTCGAAGAGCCATTTACCTCAGAGGAATTAGAAGCAGTGATCAAATCTACACCTAATGGCAAAAGTCCAGGTCCTGACGGGTTTACTATCGCCTACTACAAAATGTTTAGAGAGGTACTTTCCCCCCTGATGCTTCGTGCTTATAATGAGGTCTCGGACCTTTCCTGTTTCTCATCCCAATCATTACTTGCACATATTTCAGTGATATCTAAAGAGGGGAAGGATCCGGCCTATTGTTCCAGTTACAGACCCATCTCCCTGTTAAATGTTGATCTAAAGCTTTTTGCTAAGCTAATGTGAAACCGTCTCAAATTATTTCTCCCCAATCTGATCCATTCAGACCAGGTGGGATTTGTCCCTGGTCATGAGGCTAGGGACAATACTACTAAGGTCTTAGACCTGATCCACAAGGCCGTTTCTCGGAAGATCCCAACTATACTCTTGTCTACAGATGCTGAAAAGGCATTTGACAGGGTAGACTGGGACTTCTTAATAGGGGTGCTGGAGCATATGGGCATGGGTCCGATGGGCATTCAGAGAATTCAAGCGCTTTACTCAACTCCTTCCGTACGTGTGAAAGTTAATGGAGATCTGTCCGAGCCAGTTTTGATTACTAATGGCACTCGACAGGGCTGTCCTCTTTCACCACTAGTATTTATTTTATGCATGGAGGCTCTTGCAAGGGCCATTCGTCTCAATACTAATGTAACGGGGCTGACTGTGGGAGGGAGAGAATACAAGTTAGCCCTTTTTGCGGATGACCTTTTGGCGGTAATTACAAACCCACGGACTTCCATCCCTAACATCCTGCATGAATTTGATTGTTTTGGAGCTCTTTCAAACTTTAAAGTAAACTTATCCAAATCAAGTGCTCTTAATCTTACAGTTGATCAGATATGTATGAAGGATATCCAATCTTTTTGTCACTTCTCCTGGCATCCCACACATATAAAATATTTAGGAGTTATCCTTCATAAAGATCTTTCTCAAATATTCCCCTCTAATTTTCTCCCTCTCCATTCTAAGCTGCGAACAGACCTTTTATCTTGGCGTCTCAAGAAGATCTCATGGACGGGTAGGATAGGAGTTATAAAGATGAATATTTTCCCCAGAGTCCTGTATCTTTTTGCAAACCCTCCCAATTACAATTCCACGTACCTTTTTACCACACTTCATAGAATTATTCAGGATTTTGTCTGGTCAGCCCGCAAACCCCGCTTCAAACACAATATACTATTTAGGAAAAAACACCAGGGAGGCCTACAATTGCCACATTTTCTTACCTATCATCATGCAGTCCTACTTATGAGGGTGATGGAATTGAGCAGGTCAAATAATAGGAAATACTGGACTGATATTGAGGTAGCGTCCTGTTATTCTTTTGATTCAGGTTTTCCCTGGCCTGCGAATCTGCCCCGGACCAATCATCCTCTCCTGAGCCCGGTCATCTCCTGTTGGGGTCGGCTTCATTCACATCCCCTTCTTTGCCCCACCCCTTCCCCTTTAACACCTCTATTTGGTAATCCGGCTTTTCCGCCGGGGATCCCAGCAAACTTATTTAGATTGTGGAAGTCACAGGGGATTCTCAAAATCAACCAACTATTTGAAGGTTCGGAAATCATGAGTTTTCCCTCTATTCAAGCTAGATGGGCTTTATCTAACAGCGAGATTTGGAAATATTTGCAGATAAAACATTTCCTCTCGACTCTAGGACCCCTTAAAACTTATGGGAGGGGTAATACTCCGTTCGAGAATATGTGTGTAGTTCAGGGATCCCCAGCGCACCTGCTGTCCCATATTTATACTCTGTTAATTGAAAGGCTTTTTTCTGGTAAACCAAAATTTATTTCTGATTGGGAATTGGATTTAGGGGGATTAATAGGGGAGGATGATTGGGCGGAGATTTTTAGAAATACTTTTGCTGCATCCGCAAATGCGTTAACTATGGAGACACATTATAAGATCCTTTTGCCCTAGCCAGCTCTCTAAGATGTATCCAGGAGTTCCTAGCATTTGTTGGAGGTGTGAGACAGAACTAGGAACACCTTTATACATCTGGTGGGAATGCTCTTCTATTAGACCCTTTTGGGACAAAGTAATTGAAATGGCAAATCTTATTCTCCATGAGGATTTGCCTTTGTGCCCTAACTGTTGGCTTTTGAACCTTGGCCCTCATTCAGAGCCGTTCGCTATTTGCGGTCGTTCGTTCAAAAACAAGGGGTGGCTATTCAAATGATCCGTTCGCACATTGCAGTCTGTTCACACCTCTAAGTCTGAACGAGCGAGTAAAACATAAGCTCGTTTATTTGATAAAAACGCCCCCTGGCCGCTCGCACCATACGTCATGTCCGCTATTTATTAGATTAATCGAGTACATCGTACAGCGTATGAACTGCTCGCTATTCTTGTGGTTGGTTTTTTCAACCGCTATTTTGCGAGCAGTTCTGAGCTAAAAAAAACCAAGTGACGTGGTCAATGACGCTGCTGTATTAATTATGCACTCCCTTAAAACGCCCGTTTTGACATTTAAGCACGCCTGCGTTCGAATTCCACTCCCCCGTTTTCAAGCACCTTCCCCTGTTACCACCCACATACGCCTCATTCTGTCACTCAAAATAGCAGGCACTCGCTATATAGCGTACAAACGATTTTCGGCCGCACTGACTGGTTCGCGCATGCGTACTAAAAACCGTACGCATGCGCAGATGTGCGAACATCGCTCGGAACGAGCGTACTGCCGCTAGCGAGCGGCTCTGAATGAGGGCCCTTGTTCGGAAGCCCTATGCATATTTTAAAATGTCGCTACTCTGTTATATATTAAATGCGTCCAAAGCTGTGATCCCTGTTCATTGGAGATCCAGGCTGGCCCCCTCCATGTCGGAGTAGTGTACACGTCTTAATCACTATATGACTATGGATGATTTGATTTTAGCCCACTCAGACAGGAGTAATAATTTTACTGTGACTTGGCATCCCTGGTTGAAGTATAAGGAATCAGACCATTATAAAATGCTTAGTCTTAATTAAAGAAGCGCACAACAGGCTCAGGGGATATATTTAATAACGCATTAAAATAGAGGATCAGACCTAGTAGTCTTACGATATGGTAAGAGGCTTCTTTCCTTTTCTTCTTCCTTTGTGTATCTTTTATTTTTCATTTCATTTTTTTATTATTTTTTTATTTCATTTATTCTGATGCAACTGTGTTTGATAAAGATTTATTTGGAAAATACGACCATATTGTGTAACAATTTCAATTATATGGATATGTCAAATGCTGATTCCGTTGTCAGGTTTTCAATTGATATTTGCATATGTGAAAGAATTAGTGTTTGTATTTTTGTTATGGTCTTCAAAAAAAAATATAATGCAAAAAAAAAGAAAACAATAAAAATCTAAATTAAAAAAGGAGTTTCTGCAGTCTTAGGAAAAATGCTTAGGATGGCACTTCTTTCAACACACAGGGCAGACTAATGATTAATACTGTAGCAAACCCAGTAAATATGATAAGAGACATTGTACAGTCATTAGATTGGTAGTAAATATTATGGATCCTAGATGACTCTGTAACTCCAGTATTAAAGGGGCTGCAGAAGAGCAAACTGCCAATGCTGACATGTGTAAGGCATCAAGGAACATTCACATTGGCATGGAAATGAGGAACACCAGAGTCAGCGTGCTGGCAGGCTGAATAAGAGGAGTCCTGGTATATGCTACAAAGTCATCCACAATGTTTTAACAATGCCTTAATGCATTTTTTACGTACTTCTTTAGGTTTCATCAGAGAGGGATGCAATCATTGTCAAGAGGTTCTTTTATACAGAAGGAAGTCTCTGGTAGTAACACACTTAATTAGTGGACAGTTAACAAATGTACACTCTTAGGGGTATATTTATTAAGAAACTTGTCTTTCCAAGTTGTCAACAGAATGCATCGCAGGGACATGGTTGAGTTTTACTCAAACGCATACATTTATTAAGAATAGTTTGACTGAATCAAGTGTATTAGTTCAGTCATATTTGGACTGAAATAAAAAAAAAGACCTGCCTGTGAGCAGCATTCTTAGCAGAAACACTGCACAGATCAGTGTGATCTGTGCAGGCTTTTGTTATAGGTAGTAAGGGTTAAAAAAAAAATTGAAAATGACATGCATCCCCCCGCCCCAAAAGTAAACCCAGCCTTGGACCTCTGAGCCGTTCTGGGACAGGAAAATTGGGGGGAAAACCAACATGGGGTTCCCCCTATTTTCTTATTACCAGCACCAGGCTGAAACAGCCAGGGTGGTAATGCCACAGCAGGAGGACACACAGCATGGGGTCACCCTGCCAAAGTATTCTCCAGCCCCAAACTGGTTATATCAGGGCTAGCAATCCTCAAAAAGTGGGATGCCCCCAAATAATAGGGTCCCCCCTCCCGAGGAACAACCAGCACTTGGCTGAAAGTTCCCCAGGGCTTTTCCCTGCATCCCTGGTGGCAGTGGGTGCAGGGGTAATGGGCTAAATATAGTACTAACATTGTTCTTCACTGTGGGACTACAGGTCCCACCAGCCTGCCCTGAGGCACTTGTAGAACCACTAGTGCCAGCAGGCCACTGGCACCTGTATCCCCTTTGTGAAGAAAATATAAAAAAATGACATGACACACATACTGTACTCTCATGTTGTAGTCTTTCATTACACAGTCACTCACTCACCTGCACTCTCACTACAAACTTCCCTACTCCCTGGTACTGGTTGGTCCTATTCTCCATGTTGTCATCCTGGATCTTGTCAAAAAAATAAAGTGCTTACCAGATCCTAGCAGACACAGAAGTAGAGATGTGCACTGACCCTCGTGTTTTGGTTTTGGATCTGGATCTCCCCTAGTTTTGGATCTGGATTGGTTTTGCCAAAACCTCACCTCCGTGTTTTGTTTTTCGGGTTTGGTTTTGGATCTGGATTTTTCCTTAAAAAATCATAAAAACAGCATGACAACTATAATAATTAACTCCACCTGTGGATCTTTGTAAATGTTTTGGTGAGTAATGAATACACCTGTGCACTAGCTAGGTTGTCTGGAAAATGTGAGTTCTCGAGGACCGAGGTTGGCTACCCCTGATTTAAAACCTTACATTGTGTCTTTCTTGAGAATCCTGCGCCTGCTTCTGCGGCTAGGAGTGGATTTTCATCCCAGAAGGGGACCATAAAGAGTGCTTCCAAAATACAATTTACTTAAATAATCCTTTGCAAACCTTCTGTAAAGGCATTTTCCAACCTGTACAGGGATATTACAAAAAAACAGATTTAGTTAGTGGCCTTCAAACTGCCGTTGTTCCCACTGTCCACTTAACCATATCAGATATGTCAACAATAGGAACAGAGCATTAAATGCAACATTTTAGATTTAAGGTTTAAGTCTTACTTGGTGTCTTTCTTGGTAATTCTTTCTTGAGCCCCATGCCTGCTTGCTGGGAGTGGATTTTTTTCATCCCAGAAGGGGACCAGGAACAGGAAGTGTGCTTTCCAAAAATAGATAAACAATTGCCTTAAATAATCCTTTGCAAACCTTCTGTTCTGTAAAGGAATTTCCCAACCTGTACAGGGACATTAAAAAAAAACAGAGTTAGTGGCCTTCAAATTGCCACTGTCCACTTCTTAGATATATGAACAAGCGGGACAGAGAATTAAATGCGACATTTCAGTTTAAGTTTTACGTTGTGTCTAGAGATAATTTAGAAAGCCTAAAAAGAGCTCAACCACAAGCAGCAGATGACTAAACTTCCACACATAGGTTTAATAGAAATATATACAACACCAGATCAGATGTTTACCCTGGAGGATCTGTATGATTCATCATGGTGTCCCCAAGACCAAGATTGTGCAAGATTGTCACCAAAAGAGAGACTGACACCATGGCTAAACATAAGAGCCACCTTCTGGATGTGAATTGTCTCCTTTGCATGGGGAAAACCCAAACCTCAGATGTGATGGATCTCAGCCAGTGGACAACATTGAAATCACCATTAAAAAGTCACAATTAAAGACTACAGTGTGGAGAATCTTTCTTCACAGTCAGGAGAGGTCTCAGAGAACATGAAAAAATATGCTCTAGGTGCTGAACTTCAAGGGCTTTCGCCATCATGTTCTACAGTGTGGAAAGGTTTCATTGACATGTTTTCTATCAAGCAGTTCAAAGTTACAGAATTCAAAATGTCTGGCTATAACACCCACCTTTGCCAGGGGTTACCAAAGATTATCACAAGCAAAGGATTCATCTGTCTGGAATCTGTCTGTGAATTCATGGATCGTATCTGGCCTGAATGCACGAAGACATCCAGTGATTCTGTGTTCTGTAGCTGACTTTATTCCTACCTGAATCGCAAACTGAAATACGGAATAGTGAGCACAGACAACATGGAGGCCTTTGTTATTCCGCTGCCTGCATGTCAACAAATACTACACCCACTGGGAGGACCAGGTCTTGATAATGACCATCCCCATCTGTTGCTAGGCCTTCTTCTTCCAAACCATCCATCCTGGATTCCTGTCCAAAAAGGGTGAGCAGGGTACAGAAAGAGGAGCTAGATGTCCCCGATGACATTTTTTTTCATCTCTAATAGATGATGTGGAGAGAGAAGAGCTTCAGATGTTGGAACACGGGCTCCCATCTATTTGGCTTCCCTCCAGAGAACAGAGCTCTGTTCCTCAGGAAGTGTCTATGCCTGATCTGATAGGTAGTCTCTGTCTGTTGGTAAACACCCTTCAGGAGATGGCAACCCAAAATAACAACTATAATAATAATGTGTCCACTGATAAGGAACCAACCTGATCCCTTAACAGCAACATACCCCATATGGTCAACTCATAACATGACACCCAGTTTGCAGCCTCCTCTTCCTTATGACACTAATCCAGTCGCCATGGTTGATCAATCAGCCATGTGTGGCCCACCCAATATTTGGCCTTCTACATTCTAACATCATACTAACAAACTAGACTTATAATCTCTGCTTTTGTTTACATTTTTGAATAGAACAGTTTTAGAATTTAGGATGTCCACTCTATATAGGTTTGTAAATAAATATAGGCTTTAGTTTTATAGAGCATATAACTTTATAAGCTGTTAGGATAAAATTTCTGCTATGTTTAAGATTAAAAAAAAACATATTCAAAAAATAACTTAAAAAAAAGTTTTCATTGCAATATTCATACAGCCCCTTGACAGACAGCAGCACAGCACCCCTGCATAGCTATACCGATGACAGGTGTGGCTAACAAGCACACAAAAACTATTGTTTCTTCTTTGGGCAGCAGCCCTTTGACAGACAGGAGAACAGCACCCCTGCGCAGCTACGCCGATGACAGTGACAGCCAGGTGTGGCTGACACACACACAAAAAAATTGTTTATTATTTTGGGCAGCAGCCCCTCGACAGACAGGAGCACAGCTACGCCGATGACAGTGACAGCCAGGTGTGGCTGACACGCACACAAAAACTATTGTTTATTTATTATTTTGGGCAGCAGCCCCTCGACAGACAGGAGCACAGCACCCCTGTGCAGCTACGCTGATGACAGTGACAGCCAGGTCTGGCTGACACTGTGACACGCACACACAAAAAAATGTTTTTTTTTTTTTTTTTTGGCCAGCAGCCCCTTGACAGACAGCAGCACAGCACCCCTGCACACCTACGCCGATGACAGGTGTGGCTAACACGCCACACAAAAAAATTGTTTATTTTATTTTTTTAACACTGTGGTGAACCCCTGAAAAGAGGCAGCAGCCCCTTAACAGACAGCAGCACAGCACCCCTGCACTAATGACAGGTGTGGCTAACACTAATTTTTTTTTTTAATTTTACACTGGAGGTGGGTGAAGAGCACACCTGAAAGACAGAGCACCCCCTGGACAACACAGCACTACAGCCAGCCAGCCCCTATGGACAGGACAAGTACAACAGCCCCTATGGACAGGACAATGACAGCCAGTCAGCCCCTATGGACATGACAACAGCCAGCCAGCCCCTCTATAGAAGACAACAGCCAGCCCTTATGGGCAACAGTAGCCATCCCCTAACACAACACAACAGCACAGCACAGCTCACAGCTCCCTCCCTCTTCACTCTCCACAGCCGGAATGAAAAATGGCAGTGAATTGCGGGACCTTTATAGAATCCAAAACCCACAAGAATCCGACAGCAGGATGATGATATTTTGCCCCATTTTCAGATCCGAGACAGGCGGGAAAACCAGAGCCGGCTTGTATCTGCCTCGGATCCCCGTAATTCGGGTGGTTTCAGTTCTCAGGGAACCGAACCCGCTCATCTCTACACAGAAGCAGTGTATATACATTGCATATATACACTGCTTCCCCAGCAGACTGACAGAACCCAAGTGGGTTTCTGCACCTTAGCCATGATTGAGTCAGACCACTCTTAGCCTATCAATGACTGCTGGCAAAAGAACTGTCTTGTACCAGGATGCCGCTGTGCCCTGTGCTGCACCTGTCCCCTTAGTGGCGCTCAAGACATCATAGTGCCCTAGTGGGAGGGAAGGTTGAATCACCTTCTCTGGACACTAGCCTGCTACTGTACATGGAGTATCCTAGAGAGGCTCCAAGCAAAAGCTCATATGAGAAGACATAATGTCTCTCCCCCTCACAGTGCAGGACCCGTGAGGCAGAACAAGGCGCGGGTTGCAGCGGAGTATGAGTACATGTTTAATGTCATGCATCATTATGCTTAATCTGCGACTTTATACCACTTCCTTTGTGACAAAAGTACTAATCCTAAGTATCTAGGATACTATATGAAATTTTGAATGCAGCTATGATGCAAATAGAATGCCAAATTCAGAAAAAAGTACAAATGTACAGGAATTGATACCCAAGGCGGAGCGTTTAACTCACACTATGTTTCTCCTGCCATATAGAGCAATAAGGAAAGGTGTATGAGGACACACCTGTATAAAAAGGATAATATATGGATCCAAAAAATAGCTGTAAGTGCTGATAATAATGATGATGACCGCGAACACATAGATGCGTACGATTTAGGATGTGCGTATAGTTGCAGTAGCATTCCATTTGCAATTCATTTACATTCCATTTGCATTGGGCAGGCGGAGATGCCTTCACATTATGTACAACTCAGAATCAGTCCCTGTTTGAGGAATTCAGTAATAACTTAAATGTATGCATAACCTGCCATCTTGCCATTCATCTCATATGCAATGGTTTAAATCAGGGATGGGGAACCTCCAGCCTGCAGGCCATATAAAATGATTTAATCTGGCTGTGACTCTCTCCCCAGCGGTGCAGCAGAGTAAGCGCAGTAGTGTGCAGTGCTCTCTCCTTCTCAGCAGTGGCAGGCAGCGCAGCGGGGAAGGGTGTACAGGCAGGCTATCATCGGGCTAGTTTACACAGCGGCGTGCGGGGCTCTCTCCCTCTCGGTGGTGGCAGGCAGTACAGCGGGGGAGGGGGTGTGCAGGCAGGGCTGTCATCGGGCTGGTTGGCTGTGTATATGCACTGACAGGGCTGTCATCAGGCTGGTTTGGACTGAGAGGACCCTAGGGCTGACTTATCAATCTGCCTGTCACCATAGGGACTGCCCCTCCAAACTCTTCCTGGCGACATACAGACAGCCCCCCCCCCTTCCTCTTGGCTACCGGAGCCCATAAAGAAGTATTGTAAGTGTGATGGTGACCCATTTGCCTGTGTATTCAATGTATGTGTTGTGTGATACAGAGTACAGTCAGTGCCAGGCAGGCTGGGAGCATATTTATTGCAAAAAGTGTTATCACACACTGGAATCCAGTGACTGAATAATAACAGTTATTAAGTGGTGTGACATCCTACAAGTGGTGACTACAAAAAAAAGAAGAGTTGAGTGTCGATCTTTCCAAGATAATTGGACAAATGATTATGTTTTTATTAAAGTCAAAGGCAGACTGTGTGCCTAGTTTGTGGCGATGCGTTAGCAGCAGTAATGAAAAAAGTCAATCTGGAGCTTCAAAACATGTTAAACTCAATGACCTGAGAGGCCAAATGCGTCTGGATAAAATCAAAGCTCTTCAGCAGAGTTTGGAATCACAACAAGCCGCTTTCACTAGGCCTCGTTGTGACAGAGACAATGTTATTCATATGAGTTTTGTAGTGAGCGAGCTAATCACAAAGAAGCTGTGACCTCATGTAGAGGAAGAGTTTGTGAAAGAGTGGATGGTGGCTGCTGCTGTTAGCACCAAAATAAAAGTGTTAGTTTGTCTCAGAGAACCATCTCAGATTGGATTGCTGACTAAGCACAAGATATTGAAAAAACACTGAATGATTATGAAGGAGAATTCCAATTTTTCTCTCTGGCTTGTGATGAGACAACGGACATAACAAATACTGCCCAACTGGCCGTTTTTGTTCCTGGGATAACTGCAGAGTTTGACACACGAGAGGATCTGCTGTCACTGGAAGTCATGTATGGCACCACAAGAGGTGAGGACTTGTTTGACAGACTTGTTTTGGCAATGAAAAAGCTTGAGCTAACATTTGAAAAGTTAAGTGGCCTTACTACATATGGAGCTTCAGCCACGGTTGGCTCACTAAAAGGGCTAATTGCATTTCTCAAGAAAGAATTGAATCGTCTCAGTCTTGATCCAAGTGATTTAATTATATGCCACTGCATCATACACCAAGAAAGTCTCTGTGCTAGAGTCATTGAAGCGCAACAATGTGACGTCAACAGTAGTGTCATGTATCAAATTTATCAAAAGCAGAGTGCTTAACAGCCACCAGTTTAAGGAGTTACTGAATGATCTTGACTCTGAATACGGTGATCTTGTTTATCTCTGTGAAGTGCGGTGGTTGAGTAGCGGAAACATGCTCATGAGGTTTTACAAACTGCGGGATGAAGTCAAGCAGTTCATGGAGATGAAGGGAAAACCTGTCAGGGAACTCAGTGATAGCAAGTGGCTGTGTGATCTAGCATTCATGGTGGACATTACCAAGTACCTCTCAGAGCTGAACGTCAAGCTACAGGGCCCCAACCAGCTCCCTGCTTTCAAACTTGAAATCATTTGAAGCTAAATTAAGGCTGTGGAAAGTGCAACTAGAAAGGAAAAACATGGTGCATTTTCCCACTCTGGAAGGACAAAAGCCTTCTACGACACTTGAATATGCTGGTAAATGTGCAAAACTAGTTGAGGCATTTGATGAAAGATTCAAGGACGTGAAAAGTAAACAAATGGAGTTGAACATCTTTGCTATACCATTCAATGTGGAACCAGCTGATGTGCCTGATAACCTCCAACACTAAATCATTCAGCTACAAAGCGATGATGAGTAGAAAGCTAGGTACAACAACCTCCCACAACGTGAGTTCTATAAACATTACATATTCAATGCTGAATTTCCCACTTTGAGGAGACATGCATTGAAATATGCATCTCTGTTCAGAACAACGTACTGCGAACAGTTCTTTTCAAAACTTACCATTGCAAAGAGTCGACTGCGCTCCAGACTGACCAATGCAAACCTGGAAAATCAGTTGCAAGTAGCAACATCAGCAATACCAGCTAACATCACACGCCTCACCAAAGAGAAGCAGTTCCAGCCATCGTATTAAGGCTATTAAGAGCCGGGCTGTAGTGCTAAATATAGAAGTGCAAAATTTAAAAGTGCATTTTAAACAGAATTTTGGCATTATACTGGCCCCACTACCCCACCATGGTCCTACTACCCGACTGCTGATCCCTCCTCCAACACTTCTATCCATGTCACCTCATCCCACCTCCATCCACATCTCATTAAAGACCCTCCCTAACCATCCACCTAAAGTTTCCCTTCCCAGCACTGGTGCCCGCACAATTTCTCCACTCAATTCATCTCGGTTCCCAAAATTAATATCACATACTCATTACAGCAATCCTGATAATCTCATTAACATCTCTACCACAAACACTATCCCTTTCTCCTGTGCCCTTTGGAATGCTAGATCAGTCTGTAATAAACTGGTTCCCAGCTATGACCTTTTTATCTCCAACAACTTGCACCTCCTAGCCATTACTGAAACCTGGATTTAATCCTCTGACACCACTTCTCCTGCAGCTCTCTTCTCTTGGGGCCTCACCTTCTCTCACAGCCCTCAGTCTGGGGGTCGCCATGGTGAAGGTGTTGGGGTCATTCGATCCCCTGGTTACTCCTGCCAAATCATACCCTCTGAACCATCCCTTACATTCTCTACATTTGAGGTGCATGCTATATGCCTATTCCAACCTATACACCTGCGTGTAGCTATCATTTACCGTCCCCCTGACCCTCCCTCCACATTCCTTGACAACTTTGCTTCCTGGCTCCCTCACTTTCTCTCCTCAGACCTTCCCTGCATTATCCTAGGAGACTTCAATATTCCAATTGATCCCACTGAATCCTCTGCTTCCAAACTCCTTACCCTCACATCTTCATTTGGTCTCTCCCAATGGACCTCGTCACCATCCTATGTGAGGAGGTCCATTGGGCATTCGCTTGATCTGGTCTTTACTCACTGTTGTGATATTTCTGATTACTCCAACTCCCCATTCCCCCTCTCTGACCATCACCTTCTCTCTTTTAACTTATCCCTCTCTCCTTCCCCTTCTCTGCCTCCTAAGGCCACCATCACTAAGCGTAACATTGAGGCTATCGACTTTTTTCTTCCTTGCTTGACTCAGTTCTCTCCCCTATCCTCTCTCTCACCTGTCCTGAACAAGTTGCTTCCCTATACAATGCCTCTCTTACTTTTACTCTTGACTCTGTAGCTCTGGCAATCACTACTCACCCTCGAAGATACACACCTCAACCTTGGCATTCCAGATGCAAAAGTGTATACGAACCGCCGAGCAACAGTGGAAAAGATCACGTTCAAAGGCAGATTTTCTCCATTTCAAATTTATGCTCTCATCCTACAATGCTGCCCTTTCTTTCTCTAAAGAATCATATTTCAAGCACCTCATCTCCTCCCAATCCTCAAATCTCCAGCGTCTCTTCACCACCTTGAACTCACTCCTCTGCCCACCCCCTCCTCGCCTTCCATCCTTGCTCTCTGCCCTTGACTTTGCTAGCTACTTTACATCTAAATTTGACACCATACGTAATGACATCATATCCCACCAGCCCCCCAGCACTACACCTCCTCCTTTCCCGGATCATCCCTCCCCTTCCATTTTACCTACTCTGACATCTTTCTCCCCTGTATCTGGAGAGGAAGTTATGGCCCTCATCCAATCCTCCCCCCTTGACCCTATCCCTTCACATCTCCTCCGCTACCTCTTTCCTTGTGCCTGTTCCCATCTTGCCCACCTCCTCAATCTCTCCCTCTCATCTGGCACTGTCCCTTCTGCATTCAAACATGCCCTTGTATCCCCAATTCTTAAAAAAACCTACCCTTGATCCATACACTCTCGCCAACTACTGGCCCATCTCTCTCCTCCCTTTTGCCTCCAAACTCCTTGAGCGTATTGTTTACAACTGCCTTACCACCTTTCCTTCCCCCAACTCCTTCCTTGACCCTTTTCAGTCTGGCTTCTGTTCTCTCCACTCCACTGAAACTGCCCTCACAAAAGTCAGCAACGACCTCCTTGCTGCCAAATCCAGAGGCCACTACTCTCTGCTCATTCTCCTTGACCTCTCTGCTGCTTTTGACACTGCTGACCACCCTCTCCTGCTGCAAATCCTTCACTCCCTTGGTCTATGCGGCATTGTCCTCTCCTGGCTGTCCTCCTACCTCTCTGACCGATTCTGCTCTGTCTCGTCTCATGACTCCTCTTCCCGCCCTCATCCTCTTACAGTAGGTGTTCCCCAAGTTCTTTTCTTGGACCACTCCTATTCTCCCTCTATACGTCCTCTCTAGGTGAACTCATCAGCTCTTTCGACCTCCATTATCATCTCTATGCTGATGATACTCAGATCTACCTTTCCTCCCCAGACCTCTCCCCCTCTCTCCTCACTCGTATCTCCAACTGTCTCTCTGCTATACCTTCCTGGATGTCCCAGCGATTTCTTAAACTAAATATGTCTTAGACTGAGATGATCATCTTCCCACCCTCCCACATAACCTCGCTTCCCACTATTTCTCTATCAATTGTTTGCACAACTATCTCCACTAGCCCCAAAGTGCGCTGTCTTGGAGTTATCCTGGACTCCTCCCTCTCCTTCAAACCACATATCCAGAACCTCTCACAGTCCTGTCGTTTCCATCTCAAAAATATTTCCAGGATCAGACCCTTTCTCACCCAGGATGCTACTAAGACCCTAATACACTCACTGGTCATCTCCAGATTGGACTACTGTAACCTCCTCCTTTCTGGCCTACCCAACTCCCATCTCTCTCCTCTCCAGTCTGTCTTCTATGCTGCCGCTCGACTCTATCTAAATGCTCTACATCTGCCTCCCCTCTCCTACAAGCTCTCCACTGGCACCCCTTCCCCTTCAGAACTCAATTCAAGGTTCTCACAATTGCTTACATCTCCGACCTCATCTCGCTTCACTCTCCTGTCCGCCCTCTTCGTTCAACAAATGCACGCCGCCTCTCATGCCAACTGATTACTTCCTCCCACTCCTGCCTCCAAGATTTTGCCCGTGCTGCTCCCCACCTTTGGAACTCTCTCCCTCTCCCCATCAGACTCTCCACCTCTCTATAATCCTTCAAACAGGCTCCCAAGACCCACTACTTCATCATAGCTTTCCAGCTCTCATCCTAACCCGCTACTCCATGCTCCCTCCTCCCTGTCTACCCCATCTGTGTCACACCTGTTTGCCTGCACCTCCCCTTTAGAATGTAAGTTCTTGCGAGCAGGGCCCTCTACCCTCTTGTGCTTCTCCTTACCTTATTTTCATCTACTTCTTACTCCCCACTAGGGCACCTAACACTTGGTTGCTTATGCTCTGTTGCTTATTTGGGTGTTATGGTCACCAATGTAGCAATGTATATTATACCTGTCCTTGTCCTCCATTGTATTTGTATTGTACTGTTAGTAACTTTTTTGGTTATGTACATTGTAAAGCACACCGGAACACTTGTGGCGCCATATAAATAAATTATAATAATAATAAGGGTGAGTTAATTAAATTTGGAACCAAATATAGCAGGGTAATGTTTAAGTTGATAATTTTGTATGGCCCACAAATGATTTTTTAAAAATCCAAATGGCCCTTGGCAGAAAAAAGGTCCCCACCCTTTTAAATCATGGTACAAGAGAGACGTACGACAATAAAACATAGCAAAGCTTTTGTGCTCCTAAGAGCTACACATACTGTATGTGTCTTATCTGAGGGAGCTCATGTGTAGTCTCCGTGCAGGTCCTCTGCTAGTGCCAGAGTCTACTGCGCATGCGTATATTCCTGGGAAAATGGTGCTGGTGGCATTTTCCAAGTCATTTCTATAGTGGTAGCAGAAAGGTTAAGTAAGTCTAGTCAATGAGTGCAGGGTGAGCAGTGTGGCCCCCCCCTTGACACCCATTATAGATACCCTACTAGAGCTACAGTACTTATTTATAAATAACCCTCTGAGTGTTATGGAACATGCGACAATTAGAGATGGGGCTGGTACTCAAGATGGATTACAGCCTTGTGGAATTCAAGTCATTCTTTAGCCATTCATAAATGATCATGTGAAATTTTGGGCTCATATTCTTGCATTTTTATTTCTCTTTGTTTGTATTTCTCTTACTGCTAGAAACTGCATTGTACATATTTTACTATAGACATCTACCAGAGAAGATTGAAATTCCAAGTTGTAAAATCAATAACTTGCTTTCCTATTCTAGGCATGTTTATGCAATTTCAACAAGACAGTGCAGCATATTCACATTTTAGAAATGTCAAGTTTTGAAAACAAATATTATTCTATTAGAAAATAAGATGTTCATTGAAAAATGGCAATCAAACTACACTGAACAGTGATAAACTGCCATCTATTGTAAATGTATGTAAACAGCAGTTCTTGTGAAAATAAGAACACTTTAATAAAGTATTTCTCATTACCAGTAATACACACAAAGAAATGCATACAAAGAATGAACCTTATTTATGAACCGAAACTGGCACAGACAGGGGAAGAGAAAAACTAGTATAGACGGGGATGCAGAGAGTATGATGCAGGCAGTAAAAGGAGAGAGGATGGCACAAATGGGAAAGGGCAAAGAGGCTAGTGCAGGCAGTACAAGGGCAGAGAGGTTGGCACACATAAATCAAGGGCAGAGTATGTTACAGGTAGGACAAGGGTAGAGCTGCAGGTGTAGCGAGGAGAAGAGCAGAGAGGATGTTGCAGAGAGGAGAATGGCAGATAGGTTTGCATAGAAGGAAGAAGGACAGAGAGGCTGGCACTGACTGGAAAAGGATGGGAACAGAAGGGCTGGTGAAAATGGGATGGGCATTGTGGCTTGCAGAGACAGAAGTGCAGAAAGGCTTGAAAATACAGGACAAGGGCAGAGAAAGGCTAAAGCAGAAAGCTGAAGAGATGAAAGACTGGCACACACAAAAGAAAAGGGCAGAGAGGTTAGTTAGACAGATGGACAGGAGATAGACAGAGGCTGGTGCAGACATGGCAGGGGCCAAAAATTGGCAAACACAAGGCAAGGCAGAAATGATGGCATAGATAGGGTAGGGGTACAGAGTCTAGTACAGAGATAGGAAGTGCCAAGAGACTTTCACATACAGGTGAAAGCAGAGAGTCTGGCATAGATGGGAGAAGGGCAAATAGCTTGGCACATATTGGGCAATGCAGAAAGGTGGGCATAGGCAGGGCAAGAGTAGAGAGGCTGGTACGAAGAAGCTATGTACCAAAAGAAGATGGACATAGAGGCTGACATGGACAGGAGAATGGAATAAAGGTGCAAGTAGACAGGAGAAGACATAGACAGGGCAAGTACAGAGAGATTGGTGAAGACAGGGAAAAGTCAGAGAAACTGGCACATACAGGGCAAAAACCTATGTTCATTGGGTTCTGAAACAATTAGCAAACAAAGAGCATTCACGTGCCTTTAGTGTAATTTAATCCATGAGATTTAAGCGTTTCATCACCTGTCTTGTCATTTCATCTTGGAGCAACCGTTCTGGAGATTGGATTTTAAATACCAGTGGTGATTATCAACAAGTTGTTTCAGCTGGTATAGCCAACCTATAATAATTTGCATTAGATATTAATTTAGTTGTTGGTATAACCCAATTACCTACAGAGAACAGGAGCACAGAATTAAACAAACTTTTTCTTAAGTTTGAAGATCTGCTTTAAGCAGACATCTGCTACTTTTGGGACATGTCTACCTTACAAAAATAATAAAAAATCCACCATACTGTACTTAACTTTTTGTGAGGATGTCTTATTAAAGGAAAAATGGGAGAATATCCTGAATGAGTGCTTCTATTCCATGATGGATCTCCTGATTAAATACAGGAGCACTCAGGTGAACTAGCTTTTTAAAGAAATCAATTAAATAAATAAAAAACATCTTTTAAGCTTAATCGATCCTCTTTCATACATCTAGAGATTTTGCTCTGAATAAAAAAATACAGCTGTATGAGAGGGAACTAGTTGAAGGTAAAAACTATAAATTTAGCAGATACATAATATACTGTATACAGATACTTAACGTGATGTCCAGAGAGTAGAGCCTGGTAAGGAAGACCGGATAGTGTAGAAATTCATAGGATGTGAAACCAAAGCAAGACTCCAAGTATATACTGTAGATGACCAGTGTCATTTATAGCCACAACAAGTTTACTTTTTACAAGGATTTAGATATGGGGGACCCCTTTTCAAATTCCCCAGAGAAATGGATGCAATTCTTTATACTTGGAGACACTCAAATGAAGAGGAGTTCCAAATCTAGAGGATGCAGAGGATGTCATGGATCGTGGAAAGAGAAAAAAAATCACAGACCACAACTAAAAATTACGAGGTATCTATAATATTTTGTCTTGAATAGTTAATGCAATGAAGTCAGTCACCTGAACAAGGTGTCTGTAACGACAAAACCCATTTCATATTGGAATGGGAATATTAACAATGGTATTTGTAACAGTATGTGTTATGATATGTAGATTTATGATTCACTGTATATATGTTTAAATAAAATAACCAAATGTATGTTTCGCTATAAAAAATTCCTAGCAGGCTGGAATGTTTACATTTATGCAATAACTAATTAACTGTCATTTCCAGTAGAGCAGTACCAAATGTCCTGTGTGCAGTTTGCATGCCAAAAGAACGAACCAGTGTATTGTATAAATTGTGTAATTAGCACAAGGGGCCGAATGGGAAATAGGAATATACAATTGTTTGTTGTCTGAAACCTCAGAATGCAAGAGCAGGAAGGATAAGATGAGATCCCTTGATCATGTCCTATTTCACGCTGCCCACAGTGTTATCTCTATTTACTGGACAGGAACTCTGTTCTGCAAAAAAGGTTCAGGCAATCATACCTGGTACCAGGGAAGGAATTAAATCATAGACTTTTTGTCTCCCTCTCCCATGTGTTATGAAGAGGAAGAATCCATTTCTGTGAGATAGGAAGCATGACAGAACAGATATACTAACCAAGTAAAATGTACAGCTAGTGGTATATTTACTAAAGTGAGGGTTTTTAGAAGTTTTTAGAAGTGGAGATGTTGCCCATACCAACCAATCAGATTCTAGCTATTATCTTCTAGACGGTGTTATATATATGTTAATTAGAATGTTATTGGTTGCTATGGGCAATATCTCAATTCTAAAAACTTGCACTTTAGTAAATATACCCCCAAGTGTTCATTCTCTTAAGTTAGTCACATGGCTAGGATGTTCCAGCATCAGGAAAGACCTTACTCTGGGGATTGTTCAGTTCCGAAGGTGATATCTGAACTTTGTTTTATCCTTTTTATTTTCTTTGAAAATGTCTGTAATCTGTGTGTACTTTAAATAATCATAGTAGTCTTTGTAATTCTTTTTTGCACCTATAAGATTTGAAGTTATTCTTGATATTAAAACTTAATTTCTAGTTCTGATACTCTGTGTTCGTAGATCTATGGCCTTGTGTGGCATATGCTACTGATTTTGAAAGCGTATATACTGTACTGTGAGCGCAACCAAAGGGTCGCTGTGGGAGGAGTTTGTTTCTAAAATAGTCCCTTGGTGGTGGCAGAAAGTTATATTTCATTGTTAGGGTAATTTACAAAACACCAAAGGAATGACCAATCGACTTTCACCATATTTGTTGAATTAAATCACTACATATGGACTCTATAGAAAGAGGTACTTTGCCTCTAAATTCCTTAAGAATCAGGCAGACAGTGCTAGTATAATACTTTTAGATCAAGCTGGTAAATGAGGTTTGGAATTGCTTAATCAACCTTTAGAAGAAAATGGGGTACGCTCTGATGAGATGGGTGTGGTATAAAAGATTGATAGTGTCTAGATAGACAGTCAATAGGTTGACACCAGATGACACCAGGGTCATCTTTTGTTAGTTAAAATGTCGACATGGACTAAGGTCTACAAAGTCAAATGGTTGATTGTCAAAAAGTTTACACACAAGTGGTCTACACAAAAAAGGTTGACACTATAATTGTTATTTTAGCCCTAACCCTTCCCCTGGTGCCTGACCCTAACCGTTCCCTTCAGCAGCTTAACCATAACCCTCCACCAAGTGCCTAAGCCTAACTCTCATCCTAATCCTGAAAATCAGGAGGGGAGGGTTAGGGTCAAACACCACTGTGGGGGGGTTAGGGTTAGGCACTAAGGGGGAGGGTTAGGCATGAAGGGGGGGTTAGGTTTAGGCACTAATGGGGAGGGTTAGTGTGCGGGGTGGGTTAGTGTTAGGCTACCAGAAGGGAGGGTTAGGCTTAGGGGGAGAAGGGGAGAGGGTAAGTATACTTATGCAACCCCTGTCAGGATTCCAACCATCGGTATTGTGACAGTAGGCATTCCCGACAGCCGGCATTACATACCGATTCCAGTATAACCTCTGAACCTAACTCTTAATGCTCCCACTAGTGTCTAACTCTAACCTCTAATCCTACAGCCCAAGCCTAGTCCTCCCCCTAGTGCCTTACCCTAACTTTCAATCCTGCATCCTAAGCATAATTGTCCCCCTAGTGCCCGACCCTAACCTCCAATCCTGCAGGCTAAGCCTAAACCTCCCCCTAGTGCCCGACCCTAATCTCCAATCCTGCAGCCTAACCCTAATCCTCCCATAGTGCCTTACCCTAACCTCCAATCATGCAGCCTAACCCTAATCCTCCCCATAGTCCCTTACCCTTACTGTCCCATAGCATAACCCTCCTCTGTCGGTACATGCAGAATGCTGACATTTTACATGTTGAAATTCTGCAGATGCCGACATATTCAATGTAGACATTTCACCATGTCGACATTGCGGTGTCGACAGTATGAATGTTGACAATATGACTACATCCTATTAAGATTAATAATCACTTGTCTTCGTGTATTAATTGCATATTGGTGTTGCTTTCTTGTAGAGGCCAATTATAATCCTCCATGGCTCTTGGTATCTTTTTAGATTATTATATTAAATAATTTGTGACGAAATCCTTTTTTGTACAATAATATAATGTAACACTTCATTGCACTACCATGTGCTTTTCTTTATATACAATATATGGACATAACTTGTATGAGTCCCAAACACTAATTTCTTGATTGAAGCACTAAATGCTCAAGATTTATTACTTATTTAGTAATACAATGTTTATGGTTCTTTAATTTTTAAGATATACTTTTTAAATACATTTTTAATTCCTGCTTAACAAATATGTATGGTAGTTACATGCAATGTAATGGTTATCCTCTATTTGAAGCCCTGCCTTATTTGCCTACTAACTTTTGTCATTTGATTGGTTATTGATCAGCTTATTATTAACTGCCTGGACTATTATGACAAGATAGTGCATTTACTGTATACTGTATAACAAAAGTTTACTCTTGATAAAGGCAAGTTGTCAGGTAACCAGGCTATCCGGAATGGAAAGGGTTTATCACAGCCGGAGAGCAAGTAGACACACACAGCAATGGTGTTCGACAGTACTCTAAGCTTTATTAGGCGTGTCAAGCATTTATATAGCTTCTTCATTAGTTATCTTATCATTCCTGGGCATGCATAATGGCTAGCTAAAAATTGGATTAATAGTCACGTATAAACTGGGAACTATTACTTGTGTTAGCAGCAGGGGACAGTATTGTATTATGAATAAGTGAAGAGACAACTGATGCGATCACCACACTCCAAACCATCCTTACAGAGCCCCTGTCCCTGTATGAGGTTTTTGATACATGCTGGTGGCATTATAACATACTGCAATGTGATTTTGGGTGCTAATATCTTGCCCAGATCACATTGAGAATGTGAATATTGATAAATGGGCCCCTAAGTCATGTTATCATAACCTCTCCACCTATACTACATTCTGCTATTCGTGCCACTGAATCACAGGGATTGGTGTCAAATGATGCAATTTGCCTGCCCTTCCCCAACAGTGGCCAGCTCCAGCTTACCTCCAGGAAGCCTCCCAAAGGCCGAAGATTTAAACTCAGCAAGTATAAACTCAGCATCTAACCCACAGTTTTCATATTAGCAGAATAATCATAGTAATCTACTCTATACAGGGTATGTTGTACCTTATGAAGGTCATAGGCTAGTTCAATGTTGGAAGGCGCAGAGATAAGCATTGCTTCTGGAGAAGTTAACCCATTCCTCATATGTGGCAGACTATCACCCTGCCATGTGCCTATCCTGTTAGTGGTCTCAGTTCTGCATTGAGGTCAGGCATCCTGGATCGTAACAAACCTAAAAATAAATGGACCAGTTCTAAGTACACTATCTTGCCAAATTCCACAATTAAAGTACCCTGGCCCCTTCACGATAGCACATCCAGTTTAAATAAACTGTACTCTCTCAAAGTCCTGATGCAGAAAAGCCCAAAACCCCACATCAGAAGCACCACTAGGAGAAAAGAAAGAGTCGGAAATTTCAGGATCAAAAGAGAGTGGGCCTGATTCAGACCCGCTTGCGAGCGCTATCGATGGTGGCCCAGTGCGCACACTGTGCGTGCGCGAGCCCCGAAGCGAGAGCAAAAGGCACTCACTCCGTGGCTCACTACAAAAGGAGCGGCTGTCGATGTTGATCGACAGCTCGCCCCGTTTTGTAGGTGTGGCAGGGGGGTGGCTTCACAAACGGAGACGTTCCCAAGCGAACGCCTGCCGTTTGTGGCCTGCCCCACTGACATCACCAGTGATGTCAGTGGGAGAGCTTCTGGCTCTATTAGAGCCGGAAGCTCTCTGGGGCTTGCGGCCACGAGACCCTACCACAAGGGTCTCGTCGCAAGCCCGATGGTCGCGATGGTCTTGACCATCGCGGCCATCATCCTGGCCGCTTGTAATAGCTGTAGGTGGTTACCCACAGCTATGCGAGTGGCCCAGGAGGCCGCTCCAAAAAAAAACGCCCTGATTCAGAGCGAGCGCTCTTTCAGAGCGTCCGGCTCTGAATCAGACCCAGTGCCCCAACAAGTATTTGTCTGATCTTACAAATTGCACTCATTGAGGGTCTGATTCAGAGGCTAATGTCTGCGCAGCAACATTTTTAGATTTTGCAGCTGCGATAACATGTAAATGCTAGTCTGTCTGCCACCATCTCAAATTAGAGCAATCGCATATGCCACAGCGATCTCTGCGTACACATGTGCCGTAGGGGTTTCTTGCACATGCACAATAGCAAAAAATCACTCAACTGTGCAAACATCAACACTGGAACCACCTCTGATTAGGCCCTGAGGGCTACAGAGTGAGAAGATTTTTAACATATCTGTTAGCAGGGAAACAAGGCATTAAAAACGAGGCATAAACTTCTTATAAGATCTGGCACAGGAATGAGCACACCCCTTCCATATTGTTTGACACATCTGTTTTTCAAAGCCTGGACTTCTTTAATTGCTCAAAAAAGCTATTTCCCAGAATGTACAGTACTCGGGTACCTGATGTCATGGTTCACCAGGGAATATTTCTTCATATGCGAAGGGCCTGGATGATGCAAGTAGCCTATTTAGGCCGGCCTGCCAATGGACACTAGACACAATTATGTCATCTAGGTATGCTGCAACATACATTTGGGGACATAGGGCCTGAGCTGTATGCTATGCCGATATTTACACAGTTGGCCAAAATGTTTTCATAACGGTGCATGCGTCTAAGTCACACGGCACATGCGTCCAAGTGCCTCTGCTATGTCACACGCAGAGAGGATTCAGATGCAGAGTGATTGACATTTATCGCCCATTTGTGGGTGAAACATTTTATAGGAGTGTCAGATACAGCCACTGCGTCTTTGTACACAGCTTCACTGGTGCCGGTATCTTAGTTCAGTTGTCCATTCTGAGAAGCCATGGGGTTGCTCAGAAGGCTGATAATTAACTAATCTGTGACCAATGCAGCAACATTTTACACAGATGCTTGAATTTGCAAAGCCACAGGTGGGCGTCACAACATTTGCATATTTTCGTATAGCAGCTGCGTAAAAAGTCGCAGTCGCAATGGTACCTGATGTCAAGGTACTATGGGCCTGTGAATCAGGCCCATAGTACCTTGCAATATGCCACTGGAAGCAATATATAGTCCAAAGGGCATCATTTTGATTTGATATAGCCAAAAGGGGGAGGGGTTTTGTGCATTATCTCTGTGGCTACAGTATCTTGACCTGCCAGTAGCCCTTTGTGAGATCTATAATTGAAATCTATGGGCCTGATTCATTATGGATCGCAACTGCAATTACTTATGCAATCGGACAATTGTTGCATTCTGTGCATACGTATGCATCGCAATGCGCGAACCAGTCACTGCTATCGGGACTGCGACCTCAGTGACTACGCAGACCCATCACAGAGTGATTGATAGGAAGTGCCATTTGTTGGAAGTGATGGGGGTGGTCGGCGAAAATCTGGCGTGCCAGTGCGTTTGAACGCTGTTGCAGGGGCGTGCATAAATTATCCACTGTGATGCCATACGCAGCTCAAGTGCTCAGTGCGTGCGACGAGGTTAGCTATTCCCGAGTAAGGTCAGAGCTTGTGCAAGTGTGCGTGAGTCTCAGATTGCACTCGATGTTACAGATGGTTTTGCAGTCTTGCTAAACATTATGGAAGTGTGTAAAGTAAGGTGGGCATTCTTATGTTGTGCTGCGATGGCATAGCAATCGCAATGGATTAGCATATTATCGCAGTGTGACTGTGTGCGTAATGGCAGCCGTGATCGTAGTTGCGATCCATAATGAATCAGGCCCTATGTTAACACAGACATTTAGCTTTATCTCAATTTGCTAATTGGCACCAAATACAAACTTTATCCATATAAGGGTCTAAATAGTGGAATTTCTTGTAAAAGTTATCTATAAGAGAAATTTAATTTGAGGAGAGGCTGGCAACCAGTATATTACACTGAAAATAGACTACATGAGAAAGGATTCACAGAGAAGTAAGAACTGTTACAAACATGTTTATTTAAACATAAGATGTTATGAAGGGTACACATGGTCAGACTTGGAGACGATCATATAATGATAATGATTGTTATCTGATCGTCCTACATGTGTTGGATGTTTAAAGTGGCCAGAAACTGGTGGATTTGAACGATAACAATATATCGATATCATTATCATTCAAATCGACCAGGGAAATTTGACCGTGTGTATGCACCATTTCAGTTGTAACATAGATACAATATTGCAATTTCAAGAAGAACTGTGTTCTCTCTTTGGATACATGCGCTACTACTTAGAATTTACAGAATTTATTCAACTTTTGTTTTAGGATTTAATAACAATTTTTTATTACATAAATGAATGCACAATTTTATTTGCATATGTGATTCTGTCTTTACAGTGGTACCAGGAAATTTTTACTATTTTTCCCTGAATTTTATATGTAACTTGGAATAACAAATGTATTTTAATTGATTTCAATCTCTCTGCTCTTTCTCTCTGTATTCTTTTTCTCCTTTTAAGCCTAATATTGTTTGGGTAGCCAAGAAAATGTTAAAGTTTGCTTTTTTGATACAGGGTATCAAGAGGACAGTTCTAAACTTTCAGGTTCATCTATCGCAGAGCAGCTCAAAGTAGGAGCAGCCACTTTAAATTAGGGATGTGCAGGCTCGGATAGGTGTGAATTTTCCCGCCAAGTTCGGATTTTTCCCGCCAAATATCGGGTCTCAGAAAGAGGCAAAAAATCATCTTTCATGGACAAACATCATCTTCCATGGACTTTTTGTCCATGGAAGATGATGTTTGTCCATGAAAGATGCCGATTATCGCACAGACTCCCGATAATCGGGAACCTGAGTTCAGCATTGCACATGCGTGAAATGCTGAATTAGCCCCTATGAGTATAGCGAGAAAGAAGTGCCCTCATACAATAATCATAGAGTCTGGAAGCATTATATTGCATGGTGTAAAAAGAATATAGTTTTTTAGTCCTCTGGTTTCCATGTTAAGGATTATCTCTTTCTATTTTCAGTAGGCCTCAAGTTGAGTCTTCAGTTAGGTTTTCTTAAGGTACAGGTATCAGCCCTATCTATTGGCTCTGATCTTGTGCTATCAGCGCTTCAGTTCTGTTCACTCTGTGAACCTTTGCAGACCTTTGCAGGAGGTGTACCTGAAGTTGGTAACTTGGAAGTTATATTTTTAATAGCTATTTCATTAGCAAGTTGAATGCAAAGAAAGAAATTGTCCATCATCCAGGTAGACTACAGCCAGACAGATTAGGGCCAAAATTCAGCAGACATATGAGAAGGCTGAATGACCTATCCCAGCTAGTATGTTAGCTCACTCCATTTGCTTTTTTGGAACTTCCTTGGTGGCGCAGCATGGAACTTCCACAAAAATTATGTAGAGCAGCTACATGGTCCTCCTTGATTCATACATTCACCAGACTTTGCATCCAAGACAAGGCTGGAAATACCCTTCCCTATGGGCCACTTGTGTACATCCCCACTGGCAAGAGTGTGCCCCAGATGGAGGAAGGAGAAAATAAGATTTTTAGTATCTGCCCACTTGAGCTGGTTCTCCCCTTTATATACCCTCCCTCAGGTCCATGAGCCTCCTCTCCTCCTTCCCGCCAGCTGCGTGAGCTTTTACTTCATCACAACTCCCTCTAAATAGTATGTGCTTTATAGCCTTCCATGAACATCTAATTGCCTCAGGCTCCTTACCACTGCCGCAGCCCTATATACAGTCAGGTGCATAAATATTGGGACATTGACAGAATTTTCATATTTTGGCCTCTATTCACCACCACAATGGCTTTGAAATGAAACAAACAAAATGTGCTTTAACTGCAGACTTTCAGATTTAATTTGAGGGTAATTACATCCAAATCAGGTGAACGGTGTAGGAATTACAACGGTTTCTATATGTGCCTCCCACATTTTAAGGGGCCAAAAGTAATGGGACTATCAACTCAAAAGCTATTTCATGGACAGGTGTGGGCTATTCCCTCATTATTTCATAGCAAAAACATTAGGTGTGGCCAAATCAACTGTTTGGAACATTCTTAAAAAGAAATAACGCACCGGAGAGCTCAACAACACCAAAAGACCCGGAAGACCACGGAAAACAACTGTGGTGGATGACAGACGAATTATTTCCCTGGTGAAGAAAGACCCCTTCACAACAGTTGGCCAAATCAAGAACACTCTCCAGGAGGTAGGTGTATATGTGTCAAAGTCAACAAGCAAGAGAAGACTTCACAAGAGTGAATATAGAGGGTTCACCAGAAGATGTAAACCATTGGTGAGCCTCAAAAACAGGAAGACCAGATTAGAGTTTGCCAAACAACATCTAAAAAAGCCATTACAGTTCTGGAACAACATCCTATGGACAGATGAGACAAAGATCAACTTGTACCAGAGTGATGGGAAGAGAAGAGTATGGAGAAGGAAAGGAACTGCTCATAATCCAAAACATACCACCTCATCAGTGAAGCATGGTGGTGGTAGTGTCATGGCGTGGGCATGTATGGCTGCCAATGGAACTGGTTCCCTTGTATTTATTGATGATGTGACTGCTGACAAAAGCAGCAGAATTAATTCTGAAGTGTTTCGGGCAATATTATATGCTCATATTCAGTCAAATGCTTCAGAACTCATAGACGGCGCTTCACAATGCAGATGGACAATGACCCGAAGCATACTGCAAAAGCAACTAAAGAGTTTTTTAAGGCTAAAAAGTGGAATGTTATGCAATGGCCAAGTCAATCCCCTTACCTGAATCCGATTGAGCATGCATTTCACTTGATGAAGACAAAACTGAAGGGAAAATGCCCCAGGAACAAGCAGGAACTGAAGACATTTGCAGTAGAGGCCTGGCAGAGCATCACCAGGGATGAAACCCAGCGTCTGGTGATGTCTATGCGTTCCAGACTTCAGGCTGTAATTGCTTGCAAAGGATTTGCAACAAAGTATTAAAAAGTGAAAGTTAGATTTAGGATTGTTTAGTTTGTCCGATTGCTTTTGGTCCCTTAAAAAGTGGGATGCACATATAGAAACCGTTGTAATTCCTACACCATTCACCTGATTTGGATGTAATTACCCCCAAATTAAATCTGAAAGTCTGCAGTTAAAGCACATCTTGTTTGTTTCATTTCAAAGCCATTGTGGTGGCGAATAGAGGTCAAAATATGAAAATTCTGTCAATGTCCCAATATTTATGCACCTGACTGTACCTCTACCCTCATGTAATCTCATAGGTGTCTATATGGAGGAATTGCCTTCACTTTTAAACATAAGATATAACATATATATTGTCTCATAAAACTGCATTTTGAATCTGTATCCTGTAACTCCTAACACTTTAATTTATCACATATACCAGTATTATATCATGCTTAAATTATCATCATCCAGGTTTGATGCAGATATGCATATTTACAACCTAACCCTATTTACTGTATATGTATGAACTATTCAACATAGGATGTTACAGTTACATTAAATGTGCATTCTTACCATGTAATTTGCGCTTTTGTCTAAAGGGGGGTATAGACAGGGACTGGCAAAACACCCCGGCACGCAAATGCCAGGTAAAAGCTGGGATTTCGGCTTTTTCCTGTCTGAAAGTGGTATAATAAACGTAAAGATCAGCATTTCACAAAATCTAAAGGATGTTGACTTGATCCGCCATTAAGGGATTGTTTAGCAAACAGAAAGCATGATGCAATTGCAAAGGTTATAGATGGATTTTTAAAACGTTGTTGCAGACATCAGTTGCCGATGTCCTTTTTATAATTTTGTTGTAAACAGCAAAATAATACGTCAGTTAAGAGAATTATTTATGGTCCTTTGCTGCTCTCTGCTGGTTTTAGAGGATATCACAGCTCTGGATCATAATAAAGATACATTGGTGCTTAAGAGCAACACAATTTATGAAACAGCAGAGTATTGGAGGGGAGAGACAAGATAGTTGCTGTCCTGGTACTACTGTTGGTACTCCATTGCCTCAAATGCTTCCCCAAATGTCACCAATGTAGCCTACCGGACCTCTGTCTGATCCTGTCCCACCTTAGTACTCCTTACTCCCCCACCCTGTACATAACCAGAACTCCCACTCATCCCCTCCCCTTTAATATGTAAGCTATCATAATATAGCTCATCCTCCTTGTTTCATCCCTTTTTCTTAAGCTCACATAACTAAGCCATTAAACACGTAATTATGATTACACATGCGTTTATATGTAATGTACCTTGTTTTATCATTTTCTGCCTTGATTGGTTGTGATGTCTCTTTGTCCGACTCTGGGAAATCCCTGTGTAAGTTGTAAGTTAAAAAGAGTACTGGAGAGAGGGCCAATGCAATGTAGAATTTATGCTTAGGTGGCCTCAAACAAAAAGTACAACATCAATGCAAGGAAAACGGTTTGTCACACTGTAGAGGGGTGAAGCTCTTAATTGCACCATTCTTCTAAATGATAGAAGCACATTCTATGCAATATTCTTCCTTTTTATTACAGGTTTTTATACAGCCACCATTGCTTCCAACCATTATATTTTCCTAATAATGCTATATCAATATCTACTTATTACACTATGCCATTCATACATTAGTACCAGCTATGGTTTGTGTTACAAGCGGACGTATAAATAGAATATATTGTATTCTTAAAGCAGTGCATTTTTCTCAGCTATGTTTGTCATGTCAAAAAGAATTGTGTGACAATATTTGAAAACATCTAAATACAGTAATTTAGCAGTTACGGTAAATTGCACTGCTGCGTGTAATATATTAATTTCTAGCAGCCAGCAGTTCCTAACTTTTCAAGACTGTCCGATGAGTTTAAACACGGTCACTAGAAGTTCTTTACAAAATTAATTCAACGTGTGAAATACATAACATTTTGCCCCATTAAATGAGAGCTTATACAACCGAAGTACAGATATGTCCTCATACACCAAGGCTCACTACGTACGCCATGTGGCGCAAGACACCTGGTGCGAGTGCGCCGAGCAGTGTAGCATTTTTTTGGCTTGAATGTGCATCTTATTCACGACGCAAAGCAAAGCATCCGCACTACGATGTGTAAGAGCGTAAACATCGATGACATTGTAGCACAGCAGATAGCCACGCAGTATGTAAGTCAAGTCCGACCAGCTGCAAACACTGCAGCTCTCCTGACATGCAGAGGTCTCATGCTGCACAGGAAACGCAATTACTAATTTATGTACACCCACGAACTGGCGTTTAAATGGTCAGTCCTGTTTTTCTAAAAACCACACTCCCCTGGTTACCGCCCCAAATGCTGACTACCTGCCACTCACTTTGTGAGTGGGTCCTCCATGCATTTGTAATGGCAATTGCTGCGTGTACACAGACCACAGTTTGCGCATGCACATTAGAAAACCATCACTCAATCTGCGTAAAAAACGCCATTGCATCAGTCTCTGAATCAGGCCCTATATATGTATGTTTGACCTCCATCAACTGCCATTGGGATGTGTTTAAGAGCGCTATTTATTAAGGACAATATATCTTTACATGTTAAAACAGTAATTTCCACATGGTTTAATTGGCCCATTCATCATTGGAGTTCCAAGGTGGAAAGTTTTTTGCAGCCCCTCTGCTTCCATCGGGCCTCTCTGTGCTCATGCATGAACCAAGTTCACTAATGAGCACTTACACCTCAGCAGCGTATTTTCCCCTTCAGTAGATGTACCAGAAAGTGACGTAGAGTGAGGCGGATGTGCAGTTCCATGCCCATAAAGGCCACCAAATGAAGAAATTTGTACCCTTGCCACGCTTCGGGCACGGTGACACGCTTCGCTCACCACAGGTTTATATTCCCCCTCTATGTCTACGTAGATAGTAACTGATGATGTCAGGGTACATGTACTGAAGGGGATCTATCCACTACCCTTTCACCGCCTGTCAGTGTAAACTTCTGCTGCTTCTAATTAGTGAAAGTGGTGGTCTTAGGGATAGCAGGAGAGCTACTGTGTTCAATGGAAGAGGGTAAAAGCCGTAAAACATAGTTAATGTATCAAAAAAGCCGGAAACAATGTAGTTTATTGAAAAAGACGGAAATCATATTACTTGTATTGAATAAGCCGTACACAGTAAATTCATTGAAAAGGCCGGAAACCATGTAAAGTGTTTTGAAAAAGCCAGAAATTTTAATTCTATTGAAAATGCCGGAAATGATAGCAAATGCATTGAAAAAGCCGGAAATCATATTACTTGCATTGAAAAAGCTAGAAACCTTAGTAAATGCATGGAAAAAGGCGGAAATCATATTACAGGTTGAGTCTTCCATATCCAAATTGCTTGGGACCAGAAGTATTTTGGATATCGGATTTTTCCGTAATTTGGAATATTTGCATACAATAATGAGATATTTTGGGAATGGGACCCAAGTATAAATGCAGCAAGCATTTATGTTTCATATACATCTTATACACTGCAGGTAATTGTATACAATATTTGTAATAATTTTGTGCATCAAAGTTTGTGAAAATTCTTTTATGTTTCATATACACAGTATACACAGTCTTTGAGGATAATTTTATATAATCATTTTATGCCGTAAACAAAGTTTGTGTACATTGAACCATCAGAAAGCAAAGTTGTCACTATTTATGCTAATAAAAAATCTGTATTTTCAGAATATTTGGATATGGGAGACTCAACATGTACATAGTAAATATATTGAAAAAGCCGAAACCATGGCAAGTTCATTGAAAAACCATAATAAATGCATTGAGAAAGCCGGAAATCATATTACATGCTTTGAAAAGCTGGAAACCATAGTAAAAGTAAAAAAAGTGGGAAACCATGGTAAACTTATTGAAAAAGCCGGAAATCATTTTAAATTCATTGAAAAAAGTGGAAACCATAGTAAAGACTTCAATAAGTTAACTATTGTTTCCAGCTTTTTCAATACATTTACTATAGTTTCTGGCTTTTTCAATATATGTAACATGATTTCCGGCTTTTTCAATACATTTACTGTGGTTTCCGGCTTTTTCAACGCATTTAATATAATTTCTGGATTTTCTATATATTTAATAAGATTTCCTGCTTTTTCATGGTTTCTAGCTTTTACAATCCAATTACTATGTTTCCAGCTATTACCCACCCCATTTCTAGAGAGGAGGGGGCCTGTGTGCAGTCTCCGCTCTGTCCAGTAGCGCACTGAGTTGTGCGCTGCCAGCGCCGGAGTTATAGACTCTGGGCACTAGAGTGCGCCCAGAGTCTATAGCAGTGTTTTTCAACCACTGTGCCGTGGCATACTAGTGTGCCGCGAGCCGTTGTCAAGTGTGCCACGGCAGTCAGCTCAGTGCACTTGCACTGTAATGTTTTATTCCTGAGGCCAACGTACTGTTTTACTTCTGTGGAGGCCAATGTAGTGTGTTTTATTTCTGTGGAGGCCAATGTAGTGTGTTTTCATCCTGTGGAGGCCAATATGTGTCTATATTTTTATGCGGGAGCCAATGTTTGTTTTTTCATTGGTCACGCACACCGCATAGCCGGATAGTGTGCCTTGGCAATTTTAAAATCTTGTGCAGTGTGCCTCGAGTTGAAAATCACTGGTCTATAGAGTATGCACAAGTCACCGGGAAAATGGCCATGGCGGCCATTTTCCCTGTACTGCGCATGCACAAACAACCGAAAAATGGCGGCCGTGGAGGCCATTTTCCAGTCGTTTTGTGAGCGCCGGGCCCCCGCTCTGACGTGGGACTCCAGAGAGGTAAGTATGCTATGGGTGCAAGGAGGGGCCCGTGTGACCCTGCCAACCCCTTTTCGATGCAGATGTCACAAACGGAAGCAATAAGTAATATTGAATTGCTCTGGTACATATGTAGCCACCACCACAGTACAATTAGCGAGGGGTCATAGAGGTAAAATATTGAATAGGCCCCTAAAAGTTGGCAATTACTGTACGTTCATAACACGCTAACAGCTAAAACTCCATTGCTGTGTGATCGCCGCTAACACGATGCTGATGAGTTATGTCCTGCGTGCACATTAGCTGCACATAACTACATGATCTCCAGTCCAGCAGCAGCCGACTCCACCTCCTCCAACTCCCACGTGACTGACCTCTACTTCCTCTCCACGTGCTCCACACGGGGACTGGCAGCTTGCCATTTCAGGACTGCCCCGGATATTGCCTGTTTCCATGTGCTTAGTATTAGTCACTTTTATTAATATCGACATCATTAAATAGATGAAAAAAAATATATATACAGTCACCATACTTTTCTGACAATGTTTATTTTCAAGGTAGAAGGTTTTGTTTCTATAATGTTTAAAGTCGATAAAAAGGCAGCTGAGTGGACGTTCCAATGACGGCATATGGACGGAAAAGCGAGCGGAGGGGTCCTTGCCTCTGCCAGCCCGGCAGTCGCTCTCTCCTGGCTCAGGCTGTCAGTTGCTGCTGCTGCGGAAACTAAGGGAGGCTGCAGGAGAGGCGGACGGTGATACAGAGGCAGGTCCCGGCCTCCCCCAGCAGTCAGTCACCACAGCCTCCCTGACCGCCCGTATAGACCAGCAGCAGCTGTCCCGGCGTGTCGTCATCGTACAGCAGCTGTCAGCCTGGACGCCCGCAGGCGCAGCGGTGCTTCTGCAGACTTCATGGAGTGTGACATCATGGAGAATGACATTCTGGAGGCCCTGGAAGACTTGGGGTATGGCTGTTCTATGCGGGGAGTGCCACAGTGCCTCTGCACCTTGGTGCATGATTAGTGGACTAATAACCCTTGCCCTGTAATACAGTGTAATGTCGTATTGGTGTGCTGGCAAAGGTTCACTTATCTGTGCATTTATTCACTTAACTGACTTTTTTTGTTTCTCCAAAAACCGGTCAGAAATTGCGTTTTTGTTTATTTTAAATAAACTTTGGAATGCATCTTTAAAAATATATTTAAATGTTTTAGTTACACTTCAGTTTTTCACCCACCCCATATCCATATGCCCCCATTGTATAATTACCTCCCAACCCTCCATAAGTAATAGCCCTCCTCCAGTGTCGAAAGATCATCAGCTTTAACATCCCTCAATCCCCTAGTGGGATGAGGGGTGGTGAGGTATGCAGTCGGGAAGCCGGCGGACTTAATCCCGACAGCCGGCTTCCTGACTGCTTTATCCCAGCAAGGGTTAAATGACAGGCGTCAAAAACTCGACGCCTGTCATTTTACTGATGCCAGGAGACGGGCACCCAGCATCTCGATCGAAGTGATGTTGAGCGTGGACAGGTGCGTGCGGTTAGGTTTAGGGCTTCTGGGGGGGACTTGGAGTTAGGCACCCCCGAGGGGGATTTAGGGACCCCCCCCTGGGGGACTTAGGTTTAGGCAGCGGGGAAGGGGGGATTAGGGTTAGGCACTGGGGGGAAGGTTAGGATTAGGGGGGAAGGTTAATGGATACTTACCTGGGGACGATCGGGATTTTCAGCCACTGTTGGGATTTAAACAGCTGGACAAGCGTCCAGCGGTGAATCATACCGATTCCGGTGCTGATGATTAGTGGCAGAACCCCCACCCTCTGTATTAATGGGCCTCCACTGTTTGTGTCCCCCTCCTTATGTGTGAAATATATAGTATTTTATATATATATATATATATTTCTCAAACCCACAGCCAAAAAAACTTGTGCAGCATAACCCACCTCCCTACCCACCCCAGTGCTAAATGATGACATCCCCACCTGATCCCTTTTACTTCTCTTCCCCTGTTCCATAGGTAGCCCTGCCCCCACACCTTATTGCAAAACGTGTAGCATGCACTCAGAGGGGGACTGATCAGTCCCCTCTAAGCAGGAAGAAGCAGAGGGGCTGATAATCACGCATCAGCCCCTCTATTCTTTTCAGAGATCGGTGACCAGATCTTCCGTTCAATCTCCAGCCTGCCTCCTGAATAACTACCCCAGAATGCCAATCATAATCTGTGGCGCACAAAAGGCATATGATGTTGGCGGTCACATAACACCCCGGCGACAGGCCCCTTCAGGAAGAGGAAAGTATGTCCTCTTACAGGGTGCCAGAGAACAGCCCCAGAATGCTGATCGCAAGGCATTCTGGGGCTCACAAAAAGCGTTAAACAAATCAAAATGTTTTATATTTTAGATTCTTCACAGTAGCCCCCTTTTGCTTGGATGACAGCTTTGCACACTCTTGGCATTCTCTCAATCAGCTTCATGAGGTAGTCTCCTGGAATGGTTTTCCAACCGTCTTGAAGGAGTTCCCAGAGGTGCTGAGTACTTGTTGGCTGGTTTTCCTTCACTCTGCGGTCCAACTCCATACCAAACCAGCTCAATTGGGTTTAGGTCGGGTGATTGTGGAGGCCAGGTCATCTGACGTAGAACTCAATCACTTTCCTTTTTGGTCAAGTAGCCCTTACATAGCCTGGAGGTGTGTATGGGGTCATTGTCTTGTTGAAAAACAAATGATGGTCCCAGTAAGCGCAAACCAGATGGGATGGCATGGCACTGCAGAATGCTGTGGTAGCCATGCTGGTGTGCCTTGAATTTTGAATAAATCACCAACAGTGTCACCAGCAAAGCACAATCACACCTCGTCCTCCATGCTTCACAGTGGGAACTACACATGCAGAAACCATCCGCTCACCTTATCTGCGTTTCACAAAGACACGGCGGTTTGAACCAAAAAATCTCAAATTTGGACTCATCAGACTGAAGTACAGATTTCCACTGGTCTAATGTCCATTCCTTGTGTTTCTTGGCCCAAACAATTGTCTTCTTGTTGTTCATCCACAGTAGTGGCTTCTTCGCAGTAATAAGACCATGAAGGCCTGATTCACGCAGTCTCCTCTGAACAGTTGATGTTGAGATTTGTGTGCTACTTGAACTCTGTGAAGACTTTATGTGGTCTCTAATCTCAGGTGATGTTAAGTAGCGGTTTCTGAGCTGGTAACTCTAATGAACTTATCCTCTGCAGCAGAGGTAACTCTTGGTCTTCCTTTCCTGGGGCGGTCCTCATGAGAGCCAGTTTCATAATAGTGTTTGATGGTTTTTGTAACTGCACTTGAGTATACATTCAAAGTTCTTGAAATTTTCTTTATCGACTGACCTTCATGTCTTAAAGTAATGATGGACTGTCGTTTCTCTTTACTGAGTATGAGTGGTTGGTGCCATAATATGGATTACAACAGTAGTCAAATAGTGGTGTCCACTGTGTAGTAACCCTACCTCTGCACAACACAACTGATGGTCTCAAACACATTAAGAAGGCAATTAATTCCACAGATTGACTCTTGACTAGGCACACCTGTTAAATCAAAACTATTCCAGGAGACTACAGGCCCCCATGCATCAGCAATTGATTGCAGCAATCGTGCAATTTGCAATCGATTGTGTATAAAAAAAATCTTTCCCTTTTTCAATAGATTGTGGCATCTCTGCAATCTATTGAAAAAGGGAAAGATTTTTATACACAATCAATTGCAAATTGCACGATTGCTGCAATCAGTTGCTGATGTATGGGGGCCTTAACTCATGAAGCTTTTTGAGAGAATGCCAAGAGTGTGCAAAGCTGTCATCCAAGAAAAAGGGGGCTACTGTGAAGAATCTAAAATATAAAACACATTTTGATTTGCTTAACACTTTTTTTTTTTTTTTTGTGTACAACATAATTCCATATGTGTTCGTTCTTAGTTTTGAGGTTTTCAGTATTAATCTATGTTGAAAATTATTTAAATAAACAAAAATCATTGAATGAGAAGGTGTCCAAACTTTTGACTGGTAGTGTGTGTATGTATGTAATTTTATTTATTTTTTTTTATTTGAGACAACATGGTATGAATAAATGTAATTGATTTGAATTTGCACTCCTGTGCAGAATAAGTGAGAAAGGGAAAAGTAGATGAGGGAAGAGGGCCCTGCCCATGAAAACTTACAATCTTAAGGGGAAGGGCAGACTGCTGGTGCAAATGGGAGTGATAGTGTGTGAGCAGCATAGAGCAGTGGGCTTTAATAAACAAGTGAGTTATGAGAACCTGTTAGAAGCTTTGGGGAGTCTGATTGTTGCCTTAAAACATCCCACCATAAGCTTGCTGATATCTTGTATTAACTCAGTTGACAGTGACCGCGCTGAGCAAAAAAATTAGTGGGTCCCAGGGACCCCTCACTTTATCAGATTGGTGTCCTATTCCTCTTTTTCTGGGTCCCATCAGATATTATGGTACAATGTTGGGGTATAGGGGGTTAAGGGTAAGCAGTATTTGGGGTAGAGCTGGAGATAGAGCCAGGGAGAAGTGGGGGGTAAGGGCAGTGCTGGGACAGGGAGGAGGTAAGTGCAGACAGCAGTTGGGAAAGTGCTGGGGGGCAAGGATGGAGCTAGGGGCAGACCGTGCTGGGTGGGGGGTAAGGGTACAAATCATCTGGGACAGCATTGGATCAAGGAGGGGGTTAGGGGCAGGCAGTACTGGGGACAGTGCTGTGGGGGTAGGGAGGAGGTATATGGCAGCTAGGACAGTACTGGGGGCCAAGGATGGTGTTAGGGGCAGGCAGTACTGGGGGTAAGGGTAGATAGCAGCTGGGCAGGACTGGGGGGCAAGGATAGGGTTAGGTTAGTAGTAGGGAATGGGTAATGGTAGATAGCAGCTAGGGCAGTACTGGCGGGGAGGGTAAGAATAGATAGTAGCTGGGGCAAGCAAGTGCTTAGGGAAAGGCAGTACTGGGGGTAGGCTCTAAGGCACTGCAGGCACAGGGGACACACACTACTGCAGTGGAGACACACATCTACACATCCCTACCATACAGGGTCACAGCCATAAGCCTAACCTCTCTGGGCACAGATGCAAGGCAATGGAGTGTAGACAGGCATGGGGTGTCCTGGTGGTTTGCTGCTCATACATAGAGCACATCATGGGGCAGTAACAGAGAGCAGCGCTTACCTTTGCGGAGGAGGAGTGTGGCTGCACTGCACTGGGTGAGTTGGGCCAGTCTCTACGGCATAGGTAAATGCTGCTGGTGGCGGCTACCGGGGTCAGTGCACACTGTAGAGGATGCAGAGACACCGCTGGAGACTGACCTGAGCTAGAGGAAAGAGACCAGCAGACCGACGTGCTGCGCTGGCGGGCTGAGAGATTAGGAGGAAGACACTGCAGGCTGCGATTGGCTGAAGAGACTAAGCCAGTGATTGGCTGGGGAAACAGGTAGCGAGTGATTTGGCTGGAGGCGCTGCTTCTGGGAAGTGGGCGGAGCCTGGCAGTCCTGTTGTCTGGCTGGGAGGAGCTGCCTGGAGATAGGGTGAGGGGCGAGGACTAGATGAGGAAATGCTGCCGGCAGCTATTGGTTGTGAGGACAACGCCGGCGATGATTGGCTGCACACAGTGCGTCCTGCGGAACCCACTTAGTTTTAAAAATCTGGTCCCCAACAACCTATAGCACGTATTTTGTGATCCCTGGTTGAACACAATGTAATGTAATTGTAAAATTGTTTTGTGCCCTTGATCATAAAAGCGGTGTTCTTTTTTTCTGTGCTGCTAAGACCAAGTAAATTATTTGGGTAGTTCCAGGGCCCATACATGTACAGTCAATTGGCCCAATTCTGCGTTTTTCCAATGATTTTGTAAAAAAAAAAAATCGGGAAAATCCAACATTTTGGAAATCCTTGAGGATTTTGCCGATCATCAGAAATTGTGGGAATCGGGCACTTGGTGTATTGCTTGCATTACCTCTAGTTTTCAAACCGTGACACAGGTTAGCACAATACTTTCTATAAGTCAGCACAGTTGAAGTCTCCATAAACATTTGTCTTGTGTAAACTTTTTATATTAAATTTGGCTAGTATTGAAAAGATCAAGGCTGTTTCTGACATATTTGCAGAACTCTTCAAGCAGAATTTATACTATCAATAAAGAGTAAGCTTTGAATATTATTTTTAACTGTGTACCTCATTTACTCAACCAACGGCTGACACACTTTAGAAGTCTTAGGGGGGGTATCCAATTAGCCGCTGTAAATTACCGTGGTTAATTACCTCGCCCAGGGCTATCCAATTAGCCCCGAAGTCTGCACTTATCAGGGATTTTGTTTAGCCTGTTTTGCTCCCGATCGCTGCAGAGAAAATACATAGGTCCGAGACTTTTCATGTATCCTATGTATTTTCGTGAGAAAAACAGAACATTTTCGGTTGTAATAAACAGGGTTTAATTGGATGGCACGATAAAAAAAATCAGTAAAAAATACCCGAACATCAGCGAAAAAAGTTTTTTGCTGCCGAAAATGTTGTTGTGTGTGTATGCACCTTAACATTGTATGCTACAAATGCCTGGGAAAAGACTAGATGCAAGATGCTTGGGAGTTGTCAGGAAAAGAATACAGGGGTTTATGTATCAAGCAGTGAAAAGCGTGGAGAAGTTGCTCATAGCAACCAATCAGCTACTACCTATTATTTTAAAGACTGTACTTGAAAATGCTACTTCAAAGGTGATTGGTTGCTATGGGGAACTTCTCCACTGGTCCATTTCACTCTTTTCACTGCTTGATACATGAACCCCACAGTGTTATTTCATTGTCATACTCCATTTTGAATCTGATATCAGTGGCAGCTTGTGTGTAACATCAATTAGCTACTACATGATTTCTGTGCTTTACTGTATGGCTCCTGCAAGATGGAGGTTGCATGCTATAAATGTGTGCTGGTTACCATGTGCTGCTTAAAGACCATAAAACAGCTTCTATTCTGAGCCATTGCATGCATTTGTGGGTTAAAGTCTATCGGTGGCTCAGCTTCTTACAATGCTTATTTGATAGCACACTTAAGTTTTATGTAGTGATCCTGTAGTAAAGAGTTTGGTATAAACAAAAAAGGTAAAAGGTTCCTATAACCCTCCCCCCCCCCTCCTAATGGTTTTACCAATTTACTTTGATATTGGAAAGTAGACCTTCTATTTTAATTTCTGTTCCTCTGGAATAGGACTTAAATCCCTTTTTATTTTTCTTACCTCATTTTTGCTTACACCCTCCAGCTTGCACTTAATTGAATCTCCCCCATTGTATTTTCTCCAGCTGTCTCCACGTAATCGCATTTCTGACAGCGTTAAGATGATAGATTTGTTCTGTGATTTACTAGTAAAATCCAGATGTTTTATCTTAAACTGCGAGTTTCTCAATACCATATGCATTCATGAAGAGGTTTTTGGAAAATTAGTGATCTTTTCTCTCATGAGCTGCAGCTGGTATGAATGTTGGTACTACACCTGTGTGAAAAGTTCTAATATAGTGTTTTAGTGGGGTACCACGCCCTGCCCGATTTCAAAAGGGCAGAATGCGACCTGCCCTTATGGCTGCACCCCGCTAAAACAACATGCCAGGCGCTGTCCCCACTTACGGGTGGGAAAGATTGTGGTGCATCGATAACCGCCGTCATCTATTCAGAGTAATCAGAGAGGGGAGAGCTTGGAGGCAGCCCAGCATGTCTGTAAGTGCTGGGCACGCCCTCAAGAGTTAGGAAAAGGAGGCGTGTCTTAAAGACACGCTCCCCTTTCTCGTGGCCATGCCCCCTTTTCAGAGTTGCTAAAATGTCCTTTCTACGGTCTGGTGCCGGACCTAGAATGATCACTATAATATATGGGCTTAATCTGCTGCAATATCACAGGAACAGATTTATAGTGAATCTAATGTCTGCATTTTCACTTGGCAGGAGGGGGAGGGGTATTACATTTTTTGGGAGCCAGTTAGTAATGGGCTCCCGATGGAGCTATTCCGTTGTTGCTATGATCAGACACGAGTGCCGCAGACGTCCAGATTTCTGCACGCACCCTCCTGAGGTGGTGAGCAGAAACCACAAAAAGTATGTCTGATGGGCCTGGACTTTAGTCGGGTTTAGCCGCTCTACTTGTCTAAACCTTGTACATTTGGGCGCAACAAGCGAGATAAGAAATAGGCGGCAGTAGGCGGTCTCTAAGCAGGTTGGATGGCCGGAGCAAGACACAATTGCTAGTTGCTGTTGGAGAGGAGAGGTGGGTGCAGGAGCTGGTCATGGTCTAGTTAGACCATTCAATGCATGCTATGGCAGACACATGCAGCTCCGGCAGTGACTGGACGCTCTCTATGCACCTTGGGCTGCCAGCCATTATAGATGATGTTGGCTGGCAGGAGGAAGTACTTCCAAACCAGGCCACCCTGCCTACAGAAAGGCAGTGGCTGGATATTCCTATACATATATGTATGTATGCTGTTTAGTGCTCAGTATAATATTTGTGTTTAGTGGAGTAATTCCTTTTTACATTTTGTAAAAATGTCAGAAAAGGGAGTAGATCAAAGAGTAAGCCTGGAGGAGGAAAAACTATTTTTGTACAGGTCAGGCTAGATTACCTAGTGGGCACCCACATGCTTGCTGTACTGCCTGTGAAGAGATCCGTGATTTGAGACCGGTTGCAGAAGCTCCGTCAGGCTCTGTTGGGACACTGCTTGGGCTAGGTCGTTGGCTCTATGTGTATTGTCTAGTTTTGTATCCAATCAGATTAATAGAGTAACAAGGCCAGATAATGGACCAGAGTGAGACGCAGACAGAGGTCCTTTTTCCTGGGTCATCTGGTTTAGGGTCTGCGGGGCCCCCAAAAGTTCTATCTTGGACAAGAGTAATGGAGCGTACTGCATTAGGTCTTGAGAAAACATCATTCTTTTTAGAGAGATTGTCTTCTGCTGGGCCACAAATGTGCAAGCAGCAGTAAGGAGCAGATTAATTTGTCTGGCTCTTCGAAGTCTGATGACAAGGATCATTAGGAAGATTTAGATTTTGAGGATCCAGTATCCTTAATAGATTAAGGGCCTGGTTCGGCACGGATCGCATTTGCTAAGACGCATGCATGCATGTGAACCAGGCGCTGTGATTGGGAATGCAATCGCAGGAAGTACGCAGACCCATTACCCAGTGATTGACGGGAAGTGCCGTTTGTGGTTGGTGACGGGGGGTGGTTGTGCAGAGGCTTACATAAATTATACACAGCGAACCCAGACGCAGTCTGAGTACTCACAGCATGCAGGAAGTTTAGCAATTCCTTCAGGTTGGTCTGGTCAACCACTATTCTGTGTTTTGGTCCGATGGTTCTCGATTATACTAAAGTTTTTGCAATCTTGCACATTATTATGGATGTGAGTGAAGGTTAGGGGACGTCTTTATGAGGTGCTGGGCGTCTGCACCTTGTGCTGCGGTGGCAGTGCGTATACATACATTCATTAGCATATTTTCACAGCTGCCCGGTGTGCAAATGCAGACTTGCGATCCGTGCTGAATCAGGCCCTAAGTCCATACATTCACCAATTTCTATAGATTCCATGAGTTTGCATCCATGGGTGCTTCTTTTGGACAGATAGGCGGCAATTAAATTCCGTGCGATTTGAATAGTGCCAGGAATTAATTTCTGGAGCTAGTCAATATTCCCCATCGTGCCCTGCACCTAAGTCGGGAGATGCAGGTTACAGCACCTTAAGCCGGGTGTGTAGTCGTGATAACTTGCATTCTCCGACTTTAATCCAAGCTGCACGTGCTAAGCCTGAAAACGGCATCACTACACTAGTTTAGTGGGATTTCTGCTCGCTCCCCAAGAAGGTGCAAGCAGAAATTCTCTAGTCAGGGTTAACAGCGAAGTCAATGGAATAGCTCAGCATAGCGCTATTCAACATTGCCCCCAAAATATTGCGTTCAACCACGACTACTGTAAGAATACCCTGTCCTGGGAGCACCATCAGTATGTTCCTATGGTTAAGCAGTATCACCCAGATGGAGAAAGTAGAAATTTACTGTTAAGTACCGTAAATCTTTTCTCAAAGTCCATATGGGAGAGACTAAAGCTGCATACACACACAACGATTTTGTTACCAACGATTTTATGAACGATTTTCTGTCAGATTATCTTTCAGATTTTTTAAAGTGTAATGAACGATTTTTATTTACTACAAACGATTTTTGCATTTTCCCTTAATGAAAATCGTTCAGTTGACAAGTCTGACTGAACTACAAACTACAAACGTGAACGCGCATGAACGATAATCGTTCATCATTTGACTCAGAAAGTGAACGATTTTTTCAAACGATATCGTTTAACGATAATCGTTCAAAAAATCGTTGTGTGTGTATGCAGCTTTAGATCCCTACCTTTATTGTGTGTCCTTATTCTTCTTCAACCTAGCCTTCGGGCTTTTTAAGTTTAAACTCAGGACAAGGTTGGAGAAGAGGCACTTGTGTGCTAGAACCAGGTAAGTGATAGCTCCTGAACCCCTTATTGTGGTCAAGCAATGTCCCCCAGATGGACTTTGAGAAAGATATTCAATATTAAGTACCAAAAAAAATCTTTTTGTGAATGTCATTTTTTTAATTTGCTTTCAAGCTGCTAATAAAACAAAAAATGTACATGTAAAGTTAGGTACTTTACTCTACACTTGAGTTATAAGTAGATGACCTAGAACAACCAACCATCTCATAGCATCAAAGATTATTGAGTATATTCTAATTCTACAATTTGCAGGCCTTATCCAGGTTTGCCTAAGTATGTCCAATTACTACTTTAGTGCCAGCAATCAAGAGAACAGTTACTGTGAGTCTATTTAATTGTTGATTCATTCCATAGACAAAAAAACCTTACGGTTTCACATGTCTCATTAAGGCTTCTTAGACATGATCTGAATAATCACAAAACCTACTGAATTTCTGCCACTCAAACTCAAAAAAGCAATGAAGTTCTGATCATTAAGACTGAAGCCTTAATGGACATGTTCCTTGTGCAATACAGCTATATGGTATGCCATCACAATCTGTGGTCAACTGCAGATTCAGCACTCAGAGTCTTTTGCGCAAGGAACACACCCTTTAAGGCATCGGCCTTAATCAGAATTTCATTGCTTTTTTGAGTTTGAGTGGCAGAAATTCATTAGGTTTTGTGAATATTCAGATCATGTCTAAGAAGCCTTAATGAGACATGTGAAATCGTAAGGGTTTTTTGTATATAATTTATTAACCATCAGGAACGGGAGCAGCCCTGAACTGCTTCTAAAGTCCCTTACACCTGGAACAATGTTCTCACGATGCAATATTGTGACCGATTTCCCTTGAACACTCCCCGACACTCCAGGACACACACGAACTTTCGTGCAAGATCTAAGGATAGCTGACTGCATGTACGGATCATTAAGATCTGTGATGCAGGCATCTGAGTAAAATAAATGATTCAGAGAAGCACGCACGGATTAGTGCGATCCGTGTGGCTTGCATCTTAGAAAAAAAATCAATAGGTACATTTAAAAAAAAAAAAAAGATGAAGACAAAACTGAAGGGAAAATGCCCTAAGAACAAGCAGGAACTGAAGACATTTGCCGTAGAGGCCTGGCAAAGCATCACCAGGGATGAAACCCAGCGTCTGGTGATGTCTATGCGTTCCAGACTTCAGGCTGTAATTGCCTGCAAAGGATTTGCAACAGAGTATTAAAAAGTGAAAGTCAGATTTAGGATTGTTTAGTTTGTCCCATTACTTTTGGCCCCTTAAAAAGTGGGAGGCACATATAGAAACTTTTGTAATTCCTACACCGTTCACCTGATTTGGATGTAATTACCCTCAAATTAAATCTGAAAGTTTGCAGTTAAAGCACATCTTGTTTCATTTCAAAGCCATTGTGGTGGTGAATAGAGGCCAAACTATGATAATTCTGTCACTGTCCCAATATTTATGCACCTGACTGTATACCATCCCACCAACAATTCTTATGGTTTGCTGTCCTTCAGCAACATTTACCGAATTCAGGCTCTACCCTTTGGTCTACCTACGGCTCCTCGGGTATTTACCAAAATAATGGCAGTCATGATGGCCTATCTCAGGCGTCAGGGAGTCAGAATTCTGCCTTATCTGGACGACCTTCTGATGTTGATGCAGACTCTGTTTGTTACCATCTTCAAATGACCATAGCCTGCGTACAAAGGCACGCTGGATAATCAATTGGAAGAAATCATCATTTTCTCCAACATAGCAGATGGTACATCTGGGAGCGTTTCTGGATTTCGGGCACAAAGGGTGTTTCTGCCAGAGGACAAGATTGTGGATCTATCATTGCGAATATGCAACCTGCTATGCAAGCAAAGGGTATCCATTCTGTTAGCAATGCAGGTCCTGGGATCATTGGTATTCATCTTCAACATGGTGGGGTATGCTCTGTTCCATTCCAGGTCTCCTACACGGACAGCATCATGTGATAAGGTCTCGGAGGATCCTTCTCACTCCAAAGGTTTGTTATTCACTACTGTGGAGGCTGAGAAAGGATCATTAAACAAAGGGGCGCCCATTCTGGATACCAAATTGGGTGTTTGACCACGGACGCCAGCCTTCGCAGATGGGGGCCAGTGACAGGTCGTTGCACCTTTCAGGGAAGATGGACAAATCAGGAAAGTAATCTGCCAATAAACATTCTGGAACTACGAGCATTATACAAAGCACTTGTCATGGCACAGGGCCTGCTCCAGGCAGGCCGGTCCAGATCCAGTCCGACAACGTGACTACAGTGGCCTACCTCAATCTTCAGGGAGGCACGAAAAGTTATGTAGCCATGTAAGAAGTGACAAAGGTTCTGGTTTGAGCAGAACGTCCTCTTCTGGCCATCTTGGCAATATTCATACTGGGAGTACTCAATTGGGAAGCGGACTTCCTAAGTCGCCAGGACATACACACCAGAGAGTGGTCTCTCCATCTGGGAGTGTTTCAGCTCCTGGTAAACAAATTGGGTCTACCAGAGAGAGATCTCATGGCATCACGCCACAACCACAAGGTCCCCAGGTACGAGTTCAGGTCCAGAGACCCATCGTTTGCCCTCGTGGATGCACTGGCAGTAAGATGGGACTTCAAGCTGGCGTTTCTCTTTCCTCCAATTTCACTCATCCCAAGAGTTCTCAGGATTTTCAAGCAGGAAAGCAGAACAGTAATACTAGTGGCTCCAGCTTGGCCCAGACGTCATTGGTTCACCGACATACAGAATCTGTCCGTAGACAGTCCGTATCCACTTTATGGCAGGATCTGCTAACGCAGGGTCCCTACCGACATTTGGATTTACCACCTCTGGCTTTGACGCGTGGCTCTTGAATCTTCCATCCTAAGAGCAAAAGGTTTTTCCAGTTCTGTAATTCAAACAATGCTTAGGGCACGGAAACCTGCACTGTCATGCTGGCCCAGACGAATGCTTCATTACCAGATGTTAGAATTTTTTTCCGAGTAGTTCTGCGAGTTCAGCCTCCTTTTTGTTCCACCGGTAACACCGTGAGATTGTCTTTTGTTCTTAAATGACTTCAAGCTCCCCAATTTGAACCTCTACATTCTGTAGATTTTAAGTGGTTGACAGTGAAGACACTTTTTCTTCTCGCTATCTCTTCTGCTTGCAGAGTTTCTGATTTGGCAGCATGATCTTGTCGCTCCCCATTTTTTATTTTTCACCAAGATAAAGCTGTTCTTCGTGCAAGGGAGGGTTACCTTCCTAAGATAGTGTTCCGTTTTCATGTGAATTAAGAAATTGTTGTTCCAGCTTTGCAAGCTCCAGATCTTTCTGTAGGTGAAGCCTCCCTGGATGTAGTTCATATTGTCCGTATCTATGTGGAGCGTACAAACTCTGTTAGAAAATCAGATGCTCTGTTTGTATTATATGGTTTTCACAAAAAACGAGGATGGCCAGCTAATAAGCAGACTATGGCAAGATGGCTACGCATGACTATCTCTCAGGTGTACACACAGGCTGATCTCCCTGTCCCAAGCACGGTGACAGCACATTCTACTGTCTGTAGGGCTATCGTGGGCATTTAGTCGCGGTACCTCTGCAGAACAATTGTGCAAGGCAGCCACGTGATCTTCTGTCCACACTTTTCTTAGGTTCTATGCCTTTGATACTTTTGCCTCTCAGGATGCTTCCTTTGGGTGTTCTCCTTTCTGCTCAGGAACTACAGGTAACATCGGGCCCGTAATGCCCCGCATGCTGGTACTTGTGGTTCTCCAAGTACCAGCATGCGAGGGAGGCTTGCTGGGACCTGTAGTTCCACAGCAAAAGACAATATTTTTACTATTATCAAATGCACCACACTACATAATCAACTCTGCACCCACCGCTCCACGTTTTTTTTTGTTTTTGTTTTTTTTTCACACAGGTTTTATATTTTTAAACACAGAAGCACAGATGTATCTCACTAATCCATCTGTGCTTCTGTGTTTATTTATACATCGGTGCAGGTATCACGGATGTCCCAGTATCCAAGCCTGCATCTGTCTGCATGATAGATCTTGTGATAATTTCAAAAATGGCGCCTCAGCACCATTTTTGGAATGGGCACCACTGCCGAACTCTGCAGAATGGCTGGCAGGGACTGGATCCTCTCGGATCTGACTGCTGACTGGTCCCGCAGCCCGCACTGCCACCGGGGCCCGCTCCACCAAAGGGTCCCAGCTGCAGCTAACTCTCACTACCTTCCCCGGGTCCCAGCTGCAGCTAACGCCCGCTACCTCTCCCGGGTCCCGGCTGCAGCTAACGCCCGCTTCCTTCCCCCGGGTTCCACCTCTGCTACCGCCTGCAAAGGGCAGCCATCTTTGTGCACCCAAGTGAAGCCACAGTGAGTACACCCCCCTGCTGGAGGCACCTACTGAGGCTGCGCAGCAAGTTGAAGCTCCTTATCTCTACAATGGGGCATTTGTGAGGTAATATGTAACTTCCTCAATTACCTGAACCCCAAAAGGCCCTACTCTGGAATAAAAATGCTACCTAATAAAACAAACCCTAAGTATAAATACTCCCTCTACCCTGAGTTATGCCTTCCCAAAAATCCCCCATAGACTACAGAAAAGTGGTCCTAACTGAGTGTCCGAAAAAACTGACAGTTGGAACTTTAGATTGTTCCCAAATACTCATATTTTTTATTTTTGGCATGCAGCACCAGCGACAGTTCTACCCGTCCATGCCAAATTTCAGATTGGTACCGCCAATAGCTTTTGAGTTGTAGCCCCTTAAACACCATGCCCCCCCTCTCTGGAATTCTCCTTCGTCTTTTTTTCCCGATTCAGCCCTTATAATATTTGTTTTGTATCTGCAAATTGGCTACTTATAGTCAGAAATTTATTAAAATTAGAATTTAAAGGCGTTTTATTTTGACACTTGAATAATAAGGCAATGTTGTACATTTTTATAAGTAACAGTGTGCAATTCCTGGAGAGTGGGGAAGCTATAACCCGTAGAAAAGACTTACAATTAATCTGCATATTGAATATACAGTACAGATGGTGGAGCATTGAGATGCATCCATTTTTAGGCCTGTAACATTTGTTATGCAGAATATTATTTTGGCAATATTTGGAGTTTCCAGACTAAATATGATTTTTCAATTTTATTTGAATGGTAGTGTGATGTTTAGGTGTAAAATACATTCCATGTGGAAGGTATTTGATATTATTGTTGAAGAAAAAAACCTACATAATCTATTTGTGTGTTTATAATATAGCTTACCTATACTTTTCCTCCCATGTATATATTGACTATTTTTTTTATCTCATGAGTAGTTATTTTTGTGGTTCTCAGGCTATTGTACTGTTGATTTGTAGTTCAACGACCGTTTGAGTACAATAGCTACAGGCTACCATACTGACTGAACTGTCCACTGCCTATTCTCATTAGCTGTCTTTATGTGAATCGCATAACTGTCTTTTCCTTCAGGTACAAAGGGTCCCTAATGGACGAGGGATCCTTGATTGAAGCTGCCGGTCAAGGAGCCCTTTCTCCAGAATACACCAAGCTCTGTGCATGGTTGGTGACCGAGCTAAGATTGTTTTGCAAACTGGAAGAAAATGTAGAAGCCACAAATAGTAAGTAATTTTTTTGTTCTATAATTATCTATACTGTATATAATAAGGATGATTCTAAGCTGGGGATAAAGCAAACCACAGCAGGTAACTTTGCACCATAGAAAAACCATGTTGCAGTGCAGGTAGGGCAGATTTAAAATGTGCAGAGATTTTGATATGAGAGGGCCTTTTCCAAACTCAAACCTAAATTCAATTATAAAAATAATGCTGTCCAGCATTTGTGGGCTACATGCAAAAGCAGTCAGTATTTATCCTGCATGCAAATAAATGAAAATGCATTTGAACCCCTTGTATTGCAATATGGTTTGTTCTAGATCCAAACTTACTTTGCTTTTCCTGCGGCTACAAGCTAACCCTACCCGCTATACTAATGTTCAGTATGCCAGCTGTCGGGATTTTGACCGCCGGCATCCCGTGTGGCGGTATACTACATCCCGCCTAAATTGTATAAAATCCCCTTCTCGACAAAATCCAAGCTTTCCAGATACTGGTAAACTAAGAAACTTGGTATGCTGTGCTTGTGTTAATTGGCCGTTCTGCTTGGTATGCAAGTAGCATTACAACTTATGACACATTGTCTCAATCTACAGATTGCATTTGTGTGCAAGCATGTTTCCAGTTGTTTTACATGTGTGATGAGTGTGTATATGTACATTTCCCTTTAAATGTGTGAAAGTTGTCTGTTTATGTGTAATTTTTGTTTTGTGTCCACATTATTGAAATTAAGTCAAGGAAAATGTTCACATCTGCATAATGTCGACATATTGCACGGACCTTAGGGGCTAGGCTTAGGCTGCAGCAGCGGAGGATTAGAATAATGTTATGGGAGGTTAGAGTACAGGAGTTGGCAATTCACACTGTCGGGACTGCTGCAGGAACTGCTAGAAGTCAACATCAGCCTACCACCATGTCAGGAGACATTGTAGTAGCCGCTTACCCGCCAAACCAGGTAAGTCACTGCCAGACCATCCGGAACATTTTGTCAACATTTCACCAGTGTCGACATGATGAATGTCAAACAAATATACCAACCCCATTAAACAGAGGCAGTGCAGTACATAGGACAGTTTCTCTTGGTCTAAAGCAGGAAGATGTTATATCCTTAGCATTTAACACTTCACATAATTTTATTGGGTCTGGTTATAAATAAAGACCTTGTTTTGGGTTATGTTTTTAGACAGATTATGTTTAAAGGTGTTCTCCAATTAAAGCCTCAATCATGCATAGATTTTTTTTTTTTTTTTACCCCTGTGAAATAACAAGTTAATTTTCTTAGTACTTCTTAAAATCACCTAATTTTCCAAATATTTCTGGAGGGAAAACAAGCAATGCTGACAGATAGTCTTGCAGCTCTCATGCCATTTCATGGCAAAAGAGGAGACTGAGAGCGGTTGTAGCATTGCAGACTGAGCTCAGAGAGGAGTTCTAAAGTCTCTTCTCACTACATCATGTGACCTGTTGCCACAGTAATAAGTGTGGAGGATTATGATTCATTATTAGCATTTTTTAGTACAATTTTTCATAGGATACTGCTTTAAATATGAATTTTAATGACCCTTTTTTTTTCTCCAAAAACAGTACTTTGGTGGGTTCCTCACATGGGTAATAAGCAGCAGCCCTTGTTACCTGTGCTTTACAGGTTCCTGCAAAAAAACAGTATGTGGAGTAAGATTCATTAATGATGAGCATGGGATGAGTACTTAAAGTACTTTTTAGAACTTTTCATGTTCTCACTTGTTGCTATTCTTTTATTCTGGTCACGTGTCCAAATGAAGATTGGATTCCTGGTGCTATGGAGCTAGAGGGGCAGGGATGTATTATGCAGGTAGGATGGTGGTGGAATCTTCGATATAAGATTCCGTTTGAGACACTTTTTAAATGCATTGTGTTTATTCTATTAAATTGTTGTTCTGTTGGAATCTATGTGTGTATTTTGTATAGTATGTATCAATATAAAGGCTTTCTTTGAAATATGCAAACACAATTGACTGCACAGGATTTCTGATTTACTGAATAATTCTAGCAGAGTTATACAAGCTATGTAGCAGACATTCCCTGTGTAACCAAAGTGTCTTCATTTTATAGGCCCTAGTGAGGCAGAAGGGTTTCAGTTAGAAATGAGTGGTCTATTGATGGAGATGACCTGCCCATACACATCTTTGACATCTGGAGACATCTCTAAACGCCTTCTTGACAAGAAGAACTGTCTACTGCTGTTATGTAAGTGCTGCACATCTGTATGCTTTTGATATGAGTTTATGGGCAAAATACATACATCACAATCCCTGGTTTATTAGCTATGTGTGTGTTGCAGAATTAGCCATTCCTAAATATCTTCTGATCGATAACAACATTAAACCATATACTGCCAAAGTGTTAAGCAGGGCACAGTCTATACAATCTTGCTTCACATGCGATGGTATTGATAATTCCTGAAGTGTTTGAAAAGTCCCGATTAGCATTCAGATTCATTCGTACACACCTTTATAATGTACTTTGCGAGCCGTAATCCTGATCTTACAAAACCATCTGCTGAAAAGATTGTGACTCCGTACACGTTACAGCAGGGGTATTCAACATACGACCCTCCAGCTATTGTGGAACTACACATCCCAGCATGCCCTGCCTAAGTTTTGCTATTAGGATGTGCTAACTGTGTTAGGGCATGCCCTGGGATATATAGTTCCACAACAGCCGGAAGGCAGCATACTGAATGCCGCTGCTCTACAGATATCAGGCTCTGCTGCTGCCAAAGCATCTGACACAACAGTTGGTAGTGTACACACACACTTCCTGATTTCTGTGACATAAGATCATCGCATCTGACTATTTTAGGGAGAGCATAAAATCAGATCTTCAGACGTGACCAGTTTAAACCTGATCGTAGGAGCTTAAACACTCTTACAGTATCTGAAAAACAGGTCGGGAATCGCAAGATTGGCCCGATAATTGTATAGGTGTCTACCCAGCTTTAGTTATACAATAGTACACTCTGATAGTAAATATGACTCATTAGATAAATTAAACCAGGCACTTCTTGTGTTGTATTAAACACTGTGTATAGTTACAGTGACTTACAAACATATTCAACCCCCTAAAAAGTCAGCAGATTCGTCTGTATTACTTTTGCAAACCACTCTGACTTTTGTCCAAATGAAAAAGGGAAGATGAAAGATAACTGGGTACAACAGATTTGCGCACATTGCACCATGTTGTTCAAAAACTGTACTTCCTCATGTATTTAGTATTGAGGTTCTAGAGAAAGGAAAGAAACAATGATTCTTATATTCGTACTATTAACATTTTTAGAGCTACATGATTTGTTAAAGTTAGTAGACCATGTGCTCTTTCACTCTTCCCAGCATATTTAATATCTGAACTTGAAGCTGCAAGAATGCTATGTGTAAATATACCTGCAAAGAAGGAAGAAGATGGTGGCGGCAGCGAGGTGTTTAAGGAACTGAAGGCCGTATGCATGACTTTAGGAATGTCCAAGCCACCAGCTAATATAACTATGTTCCAGTTTTTTAGTGGAATTGAGAAAAAGGTTAGTGGTGTGTTGTTGTTGTTGCTTGGTTTTTTTTGTTAGTTTGGAGAGCATTTTTTTTATTTTTTTTAAAAATGGAAATGCTAGAGCTTTGTCCTCATACACCTAGCCTCAGTGCGCCATGCAGTACGAGAGTGCTGCGCCAAGCAGTGTAGCATCCTTTTCTTCTTCAGGGTCCATAGGGTCCACAGGAACTACCTTGGGTTTATGTAGTTTGAGTGATCCATTGCACCAAACAGCTTATAGCTTTCAAGCTCCCAGCATGGATATGGCCTCCTCCCTATATACCCCGCCCCTAGCCACAGGCATATTCAGTTTTTTTTGTTTGGTGCGTGACAAGTATCCAAACGCATCGGTATAACAGCGGGACTGCTTAGGCAGTCCCAGGTTTTATTATTTTTATTTACCTTTGTTTTGGAAACATGAGTTTAGCGGTACTAGGCGCAGAATATGATGCATATACTACGACTCCTTCTACCTCCGCCGATGCCAAAACGCCAGTATTGCTATATGCCCTGGGGATCTCGGCGGACCACAGCGTGGCTTAGCTATCGGCTTCGCTGGGGTCCAGACTGTGATTGAATTCATGGAGATGGTAAGGTAAGGCGATTCCTCGTTGCGCGGAATTGTGCGCTGCAGTCCAGGTTTCTGGTGTAGGAGATGCATCGGCTGCTGCTGCGGGTGACTGACTCGTCTGCGTGTCCTCACTTAGATGACTGGGGCCATATTGTCTGTCGCCGGGGACGGGTAGTAGACACAGTAGTGCGCACTAGTATGCGACTGCTACTGTGAGGCCAGCGTACCTGTGTCATCAAAATTGCAGTTATGGGGAGATAGGCGCTCCTCCAACCCAGACGCAACTTCCGGTGAGGATTCCCGCGTTGGTTTGCTACTTCTGACCACCTTGTGTGTGAGACGCTCACAGTCCGCTTTGGGTGCAAAGATGAAAGCTGCTTGTCTCAGAGGTTTGGTCTGTCTCCCTATATACCTCTCCCCTGGGTCAGGTTTATTGCACTCTGTATCCTACCAATACCCCTGTGGGGCTGATTTAGTTGATTTAGATACCAATTGCATTTTAATATATATGCTTTGTATGTGACTTTAATGCTGGCTGCTGTGTTTATACTGCCTTTGTTTTACAAACTGTCAGAAATATCTATCACTATGTTTCTCCTCAACCTGAACAGGTGTGTGTGTGTGTGTGTGTGTGTGTGTGTGTGTGTGTGTGTGTGTGTGTGTGGGTTGGGGGAGGTTCATTGGCTTTTCATAAATGTGAAGAGGGTCACACTGCATTTATACCTTATACCTGGTATACATTGCTATTTCTAAAGGTAAAGGGGAGAAGGATGAGCCTACAGCGCTGATGTCATGTAAATCCTGTTTGGCAGGCCTGTCAGAGCAAGATGGCTTGTGTAGTGTCTGTTCTAAACAGCCACCTTTCCTATCGGGTACACCTGGGTGGCCTCTTGGTCTCAGGTTTTGTCACATTTAGTGGACAGAGCTGCAGCGTAACGAGCTCCTGCTATGGTACTGCTGCCTACTATGGGGTATCCCCAGCATTTGCATCCTACTATGTATATGTCCCCCATGAATCCCTTTTGGTTTAATTATTTTGCTCACTCTAGTCAGAGTATGCTGCCGTCTGTACCCCCTCAGCAGGCAAATAGACCAGTGGCGGTAAAGCAGGGACATAAGAGTGGTTCCCTTCAGACGTTGCCTCAGGATTCTGACTCTGCCTCCTCATCGCGCTCTGATACTCAGAGTTCTGGTTCTTATTTTGTTGAGGAAGACCATCAATCCTCTGTGGATGTCCCCTCTCTGGTGAGAGAGGTTAGATCTGTCCTGAGTATAGAGGAAGAGGAGGCTCCACCAAAATCTAATGCTGCATACACACGATCAGATTTTGTTAAAGATCTGAACGATAACTATTGTAAAAATCGTTCATATCTTTGACATGTTGGGCATGCATCGACCAACTATATCTGACATCGACTGTTTACAGTAAGACTTGGACGATTTCATTTTAATACTGTCAGAAATCATTCAATCGTTCACTAAATCGTTGATGAAATTGTTCATCGTTATTGTTCAACGAAATTGATGTTCTGACAAATCTGACCGTGTGTATGCACCATAAGACTCCGGTCTTTAGGCGTCAAAGTGGCTAAAGATTATTTCCCTCAGTCTGAACAACTGACGAATCTCATGTCTGAAGCAAGGGGTACGCCAAAAATTTTACCATGCTACAAGGAATTTGACCTCTAGGTACCCATTTTTACTTGGTGAATGTAACAAATGGGAAGTTCCTCCAACAGTAGATGCTCATGTAACTAGATTGATCAGGAGCTCTACATTACCCATTCCTTCCGCATCCTCACTAAATGAAGTTACAGATAGAAAACTTGATAATTATTTGAAATCGGTGTTTTCGTTATCTGGAGCTATTACCAGACCAGCTATGGCTGTGGCCTGGGTAGCCAAGGCTATGGAAGAATGGACGACCTCTCTGGAAGATAGGACAGCTGTTGTCTGGTAGCATCAGGCATGCTATCTGTCAGATGCGAGAGGCAGCTGTGTATGTTGGGGAAGCGGTTATTGATGCATGTATCTTGGCTTCTAGGGTGTCAGCAACTTCAGATGCAGCTCGGAAAACCCTTTGGCTAATAACCTGGAAGGCAGATACAGGGTCCAAGAAGGCTCTGGAATATTTGCCTCTTATTGGGAAAGTACTGTTTGGACCAGAACTGGATGACATAGTGGCTTCTCTGGCAACATCTAAATCTGCTGGGTTGCCATCTACGACTACTACTAAGAATAGGCTGTCATCGGTTCGGTCCTTTCACCTGCAGGGAAGGGCAACAGGACAGTCTTCCTCTAGACAGGATAATTCCCGCAGGAAACCGCTGACCAAGAAGACCAGACCAAGCAGAAAGTGTCAGTTCACGTAGCGATGCAGGTACTAGGCTCCATGGTATCCACCTGTGACATGGTGGTTTATGCCCAGTTCCATTTCAGGTCCCTGCAACAATGGATTCTATCTAATCGGTAAGGTCAGTATCATCCGATAAGGTCTTTGATGATCCGCATCTCGCCAAAGGTTAGTCTCTCCCTCGGATGGTGGCTGCAGACTCATTTAGATAGGGGTTGCCCATTATGGGTCCCAGATTTGGTACTCCTCACCACGGATGCAAGTCTGCGAGGATGGGGGGCGGTGACAGGTCATCACACCTGTCAGGGAATGTGGACGGCTCAGGAAAGTCACCTACCGATAAATATTTTGGAGCTTCGTGCAGTGCACAAAGCGCTTGTTCTGGCGCAGGACCTCCTACAAGGCAGGCCTGTCCAGATTCAGTCCGACAACTCGAACGCAGTGGCCTAAATCAAAAATCAGGGAGGCACACACAGTCCAGCAGCCATGAAGGAACTGGCGAACATTCTGCAGTTGGCAGAATGCCATCTTCCAGCAATCTGTAATATTTATCCCAGGAGTCCTCAACTGGGAAGTGGACATCCTAAGTCGTTAGGACTTGCACGCCGGAGAATGGGCTCTTCATACAGACGTCTTTCAACTCTGATGGACAAGTGGAGACTACCGGACGTAGACCTCATGGCGTCACGTCTCAACCACAAGGTCCCCAGGTACAGGTCCAGAACAAGGGACCCCTTAGCCGCCTTCGTGGATGCTCTGGCAGTGAGGTGGGACTTCAGGTTGGCATATCTGTTTCCACCAATCTCCCTCCTCCCAAGGGTCATCAGAAAGTTCAAGCAGGAAGGCAGCAGGATACTAATAGCTCCTGCCTGGCCTAGGAGACATTGGTTCACCGATCTGACTTGTCTATTCATAGCCAGTCCACTTCCACTGCCTCTACGACCAGATTTACTAGTGCAGGGTCCCTGCCTGTATCCGGATCTACCTTGGCTGGCTTTGACGGCATGGCTCTTGAGTCTTCTGTCTTAAGGGCCAAAGGTTTGTCTACTTCTGTGATCCAGACGATGCTTAGGGCAAGGAAGCCTGTCTCCATCCGCATCTATCACAGGATTTGGCATTCTTTTTTTTCAGCGGTGTTCCCACAGAAAATATGACCCTAAGGTTTTCAGGGTCTCCCGAGTTCTTTCCTTTCTTCAAGTCAGACTAGTTTCTGCATTGTCAGTTTGGTTCCAACGCAGAATTACCACTCTGCCAGATGCTAGAACATTTATTCAGGGGTTTCTCCACCTGCAACTGCCGTTTGTCCCTCCGTGGGATTTATATTTTGGTTCTCAGGGCGTTGCAAGCTTCTCCCTTTGAACCCTTAGATAAGGTGGACCTTGGATGCTTGACAGTGAAGACGCTTTTTCTCCTCGCTATTTCCTCAGCTCGCAGTTTCTGATTTGGCAGCACTGCCATATCGCTCACCATATTTGATTTTTCATCAAAATAGAGCTGTCCTCCATACTACAGCTGGTTACCTTCCAAAGGTGGTATCCCATTTACATATGAATCAGGAAATTGTAGTCCTGGCCTTTCAGTCTTCAGACTTTTCTAAGGGTGAAGTTTCCTTGGATGTGGTTCGAGATCAGCGTAGATCGTACCAACTCAGTCAGGAAATCAGATGCACTCTTTGTGTTTATATGGGTTTCATAAACAAGATTGGCCAAATAACAAACAGACTTTAGCTCGTTGGCTGCATATGACTCTCTTTTTCAGGTCTATACATAGACTGATCTCCCTGTCCACGCAGCACATTCTACTCGGTCTGTGGGACCATCGTGGGCGGTTAGACATGGCGCCTCAGCTGAACAGCTGTGCAAGGTAGCCACTTGGTCTTCTGTTCATACCTTTATCAAATTCTATGCATTCGATACTTTTGCCTCCCAGGATGCTTCCTTTGGGCAGCGAATTCTCCTCTCTGCTCAAGTAGCGTCCCCACCCTTAAGGGAACCTCTTTAGGACGTCACCAAGGTAGTTCCTATGGATCCTAAATAAGAAAATAAGAGTTATGGTATAACATACCTTAGTTAACTCTTTCTTCAAGGTCCATTGGGTCCACAGGGCACCCACCCTGACGCACCTAGCCTCAGTTGGGATCTGTTCCTTTCTTTTTGTATTACTGATTCTGTCTTTTATGAGTGTTTTCTTGTGTACATTGTACTTCCTACTCCACTTTCCGTCTCTTGCCGTTAGGCTTGGTTACAAACTGAATGCCTGTGGCTGGGGGGGCGGGGTATATAGGGAGGAGGCCCTATGCATGCTGGGAGCTTGTAAGCTGTTTGGTGCAGTGGATCACTCCAACTACATACCATCAAGGAAGATCCTGTGGACACTATGGACCTCGAAGAAAAAGACTTAACTAAGGTATGTTATACCATAACTCTTATTTTCATTCGATTTATGCATCGTAGAACACAATGCGACAAAACTGTTTCACAAAACTACATTGATTCATTTGATATGCAACACTTGTACAGGAGTTTATATACGAAACACAATGGAACTTGGTGTGAAAAAAAGCTGCGGCACCGCATGGGAGCACTTTGTTCAGTCTGTCACATGCAGGTATACAATTATCGCATATCAAATTAATCAATGCAGTCTCATATAAACCGGTTTTGTTGTTCAAATTATTTTGAATTTAACGGTGTGAAATTTTGTTGACTGATCACTGCCTTGATTGCGCAATAATCTGCATTCAGGTACCGATGGGCTGATGGAATTCGTTCCTTTAGCCCGCCAACTTAAGCTTCTAGTCTACTAATTTGTGTCGCTCAGTTCTTTTCACTTTGCAAATAGTCATATCCTTCCCAATGTTATCAAAACCTAGATGACAAAATTTGTAATCTTTCATACCACATTTTCAGTTAATTTCTTTCAAATAAAACATAATACATAATTTTATATATAATACATAAATTGCTCTTGTATAAATGACTACAACATAAGATAATTTATATCGTCTATGGGCAGTAGATATATAGTGAATGTGGCATCTATAGAATGTACGCTTGTGAGCAGGCCTTTTACCTCTGTCTGCTATTACCCAGTCTTGTTCTATTCCTGTTTGTTCCCAATTGTAAAGCGCAACAGAATATGCTGGCGCTATATAAGTAACTGATAATAAATAAAGAATAATGGAAATAGTATACACTGCAATTAATATACACCTCCTCTCCGAGCCAGTTTTATTTCTATGGCAGCTTATGTCCAGCTCTGCAAGCCTTTGCTCCTTCTGTGGCCAAACCGCATGTTCCTGTAATAATGGGCAACCCAGTGTTTCATTCTCGGTCAAGTTTTACAAAGAGAGTAAATACTTATTGTACAGATAGCATAATTCGGCACCCCATCACATTGCACTCTGTAAATCGAGGACAATATGCGGAGCCCTTTAAAATGGCAATTGTTTGAATTATACATCTAATACAGTAGAGATGTAAAGTGATTTCTTGCAAAACAAAATGTGTCCGTGTGTGTGTTCTCCAAAAGATCAATTTCACGGGTGCTCCACACAGCTTGTTTTACATGCAACCTGTCATTATCCTGCTCCAGGGGTATGATGGCCAACATCAGAGTCACGCTCTACTGTAGTTAACATTACTATGACAGGGTCAGTAACACAGATCCCACCCCCGTCAATAAGAGGCAGGTTTAGGTTTGGATAGCAAGAACATTGTAGAGAGTGTAGATAGTCTGCATACATCTACTGTATCTCTATGTGCATTTTTGGACACAATTATATCTGTGTTCATCATGCAAGTGGCCAATATCTGTCTCCAACCATCTTACATTGCCACCACCTGGCTACTACTTAATGCCACTTGGCTGACATTCTCTGGGAAGAAAACTGTTTAATATAAATTTAATTATAAATAGGGTTTCTATTCTTATAGGTGGCACAAAATTGTAGCATTGTATAACTGTAAACTTTCCTCAATCTTGGATGAATTATGCTGGGCATACACAGCCAGATAAAATGTCTCAGACCGACAGACATTTTATCTGGCCGGCTGGCAGCCGCAGATGTCGCCGGCATACACTGTGAGAGAAATCTCACAGTGTATAGCCCGACATCCGCGCTCCGCCCCCGGGGGAGGAGACATTTCCCTGTTCCTTCCCTAGGAAGGAACACAGGAAATGTCTCTGTCTGTCGGCCGCGCTGGGCATACACTGCCTGATGCGGCCGACAGTTACCGGGTAAATATCACATCGGACGGGCATGCCGGACAATCCTGCATGCCCGACCGAGCAATATTTAACCCTCGGTCGCCCGCACAGACGCTACAATTATCGGGGCGATCCGCCGATATCAGGCGGATCGCCCCGATAATTGTAGCGTGTATGGACAGCATTAGTTAGGTTGGTTGCCTCTAATCTGATAGGTTTTTTTATTTTACCAAAGTGAAAGTTACAATAAAATAAGCAATCCCAATATACCTTTTCTAAAAAAAACAAAATGGTAGGAAAACTTGAGTGGAATTTGCACATCCTCCTTTTAAAAACAGATCTCATGCTAAGAGCAACTTCTTCCAAATAATCCTTCCCCCAGTAGTCGAACATTGTACAAATTACTTTCAAATATCCTATTTATTTATAAAATATTATTCAAATATGTTCCACCACTGAGAATTGAGTTTTATATTGAAGCATATTGGCTGAATCTCAAAGGTCCCAGGCATATCACCCTATAGGGGTGTCAGAGGGCTATTTGTAAAATATTGCTTAGAGACAACATTAACGTACATACAGCGTAACCCTAACAGGAAAACAAACAATTGTGGGGAATACAAATAAGTGAAAAAACACAATATATTTTATATAATATACTTGTTGCATTTATTGATATTAATATATATATATTATTTTTTTTTTTTGTCTAGTTAAAGGAAACTTTAGCAAAAGTGCCACCTAATCACCTAGGAAAACCTCTCCTGAGCAAAACTTTGGGGCCATCTCATTGGGTAAGTTCAATCTTTTATGCTCACATTCTACATAAATGAAAAGTAGTGCTGCAGGCAAAAATAGGGTAAATATGGGGAAAATAGTCTTGTTCACCCACTGTTGGTCACATTTTAGAATGTCAGTGGGTTGTGAAGACAGACATGATTGGTGGGATTCAATTGTTTTGGGCTCCCGTCTAAAGTGACCGTGAGCTGTTCACTTGTTTGCGTGACCAGCCCTGGTTGCGATGGCCGCATACTCGCACCTAAGTGGACAGGATTAGCCACGTATAGTGGCTTCTCTCGTGCCATGCTCGACACTCCTACCCAGTCCCAAAGCCATACTATAGGTGGATTTCTGCTCGCACAGCTCAGGAAGGTGTGAGCAAAAATCCATGTTAAGTGCAGCTCCCCATGTGAGTAATGTTTGAAAGTTCTCTTTATAGCCAAATGCCACTCACACTTATTTGGGGCTCATAAAGATAACTATCCGCATATGCTGTAATGTATTGGTGGCCAGAATTAAACCTCTGCTGATAGATTTCCTGCATGGAAGAAGATCTGCCCCAGTACACTTCGAGTACGTGATTATATGCTCTATCATAGCTCCCTAATAGTTATTATCAAGTTGATATTTTGAAACCCAGTGACCTCTGGTTTGTAAACATCATATGGAGCAAACCGTAGATAGAGGACTCATATGAGGGTAATTAATATGGCATGAGCTAGTGGAGGAGTCAGAAATGTAATATATATATATATATATATATAACGAGGGTTTTGGGACTGACATTTTTTATCTTCAGTGAAACCTTGATTTAAAATAAAAACAAATCCCACTTCTGGATATAGGTTATTTTATTTTTAAGTAGGTGTATACACACACACCGTACCTAGCGTTATAAAATTATATTATATTAGTAAATGTTTAGCAAATCCAGCAGTCACTACCTCACAGCTGAGGAGACACTTCCAGCTCATTCCGACCTACTGTGACCACCAAAAAACCCAGTAAATAGACCTTTTGAGAGACCTTATTGAGTAGTTTACTTAGAGACTTATCTGCTCAGTTGTACAGAGGAGGCTAATGGTGATTTGAATGGCAAATGGAAAAGCACATTTACTTGTCATTACTTCCTGCTTTCCAGCAGATCGTATTTCATGTTTTTGATTTTAAAGGTTAATGCAAATGAGAAGTTTCAGCAAACTTTCCTCTGGAAAATCTGCAAGTCCTGTATATTTGCATAGTGTCATTCTCTGCAATAGTCAGTACATGCCTTTAAGTGTGGTCTATTCCAGATTTCTTTTCATGCTTCATCTGCAGCATGAATAGTAATGTCTGTGAGTTATTGTTAAGGATTTAAATTATATAAGAGATGATTTCTCTTCCCACTAGCAACTTGTCAAGGTGAATTTGTATTGCACAGTTCTAGCCTTGGGTTTCTTGAACTAGTTTTTTTTATTTGTCATTGTTTCTGTTTATAAATGCCCAACAGTAATTGTACAATAAATTGAGACCGTGTACATCTTATGTTAAATACCTGTAATCAGGGATATGTAATATAAGGTGTAATGTACCAAACAGCTTAAATTTTTATTATATTAAAACAATATTTGACTATGTTAAATGCATGAATTTACAGACTTCTTGTTCTCTCTTCTAAATAAATGTCCCTAAATAAATTGTCTGCATGGCTCCAGCTTACAGTAGTTTTATATTATGATGTAACTTGTGTATTCTTGGTTACATAACCAAGCTTGGATAGATTTTTCTTTAGACATGAAGCCAGGGCAAAGACGTCATGATGAAATATTTCTGTATCTTAACAAACTACCTAAGATTTTGTCATTAATATATTTTGTAAACATAGAATTTGACGGTAGATAAGAACCACTTTTTACCCATATAACAACCTCAACCCCATTTTATCCCTAGTTCTTTGTAACTGTATCCTTATGCCTATCCCAAAGCATGTTTAAATTGCTCTACTGTATTAGCCTCTATCACCACCTGATGGGAGCTATTCCAATTATTCTCTACTTTCTGTGAAGTCATTTTTCTTCAAATTTCCTTTGAACCTACTTCCCTCCTGTACCTTGTGAAAACCCTTCATATATTTCAAAGGTTGTCATGTCTCCCACTTCCATTCGCTGCTCCAAGTTATACATATTAAGATGTTTTAGTCTTTCAAGTTTTGTGATATAGGCCATACACCATTTCAGTTGCCTGTCTTTGTATAGTATCTAATGTATTTACATCCTTCTGGAGATATGGGTTCCAGAACTGCACACAGTATTCTAGATGAGGCTATACCACTGTCATTTGTACTTCTTTTTGCTACTGATTCCTCTCCCTATGCAACCAAGCATTTAATTTGCCTTTCTCATTGCTTTGTTACATTACTTACTTACCTTTTTAACTCACCTGAAATAATGACTCCTAGATCCCTTTCCTCCTCAGTAGTTCCATTTTAGTGCAGTTAATACTATAATTCGCCTTTTGGTTTTTGAGACCCAAGTGCATGATTTAGCATATTTTGCCATTAATCTGTAGTTGCCACACTCTTGACCTTTCCGCTAGTCTACCTAGATCATCAATCATTTGATTTACCCCTCTTGGTGGTCTACCCTTTTGCATACCTTTTGTGACATCGGCAAAAAGACTTACTTTCCCTTCAATACCATTTGCCATGTCACCAATAAAGATATTAAAAAGCACTGGTCCAAATATAGATCCCTGGGATACTCAACTAGTAGTGCACTCCATTTAATATAACTGGGGAGATTTATTATAGTGGCATGGATTGTGCCTCTATAGCTATTCTGGTTCACCTCTTTACCAAGGTGAATGATACAACTAAACCACATAATGCTCCTTCATATATCTCACCCAATGTATTCTATCCTGTAACCAAGAATCTAATACATTCAACCATCTTAGTTTGAATTCAGTTAGTTCCATTAATTAACTGGGTGAAAAAGGGTGGTCGTTTCGGGCTTTAACAACTACGGCTAATCCATTCCAGACCCTTCTTCACCCGAGACCCTTTTTAACGCCTGTATAAATTAATGCGTTAACGTAGAATCCGAGATAAATTCACGGAAATGTGTTGTCAGTTTTTGGGTGCTGCAACCCTGTCAATTTATCAGGGATTTCTTCTCGAGCCGGCTCAAAATAAAATCCATGTTAACTGCAGCCTGTGGGCTGCCTTCAGGGCTAATTGAAAACCCCAGGGGATCAATTACCATGACTAATTGATTCCCCCCCTTAAACTCGAAAGCTTGGGATTGGATGCTATTTAAATGAATCATGACACATTGATGTAATGTAAGAAATAAAGAAGTTATATTCTAAAAAAAAAAAATATGGATTGGGTATGAAATCCTGGCTGTCGGGATGCCGCTGGTCAGAATACCGACACCCGTAGGAAGTCACGGTAAGTATTTTTCTAACTCCTACCCTAACCCACCCTCCTCGGTGCCAAAGCCTAAACCTAACCTCCCCACACCCTAATATTAACACTCCCTATCCGGTGCCTAACCCTCCCCCTAATGTCTAACTCTAACAACGCACCGTAACACCCCGTTACTTACCTTCGGGATACTGGTGCCGGGATCCCCGACCTGTCAAGATTTCGGTGGCGGTATTCAGACCATAGGCATCCCACACGCCAGGATGCCGATTACAGCCCATATATAAATAAAAAGTTTCTCTGGATCTTAACTCGTTAATATCATACGGTACCTTATCAGACAGAGTTTCTGAAAAACTCCAGTGTTGTGATGTGAGTGTATGGTGAATAAACCTACTTACAAGGCTCCAGATCTCATTCCAGCCACACTTGGAGAAATCCTCAGCCGATCAGCATCTCATCAAAGTCTGTTGCATACCATCACAACATATAGTCCCATACATTTTCTCTGGATCACCTCAATATATATATATAGTGACACCTGAATTGGTTTGCAGTTCAAGCCGTGCTGTCCTTTGTTTAATCCTGGTTGTCTTTGATTTCCAGCATAGAAGCTGCCAGCAGCAATTCCAGATATCACACAGTAGTGAGGCTATCCCTGCTGTGTGATATTTGGAATTGCTGTTAGTTAGTTCTGTGCTGGAAATCATAGACAACCAGCTGATTACAGAGTTACCTTGGATTTAGTTGTGTTAAGCAGGGAGTGTAGTAGTCTGGAAATACCTGGAGTGAAATCATTATGGCAGAGAGGTCACATATGCAGGGAGCAGCAGCAATGCATTTCGCCCCCCTTTTTCAAGCTGAATTGATGTAATGTAATTTGTGTTCAATCTTTCAAACAGTTTAACTCCTTCAGTGCAAACGACAAGTCAGACCTCAAACGTGGTAACAATAAGTGGGACTCGTCCTCAGAACTGTAGATTATCAAAAAGGAGAAAAGCTGTTCTAAAAGTGTGGTGGGGCTTGACCACTAAACTTGCACAATTGCATAGGATGCGACTGTAGCCAGCTGGACTTTTACTGAGATGGTCGTCTCTCATTCGACATTCTCTACTGCGCTCTGCGAGATGGAGTAATGCCACAAGAAGGGGGGGAGGGGGTAATGCCACTGGTGGTGGGGTGGTCTATTGACACTGGGGTGGACGGCAGTGCCCCACAAAAAGTTTATTGGCCTTAGGTGGGTCTGTGGGCTGTTGTGCCACTGGGGATTTATCACTTGGGGTAATGCTACTGGGGATCTTCTGAGAGATCTATTGACACTATGGTGTGGGACGTAATATCACAATAGTTGCCTATTGTCACAGGGCATTTTTGTTTTAATATTTGAATACAATTTTACAAATATGTTCTAAACTTTAGCCAGTTGTGGATGATAACATCATCTCAATGGAATCACGTTGCACTGTAGACCATTGTATAGACAAAGTAATGGAGAGAATACTAAAATCTCCCTATCACTGCAATCTGCTTTCAAACGATGTGGCCCTTATTTACTACTTTTAGGTGATCATATGTAATTAGGGCAGCACAGATGGTTTAATGGTTAGAACTACTGCCTTACAGCACTGAGGTCGTGAGTTCAATTCCCACTACGGCCCTAAAGGTGCCCCCACACACAGCGATTTTTTTTTTTTTCCCGATCTGGACGATTCCGACACGTTGGAACAACAGATCGGGTGAAAAATGCCCAAATCGTGAGACCCCACTCACGATGCGATGCGCGTCCCTGCAGGTCGAACATCGCATCTTCAGATCTGCCATGCAGTACGGCAGATCTGACGATCTAGACACAAATGCACTGTTAAAAACTCTGGCTTCAGGAGATCGGATTAAGATTGGACAGCATATCGTATGCATATCGTGTTCAGAGCTGCCGTGGAGAGTTTAAAGGGTAATTGGACACACAGTCTGATCGTGAGTACATCGGTATGTGTGTGGGCATCTTAACTGTGTGGAGTTTGTATATTCTTCCTGTGCTTGCATGGGATTCCTCCGGGTACTCTGGTTTCCTCCCACACTCCAAAAATATACTGGTAGGTTAATTGGATCCGATTATAAGCTCCTCTGGGCCAGGGACTGATGTGTATGGCCAAATATTCTCTGTAAAGCGCTGCTGAATATGTGAGCTATATAAATAACTGGTAATAAATACATAAATTACCAGGAAATACCCTCTACACCACAGATTAGGATTTATGCAGGGTTTTGGAACACCCATTCTGGGGGTAATGTTATAGGGTCTGATATCACAGAACCGTATTTCAACGAGTTTGCGGCTAAATTTAAAGCGCCAATCTGTTGCAAAGAATTTAAAACTGCCGCTTTATATGTAGCGTCACACTTGTCAAAATCCTGTGTGTTCCTTTGTTTCGAAACCTGTTACATCACTCCCTCCAAGAAAATCATTGGCACCCTCATTTGACAGACTGTAGTCCCCTCTTTAAACAGTGTTGTCTCCTTAGTACCTATTGTTTTATCACCAATAACACCCTGCACAGCAGAAAATATACAATGGTATGCTCTGTAGAACTATCATATTATCCTTACACCTTTTCCGCATTTCATTTATTTAGTTAAAAAAAAATTAAAATACTGCCATCTTATTCTGAAAACATAAGTGTAAACTCCGTTCGTTTGTTTTGGAGCTGATGATTAATGCTGAAGCAGAAATCAAGGCATTTATTGGTGGTGGTTAGAAATGTAAAAAAAAATAAAAAAAAGTACATCCATAGTCAATGGCCAGAAGTGTTAAGACCAGTGTGCGATGCTGATCAGCTGGGTAAAGCGGCATTGGGGTTAACTCCACACATTCACCAAATACTATAGTGTATATTTTAAGGATTTCAAGCGAGAGGCCTTGAATTACAGAAAACTGCTACACTGGATAATGAAATAAATTATCACCTAAAGAAAACGAACTAGAAGAGTTGTCAATATCCAATAAAAACCATATTATACTTATGGGTCCCTGATATAATTTACATAATCTAAGGTAATTCTTCAAGTGAGAAAAGTAAATGTTCCGTAAAATAGGGAAATGTATTGTATAGCCATTCCATATAATATTGCCATTTAAAGTTATGTCCAAAGTATATTAAGTCCATAACTCTGTTAACATACAGTCAGATGGATAAATATTGGGACATTGACAGAATTTTCATATTTTGGCCTCTATTCACCACCACAATGGTTTTGAAATGAAACAAACAAGATGTGCTTTAACTGCAGACTTTCAGATTTAATTTGAGGGTAATTACATCCAAATCGGGTGAACGGTGTAGGAATTACAACGGTTTCTATATGTGCGTCCCACTTTTTAAGGGGCCAAAAGTAATGGGACTATCAACTCAAAAGCTATTTCATGGACAAGTGTGTTCTATTCCCTCGTTATTTCATTATCAATTAAGCAGGTAAAAGGTCTGGAGTTGATTCTAGGTGTGACATTTGCATTTGGAATCAGTTGCTGTCGACTCAATATGAGATCCAAAGAGCTGTCACTATCAGTGAAGCAAGCCATCATTAGGCTGAAAAATCAAAACAAACCCATCAGAGAGATAGCATTTCACAGCAAAGGGAAATGGCTGCATTTCACACTGCCCCTTGAACACTAATTTACCTTTATTGTTTTGTCCCTCCTCATTGACTCTCTTCAAGCCCCTTCTGTAGGTGTTGTGTAAATCCTTCATGTTCCCTGAACGGTTAGTGCAATATTCCTTTAGCTTCAATGAGAAATTCCTAATTTCTGTTCTAGTTGCGGTTTCCATAAATTGATTACAGTTAAATAAAATTTAAAAAATATTTATTTTTTTCACTCAGGAGAAAATTGAAGCAATCAATCAAGCCATAACTAATGAATATGAAGTCCGTAGAAAAATGTTAATTAAACGTCTGGATGTGACTGTACAATCATTTGGTTGGTCAGACCGAGCAAAGGTAAAGCACAGTTTGCAATATGTATACTACAGTTTCTAATGGGCAGTTCACTTCCTCATTTAAAGAAAGGACTTTACTGCTAATTCATGGTTTTTCTGGGGTTGATTACCATGAGAAGCGGCATGAAATGCATTTTACAGTGCAGAATTGTGGGTGCCTGTAATCTGGGTGATACAGTTCAACCCCTTATGTATAACTCCACATTGTTTAGACTAAAAGAGCTACTGGTAGCATTATTGTAAGTTTGTGCCATCATCTTACTGTCCTATTTGATTTAAGGAGAAAGGCTAAAATAATTCAAAGTTGGCATCAAAGCAAAAAAAATAAAAAGAAATTTAGAAGCAGCTTTGCACCTGAACAAGCCATGATGCAATGCAAGGGGTGCAGATACATCTGGTTTTATTCTTTTTGCATGCAGGGTAAATACTGATTAATTTTGCATGTAGCCCACAAATCCTGGGCAGCTTTATGTTTGCACTTTATGTTTAGAGTTCAGCTAGGACATGGCCCTCCAAAATGTAAATAGTTTGCATGTGTTGGGTAACAAATTGAAATCTGAAATTCTGCTCCTACAATAAAGTGAGTTGGTGATCGCATAGAACTCATTTAAAATTAAACTGGTCCCAACCTCAAAAAACACAATATCCCAGTCTACCGGGAAAACGGTGTAACGTTAGCAATGCATCCTGATAAGGTTATTGTTTCGGATGCTACTAAGCCACATATTTTTATGGTCACTTAACAGCTTTAATGTGTTGTGATCGGAATAAAGTCGTAGTACCGACAATATGGATGCCAGCACTTAGAATACTAAAGCCGGCCACACATCTACAGATTATCTGTCCAACCAGCCAACTTGTTGATTGGTTGGAATGAAAATCTGGTAAGGAATGAAAGCAAATGACAATCAGCAATTTGCTCCCAAACGCCGGAAAATGGACAAAAACTGTTGTTTGAACAAATTGTTTAGATCAAACATTTAACAAACTTGTCTGACAACCATTTTCATCTGTTTTCTGGCATTTAGGAGCAAATTGCTGATCATCAGTTACTCCCATACCTTACCAGATTTTCATTCCAACAAATCAACTAGTTGGCTGGTTGGATGCAAGTTGGTCTAGTGTGTGGCCAGCTTTACACTAAGGGGAGAGGGTTAGATTTAGGGTGCGGACAGGGGGGGGGGGGGGTGGAGGTTAGGTTTAGGCACGTGGGGGGGGGTTAGGTTTAAAAAGCAGGGAGAAAGGGTTGTGGGTAGTGAGGGGTAGGGTCAGGATACTGACCGACAGGTGTTGGTATCATAACCCTGTCGGGATGCCGGCGTCTGCATTCTGATCGCCTGGATCCCAAGCGCCGGCATCCCGTACCCAACCCTTGTGATCAACACTTTTGAAGTGTGTGCTTGTTAATAGTCTATGCTAGGGATCTACAATGTAAATTTCCCTATGTTATCTGTGTCAAAGTAAAATTAAAAGCTCATCTAGGACCCTTATTAAATGAATTGGTTTTACAAACCAATGTTCGTTATTTCATTTGTCATTGCCGTTGAATTACTACAGTATGTAAAAGTAAAAAAAAATTAAAATGGGCATATTTTCGGGGTTACCTCCATAAGACAAGTACCTCTGTTTTAGGTTAATATATATAGGCTTGTGGAATTACCGTTTGCCAAGATAAATTGACATATTAGTAAACTCAAATTAGTAGTTTTTATTAGATTTACTTTAAACTACAGCAGAGCATTATTTTCATACTTAAGCAGCTATATTTTGCGATATGTTTGCCACAGACTCACTGACTGTTTCATGCACTAATGCTAAAGTAAATGTCTAGCATTGTCGTTTTGCAGTCATTCAGTTACACTGCGGAGATAGTTAATGACTATTCACAAAACACTTTCTTGCCAATAGAGGGCAGTAGTGAATGTAAAATACACAGCCCAAAGTAAAACATTTTTAGTTTGTTATATTTTGTTTTTGCTTCCGAGGACAATGCATCACACACACATAAATAAGTTTGAATATGAGGAGTCTAAAAGTATGTAACAGTTCTGATGATAAATCATTCTTTGTTTGCATTATTTAATGTGTTTCTGATTCAATTTTAAACAGAATCAGTCTGACAAACTGGGTAAAGTTTACCAGCCAAAACGTGCGGCCTTAGCGGGTAAAGGTTCCATTTGTGTTGCACACCTATTGGCAGCCCGTCACGATCTGTCCAAAATCTTGCGGACTAGCAGTGGTTCAATCCGGGAGAAAACTGCTTGTGCCATTAATAAGGTAAGTAGTGCATACAGCAATCAAAGCATTTGGAGTTAAGTCATCAAGGATCAATAATTTAATTTTCAGTGGTGAATTTCTGAAGATTTTTTATTTATTTTTTTTTATTTAAATCTTCACTGCATAATTTAGATTGGGACTTTATATTGCAATAAAGTTCCAGATAAATATCTGAACTTTCATCTAATTTACTATTATGTTCTAAAATAAACAGGGTCAGTTCATGATCCTGTTGGAGAGATTTATATTTTAAGGACATATCAATTTCATTTTATTGTTTTTAGAATAAACTACTTTTCACTTTTGTGCCCCTATATTCTGGGATTCTCTCTGTGCTATTAGTAGCCCTGAAGAAATACTGCCTCCAGATAGTAAGATCTGATCTCCCCCAAACCTCTATCCACCATTGTTGCGTCCTATTTTGCAGTTCTTATTCCCTTTTGTGGCATCCTAGTTTTAACAGGGTTTCCCAAAGGTCAGAGGAAAGGATGCCTAAAGGCAAGATCTACACCAAGGGTCTGATTAAATTACCAGTAAAGTTCCGGCACAGCCTTGTGTGCTATTGCATTGCGGGGTTTATGGCCAGGGAAACGTCCTTGTTTCAGCTTGCGTGAGGTCCCAATGAAATTAAATGGCCCCTAAATGTACTGTACATGGCAAAGTGTATTTAGTTGTCTTTCAGAATTATATTTGGTGGAATGTTTGTTCATTTTTATATCTGAATACATTTTTATTCTATGGTGTGGGAATATGTAAGGTTTTATTACTTTAATTCCCTGCTCTTTTACCCTTTAGAGTAAGTTTGTAATTTGCTCTATGGCCATTATTACTCCGCCTTTCACTCTCAAGAATAAATGGAAACATTTTCCGCACTAATCAAATATGAAATGGCAACCAAAACATTGCTTTTATTATTACGGTTTCCCCAGACATCCTGCAGGCTGGCATTTAACGTGTGAATTGATTTTTCTATGAAATAATGAAATTCCCAGCTGCTAACTTAGACATTTTAATTAAGATCTAAGAAACGCTCTTCCTATTGTGAAATTGTTTCCTGTGTTTGTAGAGGTGGTGCCTAAAAGAATATAGTTATGTCCGTTTCATATATCCTCTTCTAGAATGTGTTGGGCTCTGGAATATCAAGATATTTTATTTTATTTTATTGGCACTCATGAAAACTTCACTCACTATGCACCTATTTGACTTTTTAAACTAATTTTAATATGTTTACTCTGTATTTGCTGACCAGGAACTGACATAAGTTGGCTGAAAATTTTTTTTTTTAGAAGTAATGGCAGTATGACTTAATGGTTTCTAATAGATACATATTTAGTGGCACAGTACTATGCAGAGGTTTACAGTTGAGTAAAAACTGTAATAACACTAGGCTGAGTAGACGAGCGATGACTATTACCCTATCTCAAAGATAATTTGATAATCTTTTGATTCTTTTATGGCTAGACATTGCTAATGCTCTCTGTAGGTGTATATAGGCATTTTATTGAATAGATATCATCTAACAGATAACCTGAGCTTTATATGTTTCTTACATTTGCCTTTTTGCAAAATCTATTCTGTGATGATTAAGTAGACTATTATGTAATTCTATTCAGTTGTACAGTCTGTCAGGTCTGCTTTTCTATTGTTCTCTAAGAAGGCTGTACAATTTATATAAGCAATATATCTTTTTATTGCAGGTGTTAATGGGTAGAGTTCCTGACAGAGGTGGCAGACCCAATGAAATAGAACCTCCTCCACCAGAGATGCCTCCTTGGCAGAAGAGACAAGATGGCCCACCACAAGGTGGTGGTAGAGGCGGAGGACGGGGTGGATATGAACAGTCATACAGTGGTCGAGGTGGATATGAACAAGGTGGTGGTGGTCGAGGAGGTGGCCGTGGGAACTATGATCAAGGCAGCAGAGGTGGCAGAGGAAGCAAAATTCAAGGAGGCTGGACAGATGGTGGTGGCAGCAGTTCTGGTGGACACTATCAAGATGGTGGTTATAGAGATTCTGGAGTTCAAACTGGGGGCTATCAAGGTGGTGGATATCAAGGAGGTGGTGGATACCAGGGTGGTGGTAGTGGATACCAAGGTGGTGGTGGATACCAAGGTGGGGGCTATGGTGGCTACCAAGGTTCATCCTACTCTGGAAGTGGATACCAGGGTGGAGGCTACCAACAAGACAACAGATACCAAGATGGTGGCCATCAGAATGACCGAGGAGGTAGCCGTGGAGGCAGTAGAGGAGGTCGAGGTGGCCGTGGTGGAAGAGGAGGACAAGGTGGTTGGGGCGGCCGTGGAGCACAGAGCTATAACCAAGGTGGTCAATTTGAGCAGCATTTTCAACATGGAGGGTATCAATATAATCAGTCTGGTTTTGGACAAGGGAGACACTACACCAGTTGAGATTATTTCAGCAGCAGTTTCAGTAGAGCTCAGGCAATACAAATGACAACCTAATCAGAAAAATAGTTTTTCTTCTTTCTTTTTTTACCCCCACATCTTTGAGTGCTAAAACCTAGCCTGATGCATGTGTGGACTTGAGCAATAAAAATGTATTCCCACAATTGCTTTTCTTCAGAAATGCTATTTGCTGTGGTAACCTTTTATTCTATATACACACCTTTCATACAATGCAGCTTTCTGTCTGGTTTCATCAGTGACAAGGGTAGTAGAAATGCACTGTTTTAATAATGGAATTTGTCTACTGCTCAACTGATGATTGTGGTAATCTAGCCATTTTACTCACTTATAAGCAGGAAGTCTTGCATACCTGCAATACCCTAAGTAGCTAACAAACTCTTTGCAACATCAGAGGTAGGATACTATGTGGGACAGAGTTTCATTGGTCTGTTCTGTAATAAAAGTGGACTTGTACCCCAGTGATTTGCTGTATTCTCATAGCTGCTGCCCCACAGTATGGCTGTTAACAATTAATGACAACTAGTAGTGCTCTAGCAGAGGTGGATAGGAGCAGTAGAAGTGTGCTTCTACATTATACTGCATTGGCTTAAAGGAAAAATATCAAGATATATACTGTAGGTATTTAATGTTTTATTTTACTTCATTACAAACCTATATTACTTGCTGTTGATGATGATCCTTTTTTGTTTTGGTAAACTTTAACTTTGCAGTTGCTCTGGATGACTGGAATTTGAATTGTATGGTCATCAGAGTTAAGAATAGTCAAAATAATATACCCTCCCCCCAATGAAGTAAAATTAAACATTCATATCATGTTAAGTGTTGTCTTGATGATGATTTTTTCCTTTTATATCTAAAAATATATGTTTGCAGTATTATTGCAATTAAAACAGTCCATTAATAATGCTGCCTAAGCTAATTTTTTAAGTGATTTATTTTTAACTAAAGGTTATATTGAAAATAAGGAAGTTACTACTGGAATCTGTTTGCCCTACTAGGTTACTATAGTTTTTTTTTTTTGTTTTTTTTAAATGAACAGAACACTGTTTTCATGCAAGTAGAATTTCTAAATTCCACATTAAATGAAAAAAATATCCCGTTGTTACTGAACTTAGTTCTCTAGCAGTGTCTGGCTATAATAGCGTTATGGGAGTTTTAGTCCTCTCTATAATACAGAATAGACACGGCTTATAGAAAGTATGTGTTAATATAGTGTTTTCTTTTCTCATCTTTCTATTGCCTGTAGAATCAAATAAGTTGATTTTTAGTTTTTTTTTCAATGCACTCATTACTTTCCTGATGGGGTAAATATTATTACATGAGCTCTACTGTAGTCTGTAAGACAGTTTAGTTTGTCTTAAAAACGTACTATGTTCAGCCATAGAGGTCATATCTGTGATCATCAGTTTACGACTTTAAACTTTAAGTGCAGTTACCACACACTAAACTTTAATTTACACACCAATAACAATATTTTCTGATAATGTGGTCTAAAATTACTTGAAAATAGCTTAGTAGACTTTCTTCCTTTTTAAGCTGTTGCAGTCTCATACCACACAGTCAAGCTGATTGGATTTTTTTTTCCCCAATAAAGACATGCACTACTTCTTGGGCAAAGGAGGTCTATGCTCAAAAATATTCTTTACGTATGCTGCAGAAAACCAAGCCTGTGTGGGTTTGTGTTGTTTATTAAGCCTTTAATAAGAGCCACACAATGATTTTTGTTGGATTTACTTTGTACATAAACATTGTTAAGCTGTGAAAGAAGCCAGTTGAAGGTATGCTGTTAGTATGAAAGGTGAAATAAAGTTGCTGAATGATTACTGTCTTATTTACTGGTTTCTATTCACTTTTTTTATTTCCACGTAGAAATATGTTGGCATTTATTAATCCAATAGAAACATTTGATTTTCTGAGTCTGTTGGATACTTAGGGCTGCAGGGTCTTTGCTAGATTGAAGGCTATGGTGGGAATTATGTTAAGGCTAAGGGGTAAATCCAATTAGGTGCGAGTTGCTGTTTTCTCCTATTTTGCCTAGCGAATTCATTTTGCAATCCAATTAGCAAATCGCACTGTCAGTCCAAGTGAATTTGCAGAGATGGAAAGGAAAAGCTTTATTTTAAGGTTAAAATGTCGGGACACAGTGTTGAACCTCTTAGACACCCCCCTAATGACTAGGCAACTGGAAGTTTCCAATTAGCTTAATTAGTCCACAAATTACATGTTATTTTTTGGGGTTAAAAATGGCCTCAAATTACCCCAAAATCAACTTTTTCGTTCGTTTAGTCCACTCAAATTTATTTTATTTTTTTTATTAAAAAATAATTTTTTTTGTTTTTTTTTTTTTTACAATTTTTTTCAAAGTACCTCAAAAAAATCTTAGTTTTTTTTTTATTTATTTTATATTTGTTTTTGCTTTAAAAGCACATCAGCCATTTGATACTATTAAAAAAACTTCAGTACATTCCTAATGCCCACAAACAGTCTTCTAATATAATCCTGCTAATGAAATTATCAATTTTGGGGGACCTAGGATGGTCTCACCACTTTCTCATGCACTTCTCTTGCAACGCATTTGGCAGTCAATTTGCAAACCTCTGCTGCGAGTACCACAAATAGGCACATTTAATTGGATTGGAGAATTCTCAGGTGTGAAGTCGGTGAGTTTCATGAAACAAACTCACAATTCACACCTAATTTGGTTGACCCCTAAATGTGATTAATGCTAAAGCTGGGAAAAGACGTGGTAGCTGAATGTTGCGTTAGAGTTGGAGTCTGTAGGGGAGGTGGGCTGAAGCATAAATAGTGGCATACATGATGTCGGCAAAAGCCAGGACCCGGAAGATATTGCTGCAGCTGCCTGGAGCAGGTAAGTCAGTGCTTGGCCACCTTGGTCGACATGTTTACTTTCTAACATTTTCTCATTCTACCTGATGAATGTTGACATACCCAATTCCTACAGTTAACAAGGAGAGGGCAGACATATTCAATCATTGCAGTGGGATACAGGTTTAGAGGTACAGTTTGAGGCAGTATTTGTAATGTGATATGTAGTCCAAATGTGGAGGCCTTGTAGGTAATATATATAAATGAAGCTTAATGACAGTGTTTGCAGGTCAGGAAAATATGAGGTGTCTCGCATACTGTACCATCAATTGAAAATATATTTCTGCTTCTTCTGCCACTTTAGTGAGCTTTAGTAATTTGAGTTTTTTTGCCACATCAGATACAGGTTGAGTCTCCCATATCCGTAATTCTATTAACCGAAATATTCCAAAAACCGATGTTTTTTTGGGCAGCCGTGACGTCATGACGTGACCTGGTGTCATGACGTCACAGATCAATGACCAATCATTAGCGGCGTGGGCATGGTCTATATGTCGCGCTCCCCCCACTGCAGCGTAAGCCAGGCATTTCGTGACACCCGCTGGACTCCCCCGCAGCACCTGATGTACCCTATTGCAGGACCTACCCCCGCCGCACATGCCGGGCCTCACGTGACACCTGCTGGACTTCGCCCGACACCCGCCGGATCACTCACGACATCCACCGGACACCCCAGCAGCACACACCAGGCCTGTGACACCTGCCGGACCCCTCCGCTGCACAAGCCAGGCCTCCTATGACATCTCCTGGACCCCCCTGCAAGGTATTCTATTAACCAAAATTATCCGAAATGCTCCCGGTCCCGAGCATTTCGGATATGGGAGACTCAACCTGTATATACATATTTTTCTTACAAATAAGTGTGTAGTACTGTAACAGTTTTTACAAAAATCTGTTTCATAGATATAACATGTTCTAATATGTATTGCAGCTACTATGTGATGCAGAAATTGAAGACTCATTATATTTCTGGATCAAGGATGTTCTTACCTAACCTGCTGCCTGGGCAATAACTGCTGCCCTTTGTCCTTTCTATAAACTGCTATACACATTTGTGTGGACTTCAGCAGTGTCATTTTAGGAGGTTTTTTTTTTTGGTAAACTTTATTTTAAGGACCCTGCATAACATCAATGAGAATAACAAAAAAAAAAGTTACAAAGGAGGACGATGCATAAGAATCGATCAAAACCACATTATGGACTTCGTTACAAAGTACAGTGATTTTAACATTGTCCTACAATACTACAAACAGCAAAAATCTCTGTAATAAAAGTTAAAGTAATGCATCCATAAACATACCACAGAGTAAGGGTATTCGAATCAGGAAAGAACAATAGTAAGACAGAAGAAAGTTATCAAGGATGGACTCCCAGCATACAGTAGTTGATGTATGGAAAGTAAACCAAGGGCACTATATCTGATACTGTATGTAGAAGAATATGATTTAAAAGGGAGGCTATAATCTCCATAGATAAAATGTACCATAACTGGTTAACAAGGACAGAGTAAGTGGGAGGGTGAGGGGATTTCCATTGTTTGACTATTAGGAGTTTAAAAGCGTTACATGTGTAATCAATTTGTTGTCCTATTTAGACACTGAACGCAAGGGCCCCTGCAGGAGAAGCACTAGCTGATCCTTAGGAGCAGTGCAGGAGGTGACCGGTGACATTGGATTAACTGCCAGCGTCCAAAACTGCTGGATCACCGCATTGCATTCTCACCAGATATGGAAGAAAAGCCCACAATATTGCAGTTTTGCCAACACTGGTTAGAAGAATTTGGGTACAAATGGTGTACCTTATCAGGGGTCATGTACATCGAGTATATACTTTGTAAAATGTTTCCCTGATGTTGACACTGGGGGATGCTTTAGCAATCTGTTGACGTACGTGAGACCAGTGGGCATAGGCCGAGGCTGGTCTGTGAATACCAAGGGAGAAAATCTACTCCTAGGGGGATAGAGCATATCAACCCATTTCTGTATGCCAGGAGGAGATCCATGAGATAACATAACTCCATTGTGTGGCATAATAGTAATTCTGTAATAGGGGGAGACCCAGACCACCATTAACTATGTTTGGACAAGGTCAGATGGCTTAATCGTGGATTTTACCCCACCAAATGAATTTATCAAATAGAGATTGCAAGGATTGCAAAACATGCCGGGACCCGAACGGGAAGTGTTAGAAAAAGATACAAAATTTTAGGAAGTGCGCTCATTTTTATGGCGTTCAGTCTACCTATCCAGGAGATATACTGTGAGGACCAGGCCGATATGTCCTGCTGTAACCTTCGAAGAAGGGGTGGTATAATTTGCATAGTACAAATGGGAATATTGTTTGGTGATATAATCCCCTAATTAATGAATCTGCATAGGATGGCATTGAAATTTGTATGTGGATTCCTCCCTTATCCTTATAGTATATGCAGGGAGAGTGCCTGTGATTTGCAATTGTTAACCTTGTAATCAGAAAGCACACCGAATTGTCCCAATTCCTGAAACAAGGATGGGAGAGACACAGTCAGATTGGTCAAAAGAAGAAGTATGTCGTCCGCAAATAGTGATACTTTATACTGGTGACTTCCTAAGGGTACAGAAATGTCAGTATTCGCTCTAATGCGTGCAGCTAATGGCTCAATACATAATGCGAAAAGCAGGGATGAGACTGGGCATCCCTGCCGAGTCCCATTACCCAACCTGAACATCTCGGAACAAATACCATTAGAAGTGATCATGGAGGAAGGATTTTGATAAATCGATCGGACAGCATGCAAAAATCGGTCACAAAAACCAAACTCTTCATGGGTGGAGAACCGGAAGGACCAGGAGACCCGGTCGAATGCCTTCTAAGCATCGAGCGCTATTACCACCGAAGGTAATTTGGAATGATTACTTCAGTGGATCAGATTGATGGTTCTACGTGTATTGTCCAGCACTTGGCGATGTGGGACAAAACCTACCTGATCTGGATCAATCAGAGTGGGTAAAAGCACATTGTCTATTCGCCAAAATATTTGCAAACAATTTGATGTCAGTATTCAAAAGAGAAATGGACCTAAACTGAGCATAATGTATGATCCTTGTCCAGTTTAGGGATGTAATGTAAAGAGAGAGAGAGCCAGAGGTTGTATGCGATGGGCACATAAGGAGAATATAAAGTATAATAAAATGTAACCTTTATTGGTATTAGACTAAAATTATGCCAATCTGTGGGAACTATACAGTGAAATATGAATCCTTGGAATAAATCAAATTCTAACCGTGCATGTGGTAAGGAATTTAGATTGTAAGCTCCACTAGGGCAGGGACTGATGTGAATTGACAAATCTGTAAAGCGCTGCGGAATATGTATGCGCTATATCAGGGGTGGCCAACCCGCGGCTCTTGAGCCGCACGTTGCTCTTTTGAGTTTCCGATGCGGCTCCCAGCTCAGGAGACCCCCACTAGTACAGGAAATGCTGGTCTCTGAAGCAATCAGAGACTAAAGAAGCCTCTGATCTCTTCAGAGGCCAGCGTTCCCAGTAATACAGTGCGCAGGTGCCGTCATGACGTCATCTGCGTTGTGAGGAGCCCGCGCGCCTACTGGATTCAGTTAGATCCAGCAGGCACCAGCGACGGTGGGATTCGGGAACCATGACAGCGTTGATCGGTGCCAGCATGAAGACAGGTAAGTTTCTTCATAGGGAGGGGGAGATAGTACTGGGGGCACCAACTTAGGGGGCACGACTACAGGGAGCATTGCAGAAGGGGCACAACTACTGGGGACATTGCATAATGTGCACAGCTACAGGGGGTTTTGCATAAGAGCCACAACTACACTGGGCACAGCATAATGGGCACTGGCTTTCTCAATGTATTTTATGTGGTTCTGGATTTCAATATATATTTTATTTGGATGTGTATTTTATGTGGACCTGGCTTATTTCTGTGTATTTTATGTGAACGTGGCTATTTCAGTGTTTTCTATATTGCTCTGGCTTTTTCTTTGACTTCAACAGTGAAAATACACAATTACATATTGTTCCCAATACAATTTTTTCAATGTGCTGGGCTCGCCGCCAGCGTGACTAGAAATGGGGGTGTGACACAATGTCATGCTCCTGCGAATGTCATACCAAAGGCGTGTGCACAAAAATGTGGCACGACCTTGACAGCTAGTTCCCCCCCCGATTTTGCACACGCGCCTTTGGCGCACGCATGCGATCGGCTCTTCAACTTGACCACAGATATTTTTTGTCTCTGACTGGTTGGCCACCCCTGCGCTATATCAATAACTGGTAATAAAAAAAATAACCATTGACTGAAGAGGTAGTGTCCCATTGGAAATCTCTTGTTTATTGCGAAATCAGGATCATGACCTTCATCAATATACAGGGAATCTGTACTTGCTCTGTCACATTAACACATAGGGCCGTATTCAATTGCTGGCGAAAAGTTCTCGCCGGTGACAGCATGTCACCAGGCGAGAACTTTTCCCCATATTCAATACCAAAGACTTTTTGCCGGTGCGAAAAGTCTGCGCCTGGTATACAGCAGGAAAAATTTGCCTCTGAAAGGAGGCAGAATTGGGGGCTTAGGGTGCAAAGTTACGGCAACACCCATGCAGCCTTGGGACAGTCCCCCAACAGTAAACTGCATCTAAAACAGTTGGAAAAATACTTTAGAACACCCCAAAAAAGTACTTTAGTTTTTTGGACGAAAAAGTTCAAAATTGGGGGACAAACTTAAAAAAAAACCTTGCTAAATAGAATCAGGGGGGTCCCCCAACTATGCCCCAGGTGGTTTTATTACTGCAGGTGTTTGCTGAAGGTGCATTTTTTTTACGTTTTTTTAAAACATTACTTTAACGAATTTAAACCGCTTGCAACCATTTTCATGTACTCCAAATTTGCTGGCACTACTTTTGCATTTAGCATTATTTTTTGCTAAAAATATTCTTCACCACTTGTGCAAAGACGCTAAATGGCACCAATTGAGAACATTTAAGCACCCCAAATACCTTCAACAGGGCTATTTGGGGGTATCCATAGTGATCCCCCGTGTCTTCATCTTTAGGGGGGTGTCAGGCTGATTTCCCCAAATCTGACAGCACTTTTCGCCTGTTTGAGTTTCGCCGTGACGCGTTTTCGCGTCCTTCGGAATTGAATGGGGCGAATAGCAGTAACGAGTGCGATACTTTTCCAGAGGCAAAACTAGTGATGACGGCTGAAAGTACGCCATGCGAAAAGTCCGGGACCTTTCGCCGGCAATTGAATACGGGCCATAGTGTTCATAGAATTGGAGTCGTTATACCAATCACAGTACAATGCAGTATGTAATTCATATTGCTGCACTGAATTTGTAGGTGTTTCCAAAATGGCTATTAATTAATAACATGATAGCAATGTAGTATTGATTACTGTTACCAGCAGAACACAACTATTGCAAGTACACCAAAGTAATAGATGAAAAATGTTGATTTATTTATTTTATTAATATCATGTTTGGTCAGGATTCAAATAACCACCTACTGTATATGTATATGTTGTCACAGCACAAGTGTGAATTTATTTATGACGGCACTATAAACTTCTTTTCACAATGCAAGTATATTATTTCACTTCAAGATAATAGCAATCATCTAGGGACTGTTTCTAGTGCAGTGTTCAATAAAAATGATATATGCAAAGATTCCTATGCTGCCACACGATAGAGTTGCCGTGCTGTGCTGCTATCACTCTGCTAGCTGATTCTCAAGTGGCTCACATCCCCTTTGCAGGGAATCGGCGTTTTCTCTATCACTTCAATCTCTTTACATTATATTACTCTTTCCTTTTATGATCAAGTTTAGGGATGACAATAATGTTAGACCTGGTAGAGTCAGGATGAAAATAGGATCCTTTATAATATGGGGTTAAATTATTTTGGTGAGATAGGGAATTAAATGGAATGCAAAAGATTTATAGTAAATCATAAGAAATCCATCTGGGCCCGAGGCTTTCAATGGCTTCTGAGATTTAAGAGCCAGAGTGACTTCTTCTAACGAAATATCCCTACTTAAACTAAGTGCAGTATGGGTGCTGATAGTTTGAAGATCTCAGGACTATAGATATTCTCTGCATAGCCGCATTAGAGGGGTCAGAGGATGTAGAAAGATTATACAATGCTTCATAATAGACTTTAAATGTTTGGTTGATAACTCTAGGGCCGTGGCCATCTTTCATGGAGACTATAGCATGAGCTGCGCGTTTAGCCATCAATTTAGAAGCTAACAAGGCATCCAAGACATCGAAGATTTTTTTTCAGCCAGGATATTATGTAGTTCACTTCTAGCCTTATCGAGTTGCTTCAGTGTTGATGCCGAGTGAGTGCGTTTATGATCTATTTCAAGCTGCCTAATTTGAGCAGTCAGAGACAACACTGCAGCAAATTGTTTTTTCTTACGATGGGTGGCATATCGAATAATCTCCCCTCTGATTACTGCCTTGTGATCCTCCCACACCACACGGTCTTGGAACTAGAGGAACAAGAAAGATGAGGAGATCTACCAGAATGGTCTTGGTCCTGTGAAAGTATTGTATTAAAGTCTCCCCCTAATATATCTTCCCCGTGATAGAAATTATGAAGTTCTAAAAAATGGAAAAAAAGACTGGCCTGAGTTAGGTGCATATACATATTTTCCACTAAGCTGACCTTTTAGAAAAAGTTATCAGCCGTTCTCATCCGAGCGTGTGTCAAGTAGTGTAAAAGGTACAGAATTACGAATTAAAATCGCCACCCCGCCGCGCTTTGATCTATGATTTGAGTAGAAAACTGTTGAAAAACGAGTGATTAGCGAGGGATGGTCTCTCTTTTTGAAGTGCATCTCCTGGGTTATTATGGACTCGCAGGTTGTTGCGACGTTCTCGGTTTTCAAGATCCTCATTCTTTTAGAGTTCACGGCTGAGATATTCCAGGTCTCTACGTAGATTAGCTGAGGAGTAGAAAGCCTGTCTATGTCGGTTGCCAGTCAGGTCACGCGTTTCTATGCAAGGCGATGACCACATTTTATTTTGGGGTAAAAATTAGCATCCTTTACATTTTGCTCCTTTCAAAATCTGTTGCTTCAGGTTACCCGATTATTTACACACCCCTTCATATCATACAGTGTGCTTTCATGGGTCCCTTATACTTGATATTTGTTTGAAAACTGTTTCTTTCAGATGTTGAAACCAGGAAAAAAATGTCTAGTTTTAAAGTAAACTGGGTACTTTCCATTTTCATCAACTATGATATACAGTCCCTGGTGTCCACAGTTTTAAAATATTTTATTTGTGAGATGCTCTGTTTCTAATGGATCGTGACAGAAATACACATGGGAGAATACTTTCTCTGCTTTGAAATTGTGTAAGAAAACTTGCTAACAGCAATATGGCTGAAGGAGCAAGTAAGTACAAGGCTATTGAAACAGACTTTATAAAAAAAAGTGCGTAATACTTCATTTTTCAGTACTTTAAGTGGACTGAAGTCATTACTGAGAATAGGTTATCAGGGCTGTGTATTTTTGTAAATAAAAGATTTGGGTATGACAAATGATGGTTTCAGATTTAAAAATATGCAGCACAAAGTAGTATTTATTTTGCTGATAATGCACAATGCAATGTGCTTGGATGTTTAACCACCATATTCCACAGCTGGTTTCAAATCAATTGCAAAGTCTATATGCACTCGAAACTTAGGTCATTTTGTCCTCTTTGTTTTGTCTACCCAAAATCATTATGTATGGGGTAACATCAGTGCAGTGAACAAATATTTTGCCATAACAGTTGATAGGTGGAGAACAGGTACTCAGAACATGTGTAGCCCACCCCAGACTCTAGCTAAGATACCTTTATGCACTGTATCAGGGTTCCTATTAAAAGAGCAATAATTGTTGCCAGTTTCTGCCTCCCTCTTGTCATTATAGCCACAAAGCAATAATTATGCAATAAGAAGTTATTTCTCAAACTGTCTTTTTACTTGTACTGTTGTTGGTCAGCATACAGTACTAGGGATTACTGCATGCAAGTCCAAACTCTGTTTTATAGTCTCCTATCTTGTTCCAATATATCTGCATACCGTCGGCCAGTGTGTACCCAAGATACGTCTGTGAACGACGACGTTCACAGACATGTCGCATTGGCACTGCTGCACAGCCGATGGACAGATATGCTTCGGCAAGTGTGTACGGGTGGTCCGCAGACACAGACCCGTAATCATCATCATCATCGGATGAATGTACATCTTTGAATAAGGTGCAAACCACTGCATATTAAGTGAAATTATACTGTTCATATGTCCCAATCCCGCGTCCGTCCATCTCCCACCCCCCCCCCCCCAAAGAAAGCACAACACTGTATTATTTTGCTCCCAAATGTTGCCACGGAAGCAGGGGGAAAAGTGCTTCCACCATAAACAAAATTGTGAGTTTCGACAAGGATTTTATTTATTAACCGTTACTTATATAGCGCCAACATTATTCTTTTGCACCTTACAATTGGGAATAAACTAATTAAACAAGAGTAGGTAATAACAGGCAGACGAAGAGGTAAGAGGACCATTGCAACCTTACACGCTATAGGGAAATAGGTATTGATACACAAGCATACATTCCACATATTGCATATTGGTCCAGACAGATTGCAGAGGTTCTGGGTGGGCTGTGCGATCCAGTCACAAAAATGTTGGTCAGCGGGATGTGTAAGTGAAGAAAGTTTAAGTATGTAAAGTTATGTGCGGACTGTATAGAGGGTGTGTGTCACACATCCAGGTAACCTGACTCACCAGTGCCACCTTATGGCCATCAGTGCTCCTGCTGGACGCCAGAGACATCCCTGAGATGGGTTGCCGAATCCCGGGATCCCGACAGGGTTAACATACCGACACTTGGTCAGTATGCTAACCCTCTTCCTCTCCCTACCCTAATCCTCCCTTCCTGGTGTATAGAGTAAGTAATAGGTATGAAATGTTCATGTAACATGTTGGGTGCAATACATATACAGAAAGGGGGCATAAGGTAAATAGAGGGCATTGTTATTGTAGGACTCGGGCAATATTTATTTAGTCCTACTGGAGACAGTGTGGCATGTACAGCTGACATTATAAGGACATATCAGTACACTTGAATGATCAGCTGGACATTCTGTTGGCAACCAAGAAGCCTTAAGCTGGTATGATGTGTAGCCGGCGATGCGACGGGCACGCCGACGGCCGGAATACTGGGTGGTCCCCACTGAATGATCCGGTGCCGACCGCCCGGTATGCCAGCACCCCCCCACCCTGCATAGTGCTGCATGAGATCGTATATCGCTTCTCCAGATCTCTTGTGCAGTATGAAAGATCTGGAGGAGCGATGGATGACCTCACGGGAGCGCGCACTGGACGATATCAGACACACACATGGAATGATATAGTGGCAATATCGTTCCAATTCGTCGGAGCGGCCGCATTATCAATCTGTGTGTGGGGGGGGGGTCTTATGACACCCATTCTAGGTAAGCCCCCTTTAAGGGATTTTTTTTTTGTAAAGTAACCATTCATGAGGTTCTTTCTGCTTCCAATTTCTAGTATTCTTATTGATCCTGTAGAAAAGATATCAGTAAGATGCACTACTGTGTTTGAAGGACCTTGATAAGAAATTACTTAGGGATTCTATCCATACTAGTGCTTCGATGTAATCCTTAAGTAAGTTAGTCAAGTGCAATCTCCAGAACACTATAAAGAATGTATTAACTAGATAGTTAAATATTTTCCTTTTTTAGTACTCCATGACAACATTTACAATGGGTTTAATCTCTTCTAAGTTAGGAAGAGACCGGTATCTAGAACTGCATCCCAGGATGCTGTATAATGCAGCTTATTTTAGTCTATTGATTGCAAAATTTTATTGCATTTCTATATTATCAGTAATTTGGAGTTGTGCACCTGAGATTTTGTCTGTTTCTGAGCTTATTTTAGTCCCCTGTGTCCATTCCTATTTCTAAACTAGGTAGGTCAGGTTCAATGTGTTTGTCTCTTTGCAGGGGCATAACTTCTTTTTTTGATCCAGTGATGCACCATATGATGCTGCAAGCTGTGGATGGCCTGACTGAGGTACAGCATGCCACACAGAATGTGCTGTGCAGGCTGTAAAAGACAATGGAGGAGAAAGTGTTTGAAATCAAGATGTTGCCAGAGCCTGATCCCAAACAGATGTTTGAGAAGATGTCTTTCAATTACTGTAAGTTAGGGGTATGCTCAATATCTGAAAAGTTAGTGATTAGTATATTTTCTTCAGTGCCTTTGCAGAACAGATTGGGATAAAAATGGGAGCAAGTCATACATTAGAAGATCTGTGCTGTCTGATTAAATTCTTTGTTTAGGTCAGAAAGACTTTATTAGCTAGACTATGGAAAGAAATCGGCCTCCAGAACAAGTTAGCAGCCATTGTATGTAAGAAAGAAGCTGTATGGTAGAGAAGAGTATCTAAAGAAGAGGTTTCCTCATTCTGAAAGTGAATCCTTAGAGTAAGATTACTCTAGTAATGAATCTTGTGAAATTGAAGATACACCTAATTTGGATGATGTATAAACTTTGCTATAAAAATGATGGGATAACCGAGTAACATCCCCATCAGCACAAACATTTCTCTGAGGACCATAATCACAACAATAAACCTTTCCCAGGATATCAAGTGGTGAAGGATTTACAGTAATCTATAAAGAAGAGAACAAGTAGAAAAATCAGGCTAATGCGGAGACTAGAGCGTATCCTTTTGATGAGGAAGAGATATTGAAGAGTCAAGATCCATGCAGCCGTAGGTAGCTTGTCTACTAGAACCCATGAATCAACAGATGGAAAACACTTTGAAAACTGGTATTGCCATAGCCTCTGTGGATAGTGCTTTAAGATTCTGGGTGACTAAACTTGATATGGATCTCAAGGAGTAGGTAAATAGGAAATACCTATTGAGAAGTGTGGGCATAATACAAAAAGCAATTGAATTTCTTCAGCAAGCTCTATGGCATTAACAGTTGTGGTCAGAAGAGCCAATTTGGAATCCATGATTATGAAATCTTCTGGAGGGAAATTTATCAGATTGCCACAAGGGCGAAGGTCCAACTTTTTTTCTTTAGCCTCCTTCATGTCAGCAACTCAGAGAGCACCTATAGACCAGGGAAGCAATACAATAGGCAGAATGTTTCTTCTACCACTACACAGCTCTTTCAAGCATTCAGGATTACAGTAAGTGTGAAAGCAAAATCAATTAACAAAACAATGACTGTTAGCTAAATTAGTCCCCTCTAATACCTATAACAGTGTTTCCCAACCTTGGTACTCAAGGCACACCAACAGTCCAGGTTTTAATTATACCCATGCTTGCGCACAGATGGTTAAATCAAAATAACTGAGGTAGTAATTAAGACACCTGTGCTCAAGTACTGCTATCTTAAAGACCTGGACCGTAGTGTGTCTGAGGACTGGTTGGGTACCCCTGACCTATAGTGAGTGAAATTCCACAGTATGCAGACCTGTGGGTGCATTCTATCAAAGACCATTGGGTGTTTAGGCATCAGATGACATGTAAACAAATCTACTGGAGAGTGGAGGGTAGGAATATGCTGTACAGTAAATGCAAACACAGTGTAGTCAACAATCTACTGTAATTGCAGAAACATGGCTGGATTGAGAACAAGGCAAATAGTGAACTCTCCCACAGCAAACACAATTTTTGGGAGTACAAATAATGGATCATCAAGTACAGATCCATCTTTGGACAAAAATAAAGAGTTATTTAAATGTTTTCTTCCATTATACGGTTAGTTCCCTGTGCAAGATGGCATATGTACAGTCTTCAGTTGGCTTCTTTGAATCATATTAGCCTGTCAATAGCCACTAATAATTTTCCCATCTGATGCAAACCTGAGGCTAAAGACACTGGAAATGTCGCTCTCAGAATTAGTAATAGTGAGTACAGATTCCAGTATTGTAGTCTTGAGAGCTGAACAGATACAGATAGTATAAAGGGCTTGGCCTCAAAAGGAAAAGGTTCTCAATATACGTACAGACATAAGTGTCAGAAAGGGGGGAGCAAGAGGGTGTCTTGCCTCCCCCCTTAAACATTTGAAAGGCGCCAGCCGTGCACTGTCAGGGGCTATATTTTAAGCAATAGGCTGTACAGCCCCTGCATTGCAAGAAGGAGGTGTAATGTGTACAGCCTTTAAGTTAAAAGACCGAATATTACACCTCCGTGCGAGCAGGGGAGCACAGCCCCTGACCGTCTGCAACCACTGCTCCAGTCCTGACCCAGGCATCACGTCAAGTGAGGGCAGAAGTGCGGTTCCATGGACATGGCAGGGTTTCATGCCCAAGGAGATCAAGGGCAACAGGTAGGGAGGGAGGGGAGGAATGATTTTATGTTGTTCCCCCAACATAAAATAGTTCAGAAGATGGGGGACTGATATGGGCGAGCCATGCTGTCAATAGCATTTCTATAATGGGTACAGGGTGTGCAGTGCATACGGGCCCCTGGGTCTAGAGGAGCGCACACCCTGCACCCTTATATAATTATACTAACCTTTCCAGAGTCCTGTGGCTGTTGGAATCTGGGAGCTGCAGAGCAGAAAAAAGTCACAAGTAAAATGGTGCAGCGACCATTTTCCCAGTGATTTGCACATTGCCACTAGAGATATCCCCGGAAATAAGGTGCGGGCACCATTTTCCCAGAGACCCACGCATGCATAGTAGACTCTAGAATCAAACCAAAGTCTACTGCGCTGCAAGAGGGGAGAGGGCTATAAGGAGGCTGCACACAGGCCCTCCACTCTCTTAAACTGCCCCTGAACGCCACTTATCATTGTACTTTATCTGCAACTTTATACCAATTCCTTTGGAATAAAAATGCTAATCCTAAATGCCTAGTACACTATAAGTGACGTATGACTGAATAAGATGCTTACTTTAGGGGAAAATAGGAAAAGTCTGGTACTCGCTATACATGGTGGGGTGTCTAAGTCGCACAATATGGCACAAAGAAGGGTAGGTATATGAGGACACAGCGGTAGACACTATTTCCCTCTCAAGTGACTAGCTTGGAGTTGATACCCAAACTTCAAAAGCTGATTTAGCATCAAGAAGTCCTGCTTCGTAAATGTACCCTCTTTAGTCTTTGGTCAATCTTCAGGCTAAGGAGCTAGGCCAGAAAGCTGATCAGAGTTCCAAGTCATGCCCATTTGAATGTAATGTTTGTGAGGTAGAGAATTCATAGTATAAACTCCAATGCGTTTGAGAATATGTAGTCATTCACATCAGTCTCTATCTCACTGCATGTACAATTTTAATTAGAGAACGGTTCGATTTTGCTGAAAACCAAACACACCTGAACTTTGGGGTTGCAAGTTGAGCAGAGTCCTGGCTCGGGTCTTCTCGCAAGTTCAGAACTATGCATCTAAAAACAGCATCTTACATATTTTAGATTGTATTTAAGTCCATCCCTCAGGATTTCAAGTGCTGTGCAGTGGTCAAAATTGACTGGAAATTAATGTTATGATGTTAATAATACTATAGTACCAAACAGTTCCAACTTACATGTTGTTTTTTTTTTGCAATTTTTAAAGAAATACAAAACACAACCAAAACATGAAGATGATTTACAGCCAAAACCAAAACATGGTGGTCTGCGTACATCTCTAGTTTTAATGTGACTGTGAACTGCTGTTTTTTCCCTTCAAGTCAGTGGTCGAAGTGGGGCGGTATACGGCGGTATGACATACCGCCACTTCCCGGCCCCACTTCATTTTAGCCACAGAAGAGAATGCACCAGCGCTGGGATGCAGTATGACATCCCAGCGCTGGAGCAGCGGCGGCAATGTGTAGAGATGTGTCCCGCAGGGGACACATCTCGATCAGCGGCTGGCATGTAGCCGGGACAAAGCAGTCATCTGGTCCCGGCTGCATTGTAAGCAGCGCACTCTGGCTGCCAGCCAATCATGGGGCTTGCGTCCGCCAGCCAATTGCAGGGCCTGTGGCCACCAGCCAGTCACGGGGTTCGCGGCTGCCAGCCAATCACGGGGGTCGTGGCCGCCAGCCAATGAGAAGCTGCCAAGCGGCAGCTTCTCATTGGCTCGCACTACTGCAGCAGCAACGAAGACTCGGTGCTCCTGGCAGCTCCGTTCCAGCAGCACAGGACCACAGGTAAGAGGGAATTAGAGAGAGGGGAGGATGTGAGAGAGGGAATAGAGAGAGGGGCAGACAGAGGGAGGCAGGCAGTTAGTATTGTAAGGGGTGAGGGAAGAGAGGGATTCAGTTAGAAGGGCAGGCTGTGAGAGAGGGGAGCAGGCAGGGAGAAGTGTGGGGGTGGGGTGAGAGATGTACAGTGGGGTGATATGGAAGCAGTCTCCATACCCCCACCTCTAAATTCCCACTTCGAGCACTGCTTCAAGTACCGCATTTTAAAAATTTACAAAGTTGAAAAAAGTCTGAGATGTCTCTAATAAGTATTTATTGGAACATATTACAAACAAAACAAAATGTCTTCGTTGGGTATGTATTGGTACCATTCATGCATACAACTTTATGCAATGCAGAAAAGTAAGATTCTTTTTTTCTTAAAAATATCTTCAGTGTCAAGTATGAAAAAGTTGCTGCAATTACAGAAGTTAAAACAATGTTTATTAAACAAATCCGTACAAGTATTTCATTAGCAAATGATCTACAGTACTTCAGCAAGCTTAAAGCTGGCCAAGGTCACAAATCTGAAACTGATAAGTACAGTAGTCCCCCTCACACATTGCCTGCTTTCTATCTGGATGATATGATGGTTACTCATGCTGAAATCCCTAAAGGTTTATGGAACAGCTAAAAAGCATTTGCAGAAATAATGGCACTTTGTGGATAGGATTTCTGTCCTACACTATTTCTCTGGGCACTCAAGCAAGCTACGAAGTTTACAATACTGCTAAAGGATATAGATCTTTTATTAGTTGTAAGCCATGACAACTTAAATAAATCTTAGAACACCACTTTTCTTTTGTCTTTGTTTTAGCAGTCAGAAAGGGAATTGTATTATAATGCTGGCACAATCCTATGTCTACCTAATGCCTAGAAGAGAGTGTGCTATAGCCATAAGGTCATCTCTATTGTTGGGATCTGGACCATTTGACAGTGACATAAAACTGTATTTTCAAAGCTAATTATACAACATGGGGAAGGGCCCTTGTCTTGAAAGGTAAAAAATATGTTGAGGAGGGTCCCAGTTCTCCCACAGTAAGACCATATACCCTCTGATGTCCCTTCAGCTTCTGTGGCGACAGGTACGACAAGCACACTCGTACCGAAACACGACTGTTAGGGGCCTATTACACAGATAGGTGTAATTGCTGATATTAATGATGGTGGGTGCTCTCTCGCATTTTATGCATACAGATGTAGGTACAGTTGCATTAGCATGCCGAATGTGGTGGAGGACAGGGCAAGCCATAACATGAACATATTGTGAGGTTTTAAAGCATCATTTCTAGGTATGGTGGAGAAACCAATAACCTAACCCACCACTTCCCTCACTGAGCCTCATAGACTGCTCCATGCATTCATTTTTCCTGGGCCTACTTGGGTTCCATCATTTGTTCTCAGCCCTTTCAGAAAAGCCAAGGACAGTCTGATGCCCTGGAGGAGGGTGAGGCTGTACAGACCAATATGAAGCCACTACTGTGGAGATTGCAGTTTTGTATTGTTTATGCCTTTCAAACCAATCTTAGTGGCCTAATATGTATTTGTAAATGCCAATATTCATATAGGGAGGAGAAATTCATATAGCTTAATACAGTTTTATTTAGACAGAATAAAACAATATGCAAATTCACTGACATTATAATAAAACAGGACAATGGTAACAAATTAACCATATGTCAGTGTATGGAGTGGTATTGATAAGGAGACTTTAAAAAAAAGACTGACCAGTTCTGTACTAATATGATTCTTGTTAGGGCCGCTCGCTGGAAAGTGCTGCCACTGAAGTTGCTGGATTCTGGAGTGCACCAATCCTGCTGATTCATTTTGTTGTACAATTTGGTGGACAGTGGGTACAGCTCATACTGGTACTTTGACAGTGGAACCACCAAAAAGACCAATACCCCAAGGCAGGAATCTGCTGGTCTCCCCCCAACCCCTTCCCATTCCCCCTGTATATTTTCTCAATAATAAATGTTCCAGATCAGGGGTCCAGTGTGATCCTAAGAGACATCTTGACATCACTGATGGACATTGGGGATACAAATACATTTCCAAAGCATTATTGATTCTTGGAAAAAGTGAGCGTAATATTATCTTCTTTTTCTGAGAGACCAAATTACACTATTTGTCTGATTCCCATTTTTTGTATGCTTGGATTATGGAGAAGTACAACGGGGAACAAGACTTCACTCAACTTTGTTGCCGCAACCACCCAAGGCAATGGTGTAAGATTGTCCAAATCCAATACCTACTGACTACTTGAGCTAGGTGAGTTTAAATCCTATGAATCTACTGCCATTCTGCCTCTGTAGTCTGATATACATTATGTAGCCCCCGCCCCTCCTATAATTTTTGATACCCAGCCAGATAAGTCACTAGACAGAAAGTCGACCACCTGAAAATATTCATGTGAGGGCCCAGAAGAATTCAAAACATCCTTCCCATAAATTTTAACTCCACATGCAAGCAGGGAGTGGGACAGCTTGTAAATATGCACTTGTGGGGGGCGCTGTAGAGAGGGATCCGTGGCACATGTTGCCTACCCCTGTTTTATATTAAAATGAATTACACACCTGATGTATCTTAAAATGGAAGTAAAAATGCTAATTTTCTGCATTGATTTTATGTTTGTTTTTAATATGCATTAGCATGTGTTCACAAATACTTTCTATCTGAACTTTTTAAAACACATATGTAATCACTTGAAGCAGTGATCCCAAACAGAAAATTTTTATTTCTTTAAATCGCAATTTAAATAACTTTCAAGCATGCATAATTTTTTTTTCGCTTCTTGTCCTTCTACTAATTATCTAATACTCTCTCTAGAGGTTTTAATGCACTTGGTTGCCAGCCAAAGTCACTCTACTGTACAAAGTCTCCAAGCCAGAGTTGCTGAGAACTAAAAGAGCCCAGGTTGTGGGGGGTGTGGCCAAATATGAAAGGCGTGAACACGCCCCCTCCATAAAATATTTTAAAACATACTATACGCAGCCCTGCACAGCAAATGGGAGCAATGCCCCCCTCAGCAGCTGACCCAGGCCCCCATCAGGCCCCTTCAACAAGCCCGAGATTGGGTAATCTGGACCTGCACAACCCCACCCAAGACCACTTGGCACCCTTGCTCCCAGTTCCTGTGATGACAGAGGGGTGAGAAGAAGGGGAAAAATGTCACACTGTAGATAGAACCCAGATGGACCTCCAAATCTATCTGCTCAGTAAATCATGTGCCATATCACTGTGGTTGCCATGGTAGTCCTTGACACTGTAAAGAATTATCAATAATTAATTAATGCCTGCAGAAAGAAAAAAAGAAAATAATTTTGTAATTACCAACATTCTTCTTATAGCCTGTCATGGAGACTTAAGTTAAAAATAAATTAATTAATTAAAAAAAACATTCTGTATTGTACTGTAGGTTTAAAAGGTGAGATTGTAAATTTCATTTGTTCTCCCATTGGTATAATAGTAAGTTTTCAACTGTATTGATATGCATACAACACACTCAAATTAGAGTGTCCAATACAATGCACTGAAATATAAATAAATACATGCAATAAATGAAAATGTGGTCTAATGCGCTTTTTACAATTATTTCTATTTTTACATCCGGTCACATGCATTTAACCTACTTACTAGCAGTGCATCCAAAACATAGAATTTAAATGTGTACAGTATGTATCATAGTGAGCAAGCTTTAATGATTACTGACAGAAGTCCAGATGTGGGGCTTGTACCAGTCTCAATGTTGAGTGGGGGTAAAAAAAATATCATTCTGCTGCAGGGAAGTTGATAAAAACACACAGGAAACTATTTCTATAACAGGAAATTTGTAACTATATTAATAGAAATCTTCTTATTATATTGATAAAAGTAAGCAAAGGAGTCTTATCCTGAGCAGAACTCTTCTCACACTGAAAATCCTGTATTCTAAACAACTGGCTCTGGGAAACAATATTGAGAAAAGTGCTGAAAATGAGTTCACTTGCCACAGGTGGAACTCAAGAGAGTTTTGCTAATTTAGCATATCCCTTGTGCCTTTTATCTGGACGGCTTTGCATTTGTACTTCAAGGTCAATTGTTTATAATAATAACTTGTCTGTGCTTTCTGCAGTAAATCTTATTGAGCATGAATCAAATGTGTAATTTAATAAAGTTTTCCTTACATCAAACTAATCACTGGTAAACTTTTATGGCAACTTTTAGGGGTCTATGTATCAAGCCATTTTTTACATAAAATTATTCAGAAACTGCAGTTTCTGCATAATTTTATGTATCGATCCTATGTACTAATGACACAATGCAGGAGATTTCACAGATCGCAGTCCCCATTATTATCAACGGGGACTACGATCTGACAACTGTGTACTAAACTCCAAAAAGCAAAGCTTTCCGGAGTTTAGCACCAGTAGTTTACACCATCTTCAGACCTCTGTACAGTAGATGGAGTTTGTCTAATGTGGGTGTGCTTTAAATAGCCAATAATATGTATTAAAATTGGCAAATAGCTATAAACAAATACACCTACAAGCCCCATCTGATAAAACAGAGACCATTCTAGTGATCCCTACAACATGTATACAGCACTCTAGTGATGGATATACAATGCAGGGACCCTTCTAGTGACAAGTATTCAGTACACAGGGACCATTCTCATGACTAGTATAAAATAGCAGGACCATTCTTGTGACCAATATACAATACAGAAACCATTCCCGTGACTGTTGATTAGAGAGATGGGCACCCCCTAAGCTTTGCATTTGAGGGCCGAGGTGCAACAGGAACAGGACGGAGCAGCCTTGAGGGCCAAGGTGCGACTAGAAATACACAATGCGGCATTGAGGGCCAAGGTGCAACAGGAATAGGACAGAGCGGCTTTGAGGGCCGCGGTGCGACTGGAGCAACATGATGCGGCCTTGAGGGCCAAGGTGTGACAGGAACAAGATGGAGTGGCCTTAAGGCATACCTCCCAACATGACCCTCTCCAGGAGGGATACAATGCTCTGGTCCTGGACTTCCCTGGTAATGTATGATTGGTGGCGGCTCCAGAGGTGGGGCTGCAGTACGGTCCAAAAATTCAAATAGGGGAGTCACACCAACTGCCAGTGAGTCCCAGCCAGTGATGTTTGGCAGCGTGTGAAATGAAAGTTGGTGTGGCTCCTATTTGAATTTTGAACTGTGCTGCAGCCCCGCCTCTTACCAGGGAGGTCCAGGACCAGAGCATTGTGTCCCTCCTGGAGAGGGTCATGTTGGGAGTTATGTTGAGGGCCATGGTGTGACTGGAACAACATGATGCGGCCTTGAGGGCAGATGTGCGATTGGAACAGGACGGAGGTGACAGGAACAAGACGGTACGGCCTTGAGGGCCAAGGTGTGACATAAATAAGATGGAGCTGCCTTGAGGGCCAATGTGCGACTGGAACAACACGATGCGGCCTTGAGGGATGAGGTGCGGCCTAGAGGGCTGAGGTGCGATTGGAACATGACGGAGCTGCCTTGAGGGCCAAGGTGCGACAGGACCAAGACGGAGCAGCATTGAGGGCCGAGGTATGACTGGAACAACACGGCAGACAGGTGAACTCGAGGCAGCCGTGGATCCTAACAACAGCGGACCAATGTATAAAACAGGCACAATTCTAGTAATGAGTATATAATACAGGAACTATTCTAGTGACTGGTATTCAATACAGGGACCATTCTAGTGTAACCCTGGTTAAGAGTTAAAGTAAATACAGTATTAACAAAAATACATATGCTGAGGTAAAATATGTACATGGGTTGACAAATGCATATATGTATATTCATATGTTGAGGTAAAACATGCCTAATTTATTATTTCTTTAAGAAATAGTCTGAAGTAAAGTATATGTATGTACAATTTATGAGGTAAAAAGTATATACAGTATGTTTCATGTATTTACATAGCAGTTTATATGGTACTTCTTTCTTTGATGAGGATGTGTATGGGATGCTAGAAGAAAGGGTGGAGTGATATAGTTGGGAGTGATTTGCTTCCGGTCAGGGAAAGAGGGCCCAGTTTGAGAGAGGGATATAATAGCTGTCAGCAGCAGCTGACAGTTATGCCAACTACACACTAGACAATGGGGCAGATGTATGAAGCTCTGGAAAGTGATAAAGTCAAGAGTGATAAACGACCAACCAATCAGCTTCTAACTGTCATTTACAGGCTGTGTTTGAATATTGACAGTTGGGAGCTGATTGTCGTTTATCACTCTGCATTTTATCACTTCCCAGAGCTTCATACATCTGCCCCAATATGTCGTCCGATCTGGCGGATCAAATGACATATCGGGCACATGGGCCAGGGTGTACCCGCTATGTTGCTGAGTGTCCAATATAGAGAGCCAGGTGAGATTTTTGTTGGTGCCCCCTAGCATATAATCCTGCCATCAAGCAGGATTATATGCTAGTGTCAAGTGTTTATACATGGACACCAAAAATAACACATTGGTTTATGGCTTAGTTTTTATTGTTAAAGAAACACATGCTAAATGCACAAAATAAACAACATTATCCTTTGTTATGGCCCGCGGCGCAGAGGTGAACGCCATCAAATGAGTCAGTCAAACTCATAATACTGCTGCCTGCTGTGCATCCCCTTCATAATGGCGGGTCCAGGTTGGTGTAATTTACCAGCTGCACCACCGCTAGTTCCGCCTCTGACCCAGCACCCCTCTCCCTCTCTCACAGCATAGCACCCATCACCATAGATCACAGAGGCAGCCAACAACACTCATCACCCCTCTCCCACACAGCAATCCTCATCCATGTAGCCATGTATATTGTATGGCTAATAAAGAGGGATATATATATATATATATATATAGTTATCTACCTAATGATCATTCACACTGCTTAAGAGTATAGGAGGATGTAGTAATTGTTTATTTAGTTATTTATGTGCATTGTTTAATACTATGTACTATGTAAAGTGTTATTTATTCATTTTATGAGGTAAACTTTATTAAATAAATGTATTTAATTTGTATGTAATACAGGCATAGTGTTTATAGACTAAGCAGAAGCCATGGCAGGACTTAGAAGCATACAAGATATGGGGTTGAGTAGGTTTGGAAGCCAGCCAATGGTGACAGGTGAGCAGGGGCTCGTGCTCAGAGTGGGAAGGAGAGGGTGTGGCCTCTCAGGAAGGGCTATATAAGGAGGGAGCTCTGGCAATATCAGCAGACTGCTGTTCCCCCACGAGAGTTAACACTAGGGACTTGCCAGCACTGCCTAGTCTTAAGGTGCCCACACACATAGCGATATTTTACCCGATCTGGACGATTCCGACGCATTGGAACGACTGATCGTGTAAAATACGGCCAAATCGTGAGTCCCCACTCACCATCACGATGCGATGAGCGTCCCCGCAGGTCGCACATCGCATCTTCAGATCTGCCGTGCTGTAGGGCAGATCTGACAATCTCAAGTCAGGATGCACTGGCGTAGGTAGGAGGCACGATAGATCGTGTCTCCAATTGGCAGCATTTGCAGACCAAATCGTGTGCAGGACTGCCAGGGGGCTCCCGGGGAGAGTTCAAGGGGAAATCGTACATATCGTGTGATTGAGATCACATCTGTATGTGTGTGGGCACCATTAGAGCAGTAGCGGCAGTAGCTGGGAGCCCTGGATGATTGAGGCCAGGGTGGGCTGTACCTATGGGAAGTGGCAGTGAGCAGCACTGGTCGGAGATTCCGTGTTGCTGTCACTGAGTCCCAGCAGAGGAAGCAGCATCAGAGGTAGGCTGATCCGGAAGTCCTGGCTCCCATCCAAGTGACAGGCAGAGTGAGGGAGAGAGAGAGCTGCAGCTACACGGCTGTGGCTTAAGGCTGTCATTCCCCTGGTAACAGGCTATGGTGTCTATTTATCAAGCAGTGAAAACTGTTTTAGAATTGAACCAGTGGAGAAGTTGCCCATAGCAACCAATCAGCTTTGATCAAGTACAGTCTAAAATAATAGGTAGGAGCTGATTGGTTGCTTTGGGAACTTCTCCACTGGTTCTCTTCTCCACTCTTTTCACTGCTTGATAAATAGGCCCCTAAGCGTCTGTGTGCACACAGAGCCTGCCCCAGCGGTGTCTGGCTGGAGCTGACACTGAATACTGACAGGTGATTGATGACCCTGTCCACCTCCCTGCAAGACAATGTTATCTGGCAGCTGTGAGTCACTTAACTCCTGCACCAACACACTGAGGGCTAATTATTAAGCAGTTACTATAGCTCTCCACATTAACTAGCTGTAAGCCAAAGAGGGGAGTTTACCTCTTAGATACTGGACAGATACACTACTATAAAGGGAGTCTAAACAATATACCCTTCTATTCAGCATAGTGCTAAGGCGGAAGTCGGGGGAGCAATATTGTCAACTAATAAAAGGAAGGATTTGAAAGGTGTAGAGTACAGGCAACATAACACCCTGGACTGCCTTTATATACCTATAAGCCAAACACAAGTGAAAGTGCATCAGCTGCAGTATAAGAGAGGTATTCAATATGAAATGTAAACTTTGCTGTCGAAGTTTTAGTTTCATATCGGAGATTTTTCCGGGATAAAGTATCGGGCGCGCGCCCGCTTTATCCCCGTATTCAATATCAAATCTACGAAAACGGGAAGGTGCAAAGTGGGATTTGCGTAAGAAAACGAAATTTTACAGGAAAAAATTGTAGGACCCCCCTAAAGTTGTAAAAACATGGGGGATCACTATGGGTACCCCCGTTTTAGCCTGCAAATAAATAGCCGCAGCAGGTGTTTTTTTCCCGACATTGAAGAAGTGTTGCAGAAGAGCACTTAGGTTATTTTTTTCGTTTTTTAAGTGGTCCCATCAAATTTGGGGTACATGAAAATGGGTACTAGCATATTTTTATGTCCCTAAAGTAAGTTTTTAAAAATTCTGCAATTATGCACCTGCCGCTAATAGCCTATTCTAGAAAACACCTGCCGCATACTTGCAGAATAGCGTTGAACCTATTTCCCTATTTTTAAACACTTTTTTCCCATTTTTTTTTTCACCCCAATTTTTAAATTAATTTTTTGGGGTGTCCCTATTTTTTTGAAAAAAATTTTTTGACACCGTTATTTTTAAAATGTCATTCCCAGGGGTGCAGGCTATTTTTTTTAAGCCTGCACCCCTAAACCCCAATTCTGCACTTTTTTCCGCCACCTATTCAGTGGTGAAAAGATATCCCCGTTTTTTTTCAAAACTTTTCGAACCTGCAAAAAGTCTTTGAAATTGAATATAGTGTAAAACTAAAACCTGCGATAATGACGTCATAGGTGCGATATTAACGCAAAAACTGAGTTTTCACTCCATATTGAATTCCCCTATTAGTCTCAGCAGCCAATGAGACCTGTAATATCATAAGGCTGGTGTTGGGAAATAGTAACTAAGTCCATATACATAACGTCCTGCTCTGGCTTCTGCCTTATGAACTAGCAGTAAAGTATTAACCCCTACAGCTTTGAAACAACAGATAAGTCAAAGTCCACTATAATTTATATGAACAACAATCTTCAGGCCAAGAGATACAATTTAAAGGAACTTATATCTCTATTTGCATATTAACCGTAGGTCAAGATAGCTACTATTAAACTTCAACTAACAAACTTTTCTCAAACCCAGAAGACCTAGGGACTTACTTGGACTTTTCACTCTAAGGACATAAGTCTATTTGATGGCAATATAGGATAAAGTATAAAAGTATAGGTTCCATCTACTAGTTAATAACAATTGTATGTATTAAAGTGTATTGTGTAATGCATTGTATTGAGTGACCTTTATGTGTAATATATGAGAACTAACTACATTTGCTTAGGATAAAGAGAGGAAAACATATCTATGTATTTGTGAAGTTTATTTACCAGGAGGAGTGTCGGTAGGGATCCAGAGCTGACTGGACCCGTGAACAAAGAGAAGTTGGTATAAGTAACAAAGTTTTTGTGATCATACACGTAATAGAACTAAATTACATCACAAACCCCAGTAATATACCATTACACTGTATATAAAAGGAACAGGAACAGTATAGTTTATCGGCTTACCCAAGTAAGCCAATCTAAGAATATTACCAGTTAATTCAGCTTGGATGGAGGCACTAATTGACAACCTTAACATAACCCAGAAACAAGGGTTACATCCAGCACCCCACACCTAGCACAGCATCCCTCATACAGAACCCCTATGCCCTCTCCAATCACAGCACCACTCACCCAGCAGCACAAATCGCCTCTCACGTGGCCAGCACACAGCACCAGCATCCCTCACAGCAGTCAGCTCAGCACCCCTAACTACATGCTGAGCTGACTTTAATCAAAACATTCTCATAACACAGGGGTCTATTTACTAAGCTTCGGATGGAGATAAAATGAACAGAGATAACGTACTAACCAACCAGCTCCTGTCATTTTTCAAACAGAGCCTGTGACATGACAGTTAGGAGCTGATTGGCTGGTACTTTATCTTCATCCACTTTATTTTCTCTCCAAGGCTTGGTACATAGGCCCTGATTCAGAGCCGGACGCTTTGACAGAGCGCTCGCTCTGAATCAGGGCCGGCCTTGTTTTTTAGAGCGGCCAGGAAGATGGTTGCGATGGTCAAGACCATCGCGACCATCGGGCTTGCGACGAGACCCTTGTGGTAGGGTCTCGTTTCCGCAAGCCCCAGAGAGCTTTCAGCTCTAACAGAGCCGAAAACTCTCCCACTGACATCACTTGTGATGTCAGTGGGGCCGGCCCCAGACGGTAGGCATTCCCATGGGAACGCCTCCGTCTGGGCAACCACGCCCCCGGCCCGCCCACCAAAGGGGGCGTGCTGTCACTCAACATCAACAGCATGTCCCCTTTGGTACGAGATCCGGAGCAACGGATTGCCCGTCGTGCGCATGTGCACTGGCATAACACAGCGCTTGCGACAGGGTCTGAATCAGGCCCACAGACCCCTAAGTCACTTACTTTTTAAAATGGCTGACTGCCTGTGCATACGGCCCTGCTGTTTTGCAGCTCCTGATGAATCCTCCTCACTGTGCTGTGTGGAGGTGGCTTTGTAGGGGTGGTGCTGGCAGGCTGCAGGGACTTAGTGCAAGCTAGCCTGCTGGACTCCACAAAGGCCCATGAGAGGCTACTCTGCTCCAGCCTCCCTGGACCTGTCTACTCCGACACAGTTTGTACACTCCTCGTTACGGCCCTGAGGGCAATTAAGGCATAAGCCACCTACGCTCAGTGTGTACAGGTGCAGTCGGGACGCAAATCGCTACTATCCATATTGCTCAATTCACAGGGAGAACCAGTAGTCACTGCTCCACACAGTAGGCTGAGCTAATTGTAGGTGTTTACACCCAGCCCTGCTATCCACCATTGTTTGGACCTTAATGCAAATAGGGAGATCGTGATATCACAGTGATTGAGATGCAAGTCGGCCATTCTTTGTGTGACAAAGTAGCTGGTTGCCACTGTGCCATAAAGAGCTTGAGTATCAGTTGTGGCTGGGATGCCAACCACTACCATCCACCTCACACTACTTGCAGGGAGTACTGTACCACCTGCACTTTACAAGCAAACCTCTTGGTGATTGTACAGTACACATTGCGGCTTAAACTTTACATTATTCCCTGCCAGGAGCTCTGCACCATTTGCATTTCTGATTTTATCTATATAAAGTTTCATGTATGCATTTATTATTTATATTTCAAATTTTTTGTGTATTTTGTGATATTATTAAAAATTGTTACATTTTTCAAACATGCAGCATCCTAGCATTCTTACAAGTAGATTTTTGAATGCAGCACTGTTCTAGTTTTCTCATTTATACAATAGGTTTAATTGTTGTCTATTTATAGAAGGTTGAGGAAGGCTAATTGTAATCCACAGGAGGTGGTATTATTCCAGAGGAAAATGTACTTTGCACTTTTAGCCTCACCTTATTTTCGCTGGTCTGATTGCTTATTAGTAGGAGCAGATTAATATATCAATCACTTTAGGGGCTACATGATTATATACTAGTTTAAAGTGGCCACATACTTATATAAATCCGGTGCATAAACCATTACATATCAGTCAGCTATGCTCCTGTCACTGTAATTATATATATATATATATATATATATATATATATATATATGAGCCACTATGGTTAAATAAAGTGGTGTATTTAAGTCTGCACCCATGTGAGACTTACACCCCTTTCACAGTTACTGCAATAACCAGGGTTGTGCACGTGAATGCGCACCAGCCCGGATTACTGTGCAGTATGAAAGGGCCAGGTTGAAATAAGCTGGTAATGGTAATGAGCTGGTAATGAGCAGGGTTGAACACTGGTTCAACCCGGCTCATGATGCAATGTGAACAGGTAACCTGGGTTGATGCGACCTGGGTCCCGTCTCAACTGAGTCACACCTAAGATGGATGCATAAACAAAATCCCGGGTGCAACCCGGCATTTCAATGTTAAAGTGGTATTACTGGGGTGCAGGTGGGTAACATTTCCAGCACTGTGCCAGAGTATTTTCTATCTTTTGTGCATTCACCATTGTAGGAATGATGGTGTCACCAGCATACGGGGCTGACCCACCGCACCCTTTCCCCCTTTGGATAAAATATTCCTAAAGCTCTCTCCATGCCCTCATCACTCACTAAAATCTAAATTTAGCTTACTGTGCCTTGGCATATGTGATGGGCCAGGAGAAGTAGCTTGAAGGGATTTAGCATAGTGGAAAAATTATAACCTAAGTGCACTATGTCTGCTCAGGAATACAGTAGACCAGCTACACTTGGTAAAAGAGCCAGTAACATGGCTCTCCTTATCTGCCATCTAGCCTGGCAACAATGAAGAAGAGACTCAAGTGCAAAAGCCAAATTTTAATTCCCTCAACTAATGGGCCAAATTAGTGTATGAGAGCTTCTTTGATGGATGAGACTGGAGCTGTGGACCACCCTACTACTCTCAGTCCCAACTGGTCACCTCATACACCCCTATTATAATCATATACTGTGTTGTCCAAATGCAACTAGAAGCCATAGCTTTTTATCCATGATCCCCTGTGCACTATGGCCCTGATTCAAAGCCGGACGCTCTGACCAGAGCGCTCGCTCTGAATCAGGGCCCACCTCCATTAAAATGGAGCGTCCTCCTGGATGCTCGTATAGCTGTGGGTCACCACCCACAGCATATACGAGCGTCCAACAAGATGGTCACGATGGTCTTGACCATCGCGACCATTGGACTTGCGAGTGAAACCCTGTGGTCGGGTTTCTCAACCGCAAGGCCAGGAGTGATTTTGGCTCTATCAGAGCCAAAATCACTCCCACTGACATCACTAGTGATGTCAGTGGGGCCGGCTTCAGATGGTAGGCGTTCCCATAGGAACGCCTCCGTCTGGCAGGCACGCCCCCGGAACGCCCATCAAAGGGGCCGTGCTGTCAATCAACATCGACAGCACGCCCCTTTGGTGCGAGACCCGGAGCGATGGAAAGTCCTTCGCTCGCCTCCCTCCGTCGTGTGCATGCGCAGTGGGGAACATCGACCCACTTGCGAGCGTACTGCCGCTCGCGAGTGGGTCTGAATGACCCCCTATGTGTGCCCAGCAACCAGGGAACACTCCTATAAATGAACCTTTGCCATAAATTAAATCTCATTTAAAAACCCCTTCCTGTGTTGCTTTTGTATGTGGGTGTAACTGATGAGCCCATGTACTATAGTTATGATGAATGCCCCCTTCACTCAGAGCATAGATATACTGTACATAGCCCAATAATGAACATATCAGTGCAACAGTAAGCTCAGGACATACAAGTTACTTGGCATGGCTGTCACACAGTTTTTGTAGATAATCTTGTATCTGATATGCATTGTTAGTGCAGGGTCAGGTGCACTGCTACATGCTCAATTTAAAAATTGAAAATGTGTTGCCACCAAACTTAGCTACTGCACATGAGTGGCACTATCTAATCACTGTGTGAGTGTCACAGTGGAAACAGTAGTCTCCCACTTAGCTCCAGAAAGACCTCAGTATTGTTGCCACACCCAATGCCTTCCTGCATCGCTGTACCACTACCCAGTAACCAGATACAGTAACCGGCTGGTGAGTTGTAAATCACCCTGCTCAGCTCAATCTCTGCTCCAGCAAACCAGTGTAAAACAGTGAGTACGACTGTATCTCATATTTCACCAATAAAACCACTCCACTGTTAAGCAGTTGGGCTGTTCGTTGTCTTAGGGCATCCACTGGTGTGTCCTGGAACTCTGCTACACCTACAAACCTGTACACACATATTTCCAAAAGGTTATGGGCCCAGTCACACAAGTATTAAATATACAGGCTACAAACTACTAGAACGCCCACAGTAGCACACAGGTGCCATCTTGGGCACATGCAAGACACAGACTTCTACAAGACACAAAGTGAAGGCAGCACAGAGTGTTTCCAGTGCAGTGTGAGAGCACAGAAGCTGATTAATGCACAGAAGCTGCATAGATATGTCTATGTGGAACATACACAAAGGAGCTACACACCCATAATGGGTGTTATCAAGCTAAAAGGTGCAGAGAACTACTGTATACAACCTGGAAGTTTGTTATGAAAATACAATTAAAGTGTCAAAGATTGTGGATGGTCACAGTAAACCCAGGTACAGATCCAAGTCCAGACAATATAGAAAGAGCCATGGGTAACATAGGCATAAGTGTAAAGCAACACTTGTATGCTATTATACTGTACATGGGAAGGACATGTGGACAACACTGCAGGTAGCATACTAAGATGGAGGTATCCTGAAAAGAATGACATTAATAAGTGTATTATACAATACCAAGTTACGTGAATGCAGCAATATGAGTGATTACATGTCTGTTGGAGTGAAAGTAAATGATAAAGAGATTGCTTCGGCAATGCTACAGAACTTACCTACTGAATTTGACTTCCTAATTGTGGCGTTGGAGGCAAATACAGAAAAGTTAACCACAGATACAGAATAAAGTTATTACATTTCCAAGAATGTAAGTCATGTGAATCAAGTGCTGAGAGTACTGCATTACAATCAAAAAGTGCAAAATGTAGAAAAATCAAGTTCAAGTGCTACAATTGTCATACAGTAGGTCACAAAGCATTTGAGTGCAAGCAAGCAGAAGAGAAGAAATGCAGTGGCAAACACAGATCAGCCCTGGGTGTTACAGATAACAGCAGAAAAGATTGTTGGTACATTCATTTAATCAAATGCTTACAGCTACAAAAGTAGGGACACCTAAAACCCATCTGAAAGTTGGGACTAGAATTAAAGTCACAGTGATCCAGGACGTGCTTTATGTACCAGAAATGGGAACAAATAGTCATCCAGTGTCATCCAGCAGAGAGGCCACACAGTTCACTTTGCTAAAGGAAAGTATATATTGTTAAACAGAAGAGGGACCATCATAGCTACAGACACAAGGTGTAAGCAATTATACGTACTAAATGCACAGCACTATTATACAATGTTGATAACTGAGTCATAGTCACTGGAACTCCGGCACAGAAGAATTGGTCACTTTGTAAATGACATTATTCAAAAACTACTGAACTGGATGGTCACAGGAATGTCAGCAAGTGACCAAGATAACCCACATGTGAGAACTGTATATTAGAAAAAAAAAGTCATCAGCTATTTCCCATGTCCACAAGCAGAGCTACAGCACCCCTTGACATAATACATACAGATGTGTTGGTCGAATGGAAGCAAAGTCAGTAAGTGAATATAGATACTTTGTGACAAGATGACTTCACAAGAATGACACACATGTACTTCATGAGAGAGAAATCTGAAGTAGCCAAGAAGATTGAAAATTACAAGAGACTTGAAGAAAATCAAACAGGTCACAGACTCAGAGAGTAATAAAAATAGCGCACCTGGAATCCTATAGCAGCTTCTATATTCTCTATTTTACAATGAGAAAGAACAGTTTAAATCATTAGAAGCGCTGACTCAAACTATATATATAAATGTATGCAATTATAAAATATTGTAAAGAATGTGAAATAAGACTAATATACCATATTTTGTGTATCAAATGGATCTGCAAAACCATTCAAACGAAAAAAAAACAGAATAAGGGGGGAAGGGAATCAAACAAAATTGAACTGAAATGAATTAAATAAAAAATAAAATAAAAATAGTAATAATAATATAAAGTAAAAATAAAATGGATAAACAAATAGACCACAGTGATGTTTATGCTCTTTAGGGGTTGGATGGGTGCCCGCTACTGTACTGCAGTGCTGCGGGTTACTGTCCCTACCTTTCCCTGAGACACAGGGTTTAGCTTTCTGCACACGCCTCCAAAGCCGGTTGTAACTTTGGCGCTCAGTGTTGGAGGAACACGTGCACTTTGTCCCGTTCTGGATGCGGTGTTGGCCGCTTGCTCTGGCTCGCTGCTGATCCGCTCTATTCTTCAGTCCCCTTGCTGGCTAGCTGGCCAGAGTGGGGAAATGCCGATGATGTATTTGTGGTGAAAAAAGCTCCAACGCGTTTCGTCCACGTGACGGACTTTATCAAGGAAGCCGGAATGCCAGTCATTGCTCCCATTAGTACTCTGGGATTTCAGATGATTGGCTAATAGGTGCTATTGCACCACTGTTTATTAATTACCTCATTAGGGTTCTACACTTTATTAGTAAGAAACTTTAAAATACTTTAAAATCACCTAGTGCAAGTCATACATGCTGCTTGGGGTTTAACACATTAAATACTGTGTGATCATGTTACATTAATAAATAAGCAGAAAAATATATAAATAAGTGAAATTAAATAAAAATAAATAAATAAAAATAAATATAAATAAATAAATCATAAAAATAAAAATAGAAATATATAAATAAATAAATAAATTAGTAAAATTAGATGGAGTGAAAATTAAAATAATAAAATAATGGTTTGCAGACGTTATTAAATGAACTATGAGTATGGTCTCAATATAAAAATTATCTGTCCGTCAAAAATGAACTCAGTTCAAAATCTATATTAAGGCCCCCTGGGTACAGGGTTTTGAGCTCATAGATCCACTGGGTTTCTTTTTTTGACATGCGATGTAGATAGTTTCCTCCTCTCCAGTCTTGGTCCACTTTTTGTATTGCCATGAATTTTAATCCTTTTGGGTCATTATTATGTTTTATGTGGAAATGGAAAATTCTCAGGTCACCAATAAAGAATATACGGTGAAACTGAATTTAACATGCAACACCACAGGAGTTATTTATTTATTACAATGCACTCCATCTTATTTTACTAATTTATTTATTTATATATTTCTATTTTTATTTTTATGATTTATTTATATTCATTTTTATTTATTTCTTTTTATTTAATTTCACTTATTTATTTATTTTTCTGCTTATTTATTAATGTAACATGATCACACAGTATTTAATGTGTTAAACCCCAAGCAGCATGTATGACTTGCACTAGGTGATTTTAAAGTATTTTAAAGTTTCTTACTAATAAAGTGTAGAACCCTAATGAGGTAATTAATCAACACTGGTGCAACAGCATCTATTAGCCAATCATCAGAAATCCCAGAGTACTAATGGGAGCAATGACTGGCAGTCCGGCTTCCTTGATAAAGTCCGTCACGTGGACAAAACGCGTTGGAGCTTTTTTTTCACCACAAATACATCATCGGCATTTCCCCACTCTGGCCAGCTAGCCAGCAAGGGGACTGAAGAATAGAGCGGATCAGCAGCAAGCCAGAGCAAGTGGCAAGCGGCCAACACCACAGCAAGAATGGGACAAAGTGCACGTGTCCCTCCAACACTGAGCGCCGAAGTTACCACCGGCTTTGGAGGCGTGTGCAGAAAGCTAAACCCCGTGTCTCAGGGAAAGGTAGGGACAGTAACCCGCAGCACTGCAGTACAGCAGCGGGCACCCATCCAACCCCTGAAGAGCATAAACATCACTGTGGTCTATTTGTTTATCCATTTTATTTTTACTTTATATTATTATTATTTGTATTTTATTTTTTATTTATTTAATTCATTTCAGTTCAATTTTGTTTGATTCCCTTCCCCCTTATTCTGTTTTTTACATTTGAATGGTTTTGCAGATCCATTTGATACACAAAATATGGTATATTAGAGTCTTATTTCACATTCTTCACAATATTTTATAATTGCATACATTTATATATATAGTTTGAGCCAGCGCTTCTTATGATTTAAACAGGTCACAGACTCAAGACACTGAGATCTGATAATGGTGGAGCATATCTAAACAGAGAGGTGGAATTAGTCTTGAGAAAATATGGAATAGAGCATCAATTGACTATGGTTTATACTCCTGAGCAAAATGGTGTAAGTGAACAAGCACACCATACACTATTGGAGAAAGCAAGGTTCATGCTAATGGACACAGGCCTAGAGAAACAGTTTTGGACAGAAGCCATATCCACAGGAGTTTATTTCAAAAACTGTTCTCCTACAGATGCCCTAAGGGACATGACATCTATTGAAGCGTGGTCAAAGAGAAAACCAAGTGTAAAGCATCTCAGAACTTTTGGAAGTACAGCCTACGTACATATATCAACAGAAAGATGATGCAGGCTGCATTCAAATTCAGTAAAGTGCATCATGCTTGGCTATTGCAATGAAAGTAGGGGCTACATATTATGGAATCCAAGTACCAGAAAGCTTGTCAAGTCGAGAAATGTTATATTAAAAAAACAGCACGAGTTATAAAAAAAGTTGGAAGTTGATATGCAGATCAAGTTCAACCGCAAAAAAGATCTTCTGTAAGGTCAAATATCTGCAAGCCACCTATGAGGTATGATGAGGAGTTTGCAAATATTGCATTCAGTAAGCCTCAAGACATCCAGATGCCAAATTTAAAGTCTGATTGGTGTAAATGCAAATCCAAGGCAGGAAAAAGACTTTGCAAGTTTTAAAGATCACAAGTTAGGAAGACATCAACAATCGTGAGAGTAAAAGCAGTTCTGAATTTGTAGGTCAATAGACTGCTTTTGCGGCCCATGCTGTCAGTGAGGGGACTCTTGCTGATGTATCTACCAAGAAGATTGGATCAGAGTCATGTGATATGTTGATGTTTACTTATGTGCTTAACTTTCTCTATATTACAGGTCACTACAGAAGAGCTTTGATTGAACCTTTGTGTAACATTGAGCAGCTTGTAGTGAGGGGGAGTGTTGAAAGTGGAGAGTGCCATTTTCTTCCTCCAGGGAGGTTTCATTCCCTGTTCCAAGATGGCCACCAGATGTAGCTACTGTGCATGCGTGGCCCCATCTTGTCATTGTATTGAGTGTCACAGTGAGAGATAGTAGACTCCCACTTAGATTCAGAGAGGCGACAGTATTACACCACCCACTACGCCTTCCTGTATCGCTACCCGGTTACCAGATACACCAGATACACTCTTCAGCTAGTGAGCTGTATATCACCCTGCTCTGTTCCATCAAACCAGTGTAAAACAATGAGTATGGCTGTATCTCATATAACACCAATAAAACCACTCCGCTGGTTAAGCAATGAAGCTGTTCGTTGTCTCAGGACATTCGCTGGTGCATACTGGAACTCTACTACACATACAAACCTCTACACCACAGGTTTTCAAACTCGGTCCTCAGGACGCCAAACAGTGCTTGCTTTCCAGGACTCCTCAAAGAATCACAAGTGAAATAATTAGCTCCACCTGTGGATCTTTTAAAATGTGTGAGTGAGTAATGACTACACCTACACCTGGATACCTGCTGGGTGACTTGGAAAATGTGACCTGTGTGGGGGCCTGAGGACCGAGTTTGAGAACCACTGCTCTACACATATATTTCCAACATTATTGAGGGTCTGTGAATGTATGTGACTGAGAAGCAGACTGCGTATATAAATGTGAGGCTTATTTTTTTATCTGTGCCTCCCACCCCCTTCTGCACCCCCTGTTCTCTGTATATCTTTTTTACCCCAAGCCACCTGCTTTTGTCCCCATCAGTACATGGCTACTTTTTTATACAAGCACCCAAATCACAGTCATCTACTTGAACTTTTCAAAGTTTTATTCAATACTTTTATGCTTCTAATCTGGCAATGGCTACATGACATTTGGTAGTATAACATAAAAGACAAAAATGCAAAAAAACGTATTTTACTATTTTTCTTAAATAACATTAAGGAACAAACACAATGCAATGCATGTATCCAGTGATTTAAGGACATCTGTAAATAAATAGTAGTAGTAGTGTGAACATTATTTAACTATTTTGCATGTTGTAGCCGCTTTAGGTTTCTATGTATCCTTTAGGATATACTGTAATTTATTTGTAATACGTTGACAGCATTTTGTACCTGTAAGGAGAACCAGAAGTAAGCATAATGGACAATTCAACTTAAGTAATTCCCTGGGACTTCTGCTGTAAGGAAGGCCCTTGATAAAATGGGTTCTCATCAAAGGAAGACCCAATCTGCAGAGCAGGCTGTCCTTGCCCATCCTCCTGTGCCAAAGCATGTACTTATGCAACTTCATCTCACCCACATGCATATGTGTTAGAACCAGTAATAGTTATGCTGTGATCATGTCATGTCAGCTAACTAATGTGGCATAATGACAGGAAATTGTATGGATGGGCTTTCCAACATAATGCTCAGCTGGTCTTCCTCTACAAATTGGATTATCTTATGTGAATTTCTGATTTTATCAATGGTCCCCACAGAACAGAAAAAATAAACTGGTCCTGCAAGTAGGTAATTCCATCCTATAAAAAGGTTCTAAAAGTAAGATTGTCATTGAAGTCATTCTGCACAAAGCAGAAACCACTGATATAGTCGTCTGCAATAAAAAAAAAATGTAAATGTAACTTTAAAATATATATATTTTTTTCCATTTTGCTCTCCTCCCACTAAATATATAAATCTATACAGTCTAAGCATTCCTAATTACATTGAGCATTCTGTATTTGCTCCACTTGGATTATTTATGTAAGTGTCTTGCTGACTACACAATCTTTCATGAGAACTGTCTGTAATAATGGAGGATAAAACATGGTCTGGATATGTCACCTATTGTAGATGCAGTATACAATGCTGTCTATACTCCTCTTGGTCTTCACTAGCTGATATCACCAATAATGAATTAATATATTGTTACTTGAAGTTTCACCTGTATTGTAAGATCCAGTTAGAATTGCACTGATTTACTGTGCACCCTGGAAATAAAATCATTAAAATGTTTATTTAATGCATTCCCCAGCCTGAATTGCATTTGTTAATGCCATTACTTCTTGGAGGGAACAATGCACTCGATTAGGGTGATTCAATTGAGCGCAATGTTGGATAGCCCCAGTAAGGAGTTCCCAGAGCTAATCAATTAACCACGCTGTTAAGTCCGACTATAGGATTTCTTCTCGCACCCTCCTGAGGTGTTAGCAAAAATCTGACTTAAGTGCCGGCCTCGATGCTGTTTTCCGGCTTAGCATGGTGCTAATAGCTTCGTGGCTGGCACTTTAGTCTGAGAATGCTAGTTAGCACGGCCAAACACCACTTTAGGCGTGGTAACCGGCATTCTACGACTTAAGTGGTTTCAGCCGGACAGTCAGTTGAATAGTTCCGGGACCTCCATCTCGACGCTTTTCACATCACGCTGAATTGAACCGTCCCCCCCCCATTTTTGTAGTGCAAAGCCAAGTGACACATAGACTACGGGTTGAGTGCACATTAGTATGTGCTGTATAAGGTTGTGTTGAAAGCCTTTCCAAAAAATGTTATATAATCACCAAAAAATGTTTAAATAACATGTCTTCTAACAGCAAGCTCCACTTATCTAGTCTTGTTGAGGAAAGGCCTTTAAAATCGATGCCAAAACAGCATTTTGGGCATTTCAATGTTTTGTAAGACTAAATTGCCATAAATATCTCTTCTTTAAAATAGGGGAGGGGTATTAAATAATATTTCATGCATGTTCACTAAAAATAAATACCAATCACATCTTTATATTAGATCACAATAAAACTAAAGCAATTATGTATATACAAAACAAAAGTCGGAATGTAGTGGAACAGAACACTCGAGACAAGAGAACTGATATTGGAATCCATTAGTGCTGTCTTCTTTCCAAGCTTATCACCTTTTGGAGCAGTTTGTGTTTCGTTGCTAAAAGTCCATCAATAGCTCAAAAGAATAAATAGTGTATTTTACCATTTATATATCTTTGATATTTTTATATATTGGCAGGAAGTGCATCTATGTTTCTGCTCTCCTTTGCTACTGAGAGGGGTTTTCCATCCAATGCCATTGTTGGCGTTCTCCTCACTTTACAGCAGGCGATCAGATAATCAACTGTCCTATGAACAGATATAGTTGAAAATGGACACATAGGATTGATTAGTAAAAATGAATGTACTTTTTATAGCCTTCTAACAATATACCCAGATTTTCAATAAACTTTTGACAAATCTAAAGATACAAATAGCAATATAAACGCAGTAGTTTATAAAACAATTTTTTGTCAACAAATATTTAGCAGCAAGTGAAATTGTGTGTTTCAAAACTTTATAAATAAACCTAACCAATAAAAGATTAAAACCATCAGCAATCCTGGGTATTGCTCACGCCATAGGACCATAGTGTACATCTTTTTTCACCCACTGAAATATGTGTATTTTCTTAATATCCACTGAGGCCCACTTATGAGTTTTCACATTCATTAGGACACAGCAAGTCTTTCTCATCAGATATACTGTTATATACTTCTTTGCAATAAAGAAGAAAAAGTCATTATGATTATATACTCAATCCCTTCACTAAAGCTCATATTTTGTGCTTGGTTTGTGGGTTGGCCAATTTATAGCCTAAAGCTGGCCACACATCTAAAGATTATCTGTCCAACCAGCCAACTTGTTGATTGGTTGGAATGAAAATGTGGTAAGGAATACAATCAGCAATTTGCTCCCAAACACTGGAAAATGGACCAAAACTGTTGTTTGAACAAATAGTTTAGATCAAACATTTAACAAACTTGTTTGAATTACCATTTTCATCTATTTTCTGGCATTTAGGAGCAAATTGCTGATCATTAATTACTCCCATACATTACCAGATTTTCATTCCAACCAATCAACAAGTTGGCTGGTTGGATGTAAGTTGGTCTAGTGTGTGGCCAGCTTTAGACAATCGTCTGCTGCAAACAGCCCTATTACTGTATAATCTACCACAGAAACCTAGAACAGACATAAAGCACATAAGGAAATCCTTTGGCTTGAATGCACGTATTGATAATTTTGAAAAATGTATAATTTAAATTTACATTATATATGTTACTGTACCTCTGTGCTGTTTAGGTTCTCCTGGCTTTCTGTCCCATTGTGATCTTGAAGGTGTTCCATAATCTGTACTTCCATAATGTCCATGTTTGCATGTAGGTTAGGCTTTTCATTCTCCCATTTAGCAAAACCTTTGTTCTTATTTGATTTGCCATAAAACTTGCATTTCATCTTAGGAAAAGTATGAGACCCAGTGTCACTCCAGCCAGAGTCTGGCCACACCGGATCTGTTTGTGTTGCCTGGCTGGTCGTTGATCGCTGCAATCGCACTGAAATCTTCCTAGAAGAGCCTGTTACCAGAGTTATTGCCTGTCCCTCCAGATCTCGACTTTCTCTTACAGAAGAGGGAAATTCAAAGACTTCATCTTGTGCTAGAGGAAAAATTAGATGAATTAGGTTTAATGCAATTTTTTTTTTTTACTTTTCTGCACGTAAAATTTCTATTACTTGTTCTGTAAACTATTTGCCCCTTATGTTGATTTTCAAAAGATATATTAACTAATTTTGAGAGATAGCTGCAAATATTTTTAACAATGCTTTTAATACTGCAAAGTTTCAGCTTGCAGGCATTTCCTCTTTGTTTCCTATACAGCCAACATTACCTAATGATGTGGTATTGTAAATCAGAACAATTTATGTTATCACACAATACCTGGAGCCAGTGATGGACTGCTGGGTAGGGAACCATGGCTACTGCCCATAGATGCTCCTCTAGAAAGTTTTCTGCATGCTAAGACAAGTAGGTCTTTACACTGCTTATGGCAATTGGCACCACAATCTGAAAAAAATAATAATGAAGGCTTGAATAAATAAAGTCATATTGTAGCTAATATTTAGATTTGAAATTATATTACCTTCTGGTTTCAAAAACAATTTTCAAACTTTTACTATCATTTGTAAGATTGGTAAATTGGCATCTGCCTAAATGGTTCTTTGTGAGAGCAGCAGTGGTGGGGCTGGTGGGGATAGTAAGCTCCACTGGGTTTAGAACCTGGCAATCTATAAACATACTGTTATTGTACAGTGCTGTGCTATATAACTATACAATAATAAGTGACCTGTGCAATTTTAATTATATACAGACTAGTATATTGGAGTATATTGGTGCTGTCGAAATGCAGGATTGAGGGGTCTCTCCCCTCCCCTCACTCCACCATCCTAATACACCCATTGCAGCTTCTCTTTCCTGTGGTCCCATTCTTTCTATACCCAGCAGTGGAAGCCCCCAATGGCATCTCAGCACATGCCAATAGCGGCATAGGTGTAACTATCGATGTTGCAGGGGGTGTGGCTGCTATGGGGCCCGGGCTGTCTCCAGAGCCCGCTGCTCCTCCTGCAGCCAGTCATGCATGCTGCACTACACAGGCTCTCTCAAAACAGAGCCAGCTGGGAAGAGGCATGGATATTCCAGCAGGGCAAGTACAGTAGCATTGCAGCAGAGGCCTCTCTCAGGGGATCCCGCCACAATCCCACATTTACAGGTTGTCCCTGCCTGCTACAAACCGCATAGCACAATGAGAGGATGAGGAGAGGGGATGAGCTAGAAGACTAGAAGAGGTGGGTTGCATGAGAAGGAGTGAGGGTGGGCCAGATGACTGGGGGCAGGCTGGACTAACAGTTGGATGGGCCAGATGGGAAGTAAGTGTGGACTGCATGAGACAAGTGAGGTCAAGGTTACAGGAGAGTTAGCTGTTGTGGAAGCTTAGTAAGGACAGCATGTGCTGGGCTGCTAACAGGTAAGAGAGAGGGGGGGCAGCTTTGGACCCGGGCCCCCACCGTGCCCCTCCAACAAGCCATGATTCTGAACGGACCTACACTTATAAGCGATGAGCTGGAACTGGGTTGTAATGGGGAATTCTTGCATAGGCAATGTTGAGTGTGGTCATGTGCACACAAATGTAGGCTATGCCGACCTGGATGTAAACAAAAATAGACCTGTTTGGAGCGATGCTAGTGTATGACGATGATGGCTAGTAGCAAACTAGGCACGCACGCATCTTGAGACTAGTACAACTCTTTATGTGGCAGAATATACACAATTTTTTTGTGCACATTTCTTATGAGCTCCATTTACTTCTAACATTGCATCAGTCCCATTGCATTAAGGTGGCTATCAAGAGGTTCACAGAAGATAGCCCTGTTCCAACTTTACACGTACATGTCATGCATTTAAATATCAACTATATTGCATTGCATCTTCATAGTAGCCATATAACTTCTGTCCCCCTGATTATAGTCCTATAAATCATTCCATCAGGATGCTGCTGTTGCTTGTGTCTCTTACTTGGACAATGTGCATTGAACACAATTTATGGCTGATGATGTAAATAGTTATTTAAACTGCTCCAAAAAGTGCACTTTGCACTGTAAGCCATTATTGGTGTTTTATTAGATGCCGTGAGTTTTACGTATGGAACAAAAACTTTAGTGATGCAGATACTGTATCTCCTTTGCTGGTAATCCATGCCTTAATTTTGGCAAAGACACCTTGTCTGCAGATGGCAGTATTTGCGGATGGGCAGAAGCTAATTTAAGGAAAAAAAGTAAATGTTTTAAAATTGATGAATCATTTGGTTCTCAAGCATATGGAGTTGGTACTATACACTTTTGTAACGAACACCATTTCACATGTTTGCCCTTCTCCAGATCTAGATGCACATCTAGAGTAGGCAAATCTTGCTCTGCACATAAAGGGCTGATTTTGAGTTGGGAGCAAAGCAAAAAAGAGGATGGTACTTAGCACCTAGGTAAAACCATGTTGCACTGCAGGTGGGGCAGATTTAACGTGTGCAGAGAATTAAATATTAAAAGTAGTGTTTCCAAAATCATATATAAATTGCAGTGTAAAAAATAAGTTGACCAACATTTTTAGGCTGCATACTGCATGCAAAAGCTACCAGTATTACCCTGCAGGTAAAAAAGAAATAAATGTTTTTGCCTCCCTTGTATTGCAACATTGTTTGTTTTAGGAACTCATTTTTTGTTTGTTTGATTGTTTTTTTTATGCTTTGCTCCCAACGTAGAATCACCCCCAATGAGTGCATTACAAATTAAATCCTACTAAGGCAAAAAAATAACAAATCCAGCTGGAATGCTATATACTGATGAATTATAAAAAATCAGTATATATTTGTTTATTCTCACGGGTGGCCTGTTGATATTTTACATCAATAATGCACACACTGGAAACAAGGTACTTGAAATTTACCTTTGCACTTATATCCTTGTTTGATTATACCCCAGAGCTGAAATGAAAGACAAAGCAGGTTAATGAAAGATGTAAGGGATTCAAGAAGGAAAACCAGGTCATACAGTAGGAAGTAGCAACTCCTAAACTAACATAAACAGGATACACCAACACCCTTCCTGCTTTGGAGTGCTCCAATGCATGTAGATTCTTACTGAAGTCTTTCCAAGCTTCTTACTTCGTGCATACAGTATTTCCAAAATATAAAAGGTGCAAGTATGTAACTACAAAGTAAACAATCAGAGGTCCATCTTCCTTAACACACCCAGGTCATGTCAAGCTGGTTTTATTATAATCAAAGTGATGCTAATACACAGTTTAAGTACTATGTGCTGCTTTGTGACAGATCACAGTATAGTTTATTGTAGCTAGTTACTTACGAGTAAGTACAAAAAATCTTTTTGTGCCGTGGTGCATTGTTCACTACAGGTAATTCCATTTGTACATTTATTGGTTGACTTGTGCAATAGTTGCAGGTTTGCATACAGCAGCTCCAAATGTTTACTGTAATTCCTATTTCCATCCTTACCCTTCCTAAATTTCCCTCTTTAGGTTATAATGATTACATCCAAATTGTCCCACTTTGAAGGCAATGTCCCGCTGTCTAGTGACATTCATCATGATTTCTGTGGGAGCTGTTGGGATGTACACCCCTACAATTAATTTTTTCCTTGCTAAAAACACAGATCACTGGCCACGCTCACTATGAAACAAACATGCCCCTGTCCCAATTCTGAGCTAACAAATGTTGGAAGATATGTAATGTATATAGCTTCATGTATAGTGCTATAGTAAAATATGTATCTGGTTCCTAAACTTTTACTGCTTTGTGTGGTGATTTTAGCTATGCACTGCATATAATTTGCGCTTGCAGTAATTTGTATTCTGAAAACCCACCATGGATTTTATATGTACGAACACAAGCCAAAGCATATCTGTTACACAGTAATCTATTTATTTTTATAATTGAGTAACATAATATACACATTTATTTAGAGTGTGCACCTATGAACATAATATACACATTTATTTAGAGTGTGCGTCTGTGTACATAATATACTTAAGTTGGGTGTACACTTGAAAGACAATGCAGTTGACCAGCCGTTGCGCTAACTGAGTGGATGATTAGGTAAGTTATACACATTTAGCAATCAGCTGCTCTATATGTCGGGTCATATATAACAACATTTTAATTTGCTGTATTATATGAAAAAAAAACAGCTGCATGCAGCAGACCCCTGGGGTTGGTCACCTTATAAAGATTTATTACATTAGTGGTAGTGTAGCTTTAATAAAAAAGGTATCTTCTGCAGTCCTTTGCTTACATCATGTGACAACCCAACTTGGCTCCACCACCAAGTAGTGTTGTCCATCGAAAGGTATCCAGCAATGGCACCATTGCTACCATCCATCGAGAATGGGAATTTAAAAATGGATAACCATCAATAGTTCATACTATTGAGGGTGTCACTAGCGAAGACATGTGATACAGCAAAGCCAATAGGAGGAGGGTTGGGCTTTAGGATGTGTAAAGGGAGAGTGACACTAAGGGTAATGAAAAGAACATTGCTGTGTCACCATCAGAGCTCCACTATCGATGACAAAACCATCAATCATTGGTATAAATTGATCAGTGGTCAATGGTCATCCCTACCACCAAGTAATCGGTTAACCTCAGTGATTTTTAAAAACAAGAGCTGTTCATGCTACAGGTGTCTACCACTGTCAGGCAGATGATACAGATGATACTGAAAGGAAAGTCTTCAGATCCAAGTAACATTTAAAAAAAAATAATAATAATACTTTGGGGTCTATTAAATGTTATTAAAATTAAAAAAGTCCAAAAAGGTGGACTGATTTTTGATACATTTGTCTACCTAATAATACTTTTTATGGATTTATAATGTTGGTTTTAACACTCTATGGATATTTTATTGCTCCTTTCAGTGATCAACAAGAGAGAAAGAGATCTGTGTACATTAATCTATGTGTGTATGTGTAAATTAAAACAGTATGACTGATGCAGCAAACGACGAGGGCGCCATCATACCAAGTGTTCCATCTTGGAATGTGTATGCAACTTCTCACTGTGAAAAGCGTTACTAAGAGCTTTCCTAAGTATGGTACAAAAAAAGTAAATTATTGCGGCATTTCAGAGATTTTGTCATAACCTAATATTTGATCACTAGTAGTTCACTGTTGTTGGTCAAAACGCTTTTCTGAACAACTTTAGGAAGGAAATCTTTGTTTATTGCATGTTATAGGTGTGTGCAATATATTAAGTCTGTGATAATATATTTGCATATTGCTATTATCAGTGTTTTTACTGACAGCTATTTTTCCTGGGCAGTGTAATGATTGCCATTAAGTGTTGATGACATTTTATTCTGCAATGGGAATACTTTTGCTGCTTCTTTTCATACAATACACATATGTTACATCTATAGTTGTATAGGAGACTTCCATACAATGTGATGTCATAGCCTACAACAATCCTGGCTATAAAACTTATTTACAATGCAATAAAATAAACGTACAAATCCTGCACAGTGCTCACAGAAGGTTGGTTTTAGATATGTCATCTCCTGGAAGTTATGAACAAACCCAGGACCCATTTTACAGTGAAACTGAGACTTGGCCCTCAGAAAATAAGCCATCATTTCATCTTTGCTGATTAGACCGTCTCTGTGGAAAGAGCAAAGAAATAACAATAGCAAATTAGCAATAAACAGTTCTACTATTAGTTCTACTATTTCATATGTGTAAAATTCCTCAGTAAATGGATTTACAATATTTATCACTTGAGCTGGGTACACACTTGTCGATATATCGTTCGGTTGATCGACGAAAAATATATCATGAGTGGATGGCAGGTGTGTACACCCGATACGTCTGTAAACTACGTCATTCACAGACATATCAAGTCGGCCCTGCAAAACACCCGATGCCAATATATCTTGCAGATTTATCACTGTGAGTATAGATGACCCACCGACTGTCTGTACGCTCGTTGCAGGGACTGCCAACACTGACATCACAACTGGACGGGCAAATTGAAATGTCGGCCCAGTTGTGATGTCAGGCCAGACATATCAAGCTACCAATTGGTAAGTGTGTATAGCTGACCAAACCATCATTTAAGTGTGCACCCTGCCTTATGGTTTACAATTTGTGTGAACTTTTAAGAGCATTTGTGCAGTTTAATGTGTGCAGACAATATAAGTGATCTGAATATTGTTTTTTTGCACACTGGGACTAATGTAGAATTGAATGCAAGTCAGCCATAATTGTTGCCACATGCTGTGCACGGAACTAAATACTGTATATGTATTTGCCTGTATGCTGAGTTGAACCTAACCTATGTGAGAAGTCCCAGTTTTTGCTCCTTCTATCAAAGTGGAAATGAGATGTGAATGACACATCTAAAGCTGCATTCGTTCTAGAGCATGCACAGTGTGAAAATACGCAAGATATGCTCTGCAAGTAGTCTTACATCAAACTCTCAATCAGCTCCAACTACTATACTGATGTGGGTGGCAGTTGCTATTAGGGGTGTAAGCAGGAGTGTGTGACCATTGCCGCTGCACAGAGTGCAGGGTTCTGTGGGCGGCACCATAGCTGCCCAATGACCCTTGTTTCTGGCTAACAGGGTGCCTGGAATGGCACCCATGCAGTCAGTATCACTGTGGTAGTGCCACCTGTCCTTTGGATGCTACAGACAGGCACCCTGCCTTGTGTACAGTTGCCTGGAGCATGCACTACTGCATTTCCGGGTGCTGGCAGCCCTGCCCACTATGTGCGACACAAGGTACTGTTAAGCCCTATTACGACCACATTCAATAGTCTCTTTCACCCACTATTCAGAGAGTTGGGAGGAGTAATGGATGAAAAAGACAAATGTCAGAAAGAGGGAGAGATGGGATAAAGCCAGGGAAATGGAGGGGTGAGAGGAATAGGATGAGGAGGGAGAGACAGAAATATGTGAGAAAGAGCAGGACATGGGGGAGAGAGAGATGGGAGTGTCGAAGCTGGATAATTGGCTGAGACAAGATCAGTTTAAAATTGAATCACAGCGACGCCATCTTGCGACTGGCCGCAAGACGCCATCTTGGAAACGAACTCGCAAGATGCCATTTTGCGAATGGCCGCCCAAGCGACATTTTAGATAAACTCACACTTAAGTACATGTGGCAATATTACTATTAGCATCATGCGACTGCAGCTTTCACCATTTCTCATACACACTTTAATACGCACAATTGCGCTGTTAACTAGTCACATATTAGCGAATGCATAAGATCCTGTATGAAAACGCTGAATATTAGCTTCATGCACACGCATCTGCCCTAAGTTAACTAGCGTCTTTACATCAAACCCCACATACTCACACATTACATATTCACATACAAGGTTCCATAAGATTTAAGGTATAAGATTCAAGTATGCTCATTTATTATAATTGCTGTAAAATAAAGATTATTTGGTAACTAAGGTTTTATAGGTGATAAGTAAGCCATGTTTGGTATTGTACTGATGCGTACTCTTTCAACAGTATTCCGGTAACATCGATGTAGAGATCGCAACATGCATTCTCAACTTATGGACAGCAGAGACTTCAAGCAACAAAATGTACATTATATGACCAACTGTTAGGATTTGCATGAGGCGGGAAACCAGAGACCACCAGTTGTTAGAGGCTGGACTGTGTCTATTTGAACTAACCTGTTAGATGCCTTGTAACGTATGCCCTCTCCTTTAGGACCAATGGTATTAGCAACAAACTTCTCTATTTTGTTGTCTATTTCTGGGGGGGTATAAATATGTGAGCTCTGACCCTGGGTTTCTAGTCTTTGTGCTGAATGCTGATTGACGGGGGTTTCTTGCTGATGCCTACATCTGGTCCAGAGCGCTGCATATGTATAATTATACTTGGGTCTGTATAATTCTTTGCGCTAAATTGTACTTAGATCATAGCGTGTATCTGACTGTACTTTTACTTGAAATATCACTTTGTGCTTTGGAACCACAGGTTCAAGGTCTGGAGTCTTTATTTACTATATGACTGCAAAATAGCGTCATCCTTAGAGGTTTATAGGCAGGATATTAGAAGGTATAGAGAGGAGTGTATAGAGGTTCTAATTCAATATCCTTAGGAGGAAGAGGGGGTAGACTGATGAGAGAAAAAAGGAAGACGGAGAGATATTTGGGAGGAAGAGAGGGAGACAGAGAGATGGGATAAAAAGGGATAGAGAGGAATGGAAGGAAGAGGAGGGACAGAGGTGGGAAAAAGAGGAGGAGATGTGGAGAGAAATATGTCAGAAAGAGGGGAAGATGGGGAATGAGATGGAAGGAAGAGGAGGACAGAGGTGAGGGAGAGGTATGGAAGGAAGCTGTGGAGAGATCAGAAAGAGGGGAGAATGAGAAAGAGAGATGGAAGGAAGAGGGGAAGAGAGAGAGAGAGGAGAAAGAGGAGGAGATGGAGGAAAGAGAGATGGAATGAAAAGGGAATAGAGAAAGATGGGAGAAAGAAAAGAAGATGGGGCAGAGAGATGGGAAGGTAAGGAAAGAGAGAGGAAAAAAATCACAGGCACAATAACTACTATGCACTTGTTTTTGATACACTTAATGTCAGTATAGTTTGGCATAGAAGGATACATTACCATGTATAATCTATGGCAGAGTTTCAGCTACTTGCTTATATATTTTTTCCAAGGATCCCTGGGCTATACTTATGAAGCGGCAGCTTTTGTAATTCGCCACTTCTCTGTTTTACATTTTCAGCTCCAACCCACTGAGAAGCAGCGCCCCCTATGTCTTAACAAACTTACCCAGCCCAATACCGTGGCTAAACCAAAAAAAACACTGTGCATAATTGAGAGCTATGTCACAGCCACTGCGATGTTGTGCTCAGTGGCTGTGCAACAATATGCTAATGCGGCATGAGGTGTCTAGAGTAAAAAAACACCTTCTGCCGGCATCACAGATCCGGGGGTTCCATCCAAAAATGCAGCATTGGATCGCTTTGCGTGAACATCGGTCATCTGAGTAACCTCAGGTTACTCAGGATGGCAGGTGTTTTCATGCTGTCTTGGCCAATGTAGCTGCATCAGAAGAGGCAGACACTGGCCTCGGCATGCCTTGAAAAGGGGTCTGACACAACCTCATTTATGAGAATGCTGTCTGTCGCTGCCCAGTCCCCGACACCTGCGCAGATCTCACACCATCTTTATAAACCATCAGGTTTGCGTATGTCTCTGAACAAGGACTGCTATTCTACAATGGGCATGTATATAGTCCGGTCCCAGGCATTAAATAGTTAAAGAAAATTTAGACAGTTTGCAACAGTATATCAAATTTTAATGCAACTTAACATTAAAGACTTTCATTGTAATTGTTCCACAAAATATCCAGACGGTGACACAGTATAGCAGGGAGGCCTCTGTCAACGATAGCAGTTGCATGCAAGAACATTGTGTTCTTTCCTGTTCCTCATAGTATATAGGAGACGTATAGAATGATACACATACACTACAGTGTATATTTGTGCATACTGTAAAGTTTTTCAAACTTGACATTTATATAGTATTGTAAAGGAGAACTTCATTTTTTTTGTGAAATTCTTCTAGCATATTGTGTAATTAACATTACAGCATATTATGTAATAAACATTAATTATAAACTACTTAATTTTTTAAGTTATTGTCTTTGTATTGCTTTCATAAATCTTGACAGCGGGGTGGAGAACAACTTCTATAGCAATTTGTTAATAAAGAAATCAAATAAAACATAGCTAAAAAAATATAAGAGTAAATAGTCTTTCATTTTGCCATAAACATGCGTAATCTAAAGTAACCAATAAGCAGTTAAAGTAACTTTGTTCCATTTAGTGCCTCAATTAGAAATTTAGAAAATAGTTTATTTCACACTAAATACACGTGTATTGTCTAGTAGTATATTTTACAGGAAACAAAACGTTTCCCATATTTTTTCACTTTCTCATGCCAAACAGTATCATGTAAAGTTCCCATGCCAACAATGAGATCATAACACTAACAATCACAAGGGTGAGCCAACTTACTGATCCTTGTCTAAAACACAGAAGGAGTCCAGAAACGGGAAGTTTGCAGCAATGCTCTCAAAGTCCTCTTGAGAAATATACCCATCGTGATCATGGTCATAATTTCTAAAAACAGACTTAAAAGTACATGACAAGTTTTAACTGGGATCAAGTGCAAATTTTCATTTAGGAGTAATACTGTACACCTAAAGAAATAACATTCTACCTATACAGGTTGAGTCTCCCATATCCAAATATTCCGAAATACAGAATATTTTTGGCATGACTGAGATAATGAAATCTTTGATTTTTGATGGTTCACTGTACACAAACTTTGTCTAAGGCACAAATTATTACAAATATGGTATACAATTACTTTCAGGCTGTGTGTATAAGGTGTATATGAAGCATAAATTAATTTCATGTATGTACACAAACTTTGTTTGAGCCACAAAATTATTGAAAATATTGTATAAAATGACCTGCAGGCTGTGTGCATAAGGTGTATATAACACATAAATGCATTCTGTGTGTATATTTGGGTCCCATTCCCAAGATATCTCATTATGGTATGCAAATATTCCAAAATAAGGAATAATCCGATATCCAAAATACCCCTGGTCCCAAGCATTTTGGATATCGGAGACTCAACCTGTACTAGAATTCTAACATTGTAACACTTGCTATTCTAGTTATGGAACAAACACTAAAACCAACAAAACAACAATTCTGTTTTATATTAAAAGAGGTACATACAATTCAGACTTGAAAAAAAAAATTAATAAAATATATGTAACGGTAATAATCATAAAACAGAAAAGGTAAATGCATTTACTGTGGATTCATAATGATGAACATTCCTGCCTTGTAAGCCCAAAGAAAATAGCCTAAAAGAAATATGTTATAAATACTTTTGGCAATTTTTTATTAAATAAAACAAATTTTAAAAAATTAGAAGACTGAATATTCTTTCATTTTGCTCTAAATGTGCAGTAAACTAAAGTAACCAATAAGTAAATTTGTTTGATTTAATCTTGTAAGGCTGGGTACACACGTAAAGATTTTCTGTCCAACAATCCAACTAGTTGATTGGTTGGAATGAAAATCTGGTAACGTATGGGAGTAACTGATGATCAGCAATTTGCTCCTAAATGCCGGAAAACAGCTGAAAATGGTCGTCAGACAAGTTTGTTAAATGTTTGATCAATTTGTTAAAACAACAGTTTTTGTCCATTTTCTGGTGTTTGGGAGCAAATTGCTGATTGTCATTTGCTTTCATACCTTACCAGATTTTCATTCGAACCAATCAACTAGTTGGATGGTTGTACAGAAAATCTTTACATGTGTATACAGCTTTAGACACTGAGGGGGGTATTCAATTAGGCTGCGAAAAGTCAAAATCGGCGATAAATTATCGCAGATGACATTATTTTCGCATGTTTCAAAAATCCCCGTATTCAATTTCAAAGACTTTTCGCAGGTTCGAAAAGTCTTTGAAAAAAAACGGGTATAAGTTTTTACCATGGTTTACATGGCGAAAAAAAGTGCAGAATTGGGGTTTAGGGGTGCAGGTTTAAAAAAAATAGCCTGCACCCCTGGGAATGTCATTTAAAAATAAACTGTGTCAAAAAAAGTATAAAAAAAAATAGGGACACCCCAAAAAAATGAATGAAAATTTGGGGTGAAAAAAAAAAGTGAAAACAGTGTTTAAAAATAGGGAAATAGGTTCAGGGGTGTTCTGCAAATATGCGGTAGGTGTTTTCTAGAATATGCTATTAGCGGCAGGTGCATTTTTGCAGAATTTAAAAAAAATTACTTTAGGGACTTAAAAATATGCTAGTACCCATTTTCATGTACCCCAAATTTGATGGGACCACTTATAAAAATGAAAATAAAACCTAAGTGCTCTTCTGCATCACTTCTTCAATGTCGGGGAAAAAACACCTGCCACGGCTATTTAAAACCCAGACTTTCTTTTGCAGGCAAAAACAGGGGCATCCATAGTTATCCCCCATGTCTGGACATCTTTAGGGGGCTCATACAATTAATTCCCGAAAATTCACGTTTTTTTTCGTAGCTCCCAATTCGCCAGGTCCAGTTTTCGTTGATTTTAAATTGAATATGGGAATAAAGCGGGCACGCGCCAGATACTGTATCCCAGGAAAATCTCCAATGTGGAGCGAAAAGTCCAGCAAGGACTTTTCGCTCCCATATAGAATACGGCTCTAAAGATAGTTGCAAAGAGAAGCTATGTCGCAGTATGGGAGCTAATGCTTGATCTCAAGTGGATTAATGTTGAGGTTTAATGGCCCATACATGATGATATGAGGGTGCAGTATACATTGTTCTACTTACCTGTAATCCTAAAATTAAATACTACAAATGTCATGAATGTAAAACACATGCAATTGAAAACAATATGTGTTTTAGACAAACACTAACTATAACACCAAGTAATGGAGTTACACTCTCTAGAGGCAATAGGCCTGATTTTGAGTGGGACACAAGTAGAAATGTGGATGGAACTCATGGACAACTTCATACTGCACGTGCGCCATAGAAAAGAACTGCTGACTGCCCATGAGGCATACGCACACAGAGTGTGCAAGTACGTACAGATTGATCTGTCGACGGAGCACTCTTTCAGTGAAGTTAGCAGTAATTGGATGGCGAGCATGTGGGCAAAGAGAGCTGAGCCATATCATGGGAGTGTCATGGGCATGCAATCCAACTTCCATGCTCTGAAGCAGTGTGCAGACCTATATGGGAGGTCTGTTTGCACCCTGCGTGGGGTAGGTGCAAGTCCCTATAGTAATGATAATGGCTGCTGACATAACAATAGTGCACATGCAGACGTATGGATGTTCGGCATACATGATCAGACTCTCGCATTAGCATAAGCCAGCAAGTAGTTTGCCAGGGTCATACGGAAAAGTGCCTCCTATTGAGTAGCATAGACCTCTGGGTAATGCAATTTTAAGGCAGCTATTTGAGTCAACAGGCATTTGCTGACACAGAATATTAGTGTATACACTGTCTGTTTCATCTTCGTTTGGAATTTTCAGTGCAGGAAAGAAATGTTCTGCACAGTACTGTATATACAGTAAATCCCTATGAATTTACTGTATATAACAAACAGAAGTAAATTGTATTTTGATTAAGGTAACACTTCATTGGTGGTTACTTATGAATGTAGAATGTAAGCCCCTTTTCAGAGTAGAGATGCCCAGGTATGGAGTAAATTCTTATATATGTGCCCTCTCCAATCATTTAGGTAATTTCAATCATATTTTTCTGTAACATAAAAACTGTTTCTGCACTGCCCCACAAAAGGAGGCTCATTGGTGAGCCTACTCTATACTTTTGTTAGGCATGCCTTAACTCTTCCACCCAGCCTTACACATTGCAGCATCTCCGCTAGTGTACCCATGTTGCTCTTTAGACATAAGTGCTCTGGCAGAAATCTGTAACACTTGCTCAAATCGAGCCCCACGGCAGGTCCAAAGATGGTTTTGTATTGTGGTATTGCCATTTTGCTCTTAGTAAATTATCTCTACTTTTTGAATTTTGCTGCCCACTGAATTCAAATGACGAATAATGCAGTCTCAAACTGCTTCCAAATACAGAAACACCATAGACCTTCGCAGCTTATGTATAAACTACATCATATGTAATCAAAAGAATGGCTTTAATATTACAGCTGAATACTGGTTTTCACTGTATTATATAAGACTATTTTTTGTGATTTTTAAAACATTTATGTATAAACCAGATAATTATGAAAGCAGAAAAAAAATTGTGAATAACTATAATTATTTAACTAAAACTAAATGGTATCAAAATGTGTTTATTAAGCATTTTGTAGATGCATATTTGCCAATAAACAGGTTCTTTGCAACCTTTTAAAAAAGTGTAACTAGAGGCTTGTAATACTAATCAGCCCTGACAAATTATCGGGGGGGGGGGGAAATAAGGAGGTATCCTCAGGCTTTATTGGAAAATATTATATTAAAAAATTGTATAGAAATACTCTAAAATGTGGTCAAAAATGGAAGTGCAAATACTTACAAATGACAATCAAATAATGAATCACAATTACAACATATAATACACCTAACATATGACATAAAAAATAATAAAAAAGGTAAAAAAGGTAATATACCAATATATGTGGACTGGAAATAGTAAGCAACTAGTATTTATATAATCCTATTGAGACAAAATATAAAAGGTTTTATGCCCCTGTGATGTTTTCACACCATAATAAGTAATATGAAGTCCTTAATTAATCATTGGGTAAGTTGATTGCTTAAACCTAACCTCCCCCTCCCCGTACCCTAAACTTAACCCTCCCCCCTTAGTGCCTAACCCTCCCCCTAGTGCCTAACCCCAACCCGTAAACCTAACCCTCCTCCCAACCCCGCTACTTACCTTCAGTATCCCAGCGGTCAGAATCCTGATGCCGGCATTCCGGCAGGGTTAGCATACCGACACTTGTTGGTCCTCCTACTCTCCCTACCCTAACCCTAACCCTCCCTCCCTAGTGCCCGACCTAACTTCCCCCCCTAGTGCCTAAACCTAACCTCTCCCTCCCCTCACCCTAAACCTAACCCTCCCCTCTTAGTGCCTAACCCTCCCCCCCGACTGCCGGGATGCCGAACGTATCCCTTTATAGCAAGTGCCTAATAAAGTGTTGCAGAAGCTGACAGTGCCTTTCTGCACTGCAATGGTAGACCTATTATCTTGTGTGATTTAAGGTATATACCCATCTGATTTTATTTTTAATTAACCTGCCAACTTTATTAGCCTCATAATTTGTCCCCTATTGAATGTAAAGAATAACTCAACAGCTAATATGTCAAGTTCTTAAATAATGTTTTCTTGTAATTGTTAGGTCGTTGCTGCTTAATAAACATGCCTGGAAAATAATGATTACAGCACATATTAGTGATGCTGCTATGTTTAAAAATATAGAAATTATTATTTAGAGCATTTTATTCTACTTCAGTAAACTGATCCAGTGAAGGCATCATTTCTTGTGATATTTGCTGCAGCGTGAAATGCCACACTCTCTTAGTAAAGGATAAATAAATAGTGCTAAAACAAACTTACTGTGGAAATATAAATGTATGTTAAAGTGTGGATGCATTACAGCAGTTTGCATTTGCACATTAGAAAGTATAATTTAACATTTGTAACACTAAAGGCTAGCAAGTGGTTCAGAGTTAGAAATATAATAATATCAATAATATAAAAGAATATATTAACTAATAACATATTGCTGTTCTAATTGAAGCATAAATTTGTTTTGAATAAAAGTAAATACAAAGAGAATATAGTCATCTTACCTCAACCAATTTCCGTATATGCTTATTAATAATTGTAGGGTCAGGCTTTGTAGTCACTCCGGAAGCCCAGTCAAGTGGGGCATCTGTCTTATTAGGAGTTGTAGGTGATGTTGGCTGTGTATAAATAGATAATTTAATGTGGTATTTAGTGTTTGTAATGTTATGTTTAGTGTTTGTACAGATAACTTATAAATGATATTTTTTATTTCAGTTGAATGGATGGTCTTAATAGTTACAGGTAGTTTTATTATGTATATAATATTTGTTGTACAAACATCTATAGAAGAACATTTTCAACTTTAGTTATCTAAAAACTGACCGAACTACACAGCTGTGCTTGTCCATCACCTTGTTTTCCGTACAAATTGACTTGTTAAATTGAAATAAAGGGCACTCATTTAGCTTTCACTGCTTAAATCAGTTTTTAGAACTTTTTAGAACTTTAATACTTGAGTTATTATTAAATTTTCAAAAAGTAATACATAATAATACAGAGCTCTAACATAAATATTATAAACACTACATTATTATAGAACATTTCCTTAATACAGTCAAGTGTGTATTTTACACAACATTTGTAAGTGTTATCAAGAATACATACTGTTTTTATTGTGCTCTTTTTCCCAAATCTATTTTGGTGGGCTCACTGCCCTGGTAATATACTACTTTTTCTAGTATTTGACACCTCAGTTATGTTCCCAAACATAGTATTTCTTTGTAGTGTCAATATTTTTTTAGTGTGTAAGTGTTCCATGGAGTATTCTAAATTATGTTTTAGTTATTAAAAAACCATAACATGCTATTTATTTGGTATGTATTTTGTTTAATTTATTTGTTCCTTGCCTGTGCACTGCTGCCGAATTTGTGGAGCTAATCCTTGATGATGATGATCATCTTCATCATATGTAGATTGGATATGTCTGCTCGGAAAAGGATATGTTTAATTTTTTCTAAAGTTCACATTTTATTTTACTGTACATATATAATTCTTTAAGGAAAGATCCCTTTGTGTCAGCAGTATACTCTATATATGTTGTTTTTAGACTTATTTCTCTTTTTATATTTTACTGCATTTTACTCAAATTTTCTCAATCTCTTAAAATGCCTTTATCTTTTGCTAGCACCTGTGGACCATTATTTTGCACTGTAGATGTAGGGCTCATAAACTATTTTATCTACATGTCCTGATTGTAGAAGATCGGCCTAATAACACAGTGTCTGTGGCTAAAAGAAACAGTGGTAATAGATTAGGTTATTATCGGGTATGTTGACAAAATGCGGTTTGAAAGTGTACTACATATAACCACCTCAACCTTATGCTGGGTACACACTGTCCAACATATTAGGGGCAGATGTACTGAGCTCTGGAAAGTGATAAACTGGAGAGTTATAAACTACCAGCCAATCATCTCCTAACTGTCATTTTTCAAACACAGCTTGTAACATGACAGGAGCTGAGTGGCTGGTAGTTATCACTTTCCAATTTATCACTTTCCAGAGCATAATACATCTCCCCTAGGTGTTCATTTGAACGGCCAATATATTATGTGCAAGTAGGCCAGTGTGTATTGATGATATTTCTGTGAACTATGTAATTCCCAGACATATTGCGTCGGCTGTGCAGCACAGCCGATGGCAGATATATCTGCTCTTCGTGATGTGTTTGTGGGCGGTCAGCATACCCCCCATAAACTTACTACTGAGACCAGCATGGAGGGGGTCGTGAGGTTCCCCCCGGCCAGCGGGACTCGCGGCCCGAGGCAGTGATGGTAGTTCAGTGTGTATGAACAACCATCATCTTCTGATATATCTGCAGATTAATCGATCTGGGGCAACACAGATGGTGTAATGGTTAGCATTACTGCATCACAGCACTGGAGTCGTGGGTTCGATTTCCACCACTGGCTCTAACTGTGTGGAGTTTGTATATTCTCCCTGTGCTTGCGTGGGTTTCCTCCGGGTGCTCCGGTTTCCTCCCACATTCCAAAAATATACTGGTAGGTTAATTGGCTCACTACAAAATTTACCCTAGTGCGTATGTGTGTGTGCATGTGATAGGGAATATAGATTGTAAGCTCTTCTGGGGCAGGGACTGATGCCTATGGCCAAATATTCTCTGTAAAGCGCTCCGGAATATGTGTGCGCTAAATAAATAACTGGTAGTAAATGAATAATAGATAAATATCTTTCCAGTGTTCCCAGCTTTAGTGCAGTTTTTTCTAAAAGGTCATTAAAGGTCATCAAATATTCTTCACATTGATATATGAACAGCTACTGTTATTGTGGCCGTAGAAACTACAGTCACCGTAACTTCGATAATTTTCCTGCACAAGTGCCTTTGCCCAACTGTTCCAGAATTACTTCATAGTCATTGCTTAGAGTTTAATGTCCCACTTAGAGCTGGTTTTGTGTGGTCAGTATGGAGTTGTGTAGATTAATATATTTATCTGGTGTGATGTCATTTGTTGATTTGGTAGAAGAATGTAAAGAATTAATATAACAGGAGGAAATAGGCAGTGGATGCAGACCATTAGGTTAGAACTATCACTACTGCAGTGACAGTTAATTTTATTCTAGCCAAGGAAATTATATCTAATCTGATCTTGTTTCTGTTTTATAAATATACCCTTAGTTTAGAATATTAACCATAACTTGGACACCGAAAAATGCCCTCTGATTTCTAAAGTACAATTTCTACAAATTATGTGTTTATAAAAAGTCCTTTCTGTGACATTATAAGTTTTTATTACCATATAAACCCACCTTAGTGCTAAATGTAAATGCAAAATTGCTTTCTATAAAAGAGCTACTTGTAATATTCACAAATATATAGGTAAACATTCCCATACCTTGACAGAAAGTGAGATGTGTGTCATTGTATTAACATTTTCTATGCAGCGGAGTGCAAGCTATTGTTCTCTGTTATCAGCCATATCTGACTGAGAGAGGCCCGCTGTCTGTGTCCTTCAATAGACGTACAGAGAAAAATTAGGATTTGCATGACAAAATAAAATCTTCCACAATTAACTTTATCTCAAATATCTTTAATTTTATATCAAATATCTCTAATTTTGGTTAGCTCATGAAATGTTTACATATATTCTTAATGGTTATTAATAGCTCTTTTATAAAAGCAAGTTTGTACTTGACTTTTCATCATCCTTTAAAACATTAGATATTGATATTCAGAGTTATCTGTGTGAAAAAATATAACCTTGATATTTTCTATCAACCGTTTAATCTATAGAATCTGTCTCTTTCCTGTCAAACCTATTGCAATAGGACAGTATTTTAAGTAGACTAATTACTAACATTTGGATAAATGTATTCCACGAATGCAAACATATACTAATATGCATTAAATTATCTAAAATCTTGCTTTGCTGTACTATCATAGCATATGTGAAATGACACCAATAACATAAAAAATCTATAACAAAATGTATGATACTGTATATCTAGAGCTGTTTCCTACCGATTTAGGGTTCCTAGGCTCAAGCACCAGTGAAAGTTTATAAATATCATCTTCTGTGTGGTATAAATCAAGAGATAGCTGTAAAGTAAATTAATATGATGTTAAATAATGAACAAAGTCCAATTATTAAACCAAATTATATTAGCAGACCAAAGTCACTGAGGTTTCATTAAAGAAAAAAAAACTACTAATGGAAATTCAAAATTTAAATTTCTAAATCATTGAAATCAGAAGTAATTGTTCATTTTGCAATAAAAAATATCAAAACCACATTTATATTATTAATATTATTTACATTATTTTAATAGAGATTAACAAAGATCTGCAACAGTTTAGATAATTCAGTTACATCAAGTTTTACATTCCAACACCAAAATATGGATACATACATTTAATTTATATAGTGTTAAAAATACAGCACTTTAATGAACCATGATAGCCTTGTGAGAAAGAGACAGTATAGTAATAAAAAGTCTTATTATACAGTCATATTCAAAATATTAAAGGGCAACTGTTGATTGCAAAGCGCACAGTTTCTCAAACTCAGTCCTCAGGACCCCAAACAGTGCACGGTTTCCAGGTCTCCTCACAGAATCACAGGTGAAATAATTATCTCCACCTGTGGATCTTTTCAAATGTGCCAGTGAGTAATGAGTACGCCTGTGCACCTGCTGGGTTACCTGCAAAACATGACCTGTGTGGGGTCCTGAGGACCGAGTTTGAGAACCTCTGGCATAGAATAATGGCAGACATTGGGTGAGTTGAACTAATCAGATGTAACCAATCAGTTCACCTGGAACTAGTTCCTAATGAATATTTAAGGTGACTCCTGTCCTTTAAGTAGTGTGGCTTTTTTTAGATACGAAAAAACATAGAAAACATTAGTTCTGGAAGGCTTATTATTGTTTTAACAACTGGTTTAACTTGACTTCCTATAGCTTTGTGCTGGGGATTCTGGACCTCATTCAGAGTCGGTCGTTGCGGCCGCACGGTCGTAAGGGAAAAGGGGCCGGATATGCAAATGATGCACTCGCAAGTTGCGTCCTTAAGATCGGATCGTTAGCTGTCCGACCAAGGGGAGAATGCGGCTGTAAGACAAAAAATACGCCCCCTTCTCGTACGCATTACACGTCATCTCCGGCCATATAAGGATTAATCGAGACCATCGGTAACCATCGGAACTGGTCGTAGAGCTTAAGGTTGACCATACCCTCTCTTAAGCACTACGATCAGGTCAGTGTACAAACCACCCATGTCACGTGTGCCATGACACTACTTTGTTAATTATGCACTCCCATAAAACACTGTTCGCATAATTAGGCACGCCTGCGTTCAGATCTCCACTCCCCCGTTTTCAAGCACCTTCCCCTGTTACCACCCACAAACGCCTCATTCTGTCACTCAAACTACCGACCTGGCTGTGTTCAAGGAGAGAGAAATTTCTGATCGTAGCAGCTAGTTTGTGCACGCGCATTGCGAACTTTACGCATGCGCAGTTTAGCGAACATCGGTGGCGTACGACCGTGCGGCCGCAACGACCGACTCTGAATGAGGTCCTCTGTGCTTTCTTTAATCTAACCACTCTCATTAAAACACCTGTTACAAACTATAAATTGACTGTACAATACTATGCAATATATATACAGATGTGTCCTCTTTCACCTAACATTTTTGTGCCATATTTTGCAAGACACTTAGCGATACTTAGATGGTCTGCCACGGGTAGAGATTCCCATACGTTCATACTTTTAACTTGCATCTTATTCACATCGCAGCCTCATACGAAGTCACAACCAGCCACACTAGATTAGTACTTTTGTTGCAGAGGAATTGGTATATAGTCACAGATTAAGCATAACAATACGTGGCGCAGGACACTCATATCGGAACTCTGTCTTTTGCTTTTTTTTACCCAGATTAGTGACTGAGTTGCACACAGAAGCTACTTCAAATGCAGCGTCAGTATTCAGGGTACTGTGCATTGTACTTTTTTAACATTAGTGTGCAATTTAGTTGCATATTTTGTGAAAAAGATTGACGCATGATGCAGCTAAATCGCAAAGTCCATGGCATGCCAAACGGGGCTATTTGGAGCAATTTGAGATTAGGTATTTGTTGACACATCTGTATCTATGGTGCAGTGTTTACAGAGCAATAGTTAGCCTCTAGGCAACAAGCTCAGACTTTATGAATGTAAATTAACTTTTGTTAAGAATATATTTGAAGATAACACATGCCTAGAAAGATGACACATGCCTAACCTCCATTCAGGACACTGCTTCGCCATTTACTTCTCTCCATCAAGTGGTCTACCAGCTCTCTTTCCAGTTTTTCACTGACTGCACTTTTTCTCGTTGCAGCATCTCCATTGCTCTGCAGACATATAGGACCTCATTCAGAGGCGGTCTTTAGTTGCAAGCGGTCGCACTGAATGGTCGCAATGGTGATCACCATCTCGACCATCAGGGCTTATGACCAGACCCTAAGGTTGGGTCTGGGCACTCGTAAGCCCCAGGGAGCTTTCTGCTCTGATGGAGCAGGAGCTCCCCACTGACATCACTGATGATGTCAGTGCGGCCGCCCACAAAACGGTAGGCGTTCGTTAAGGAACGCCTCCGTTTTGGAAACCACCCCCCCGGCCTGCCTACCAAACGGGGCAAGCTGTCGATCAACATCGACAGCCGCCCCTTTGGTAGCGATCTCCGGAGCGACAGAGTTTCTCTGTCTCTCCGGGGCCGCTGCACATGCGCAGGACAAACCATCGAGTCGGTTACGAGCGCATCGGCGCTTGCGACCGACTCTGAATAAGGTCCATAATGGATTCACTAGGCCCTCTGCTAAGCAGCCCTAATGGGCTCCTATCTTTTCAGACACTTACAGGACATACACACTGGCATCTTTCATGGCTTGCAGGTGTCTAATCACATCTTTTCAATTACTTGGTGGAGGATCCTACATTGCAAATAGCACCACATCCTGTTATCACCACTAGACATAAATATATATAATGAATCTGTATAAGATAGAAAGGCAAAGGTATGCAGATACTAATGAAGTGTATCACTCATGAAATAATTGGTAAACAACTGAATTTTATGGACTTTGAACAAGGGAATAATTATTGGTCTGAGCACAAGGTCGTAAATAGCTACTGGATGGTCAAGCGGAACAGAGAGTTGGCAGACTTGTTCAGTCCCACAGACAGGCAACAGTGCATCAAATTACATATAATCTGAATCAGGGACCAATTCAGATGGCCTATCAATGAGCAGTATGCCACACATTACATTGTATGGGCTACAGCAGCAGAAGGTCTGTTCATACGCCATAGCTATCTGCTGCATACAGGTTGACATGCCTTCAGTTTTCTCAGGAACACAGGAATGGACAATAAATGATGGAAACAGAGGTCATGTTGTCTGAATCACATTTTCCACTAGAAAAGAAAAAATCACACCAAAGCGCAACTGTCCTGGCAGCAAGGAAATATTGTAAGAACAAGTCACCCTAACTTGCAAAATACATATGAGAAAAGAAACAGTACAATAAAAAATCCTCGCGCCGACACTTTTCCAATGAATTGTTCGAATAATTTCAATGAAGAAAAAAACTTGGAAATAACCAAATCTTATCAATGCGTATGTTGAAATCCCATTAGTACATGCAAATAAAACACATAAAATTAGGTGTTAACGATAATTCAAATAAATTGCTGATAGATGACACCTCTGAACGGAAACCATATAGGAAGCCCCTCAAACCAATATCCTTGGGTGTCAGATGGAAAAAAAAATTTCACCTCATAAAATGTGAGAATATATAGATGTGAATGCTCACATTAATGTTACCTAAAAGAAATATGAGTAAATCCCTTCAACGTTTCTTTAACACATATGCATAGATTGGACCAGGTAAAGTGCTTACATGGAAGCTTACTTGAGGCAAATGTATGATAAGCCTATAAAGGTTTCTTTCTCCCTCTTTCAACCGTGAGAAATGCCCACATGGAAAAAAAAGAAACTACATATGGTGCAGTAAGTCCAAATAAAAATGATTTTAATAACAAATATCACAATAAAAAAGTGGGGGTCAGCCCTCGTACCAGATGGATGATATACAGCGTTCACAAAGTATGCCCAATATCGCAGGATAGCTGGAACCCGGGTATTCAACTGCTGAAGGTGCACAGAATTGACCAGCCTTAGGTACTCAGGTGAACCTCCACTGCCACTCCTCCTAACATGTTTCGACACCTGCGGGTGTCTTTTTCAAAGTGCAGTGGTGAATTAAAAACGGACTTTAAATACCCATGTACCGGAAGTCCGATACCAGAAGTCACTGTGCGCGACTTATACAGGGAGCCTAAATAGATGAAATACTAGCCTGATGTTCGGGCATAATTTACCTTACATACGCGACCGCGGCCAACCAAGGTGCATCGCTCCATGTAACACCAAGGCGGCCAGAACCACAACAAAAACCACAGACGCGATGTGGGCGGCCTGCAGTGTTCAATAAAGTTAGTTGAAATCACGTGATCTAAATCACGTGATGGCTGATCATGTGATCGGAGAGGGAAAAACCGGTTGCTATGACCACCTATCAACGAACAGTAGCAATACCCAGGCTCCTTTACATAAAAAAAAGAAGAACATATGTGTATATACGATATTTACCATATTTATAAAGCATATATAAATAACATGATAAAACTAACAAAAAATGCCTAAAAGCTAACAAAAAAATACTTATAAAAACCATTTGATTTCGAAATCAGAATTTAAGCCTGCTGGTTTCAATGTGTTTAGATCATAAATGCATCTCATCTCTTTTTGTGCCAATCGTAAATCTTTATTGTTGGACCTCCAATTATCTTTTACTGTGGAGATACCACAAAAACGTGAGATCCCTGAGAGTGAACTATTATGTTTATTTTTAAATTGTAGAGAAAATGGATGGCTTTCCAATCCCTTCACAATATTGCGACCATGTTCTGCCCATCTAATTTTTAATGCTCTCTTGGTTTTTCCCACATATACCATTTTACAACTACATTCTATGGCATATACAGCATAACGTGTGTGGCATGTAATAAAATCCATAATCCTATGATTCCTGCCTTGTGTTTGAAATTCTGTTATTTTTGAGACACTACTGGAACAGGCTTTACATAATTTGCACTCGCCACATCTGTAAAAGCCCTTATTTCTTGGAAGGAATCTTTTTCCATCCATAGGTAACGCACTGGTTACTAAGGTATCTTTAAAGGTACCTTTAAAGGCGCCTATAGATGAATTTGGGTCTAACAGGTAGGATTTTCTTCAAACTTTCATCTTTAAGGAGGATATTCCAATTATTTTTAATAATGCCTTCTATGCTTTTATGCTGTTTGTTGAAAGTAGTACAAAATGACATGGTAAAATTGTTATTAGCCTGGAGATTTTTGTTCTTAACTTTGAGTAACGTCTCCCTATCTATATCTGCAACTTCTTTGATCGTCTTATCAAGCAAATCCTTTTTATAACCCTTTTGTTTGAATTTATTGGTCATTTCTAAAGCTTGTTTATGAAATACCTTGGAATCTGAACAATTGCGACGTAAATGCATTAGTTGTCCTTTTGGTATTCCATCCAACCATTTTCGTAGGTGGTTGCTGCTCCTATCTATATAATTATTGGAATCAGTAGGTTTATTGAAATTATGTGTGCTAATCTTCCCATCTATGATCTCAATAGTAAGATCTAAAAAATTGACCCTAATATTGCTGATGTCATAAGAGAGCTTAATGTTAAGACTATTTGAATTGAGGTATTCACAAAAACTATCTAGGTCAGATCTATCTCCCTTCCAGATAAACAAAATGTCGTCAATATATCTCCACCAATGTACCAGGTTCGCGCTCCAGCCATGTCCTTCCCAAACATGGGACTCCTCCCACCTTGCCATAAACAAATTAGCATAGCTGGGCGCGAACCTGGTACCCATGGCTGTTCCGACACTTTGCAAAAAGAAATTGCCATCAAAATTAAAATAATTGTTGTGCAATATAAACGTGATACCTTCTACTATAAATCTACACAATAATCCATCTAAATTGGTAGATTTGAGAGTGTTTTCAATAGCTTCTATACCATCAGTATGGGAAATGATGGTATATAGTGAAGATACATCCGCCGTAATAAAAAACATGTTATCTTCCCAACATACCTCTGTTAATTTGTTAAGAATGTCTGTTGTATCTTTTAAATGGGATTTTTCTTTACAGACCAACGGTTGTAGATAGTGGTCAATATAGGCGGATAGATTGGCAGTAATAGCATTAGTACCTGACACTATGGGGCGTCCTGGTGGATGGGTGCTATTTTTATGGATTTTAGGGAGTAAATATAGCACCGGGACAGAATATTGATCATTAATAAGGAATTCTGAAACATCTTTTGAAATGCTTCCTAGATTTAAATATTGAGAAACCAAAATTTTCATGGCGGATAAGATGTTTTGTGAGGGATCATTTTTCAACGCTTTATATGTCACCCCATCTCGGAGCTGTCTATACCCCTCTTCTATATAGTCCAATTTGTTAAGAATGACAACTCCCCCCCTTTATCTGCCTGTTTAATTATAATATTTTGGTTATTTTGCATAGATTTTAAAGCCAATTTTTCATCTTTAGTGATATTATTCCCAAATTTTTGGCGAGGATTGTTTTTAATTTTCTCCATATCCTGAATAACACTTTTATAGAAAGATTCAACAAAACAACCCTTCGCAAATGAAGGGTTGAAAACTGTTTTTTTCTTAAAACTGGAGCTAGAAAGTGTTTCATTGATCTCTTCATTAGCAAAAAACTTTTTTAATGCTAGCTTCCTAACAAATTTTTGTATATCTATATAAAGATTGAAAAAATTTATATTATTCGACGGGGAAAATTTTAAACCTTTCGATAGCACTGCATTTTCAATGTCGTTTAATACATAAGTGCTGAGATTGAAAATCTTAATGGTGCCATTCCTATCTGTATTATTATTAGAATATTCAGATTCATTTTTATCCTTATTATTTTTGACGCAATTAGATCGTTTTTTGGATCTGGGTTTCCCTCCTCTTTTGCCCCTTTTAGTTTTAGATCTGATAGACTCATCTATACGGGCCATTTTCTCTGGAAACCTCTCTCTAAAAAATTCTGGAAATAACCAAATCTTCTTATAAATGCGTATGTTGAAATCCCATTGGGGATACGCATTGATAAGAAGATTTGGTTATTTCCAAGTTTTTTTCTTCATTGAAATTATTCGAACAATTCATTGGAAAAGTGTCGGTGCGAGGATTTTTTATTGTATTTTTTCTTTTCTCATATGTATTTTGCAAGTTAGGGTGACTTGTTCTTACAATATTTCCTTGCTGCCAGCACAGTTGCGCTTTGGTGTGGTTTTTTCTTTTCTATTATATCTATCATCACCTTTGCCACTATTTAGCAGCAACCATGTTCCAACACAGAGTAAATAGATCTTTGTTGATTCAAGATACTTTCAATTCTTCAGAAGGGGAAGGTACTATCGTTTTGGAGGACGAAACTCTTGAGGGGATTATGAATAAATTAGAATACACCCTCTTAAAAGAAAATAGAACTTGGTGGGAAATCGTTTCCTTAGAACAATATATAGCAGCACAACTAATACCAAAGGGTTTGAAAATCGAAAAGAGTACCTCCTTTGAGTCCTCTTCCGATATATTTAAAAATAAATGGGATCAGATTATTTCCAATTGCTCATTCTCCCTCATGGAACTAATTATTCAAGAGAGGAGAAATGTGTTAAAAACATTGGAAGAAGAAATTGCCAATCTGGAAATATTAACTTGTCATTTTGTGGATATGGAAGATTATAAAATATTAGAAGAACATATTATCTCTAGAATTAAAAAAAGTGAGAGAGAAATTATCTTGAAAAAGAAAAAGAAGTTCCAGCGGGATAGAGATTTGGCATTAAATAAATCCTGTGACATTCAAACCAATAAAAATAATATTATTTCTAAAGTTTTTCAAGGTAGTTCCACCAGAAATTTTGCAGTTAATGGAGATAAAATGGCAAACTATCATTATAAATCACCTACAATTAAGCAATTTAACCCTGTGACACCACATTTGTTTAGGGATAAAAAGGGGCCAAAGATAGAAAAGAGGAATACTTTTCAATATCCTAAAAAATCTAAATCGAATAGATGGAATAGAAACTATCAAAGGGATGGATGGAACATTCCTACATTTAATAAGTTTGACCCTATCAATCTAGATTCTCTGAAACAAAAATATGATAATTGGAGAAATTTTTCAAAAGATAATAAACGAACTACTCGTTATGATTCAAGAAATCAGAATTTTTTAGAGAGAGGTTTCCAGAGAAAATGGCCCGTATAGATGAGTCTATCAGATCTAAAACTAAAAGGAGCAAAAGAGGAGGGAAACCCAGATCCAAAAAACGATCTAATTGCGTCAAAAATAATAAGGATAAAAATGAATCTGAATATTCTAATAATAATACAGATAGGAATGGCACCATTAAGATTTTCAATCTCAGCACTTATGTATTAAACGACATTGAAAATGCAGTGCTATCGAAAGGTTTAAAATTTTCCCCGTCGAATAATATAAATTTTTTCGATCTTTATATAGATATACAAAAATTTGTTAGGAAGCTAGCATTAAAAAAGTTTTTTGCTAATGAAGAGATCAATGAAACACTTTCTAGCTCCAGTTTTAAGAAAAAAACAGTTTTCAACCCTTCATTTGCGAAGGGTTGTTTTGTTGAATCTTTCTATAAAAGTGTTATTCAGGATATGGAGAAAATTAAAAACAATCCTCGCCAAAAATTTGGGAATAATATCACCAAAGATGAAAAATTGGCTTTAAAATCTATGCAAAATAACCAAAATATTATAATTAAACAGGCAGATAAAGGGGAGGGGGTTGTCATTCTTAACAAATTGGACTATATAGAAGAGGGGTATAGACAACTCCGAGATGGGGTGACATATAAAGCGTTGAAAAATGATCCCTCACAAAACATTTTATCCGCCCTGAAAATTTTGGTTTCTCAATATTTGAATCTAGGAAGCATTTCAAAAGATGTTTCAGAATTCCTTATTAATGATCAATATTCTGTCCCGGTGCTATATTTACTCCCTAAAATCCATAAAAATAGCACCCATCCACCAGGACGCCCCCATAGTGTCAGGTACTAATGCTATTACTGCCAATCTATCCGCCTATATTGACCACTATCTACAACCGTTGGTCTGTAAAGAAAAATCCCATTTAAAAGATACAACAGACATTCTTAACAAATTAACAGAAGTATGTTGGGAAGATAACATGTTTTTTATTACGGCGGATGTATCTTCACTATATACCATCATTTCCCATACTGATGGTATAGAAGCTATTGAAAACACTCTCAAATCTACCAATTTAGATGGATTATTGTGTAGATTTATAGTAGAAGGTATCACGTTTATATTGCACAACAATTATTTTAATTTTGATGGCAATTTCTTTTTGCAAAGTGTCGGAACAGCCATGGGTACCAGGTTCGCGCCCAGCTATGCTAATTTGTTTATGGCAAGGTGGGAGGAGTCCCATGTTTGGGAAGGACATGGCTGGAGCGCGAACCTGGTACATTGGTGGAGATATATTGACGACATTTTGTTTATCTGGAAGGGAGATAGATCTGACCTAGATAGTTTTTGTGAATACCTCAATTCAAATAGTCTTAACATTAGGCTCTCTTATGACATCAGCAATATTAGGGTCAATTTTTTAGATCTTACTATTGAGATCATAGATGGGAAGATTAGCACACATAATTTCAATAAACCTACTGATTCCAATAATTATATAGATAGGAGCAGCAACCATCTACCAAAATGGTTGGATGGAATACCAAAAGGACAACTAATGCGTTTACGTCGCAATTGTTCAGATTCCAAGGTATTTCATAAACAAGCTTTAGAAATGACCAATAAATTCAAACAAAAGGGTTATAAAAAGGATTTGCTTGATAAGACGATCAAAGAAGTTGCAGATATGGATAGGGAGACGTTACTCAAAGTTAAGAACAAAAATCTCCAGACTAATAACAATTTTACCATGTCATTTTGTACTACTTTCAACAAACAGCATAAAAGCATAGAAGGCATTATTAAAAATAATTGGAATATCCTCCTTAAAGATGAAAGTTTGAAGAAAATCCTACCTGTTAGACCCAAATTCATCTATAGGCGCGCACCTACCTTTAAAGATACCTTAGTAACCAGTACGTTACCTATGGATGGAAAAAGATTCCTTCCAAGAAATAAGGGCTTTTACAGATGTGGCGAGTGCAAATTATGTAAAGCCTGTTCCAGTAGTGTCTCAAAAATAACAGAATTTCAAACACAAGGCAGGAATCATAGGATTATGGATTTTATTACATGCCACACACGTTATGCTGTATATGCCATAGAATGTAGTTGTAAAATGGTATGTGTGGGAAAAACCAAGAGAGCATTAAAAATCAGATGGGCAGAACATGGTCGCAATATTGTGAAGGGATTGGAAAGCCATCCATTTTCTCTACAATTTAAAAATAAACATAATAGTTCACTCTCAGGGATCTCACGTTTTTGTGGTATCTCCACAGTAAAAGATAATTGGAGGTCCAACAATAAAGATTTACGATTGGCACAAAAAGAGATGAGATGCATTTATGATCTAAACACATTGAAACCAGCTGGCTTAAATTCTGATTTCGAAATCAAATGGTTTTTATAAGTATTTTTTTGTTAGCTGTTAGGCATTTTTTGTTAGTTTTATCATGTTATTTATATATGCTTTATAAATATGGTAAATATCGTATATACACATATGTTCTTCTTTTTTTATGTAAAGGAGCCTGGGTATTGCTACTGTTCGTTGATAGGTGGTCATAGCAACCGGTTTTTCCCTCTCCGATCACATGATCAGCCATCACGTGATTTAGATCACGTGATTTCAACTAACTTTATTGAACACTGCAGGCCGCTCACATCGCGTCTGTGGTTTTTGTTGTGGTTCTGGCCGCCTTGGTGTTACACGGAGCGATGCACCTTGGTTGGCCGCGGTCGCGTATGTAAGGTAAATTATGCCCGAACATCAGGCTAGTATTTCATCTATTTAGGCTCCCTGTATAAGTCGCGCACAGTGACTTCCGGTATCGGACTTCTGGTAACATTAATGTGAGCATTCACATCTATATATTCTCACATTTTATGAGGTGAAAATTTTTTTTCCATCTGACACCCAAGGATATTGGTTTGAGGGGCTTCCTATATGGTTTCCGTTCAGAGGTGTAATCTATCAGCAATTTATTTGAATTATCGTTAACACCTAATTTTATGTGTTTTATTTGCATGTACTAATGGGACTTCAACATACGCATTGATAAGAAGATTTGGTTATTTCCAAGTTTTTTTCTTCATTGAAATTATTCGAACAATTCATTGGAAAAGTGTCGACGCGAGGATTTTTTATTGCATTGTTTCTTTTCTCATACACATTTTCCACTACACCATTCAGATGGTAGGGTGAGGATATGGAGACAACAGCATCAAAGCATGGATCCATCTTGCATTGTCACAACTCTTCAGGCTGGGGGAGGCAACATTATGGTATGGGGAGTTTCTTAGCCCTTTGATTCATGTGGACAGTTAGTAGAATCCATGCCTAAAAGAATTCAAGCCATTTTAAGGGCAAAAAATGTACCAACAAAGAATAGAATAAAAATGTCCCTGACAAAAATCAAAAGATCACAATGGAAGTCAGAATTTAGCATAAGTCCACATATTTATTACTTGCTGTATAGAAATTTTTTATGTTGCTTTTACTATTATGTAGGTATTTATGTAGTAGCAATCTTAGTAGTCCCTTGTTTTTAAAGTTAATAGTATATTATATTGTTTTTAATGGAATATCATACAAGAAATTTATCAACCTTGAGAGAGGCCTTTATAAGAAACCATCAGAGGTGATTGAAACTTTGCCCAAAACATTCAAGCACCCGATGATACTTTAGTAAAATTGAGAGAGAGGGAGATGAATGGTCACACATTGTGAGGACAGGATGAGATATATGAAGAGGCAACTGAACCTTCCCATTACTGCATGAGAAGCCAATTTAAAAGCTGTGTAATGTTTGTAGAGATCTTCCTAGTGATTGAAACAAAGGTAGCCCTCTATCAGGGTAATACGAAAAGTAAATCCTTGGTCTTCTAATTTCCATGTGTACTTAGCCAATCTGGCTACCATACAATCAGTATGGTAAGCCCAACTTACAAATAGTAAATTCCAACTTTCACAATTTTGTATAATTTGAAATACAGGTACATACTAAGACCAAATATAAACTATACCATTCTTATAAGCAGTTTATTTTATTTTAAAACTTCTTTTAATTGTTTAAGATATTTACATTTTAAATATGGGTCATTTATTAAACTTTTGAGCAATTCATAAAAGCACAGGATTTGTAACATATATTTATAATATCACAAAATAAAATACGTACCGTTAAGAGATTAACTAAATCCATACTTGTTTCTAGGTGATGTGAGGAACTCTGCAGTGAAACCAGCTCATTGAGGGTGACATATAACTGTTGCATTTTAACAGTATTTACTTTATTGTCATCTGCCCAGTCAGGAAAAACAACATGTACAGCTATTAAGTCTTTCAAATGAACACCAAGAATAGGAATTTTGAAGCCTTCACACTCCGCAAAAGCTTTACGATAATTACAGTAGTTTCCATTAGACGAGACCAGCTCGGTCATTTCATCCCACACCTGCAAGGCAAGGGGAAAGAAACATTCTATAGGTATATTAGAATAATCTATCCTGTAATGTTTCTGGTTACTCGTTTCAAGAATCTGGAAGTGAATAGATAGAGATAGAAGCATGCAGTGTGTTTTACAGTGAATTAATCACTCTATTTAACTTGTAATCACTATCTCAAAGGGACACAGCAGAACTGGATTCTGATCGTTGCGAACAAGATTCCTTTAGATATATGTGATGACACCAAAATACTACTAAACCTTTCATGATGGGGAATATTTTATTATGATAACTTAATGACTAATTTCATATTTTATCAGAAATAACCCACTTTATTTCATAATATACCCCGGTGAAAGTTATAATGGGGTTTTTTTTTTGGGTGGGGGCAGGGGGAACGGGGACAGGGCTAAGCTTTCTTTTTGTAGGATAATTGAGTACTGTACATATGTTTTTATTCATGATCTGTACAGTATATAGGGAACCAGGCAATATGGGAACACATATTTTTTCTTTGTTTGTTCCCCTAGCTATTTCAATCAAAACAGCCCCAGAAACGCTTTATGAAATGTAATTGTTTTCTTCTCCTAATAACACATATAGCAAATAAGTATTCTTTATGCAATCTATGATAACTGTAACTTGCCTGGAACATTAATAATATTTATGTGATCACAGTAAGGAAAGACCGGGCCAGCAAATTTGGGACATATGATGTCCATACAAAGTTTGTCACAGTCACTCAGAGAGTGCAACACCATGATGATGCTCAAGGATTAGTTCGGAGGACATAAATATTTTTAACTGATTTTTATTATTAAGTTAGCCTTCATGGTCCATAAAGCATTCACAAAATGCTCAGTATGTGATGTTAATCCCATTTGCTAATGCGATCAGTTATCTTTTTTCACTAACCACCCAAGCTGTAGTCACTATAGCTTGTAAGGAACATGCCACCGGCAAAAAGTTAGTACCCATGTGTATCCACCCGAATGACAGTGGTGGTTATCACAGTGCCACCAACTGATAGGAGTTCTGGGGGATTCATGTGTATTTCTCAAATTTTAAAATTTTTAATTCCACGTACCTTTGTAACATCAGTACTGAGATGTGCATGAGTGTCTTTAAGGCGAGAGATAGAGCTATGGCTCAGTCCTCCAACCACAGACATCAGTGTATTAAAATTTTGGAAGTCCAGTAGTTTCTACAGTGAAATAAACCATATTTATAATAAACCTTATATAATAAACCATATACTTAAAACCATATTTATAATAAATCATATGTAATTAACTATATTTATAATAAACCATATATAATAAGCCATATTTATAATAAACCATATAATAAGTCATATTTATAATAAACCATATATAGTAAATCATAGTTATAATAAACCATATATAATACATCATAATTATAATAAGCCAGGTATAGTAAACAATATTTAATTTAATTTAATTAACAAATGTTAAGTGTCTGATTAGCATTTATACATAACCTAATGCAATGCAACTGAGAGCAAAAATGTACCATCTCTGAATTGTTATCTTTATTTGGGCAACTGTGATTAGATTACCACCAGGACACAAGGGTTATCATAGCAAGATAACAGTGTTTGCAGAGGTACAGGAGTTTGCACAGCCAGAGGGAGCCAGTTGGATGTAGTGCAGGGACTTCCTAATGAAGTACAGTTTAATATATGTTGCGGTGCAGTGCAGAAATGAGATTTCATAATGTGGGGAAAGATTATTATTGTAGTGGTTGTTAACCGGCATGGTCACTTCCACTTTGTAATGTGACTTTAGGTTTACACCAGCTCAAAGCTGGTGGTCTTTGAGCCACGTCCTATACATTTAATGGGATCCTTCATGTTGCACCTAAGCAAGTGCACTCAAGGAATTATAAAAAGAAATACTCACACACACCAATGTCACATGTAATAAAGTCTTCATAATTTAGGCCATAAATGAGGCTAAGCTGAGCAGTATTTTAGCGGAAAAACAGAAACTGCCCCACACCTAGGCACACTTCTATGTTGTGGTGTCTCACCGGCAGATAATCCTGGTGTAGCAGTGCAAAACTAAGGTGCTGTGTGGTATGCATTAGCTGCTCTTCCAAGTATAACCAAATTATTAGCAACATAAATACTGTATAAAAGGACATTTTCCGCAATTGAATGTAAATGATGTAAATGTAAATCATACTTCAAAACCTCATGACTTAGGCAGGTTTTATTTGAGGGGACTGTTTACAGTCTCATGATTGACACATTCTTTGTGATTTGCAGGAAGTTGGACAGTATTGCCTCCAGTGCATGCAGCAATAAAATTGGGTTTGTGTGCTAAGCACACCCACAGGGGGGCATATATATATATATATATACACGCACAATAACTAAATGTGCTAAAAATAGTAACATTTTACTAAACATATTCAATAATATTCAATACATTCAATACAACTCTTTAGTATAGGCTGCTACCCGAAGTTAAGTACTTTGCCAGGCCAGGTTCGAAAAATTCTATGGATTGGGGATCTTAAGGTGCGCCAACACAGGTCATCTATAATAGTTCAATAACGCTTTAGTTGTCTTATTAAGTCTTTCATTGTCCTTTTAGTTGTTGAAGTTGGAGGATAAGGTTATATATATTAAACATGTTGGCAGTCAAATGTCATATGTAATAAAAGTTTGTTGTCTGAATCTCATTGCACCCCTCATTAGAATACACCACACCACTCAAAGTTTCCCTGCACCATAGTCAATAAAATGCTTAGGTCCAGAGTTCTACATGAAACCGAATGTGGTGGCATCTACCAATTTTTTTGCAGACTGCGCATGGGCTGTAGCAAACATATGCATATTTGCATATCTCTGAGTGATTCTGAGTTGGACACACATTGACCATTTCTCTATGTCCTTAAAATGAGTGTTACTGTGTCAACTGGGTGGCAAATGAGCATGCACACACATGAGAGAACAGTTGAATACACTGGGTGTGTAGCCAGAGTTACACCATAGTCATGTGTATGTCGAGGAGACAACTATTTCAGTCGTATTTCTTGCGCCAAGCATGGTGGAGGTGAATTGGGAAAACACATGTATAAATGAAGTTAAAAAACATTAACAAAGTAGAAATTCAATTTTACCTCAGCAACATTGATATACTTTGTAATAACTTCAGCTCTTTGTTGTGGAGTTGGCTTGCTAAGAACCATAAGCTGAACCCACTTAGAGATTCCATTGAACAAAGCTATGGACCTCTCCAAGGTTGGATTGTCGACTAAATACCCATGGATTACATAGCTTTGGTAATCTGTAAACTGGGAGAAACCAATTCTATTATGTGTAATATAGTAAATAGAGATCATGTAACAAATATATTCTTTAGTAGCTGAAAATGACTACAACTGGCTGGTAACAGGTTAATGTTTTTTGTTCCTTATTTCTCAAGTTTGAACTTCTTAAAAGTTTAGTGCACTAACATAGTCACCTCACATTACAGCTGTTAAATATATACCCAAATAAACATGCATTACACGGTATTTTGCTATAATTTTGATATGAGATATATTATCATTGGATATCGATTGACAACCACAATGTGTACCACCTTCACATAGAGGAATATGTAACTGATCACGGCTAGTGTTGTGCACACCTGCGTATTTTTATTATTTAAACTATGTCACATTTAAGAGTGTTATTAAAATAAATGGGGTATGGAATGTTATTGCAGTTGGCATATTATTGTTGTTAAATATCAAGCAAATAAAACAGCCTATTCCAATTCATGAGGAATTGAAGTATTAATTACTTATGATAGTACAGCTTACAAAAGTCTTCGTGACCTTCCCTATTTGGGTTGTAGCTGGGTCGCTTGCAAAGCCAAGGATATAAATATTATTTTTTGTGAGGCATGGAGTAGTGTCTAGGAACCTGAAAACATGAAGACATTTTTGCCAATCCCAGCATGTGCAAAAACTCAACGTAAGATCTGTAGGTGGAGAAGCTCATATCCACCAATCTCCTCCTCTGGAGCTCACTCCCCCACCCTGTAAAACTCTCTGCCAGCCTGCAGATCTTCAAACGGTGCTCTGAAAATGCACATGTATATCAAATCTACAAGCCCTCCTCACTAAAGCTGAGTACACATTGATTGAATAGGCGATATATCTATAGTGCATTGCCAGGTGTGTACAGCGGACATGTCTGTGAACTATGTCGTTCACATACATATCCGATCTGCTGTGCAGCACAGCATATGGCTGATAGATATATCAGTCATCTGCTCGTGGGTATGGGTGACCCGCTGATTGCTTGTACACATGCTGTAGGGCTCAGGCGGTGATTGACAGCTCAACTGGGCAGGTAAATTTAAATGCCCTCTCAGTTAAGATGTCAAGCCGCGGCACATCGGGCAGATGATTGGTAAGTGTGTATACACTTACCAATCATCAGATAGATTGGCAGGTCGGCTGAACGGCCGACCAGTCGACCTAGTGTATACCCAGCTTTACATTACTCAATGCCCTCTGTCCTACCTCCTTATCTCTTCCCAGTTTACCTTCCAGGTTCTCTCATCCCCTTAGACTGTAAGCTCCTATGGGCAAGGACCTTCAACCTCTTATACTCACTGTACACTTTCCATATCTCCAGTGCCCCCCCAGTCAGTCAATAAGCAGCTTTGGTTCTGTCTGCTTGCTGTCCCAGGGCACTGGCTCACTGACTGTTACTCTTACTAGTTGTCATTTAGTTGTATAGAAATCTCAATGGCTGTTAATTTCCCTGTTCTGCCTGTTTTAATATATTGTATTAATTGTGTGTCCTACTGTAATTAGCCAGTACATCACCATGGATCCTTTTGGTGCGATATAAATAAACTATAATAATTTAATAACAATAATAATTGTGGACTGCAAAGTACCCCTCTAAATCAGTCACATATAATGGGGGAATTCAATTAACCGTGGTATATTACCACAAGCTAATTGATCCCCCGGGAAACCCGCAGATGGAGGACTGCACATGCGCAGTACACATCCGGTATATGCGCAGTCCTCCCACCATTGGAGATGTGTGCTAACCCGGGTAAGTGTACATCTCTGAATCAGGCCCTGAGTCACCCCATTGCTAAACATTAGAACTTATTAAATTTGTTCTTAAAATTGATTGATTAAGACCTGGGCATTCCTTCTATTTGCAAGCTACAAACTGTTATAAACCGACCCTATTGCATAGTGTCCTGCACATCAGAGGTTCTCCATAGCACCAGACAATGATGCATCCAGGAATTATACATGGGTTATAAATGCTACATTATCATTGGCTTGTGTAATCATATGTGCAACTGTCTTTCTACAGGGGGTATAGATGCTACATAATCATTGGCTTGTATAATCACATGTGCAACTCTTTCTACATGGGGTATAGATGCTACATTATCATTGGCTTGTATAATCACATGTGCAACTCTCTTTCTACATGGGGTATAAATGCTACATTATCATTGGCTTGTATGTGCAACTGTCTTTCTACATGGTGTATAGATTCTATATTATCATTGGCTTGTATAATCATATGTGCAACTGTCTGTCTACATAGGTTATAAATGCTACATTATCATTGGCTTGTATAATCATATGTGCAACTGTCTGTCTACATGGGTTATAAATGCTACATTATCATTGGCTTGTATAATCATATGTGCAACTGTCTTTCTACAGGGGGTATAGATGCTACATTATCATTGGCTTGTATAATCACATGTGCAACTCTCTTTCTACATGGGGTATAGATGCTACATTATCATTGGCTTGTATAATCACATGTGCAAATCTCTTTCTACATGGGGTATAAATGCTACATTATCATTGGCTTGTATGTGCAACTGTCTTTCTACATGGTGTATAGATTCTATATTATCATTGGCTTGTATAATCATATGTGCAACTGTCTGTCTACATGGGTTATAAATGCTACATTATCATTGGCTTGTATAATCATATGTGCAACTGTCTGTCTACATGGGTTATAAATGCTACATTATCATTGGCTTGTATAATCATATGTGCAACTGTCTTTCTACAGGGGGTATAGATGCTACATTATCATTGGCTTGTATAATCACATGTGCAACTCTCTTTCTACATGGGGTATAGATGCTACATTATCATTGGCTTGTATAATCACATGTGCAACTCTCTTTCTACATGGGGTATAAATGCTACATTATCATTGGCTTGTATGTGCAACTGTCTTTCTACATGGTGTATAGATTCTATATTATCATTGGCTTGTATAATCATATGTGCAACTGTCTGTCTACATGGGTTATAAATGCTACATTATCATTGGCTTGTATAATCATATGTGCAACTGTCTTTCTACAGGGGGTATAGATGCTACATTATCATTGGCTTGTATAATCACATGTGCAACTCTCTTTCTACATGGGGTATAGATGCTACATTATCATTGGCTTGTATAATCACATGTGCAACTCTCTTTCTACATGGGGTATAAATGCTACATTATCATTGGCTTGTATGTGCAACTGTCTTTCTACATGGTGTATAGATTCTATATTATCATTGGCTTGTATAATCATATGTGCAACTGTCTGTCTACATGGGTTATAAATGCTACATTATCATTGGCTTGTATAATCATATGTGCAACTGTCTGTCTACATGGGTTATAAATGCTACATTATCATTGGCTTGTATAATCATATGTGCAACTGTCTTTCTACAGGGGGTATAGATGCTACATTATCATTGGCTTGTATAATCACATGTGCAACTCTCTTTCTACATGGGGTATAGATGCTACATTATCATTGGCTTGTATAATCACATGTGCAACTCTCTTTCTACATGGGGTATAAATGCTACATTATCATTGGCTTGTATGTGCAACTGTCTTTCTACATGGTGTATAGATTCTATATTATCATTGGCTTGTATAATCATATGTGCAGCTGTCTGTCTACATGGGTTATAAATGCTACATTATCATTGGCTTGTATAATCATATGTGCAACTGTCTTTCTACAGGGGGTATAGATGCTACATTATCATTGGCTTGTATAATCATATGTGCAGCTGTTTGTCTTTATGGTGTAAAGATGCTACGTTATCATTGGCTTGTATAATATATATATATATATATATATATGTGTGCAGCTGCCTCTGCATAATTTAACTTACTTTTTCAGACTTTGCATGATTAGGTTTTTTTAGATCTGTGGATTTCTGTGACCTCAACTCATGTACAATTACCCAAAGTAAATATTATAATAAGATCCAAACAACTCTCAAGTCTTGAAGCCTTTAACATACTGTGCATTTGTAATCTTTACAAAATAAAAAATTATTATCCTATTGGAATAATAACATTTATACTTACAGATATCCTTCGGAAGGCTTTATACTCCAGAAATGTTAGGTGTTCTGCCAGCTCCACGGGCTCCAGATGGTCAAACAGAAGGCAAACCTTCCCCTTCTTCAATGTTTTTTTTCTCTGTGTGACTCTTCGCATCCAGTCATAAGATGGGCTGCAAACAAAAGCGACAACACAAACTGTCACCACAAAATACAGCAAACAATAAACAGGGCTTCTATTGTGGTGCTTCTACATGTATTTTTTCTACTCTCATCACCTTACTTTCCATACGTGATGGTCTTATTGTACATCTTATATATTATTGTAGTATAATTTACTTTTTTTTTAAATTCAAGTTACTGGTTTAATATGGTCATCAATAATAGTTATATTGTTGTACACACTCCTGTCTGGCTTGGGAGTTGCCTTAGTCAACATGTGGTTCCTTATGACTGTATTAAATAATTTTGTTACAACCTTTCTCAGGAAAGAAACTGATGCAACTTTTTATTAGAGATCCCCGTGTTTTGGTATTTGTTTTGGCAAAACCACCCTCAACTGTTTTGGTTCGGATCGGCCTTGGTTTTGGATTGCTTTAAAATTGCTAAAAACAGCCAAAATCATGTAATTTCACATGCAATCCAAAACTGAGATTAATTTTTTAAATCGGAGTTCCAAATATATAGCAGACCTGAGATGAGACTCAGATCTACTCGGAACCCCAAAAGTGATCCTTGCCGGGACTCTATTCGATGCGACCAAAATTCGGGTGTGTTCATCTTTCAGGAAAACCAGACCACACATCTCTACTCACAGCGAGCAGCCGGGGTTCATTGTTCTTGTTATAAATGACCCAGCATCTTTATGATATTTTAGATTGTTTAATTAAACTTGTGAGGAATCATCTTGATTTCACTAGAGTTCATAATGCCTTAACCAATGGTATGTTTTTTGAATATTTGGATATTCTGGAAAGCTGCTGACTTTTCAGGGGGAGATGTATCAAACCTTTGAGATAAAATGTAGAAGTTGCCCATAGCACAGTGGCATAACTACCGCCCCCGCAGACCCCGTGGTGGCTTGGGGGCGTGGAGGCTTGTGGGGCGTGGTGGTGGGGGGGCTTCAGATTCCATGCGGACTAGCCATTCACTTGAAATATGCTGAAAAATGGCCCTCCAAAAATGGCCACCGCCTGGAAGGTGACATATGCTAGAGGTCCTACTGGTCCTCTAGCATCTGTTAGTCACCCAGGGGCTCCCACGCATGCTATACTGTGCCGAGGAGACGGAGGAGTACAGCCACTTCCTCCTGTCTGACAGGAACTCACACTGGCTCTCTCTCTCTCCTCTTCCTCGGGGCTGTCACACACCGGTGGGAGGAACCAATGGGTCTGCAGTGGCCACAACCTGACGCCCCACACACCCAAATCCCGCACCCAGGCCACTCAGGATGCTGGATGTGTTCTAGATGCTGCTGTGTGCAGGCTGCAATGCTCTGTCTCTGTGTACTGGCGCAATGCTCTGCTTTTGTGCTCGGTCTGTGTATGGGAGGGATGATCTGTGCAGGATGCTCGTTATGGTGATGATGATTGATGCTCTGTGATACATGGTGTACTGTACATATAAATGCAGTGTGAGGAATGCTGGCGGTATAGGATGCTTTATACGACTGGGAGGGATACCCTGTGACTAGCAGGGATGTGCTGTGAATTAGAAGGGATACCCTGTGACTAGAAGGGATGCCCTGTGACTAGGAGCGATGCCCTGTGACTAGGAGCGGTGCTCTGTGACTAGCAGGGATGCTCTGTGAATTCAAAGTAGCACCAGCGCCCCCATTTACATACACTCTCAAGTATATATATATATTATACCCCTGGCAATGAGCGTAAAACCCCTGGCAACGAGCATGGAGCCCCTGAAATGAGCATGCAGCCCCTGCCAACGAGTGTGCATACCTCCCAACATGACCCTCTCCAGGAGGGACACAATGCTCTGGTCCTGGATTTCCCTGGTAAGAGGTGGGGCTGCAGCGCAGTTCAAAATTCAAATAGGGGAGCCTCACCAACTGTAATTTCACACACTGCCAAACATCACTAGCTGGGACTCACTGGCAGTTGGTGTGACTCCCCTATTTGAATTTTGGACTGTACTGCAGCCCCACCTCTGGAGCCTCCACCAATCATAAATTACCAGGGAAATCCAGGACCAGAGCATTGTGTCCCTCCTGGCAAGGGTCATGTTGGGAGGTATGGGTATGGAACACCTGACAACAAGCATGAAACCCAGATACCCCGGTCATCTAGCATGAAACCCCTGGTAATGAGCATAAATCCCCTGACAATGAGCATGAGACCCCTGACAATGAGCAGGCAATTTAAAAGTAATTAGAAGCCTTACTGTGAGGCAGAAAATTGTGTCAGAGGGCAAATATGTAAGTGGCACTTTGGTAATAAGCATTGCAGTGTGTGGCATAATGTGTAAGGGGCATTATGGTGTGTGGCATAATGTGTAAGGGGCATTACTGCATTACTGCACTGGGAGCCAAACTGCGTATAAATGGCCCTGTAATTATTTTACCAAAATGCCATGGGGGGCGTCAGCAACATTGTTGGCAGTGAGGAGCAAAATTTATAGTTATGCCATTGCCATAGCAACCAATCAGTTTCTAACTGTCATTTTCATAGACTGTGCTAGATAAATGACAGGAGACAATTGGTTGCTTTGGGCAATGTCTCCACTTTATCTATCTCTATAGCTACATCTCCCCTTCAGTTCCAAAACATGCTCACGGCTCATAGGCCATATAGCAACACACTCCCTGGAGCAAACTTCCCCTCCTAACAGTCACCATCAGGAAAGGCCAAAAGTGGAAATTACCAGCCTACGTTAGGCCACAACTCAGTATGCCAAGTCATTTGTGTTTAGGTTATTATCTCACTTGTGGCTCTTAAGAAAGTCCTGATTTAAAAGCATTATCTTATGAGCAGGACGTTTGCTGTGCTGGAACTCAGCAAGGAAAATGACAATAAATGCTAGGCACACCCCCAACCTTTCTCACAGACCTTAGCATCACTATATTATGCTATACATGCTATACAGTATATCAGTACATCAAGCATTTAAGTTGTAATACCTGAGTGTTGTATGATTTTTAATAATAAATTGGTTACTTACTAATAAATTGGTTACATACTTAAGTCTATTGGATGTTGAACTTTGCTTCCAAATGAATAGAACCACTGACTGATTCTTACCAAGAAGATCTGTTTTCTCTGTTTATCACTATTGTTTACATTTACGTAAATACAGGAGATGTATCAAACCTTGGCGAGAGATAAAGTGCAGAGAAAGTACCAACAAATCAGCATCTAGCTGCCATTTTACAGGCTGTGGTTGAAAAATGACAGGAGCTGATTAATTGGTACTTTAACGCTGTCCACTTTATCTCTCTCTAAGCTTTGATACGTCTCACCCATATTATGTCCATTTGTGTAAAACTCTCACATGTGATAAGTTAACATAAAATAAATATATTTATTAAATAATGTATAGTAGGTGCTGTACATTGACAAGTACTGTACATTAGACATATGGTTTATGGAGTTAAATATCCAGTTTCCACCTCATTAATGGGTTTCTAAATATAGATCAATGTGTGTCAGCAGGAAATGTGTGTGCAAGTCATGAACAGAGTCACATACTGATGCAGTTCATGGCAAACATTTACATTGTTCAGTAAAAGTGAATTTTAGAGATAGTGGAAAGCTGTTTCCAGAAATAATATATCCAGTATTGTGACCAGAGGAAAATCTAGAAAGTAACTCATTCCTGATTTGTCATGGTTCATGCTTGTGACAAATATGCAAAACACCATAGCACTGAAGACTAATCTGGCATTTGATGACTAAATCATAACAGGTATGTAGACATACAGTACATACAAAAAAAGAGGTAGAAAGACAAATGCATATGAGATAGGCAAAGTAGTGCACATAAAAAGAAAGATACAATATTAATATATATACACAGACAGAAAGACATGGAATCTATATCTGTCTGCTTGCTAGTCACTGTGGTACAGATGTATGAAGCTCAGGGAAGTGATAAAGTGGAGAGTGATAAACTCCCAACCAATCAGTTCTCAACTGTCATTTTTCAAACACAGCCTGTAACATGACAGTTAGGAGCGGAGTGGCTGGTCATTTATCACTCTCCACTTTATCACTTCCCTGAGCTTCATATATCTGCCCCTATGAACGTAATTTTGTATGCAGCTCTAAGTGGTTTATTTATGGCCCATTGGCTCTTGTCTCTGTAAAACAGAGGTTCTTAGGGCTCTATTTACTACAATCCGCATTGGGAATGCAGATTGTAGTGTGATATTACTGACTGAATTTGCATTGCGAATTCAGGCAATATCACAGGGATTTACTACAAATCCCTTGCAGGGACAGAGCTTGCGATTAAGATCTGTCCCTGCGAATCCCCTCCACAGCCTTATCACGGTATTTTCGCAAAAAATACCGTGACAAGTGCATGTGCACGCACCGACCGGCCGCTGCTGCTACTCCCCCCAGCACTAAGCCCCGCCCCCGGTGCTAAGCTCCACCCCCCGGTGACCCACCCTCCCTTAATTGCACTTGCCTGCATGATCCAGTGATGTCCTCCATGCCTCCGGTCAGCTGAGATCCCATACTGCACTGGGACCCTGTCACCTGATGACCGGGCCACAGTGCACTATGGGAGCCCAGCTGACCGGTGAGAGGACATCACCAGAGCCCCGAATTCCGGTTTTTGGACTCAGGTAAGTTAATTTTTTTTTACTGTTTTTTTTTTTTTGCAGTGTATCAGCATGTGGTCTGTTTAGACCACACAGCTGATCACTGGGGCCGGCTCCGGGCTCTGCTCTGCACGTTAGAGCAGAGCAAGAGTCCGGTAACTGGAGGAGACCCTGGATAACACCACCTCCAGGTGGCGTTATTATCACAGGGCCTCCCCAGGTATTTTTTTCACAATTTATTTTTAGTAACTTGCAGACAGATCGCATTTCCCATTACAATTATGGGAAATGCGATCTGATTACTAAAAATAAGTGATACTTAGGGGTTGGAGTAGAATTTTATGAATTCTACTTCAATTACCCTGCAGTAACTTTAGGTGATACTAACATAATGTGAAAAGGGTGTGAAAACACCCTTTTTCACTTTATTTTAGCAAAAATAATGATAATAAATAGAGCCCTTAGTCAGGGGTAGCTCTACCAATTGGGGTACAAAGCGTTGAAGCTGAGGGTAGACAACAGCAATACAAAACAGCCACTAGCAATAAATCTGGGTGTATTGCTTATTCCGGATGAAGTATGCCTTTCTGCATTTTTTTTGTTGTGAATAAAATTATGATGTTATTATTGTAATTTTGATATTATTTATAGGAGGGAATAATATTTTTTGGTAAATTGTTAATTGTGGTTGGGATGGATGTTTATTCATCTTTCTATTGAATTTTAAGACAGTATGTGTAACCTCCTATGAAACTTACATCCTTTGGACTGTTTTACTTAATTTTGTATTACAAAATGATCATACTTAATAATAAGTGACAAGGGGAACTATAAAAAGTTATTACAACTGATGAGTACAAGCATTTAAAAAGATAACACGGTTGGAAAGTATAATTTCCTATCACCACGTATCACAGTACAAAATAAAATATTTGGAATTATCAAAAAACTTATGTCAGCATGGCTCTTATATTTCCTGCATTAGGCGTTTATTAAATATCCCCATTAATAAAATTTGAGTAAACCATATGAAAACAACCTTTTCTGCATGGTTTCAAGCTTGATAAAGAAACACCGAAATGTGTCCCTCTCTACCATGTTTCTTCCTAGTGGTCCTGTCATCATAGATTTAGCACATTTCACTCACACAGTGTATGTACCAGACTAATCGATAGTATAACTGAAGATTAGTAGCTTTTCACTCGCATAACTAGCCAACTACTGATTAACCTACCTTCTGGGCTGCATGAATATTTAATACAGGTATCCTAAACTCAATGTGATGTAATGTAGGTATTGTGTTGCCTCCAAAAATATAATGTTGTCTTATACTGAAAGACATTTATAGGTAGTTACCTTTTTATTTGATTTATTTTTTTTTAATAAAGATTAATGTTGCAAAAATGTTTGTCACACTTTTATTGAAACATCCATATTCCTATTTACTTCTAACTGCTAAGAAGTTTTCACATTGATAATTCATAAATTGTAGGTTCTATTCATGTTTTTGTGATCTTACGGAGTATTTTGTTTAGCTTTATGAACAATCTATATATTAATATTTTGGGCCAAATGTAATAGAGTGAGAGTTTAGAAAATGTGAGAGAAAACTCTCATATATTTAAACTCAGCCAACGTAATAATGTCACAAAACATGCAAACTTGCATGTTTTTCAGACTCAATAAACTCTCAAGAATTAAACACTTTAATCCAAGTGTTTCCTGTATTGAAAATACAACTCAATCAATGTATTAGTGTGAGAATTTTACTGCTAAACTCTCACATTTTCTAAACTCTCACCCTTTTACATTCACCCCAAATGTCTATATAAGCTGATTGGTGATTACTTATTCTTCAGTCCTGCCACTTTTTGTGGAAGTGTTTTCTTAATTTGCTGTTGATCTTATTTTAGGCATATTTTCACAATTGTAACATGTTTATTTAAGTGTGCAATTTTCCTGCAATGTTTTTATCCTTGCACTTTGTCAAAAAATATATATATAAATTAATTTTAAGACCACTGGTTATGTCATTAAGAACTAATGGGACTATTTTCAACAACTCTAGCACCTACAGTAAGTGGAGGCTTATAACAAATTATGTAGTTTGAATAACTCCAAGCTGTTAGAAAAGCAACCAGTTTTATTTTTACTACAAACAGATGTTACAAACATTACCCATCAATTTTTGGGATGTGTATATAGCACTTGTACTGTAAGTTTGTGCCATATTAATTTATTACTTTCAATGTGTTTTACAGAGACTTGCACTTCTAGTACAACATTTGATCCCATAGCACTACCAGTTATTTATTTGTAACTGTGTACTGAAAATAATTGCAAGATTAGTTTCACTTAGTATTCATAAAACTAAAAATAAAATGTATATATGTGATAAATACATTAGAAAATGCTTGGCAAAAACAAAGAGTATGACTGTCCTGTAATTATACTGTAAAGAGTATAGCCACATTGTTGAAGGAAGCAGCTGTCTATATCTGATGCTTACAACATTTCAATACAATTATGGAGAAAGTAAGTAAAAAATACAAAAATAAAACTTAATGTCAATACTATCATTAATGTAACCCTAAATTCTACCATGATATCTGTACTGTTGTTATAATTTTCAGACAACTAAATATTCAATATTTTGTTTCCATCAAAATGAAAAAACACCACCTTTAATTTATTATTATTATTATTATTATTATTATTATTTATTTATATGGCGCTACAAGTGTTCTGCAGCACCTTACAAAGTACATAGACAAAAAGTAACCAGTGACTTACAATACAAAGCAGGACACGGACATGTATAATAAACATTGTTATATTAGCGACCTTTACACCCACATAAGCAGCCAAATGTTAGTTGCCCTAGTGGAGAGTAAGAGAAATTAAATTACAGCAGGGAGAAACACGAGGGTAGAGGGCCCTGCTCGAAAAGCTTACATTCTTTAAGGGGGGGGCAGACAAACAGGAGTGACACAGATGGGGTTGGTGGTCTATTGTCAAATAAAAGGGATAAAATTATTGTATTAAAAGGTACAGAATTGCTACTTGTTTAAGAAAAATTTTACAATTTTGTTTCTAAAAAAAAAAACCACAACCAACATACTTACATGCTGGATATGTCTATAAGATTAATATGTTCTTCAAAACCCAGCTGGCTTGCCAGTTCTCTGAATTCCTCAGTCAGCTGTATCAGTCCCAAATCCAAATTAAACTCTGCAGGAAATTCCAGAATCCAGTATCTGAAACAAGCATAAGGGTCATCATGACTTTCTGTCTTCACACAAAGACAAATCTTTGATGATAATTTTTAATTGAATAACTGACCGTTGATCAAACATTCCTAATAGACATAATTACCAGATTTGAAAGTAAAAATAAATAAAAAATGACTTTCTATAAAAAAATGACTAACTTTAGACTTAAATTTGATCTATTTATATATTTTAGTGGTCAATGATCCAAAAAATATCAAAAGAATGTACAGCTAAACAATGGAAATTTGATAGAGGACATTTTCTAACAGAATATAGATTTTATTATGTTCTCTTAAACTGAGCTGTAAAATGAAAGACAATTCTAACATTTATTTATGCAATCATTTTTGCCAATTTTTATTTGTTGGGAGCACACTGTAATGACCACCATTCACATTTATCACATAATGATTACCACAAATAAAAATGGATATACACATTACAGTATCTTGTCGTGTTGATTCAAAATATCAATGGAATAGCGTAACAGCAATAATTAAATTATTATTTTAATAAGGCTACCCATTATTTTAATTAGGCTACCCAATTAAAAGCATAGTTATTGGAGGACAACAGACTTGCAAATTGAAGCTAATCTTGCAAACCATTAAAATAAAAACAAGTTAATACCCTTAAGCTTAAGTTATGTGCTAGGGTGGGAATGAAAATGTGCTCGAATTTTGCTATTTATATTTGGCCTGCAACTATTTTTTCCACCAACTAAATTTTTTTTTTTTTTATGATCTGGTTCATTTTCCGATCTGCAATATGAAGTAATCCAAGAGTTGAGACCTCTCTGCATATCAACATACCGCATAAAGTGGCATGTCTTCAAGCGCAAGTCATTGCAGTTATCACCACTGGCATTTCGATAAGTGCACAGGTTAAAGAAAATGTTTTGCAAACTTCAAAAACTTTCAATGACTTGTTTTGCCAACATTTTACTGTTGAATTGCGGAGTACCAATTTATGTTGTCATATATTCTAAGGCAGTTACCAAAAAAGGAAGGTGGGCATACACGCTGTCGCACACGCACACACACTTTTTAATTTTTGCACTGATGTACATTATCCATAATAAGTTTTTTGTCTGTCTCTTTGCACTTTCAAAGTATAAATGTAATTATGTATATTTCTCTTACACCATTCCAATTTCCATCATCCCTATGTAGATTTGTAGCGACTCTGTTGCCTGAAGTTATAAGTATTATAAAAATATAGGTAATGTAATTTTCAACCCTATTAGGACTATCAAAAAGAAATACCTAACATTTATACATTTCTATCAAGACAATTGTCATTTTTAAAATAATAACCTTAATTTACTGCCTCCAAATCTTGCAGCTACCTCACGTTGCTTCATTATTGGCTAATCCCTGGTCATCCCCATAAAAACGTCTCAAAAACAAAGGAGGACATCAGACGTTAAAATAGATTAACATTTATTTGAATAATATCATAAGTATTCACTTACAGATAAAGGGAAAAGGTTGAAAGGAACACACTAGCTCCATTCAGAACTCTTGTTTTAAGAAACTGAGTTCTTGATAAGCGGCACTTTGCATATTTTATCTGTAAGTGGATACTTATGATGTTGTTATTCAAATAAATCTGATTCGAAAATTCCTCCTGTGCTTTTGAGATGTTTCTACACAAGACCAGTACTGATCCTAGCTGCAAAGTGGACATCTACAATATGAACAACAGGACAGCATGGACCAACTTTCTGCTTTATCCCCATAGAAACTTGGACTGCATTTCCAAACCTAACTTCTTTGTTTGTTTTACGAGACAAAAAGCACATTTATCGCTTGCCTATGCAAGTCACGTAAAACACATCCATTTCCCATGGTACTGTATACATTAAAGACAACTATAAAAAGCCAGGGAACACTAATGAATTGCATTAAATGAGACAAAGGGACTACATTCAAAAACATTAACTGGAAAATGTTATCTATTTTAAGTTTTATGATTTGATATCCTTTCTAGATGTAATTTTCTGAAAATATATAGTTTAAGTTGCCGACAAATGCTGCAACATCACTGAGTGATCTTTTTCTACATGTGGATGGATCAACTGGACTGACCTGTCCCTTTTTTTGGATGGCTGAACAAATGAATTTCCAAGTATAAAATATTGATTTCCTGTTCTCTCCACATATAGTAGTTGCAATTGAAACTCCTAATTCTAGTTAGAGACAATCAGATAATTTGACCCACACAGACTATGTTGCTCCTTGTGGACAATATAATAGGTAACCAATATCCAAGATAATTACCATGTAATTTTCACCCCTCTATTTCAGTCCCAGCTAATTATGACCATGCTAGTGCTCCAGTTTATAGCTACTCTTTGCATCCCCCTCTACAGCCAAAGCTTGTCAAAGATTTTGGATAAAATAGCACTTAGAATGGAAGTGTTCTGTTTATATGTGTCAGGATTCAAACTCATGGCAAATACAGTACCTATACATGCAGCTATTCTAGCTGTTGGACAGCTTCTTGCCTTTGCTTCATGTCCAACTCAGTCTTCCTGCTCCATAATGTTCTTTCACAGTGATAGGCTTCCTAATACCTTCAAAAGGGCCACACATTCCCCAATATAAGAGTCTTATGGCCACCATGTGGCCTCCATCTATAACAGCAACAATAGTTTCAACTAATGAAACAAAAAAAAAATGTGAAGATGCTGGTTTTACCATTAGAGTGCTACATTTGTTTGGTAATACAAAAAAAGAGCGTGTCACCGAATGTTGGGTAAACTACAACTCCTAGAATAATCACTGTAACCAAGAGCTGTCACTGATTGATTTGCTGTATATTTGGAGTGTGTTACTGCTATAAACACAATGTGGAACGATCATTAATGAGTAAAAAAAAAATGGAACAAAACATTGTAAACCAATGAACACTGTTGCTATTGTTTGTGCTAATTTGTACTGAAAAGGATATATTGATAGAAGTTTGCCAGCGAGTTCAGCGGAGGACAAATACCACCGATGCATTAACAAGACAGTTCTTGGCAACAAATGGTTGTTCAGATTACCTTTTTCATCTGTGAAAATAAATATAAAGTAATCACATAGATGTCATAGATATATAGTAATTGTCGATCACTTGTATGACTATTCCATGATATTTTGCCCTCTTTAATGCTTTAAAACTAATGCCTGTTTTGAAAATTTAATATACTGTATTGTAGTTAATTGGCTACAAGGGGTTATGGCCCAAAGTATACCATCTCACCAACTAAAATAGAGCTGTGAATGATATAGACATAACACACTGCTCTGCTCAGCAGCTTCGGTGTGAAGCACAAGTTCTAATTAATACTATTTGTAGATTCTATATCACATTATTATTATGTGATAAATTCTTCTAAAGTGAATGTGACCCAGATTCTCTTCTGTGCTACAGCAACTTCACCAAACTACATGCAGTATACTGTACTGCATGACATGCTTCCGATAAAAGCTGTCCTTTGCGGTGTGCGGACTTCCGGGTTTATAATCCAGGAGTCCTTCCACCCATGCGCAAGCCGTGGTGACCGTGGAGGAATCCTATAGGACCCCTCTCTGGGAATTATGCGGTAAGAAGTCCATAGACTATTATTAGGCAACGCAATCTATAGATGACGTTGCTTGTGGGGTACAAGCTCTGTAAAGTTTTGCTGTCCGGTGCTTGGTGCCTATGGGAGATGCGGCCAAACCTCCAAAAACTGCAGTTTTGGGCTTGATGCATTCCACTGTAAATATGAAAAAACAAAGAAGAGTATGAGGTTATCAGCGGAAAAAATACAAGTTAGATTAGATGAATGGCTCTAATAATTTGCAAATCTAAATTTCAGTAATTAAGATTATTTTTTCAGTACTGAATTCGCTAAGTGGTCTATTTACTAAGCAGTGTTAGGAGACAGAGTAAAAAGTGATAAGGTGCCAGCTAATCCACTCCTAACTGCCATCTCACAGGCTATGTTTGAAAAATGACAGGTGGGAGCTGATTGGCTGGCACCTTATCACTTTTCACTCTGTCTCCTAACACTGCTTAGTAATTAGACTCCTAAAACATTGTGAGAACCTACTGTAATGTCTATAATTCTGTTTACATTTGGCAAGAGTGTGAATTCTATAGAATTAAGCACTTGCCTTTGAAGAATTCCAGCAGTAAATAACATTTCTGCTCTGGAAAATTACTGATGTCGGGCCCTAACTACATTATGTGCCATATTAGCAGGTCATAACATTGATGCAATGAGTTACAGAGTATGACTTCCCCAGCTGGATGTTTATTCATCTTGTAAACTATTGTAGAGAATGATCTGTGCAATTACAAAGCATACATACATTCATATGTAGATGTATTTTATATGTGCACTGATTATATATGTGGTGCTTGCATGCTACTGTTTCTACCCGGTTAGTTTTTTATGTGATATTGCATTTTAATACAAATTTGCTATTGGTACTATATCTGACAGGTTTTCTGTAATTTTTATTTTATTTATTAAATTATTCTACAGTACAGTAGGTCTTTTCAGTAATTGTTCTATAAACTAAAAGAAAACAAATGCAATCATCAAGACAAAGTACTTTATATGGTATGATGTCCTATCAGCAAGTAGTTTTACTTAAGACAAAATAGACAGCAGTGCTGTAGGTTCTTTTAATGGGTTTAATATGTAATTGTTTTTGTTACTATAGTGATATTATGCGGCACCATAGAACTTCTAGATCAATGTGTAACAATCTTCTATGGTTACCACCCTTTTATATTGTGATTCCCAGACAGGGTACACTGCCCGTTCAGAATTACTGACAGTCCGGACTCCGGACAGATGTCCTGATTTCTGCACTTTCTTGAGTAATCCCTGAAGGGTGGTAACCATACAATATTCTTCTCAAAGTACTTCTAATTGGTCTTGATTTCAGGTTTACTTTATTCAATAAATATTTTTGAAATAATTATTGTAACAATATTAGTTGTCTTTGTAGCAAATAGTTATATATCATGCCCCTCATCTAGACATGTGATTTGATCTTTATATGACTGATGTACGTACAAATGGACATGGTTTATTTGTGTAAACAGAAAAATAACTTTTTGACTTTTTCAAAATACACCTCAAAATGAGATCAAATAAAGAATCTCTTTGATTTTGTTCTTCTAAACTGAGGTCATTGTGCTCATTGTGCTTTGTAACTGGTCTTGGCACTTTAATTTGAAGTATGCATTTCAGAAAAAAATATCTTATCAATGGCACTTAGAAGTTATCAGAATAGCTAAAGATAGAGCTTTACCAAACATACCAAACATCTCAATGCATGTATACAATAGTTCATCCAAAGTAGCTGCCTTTCGGAATGTACTGGATCCCATTATTGTTAAGTCATCAATGATTCATACTTCTCCAAAATACCATATTTCAGATGGCGTTTTTTTTAATCTTCTTGAGGTTTTCTTAATCAAACTTAAAAGGTCCTGCTAACATAAAGAAGAGAAAACATTTATTCATAGTTAATGTGTAGAATAAATAATTTCTCATATATAACAATACAAAAAATATTGATATAAACACCAGAATAAATGTATAATAGAGATGAATGTATATTTTTTCAAATTTCAAAATTCTTATATTATGAAAAGCACACAAGCTGAAAGTTGCACCGCTCCTGTAAAACTTTCTTCTGTCCTGAATAGCTCGTGTGTACAGTATGTGTATGATTAGTGGTCAAGGGATCCCTGCACATTCTGGTTTTACAGTGAGTCTTACAGGTGTGGACACTGGTGTTGTTACTTGATGATGATATGCTGCACAATAGTACTGCCATCTACATGACTCCTCCAGTCTTTACTTGGTTGCAAAATTATATTGGAAATATGGACATAGCTAGTTCTCCACAATTAAGCAGTACTTGTGTTACAAAAATGAGTAAAAGAATAAATAATACTAAAAAATATAATATATATATATATATATATTTATATCTCCTCACACATTCTCCTTATGGGCCTTCATGCAATCAGCCTCTTCCTTCCCCCCTTTCCAGGAGGCAACATACAGATGTTTTGCTATACTTTAATCCCATATGATTCACTGGGCTAGCGATATACTGCACATGCTCTCATTCCCCTTTTCATTTGGGACTAGCAATTTACATTCAAATATCTGCCTCTCTATGCTGGCATCTCATTTTGGTACTAGCAATGCACCGATTACAGTGTGTAATTGGCCTTTACCCAGTAAGAGTTGCAGTTACCCATCATGTCTCAAGGCTCCTTTCCACTTATCTTAACAGTACACTGGCTCTCGCCCACTCACATCGGGTCCTCTTTTACTTGTCTTAGCTCTCAATACTTCTTTCAGCAGTGTTTTATGGCAAAATGGTACCTCAAAGTCAATTTGTCACTGGGGCTTTTGCATGGGGACTACCTCTTTCTTTTAATATTGTGCTCCTACTTGTTTATAGGGAAACTCACACCCCTCCTCTTCACTTCACTCAGTAGGAACCATACTTAGCAAGAGCAGAGTTCCCTTCTCAAACACAATTGAGGCAACTCTTTCTCACTTCATCTTGTGCCCTTGTGGCAGATGCCATGCACCCACTCTAAACACAGGGGGAGTCAGGACCTCATCCTGGTCTTCAGCTGTGATGTCTTCCTTTGAAATTAATAATCAAGAGAGCTGTACCACTATGCCCCTCTCCTCATTGTCAAACAACAAATTAGAAGAGCTGTATCACTATGTCTGCCTGTTCACTGACAGAATAAATCACACAGAGCTGTGGGAAAGCACTGAAACATGATGGTGGGAAACCATGGCCCTCTAATCACCTTTGGTAGAAACCAGTGGACATTGACCACTTAATATTGATCTGTCTTTTCATAGAGGCTGGTCAATCACAGCAGGAACCAGGATATAGAGTGTAAACAAACAACGGTACAACACTATTGATAACAGGAAAAACTATCGACCTCTCCCGACACTAATAGGGATGCGGTCAATATCCCGACCGCTAGGATTCCAGCAGTCAGAATACCGATGCCAGAATCCTGACACTAATCAGTGGTGCCAGCATTCTGATGGTAAGTACTGCAGTTAGGGGGAAGGTTAGGTTTTAAGGTTAGGCACTAGGGGGAGGGTTAGGGTTGGGCACTAAGGGGGAGGGTTAGGTTTAGTGTGCGGGGAGAGGGAGTTTAGGTTCAGGCACTGGGGAGGAAGGGTTAGGGTTAGGGTAGGGAGAGGCGGAAGGTTAGGATACTGACCAATAAGTGTTGGTGGCGGGATGCTGGCAGTGAGATTCTGACCGCTGGGATCTTGAGTGCTGGCATCCCTTATCCAACCCTAAGTGGTGGAGATGTCAAAATACAATGCACTTTTCCTTTATAATTAATAGTCGCATGTATTATCATTAGCTATTGGTAATCCCATTGAATTTAATTTACATAAAATCACATTATATTTATTTGTTTTTATTGTTTTCCTAAAATATAATCACCAGAAAGTGCATAAAAATCATGATTCTCAAGCACAACTCACCACAAATCAGCTTCTCGTTTGAATTTTTGACCGTTCTGAATGCAAATTGTGGTATGTATTAACCAACAGTTTCACAAACCATCACCAAGTCCACTGAATACAATCAGCAGAAAAAAAATAGAGGTATTTCCACTTTCTGGTTGGCAAGGCTGCTCGCAGTCGGCATGCAATCTAAGCAACATCAGGGCCGGAACAGGCCCCTATGCCATTCTGTGCTGACCCCACTCCCTAAACCTGTTACATCATGCCTAGAGGGTGTGGCCACTGGCTCTAGTAAATAGAATACTACCAGGAGCATCCTTAGAACACTCCAGGCAGATCCACAAGCTGCAGAGTCCCTGCCCAGAGCATACATTGGATGCTCTGGGTGGCTTTGCACCAGTGCAACTGGCTGCAGGGTGCCTAGAAGCAAAGCACAAGCAGGTGTTGTGGGGCAGCAATGGTGCCACCCCCATGGTCCTGCACCCTGTGCGATGATACCGCTCTCACATCCTTAGGGGTCTATTTACTAGGCTTTGTTAGGAGACAAAGTGAAATGAGATAAGGTACCAGCCAATCAGCTCTAAACTGCCATGTCACAGGCTGTGTTTGAAAAATGGCAGTTAGGAGCTGATTGGCTGGTACCTTATCAACGTTCACTTTATCTCCTAACAAAGCTTAGTAAATAGACCCCCATGATCAACATCATGAACTAAAATGGCAATAATTAAGGGGACCAACCAATGAATGAACGAATTCACAAATAGGACAATGTAATGCTAAATAATAACAAAAAAAATTAAATGGACAATATATGTAATAATTATTTATTAAGGGCCTAAAATTAATAATAATACATTAATAATGTTTTTTTATTGATGGAGGCACCTAATATTTTGCACACTTGTGGCACTGTCAGCATATGCAAAATATTCTGGAAATCCCTACGGTGCATGTGCTACCTTGCTCTGCTGCATATTGGATCACTGGTATCAGAGATTGTGAGAGAAAACCATGGGCATTACTGGGAGTTTGCCTGAACTGAATACAAAACAATAACTATTGCGTGGGCGTGTTATAGGAGTGTTGCCAGCATGTCAGTGGCAATGCTGAGAGTGGGCATTTAAGGCCTGGTACATTTAAGTGCGTGTTAGTACACAAGATGGAGGGCTGAAACTAGTATTTTCATATTATCACTGCCACGGCTTTGCAAAAAGATGAACTCTGAATCATGCTCTCTGAGCATATATCAAATAACTGTGGGGAAGTGGGACAAACAATATCGGTTCTACTGACCTGTGCAAGACAAGTTAAAATAGTAACACATTCACAGAAGCTATGTAAAGTCCTGAGAACAGTTTCCTACATTACTTTTTACACTAGTAAATTGAAAGAAATGGGTTACAGTTATTTTGAATTATTAAATACCTGTTGAATCTGTGCACCTGTTCTATTTGCATGTAGATGCATTTGGCACCTGGCTATAAAAGCCATAGGATGGGAAAGGTGATATAAAACAAGGGAAATTAAAAAATGTTGCTACGAATAGTATTAAACAACTATGTATAGTGGTTTTCATGCACTTTAGATAACAAATTCTTAATTTATGTTGACAGCGAACTTACTGTACAGTACATTGTTTCTCCCGGAATCGGTATGTAATGTAATGCCACCAGATGAAATGCCAGTGGACTAAACACTGTCGCTGGAAGCCCGAACCACCAGGATCCCGACTGGAGCTGATAAGTACCATAACCCTCCCCTCACCCTGCCCTAACCATCCCTTAGTGGTGCCTAACCCTAACCTCCCCCCGTTGGTGCCTAACCCTAACCTCCCCCCAGTGATGCCTAACCCTAACCCCTCCTTCCCCTAGCCCTCCCCTGGGGGGGTGCCTAACCCTAAGTCCCCCCAGGGGTGCCTAAAACTAACCCCCCCTCCCGTGGCTAACAGCTAACAGTCCCCACTTATCTTTGTTCAGTGTGCAGGATTTCGGCGTCTGGCTAAAGATAGGCGTCGGTATTTAGACACCCATCTTTAGTACAGAGTCGGGCTTCCAGCATCGGGGTTCCGACGTCCGGCATTCCGGACGCCGGTAAATCAACTGCATCCCGTTTTGCCCAAATGCTCTGTAATAAATTTGCATATTTTGTTATTTGGTTAGTCAAATAAGTTAATTGCTGTGGTTAGTCGGCATTGTTCACAGTCACAATTTTTCAATTCAAACTCTTTTCCTAACTACTTCTCAATATGTCAGCACAAAAAAAATGTTTTCAAGTTGCTTTCACAATTATTAATAATAGCTACTTAGTAAAATTAAATAGAGTGTATTGCTGTAACATGTTTTTACTTGGGTTGCATGCAGAGAAGAAGCATATATTTGTTATAATAGAGCTGTAATATAATTATACCAGCTTTATACAATTGTACCCTTGAATAGAGATTGTTTGTTTTTTGTTTTTTTTAAAGGGATTATCAAAATGTATGTTTTTGAAGAAAAGGTGCTTCTATTCATATGTATGGAACACAATGTTCTTCAGTATTCCAAGAAAAGAGGTTCACATGTTGTTATAAAGGCTTAACTGAAGATCTAAATTCAACTTAGTATTTGTCAACATAACACACATATCAACTTATATCAGTGCACTACTATAATAAATATACAGTAAGCTCAATCATGAAATATTAACTCTATGGTGTTGATTCTGAGTTGGGAGAAAAGCAAAACAATCAAGAAACTTTATATCTGGAACAAACCATTGGCACGATTCAGAGATGTACGCTAATGTACGCTAATGCCACCACAGCTGAGAATTTGTACACAGTTACTGCGCAAAATTATGCACATTTTGCAGATTCATTGAGACCCCCACAGACGGCTTAACAGATCCAAGCGGCTGCATACAAAGATGCAGATCCTTTGATAATCGGGCTCCTGAGTAAACCTATGGTTACACAGGATATATAAATAATCTGAGTATGACATCAATTAATATACAGCTCATAGCACTAGTAATCAGTGTTATTAATGGTTATTATCAATTTATCAGACAAAGAGCACTAGTAAAAAGAATATAGCAATTTATTAACACAGTTAAAAAAAATTTCAATAAATCTGACACATAATGAAAAAATAAAAAGGATAAATAGATAAATATATAGACACACACAAAAAAAATTGTATTATTTTTTTATAAAATACCAACTGGTAAAAAAAATATGTAAGTTGGCTTGTATGAATAGAAGAGAAGAGATTCACCCCTGCAGTAGGTGTCTCTTACATACATAATGGTAACAGATAATATATCTTTCCTCTCATATAGGACAAAGCATTAATACATTCCATTCCTGTGACTGGAATGTATTAATGCTTTGTCCTATATGAGAGGAAAGATATATTATCTGTTACCATTACTTGATTAGCGCTGTGTGGAGCTGGAGCATATATGGCTATATAAATATTGTATTCACTGTATGTAAGAGACACCTACTGCAGGGGTGAATCTCTTCTCTTCTATACATACAAGCCAACTCACATATTTTTTGTACCAGTTGGTATTTTATAACTAGGAGATCTGGAAACCATGCACTGTGGATGTGAAAGGTGTAGAGGGATGTGCTGCTGTAGAGCCCAATATGTACATATATGTCCAGGGCAGTTCTAGGTTATTCTGCTGCTCCCTGACTTGCTCTAATGCTCTGGAATGGTGCCCACATCTAAAATACAAACATTCAGCTCAGGCAGGATGGTCCTACTGCCGCATATAATGGCTTACTGTGATCGCTGGTCCTCTATGTGCTGGAATTATGACACACAATACACTTTGTATGACGCATATTAAAGCTGGATAAGTGCTAATTATGTCCTCTTCATGGACTGGCCACACTCACTCTAAAATCAAGCATTTGGACACCCTCCTCTAGAAATCCTGCGTTTGCCACTGATGGCCACGTATTCTTAGACGCCGGAGCCATGTTTGCTGCATATGGGATCACAGGCGTAGCCTGTAACATGCCCTGCCATATGGTCATGACCAGGGGCGCTGAGAGGAGGGAGAGTGGGTACTATTTACCCGGGCCCGGGCCTGTTGAAGGGGCCCGGCGGGTGCCCGGGTCCTGCAGCCCGCCCCCCACCAGCCACCGCTGTCAAGTTCGAGCAGCAGGGAGTGAGGACTGACTGCTTCTGCACACGCTGCTGTCACGCTGTGTGCCGGGCTAGGGAGAGAGGCTGCTGCAGCAGCAGTATGACCTCTCTCCCTGCATTATATGCCTCTCGGGGGAGCGATTGCGCCCCCACCCCCTGACACATGCGCCCCCTATGCGGCCGCAAACACAGTAATTTTTTTTTTTTTTAGAAGGAGTGGGTCTGGCCACACCTCCCCAATTGACCACTCCCCCTCCCTTTACCTGGGCCCGGCAGAGCTGTCGGCAGCCCTGGTCATGTCACACCTGCAATTTTGCCTCCAGCTCCCGTTACCTCCCCCAAATGCACCCGGACTGTCAATCACAGAATAAATCCTCACTGCGAACGACATCGGTAATGTACTGTACCTTGACACGTGTATGGTGTGACTTTACCGATAATTGCTCAACTCTGTAACTATCGCCATTTCATACAACTCTAATCAGGCCTAAGGGGTGCAGATACGTTCAAAATTATTTTTTGCCTGCAGCCTGCATATGCTGGATAGCTTTATATTTACACTGCAATTTAGATTTGAGCTTGAACACGCCCCTCTCAAATCTAAATCTCTCTGAACATTTTAAATCTGCCCCACCTGCAGTGCAGCATGGTTTTATCAAGGTGCACAGTTACTTTGCTCCCACCTCAGAATCGGCCTTTATGTCTTCAGAATGTTGACACTACTGTACTACATTTGTTATATTACTGCTGTTAGTTATTTGTGTTCACAAAACAAATCAACATTTACTTGGCAGACAAAATGACAATGTTGCTCAAGATCTTTCAGAGCTCCATAATGATTCCATGAGTGACCACTCATATTGATTTGCTCATTCCAAAACAGGGCTAATACAAGACAGGAAGTGTTGCATCCCCACCAACCATGTCACTCATCTAGATAATATGGTATCCCATAATGATTGACATACTATGCAACTGCATTAGTTTGCTTGATGATAGCACCAGTCCTATTTAATTGATCAGTTGATCGAATGGTTATAAAGTAGATTGCCAAACTGTATGAGATCTCTCTCTTCATGGCCAAGGTAGAATATCCATTATCCAATGATCTCATACAAAATTTGTATTAGATAACTACATACATTCATACACTGAGTGGCCAAATTATTATGACCACCAAGCAATGTTAAGCAAAGTAGCTATTATGCGGATAATGCTGATGTAGGATGTTTGAATTTGTATAAGAACAGAAAGTTAAAGGTATGCAGGGACTTGTGAAATAATAGGTAAACACAATTTGGTGGACTTAGAATGTGGAATGATTGTTGGTACTCGCAGTAGGAGTGTGAGCATAAGCAAAACAGCTGCACTGGTGAATTGTTTGAGGGCAACAGTTGCTGAAGTGTTCAGAGTGGACCAGCAGACCAAAAAAATTGGATGTGAGTACAAGGCCTGTAGTTGCAAACAGCTACAACCAAACCGGAATGAAGAGTGGCAGATTTGTTTAGTTCCACAAACCAGCAACAGTGCTTAAAATTACAGATAATCTAAATCAGGAACTAATTCAAATGGCTTCTCAGCAAACAGTACTCCGTCCATTACATAATATGGGCTACGGAAGCAGAAGGCCTGTCTGTACAATACATCATTCCTATCTGCTGCAATCAGGGTGAAATGCCTTCAGTTTGCACAGGAACACAGGAATTAGACAGTAAACTCCCGGAGACAATGGAGTCATTTGCCGCCGGGCGCCAGCCCTGAAGCGGGCACCTGGCTCCATTGTCAACCGGGCCGGCCACTGCTGAGAGGGAGCTGCATGGAGAAGGAGCGCTGCTGATCGGTGCTCCACCTCCAGTGGCGTAACTACGGAGGATGCAGGGGGTGCGGTCGCACCCCCTGCACCCACCATTTGCTGGGCGCCCGCTGAGTGTGTTACCATCAGGCGCCCACTCCTTCTCCCCCCCAGCGCTAACGGCAGCTGGAGCTCACTCCTGAGCTCCGGGTCCCGTAGTGCACTATGTTAGTGATGTCACTCCCATAGTTCCGAGGAGCGGGCGCCGGGGACGGAAGGCAGCAGGCACTGGAGCGGGGTTTAAGGTAAGTTTTGTGTGTGTGTGTGTGCGTGCGTGCGTGCGGGCACTACAGAGGGCACATTACAGGGGGCTTACTACTGGGTGCATTACAGGGAGCTTAATACTGGGGGCACTATAGGGTCTTACTACTGGGGGCACTGCAGGGGGCTTAATACTGGGGGCACTACAGGGGGCTCACTACTGGGGGCTTACTACTGGGGGCACTGCAGGGGGTTTACTACTGGGGGCACTACAGGGGGCTTAATACTGGGGGCATTACAGGGGGCTTACTACTGGGGGCTTAATACTGGGGGCACTACAAGGGGCTTAATACTGGGGACACTACAAGGGGCTTAATATTGGGGGCCCTACTGAGGGCATTACAGGGGGCTTACTACTAGGGGCACTACAGGGGGCTTATTACAGGGGGCCTACTACTGGCGCATCATATGGGGGCACTACAGGGGGCATTACAGGGGCCTTGCTACTGGAGGCATCATATGGGGGCACTACAGGGGGCCTTACTATTGGGGGCACTACAGGGGGCCTTACTATTGGGGGCACTACAGGGGCCTTACTACTGGGGGCACTGCATAGGGGGACCACTACTGCAGGCACTGCATAGGGGGACTATTACTGGGGGGCACTGCATAGGCAGGCTCTGCATAGGGGGATTTCTACTGAGGGCACTGCATAGGGGGACCACTATGGGGGCATTGTATAAAAGGAACTGCACAGGGGGGCGGCGGCAGCTGGGGCTGGGGGGGTGGTGGGAAACTTTAATTTTTCACCAACATTTATCTTGCCTCCGGGCACCTGGGACGAGGTTATGCCGCTGGTATTGGGCATGTTATCATGGGTGTGTCTGGTACCTTTGATTTGTGTAGACAGTTAGTAGAATCCATGCCTAGAAGAATTCAAGCCGTATCAAGGGCAAAAGGTGGCATCAGGGTTCAGCCTGGGATCGGCTGTTACTCACTGCGGCACCGCGCTTACCCTGACTAGCAGTGTGGTCAGACACCTGATGCAGCGACAGGTGACACGCTGAGTATTCTCCCCAGGGCCCAGGTGACTTCCACACAATTCTCCTCATCAGAGTTCCTGTGGCAGCGGTCATTGGCGCAGCCATGTTGTTTGTATCACCTGAACAGTCTTTCATCTAATGGTAGCCTTGGCAGCTCAGCTGACTCTCTCCTCTAATGGACATCTACCTATGGGTATATAGCCGGATTCCAGAAACAGGAACAACTTCGCTACTTCCAGTGACAGTTTGCAGTGACATCATTCCAGGGGCTCGATTCAGACCTGCTCGCTAGATGCGTATGCAAATTCGGCAAGGCAGGCGATCGCACGGCAAGGCATTAGCATGTCCACTATGTGTTAGTGTGCGATCGCATTGTATATGCAGACACCCACCAACCTGTCTTAAGACGCCCACTTGCGCATGTCATCTCCAGGAAGTGTATGCAACTATCGGTAACATCGAGTACCATCGGATGCGATTGCAGCACTTGTGGTTGACCATACCCTTCCGCAAGCACTGGGAGCGCTTCAGTGTAAATTTCAGCCAAGTGACGTGTACTATGTCGCTGCCTCTTAATTGTGCACGCCTATGAAACGGCGCTAAGATGCTCAGGCATGCCTGCGTTTGCACCTCCACTCCCTCGTTTTTAGCGGCCAGCCCCTGTCACCACCCGCAAGCGGCTTTTCCTGTCACTCAATCAGCCGAGCTGTCTATGCGCAGCGAGCGAACACTTCCCATCGCTTGCACTTGTTCACGCACGCCCACTGCGATGCGTACGCATGCACAGTATGCAAACAATTGGCTGGCTTGCAAACTCATCCTAGTGAGCGGGTCTGAATCAGGCCCCAGGCTCCACGCTGTATCTACCAGTGATTGTTCCCAGCGATATTCACTAGTGTTTACTCCCTTGTCTTCTCCTAACTAGTTTCTCTAGTGTTACTCCTACGCTACCCTGCATCTAGATACTTCAGCTACACCTCAGTACACAGCCTTTCTGCTAGTCTTCTGTAATATACTCTGACGCTACCCTGCATTTGGATACTTCAACTACACCTCAGTACACAGCCCGTGTGCCAGTCTGCAGTATTATAGTCTGATGCTACCCTGTGTCTGGATACTTCAACTACACCTCAGTACACAGCCCATGTACCAGTCTGGAGTATTATAGGCTGATGCTATCCTGCTTCTGGATACTTAAGCTACACTTCAGTACACAGCCCGTGTGCCAGTCTGCAGTATTTCACTCCAGCACTTACTCTGCATCTGTATACTTCAGCTGCACCTCAGTGCACAGTCTGTGTACCAGTCTACAGTACTCCCTGCATCTGAATTCTCCCGAGCATACTCCAGTCTTCTTGCTAGTTCAGGATACCTGACCAAGGGGCCACGACCTGCTTACTGGGTGCAGCAGAAGCCCAAATCCCAATTGGAGGGGTCACTGGCGAAGACCTCCCTATAAGTTAGACTTCACGCTTTTTGTCAGGTCGCACCAACATCCGGATCTAGCTGATGAGCATGCAGTGGTGTATCTATAATGGGTGCAGTGTGTGCGGGGCACACGAGCCCTCGGGTCAAAGGGGGCCCCGCACCGCACACCCTGCACTCATTATTTTAAATCACCTGTCCGTGGTCCTGCGTCGGGTGTCAGAGCTGCTCAGAACACTGAAAAATGGCCGCCGCTGCGATTTTTCCGGTGTTCTGCACATGCGCAGTAGACTCCGGGCACACTCTAGTGCCAAGAGTCTACTACGCATGCACAGAACGATGGATAATGGCCACCGCGGAGTCTAATAATGCTCTGGTGGCTGGCCAGCTGCATCAGTTGGCTGCTGGCCACTGGGGAGAGAGGAGGGGGCCCCGCATGGGAGTGCACACGGGCCCCCTCCTCTCTTAAGACGCCCCTGTGAGGAAGACTTACATACAAACCCCTCGATTACTGCTCTCTCCACATCCTAGTACCCTGACTTCCTGCCCTTCAGCAGAAGACCCCATGAGTCCGATCCTGACAGGGGGCCAGTAAAGGGCATCATTCAGAAATGGACGCAGATCACACTGCTGCTGCGTCTTTGGATGCAGCAGTGATGTGAATATATGCTAATTCAGCAGGAGGTGTCTGAAGACATAAGACTCCTCCTGACAGCATCACAGATCTGATTGCTAGGTCCAAAGATGCAGCATCACATCGATGGTCGCGTTCAGCAGAAAGTCCTACCCTCTTGCATGAGGGGGGCTGTCGCTGCTGCTGGTCCGGCTGGCAGGTACTGGGTCCAGATCTGACAGGTGTCAGGACCAGCACATGTGCACAAGCAGTGGTGGAGCCAGCTTCTAGGGACTGCATCAGCTGCAGCCCTTAGAAGCCGTGTTGGGCTGCCCAAATGGTAGGGCAGGGGTTTACACTGGAAGTCACTCTCTGCTAATCGCAGCCTGGGCTGACTGTCCCAGGGGGAGAAAGCATCTCCCCCTGGGGTTGCCTGGCCGGTGCGTGACTGGCAGGTAGTGCTTCCAATGGGAAGCCACTGCCAGTCACAGTGTAGCCAGTTCAGTGCAGGCACGGACTGCAACTGGCTCACTGAGGTGGCGGATTTTACTGGAGGGCTACACCCCTACAGCCCCTTGGTAAAATCCACCACTAGTCACAATGGTCGCAGCCATTGGCCATCTGAGAAAGCCAAAGGCTACTCAGAATATTCAGGCTACCGAGAATAGCCATCCTATCTGCGTATTTAAGGCCAGTAAATCTGCATCTTCCGATGCAGACCCTGGCCTCAGAACTTCCAGAAGATACACCCTAGTTTCTGGGAATGCAGGCTAGCTCACCCACTTCCTGCTCCTAAACTGTTAACTGCAAAGGATTTCACAGTAGAAAACCAGCACAAACGCAGTACAGATCTTGCACATGCGCTGATCTTCAGACATCAGAGATGTACATAAACCATCAGGTTTGCGTACATCCCTGAATGTGGCCCACAATACTAATCCAAGTGGTCATAATAATTTGGCCACTCAGTGTATACCGACATATTGACAGGTCAATCAGATTTACTATGTGAATAATAAAACATAATAAAGTTTGTATTGCTTGGTCCCTTTATTGTACGTATATATACTGATAACTTACTATTATCCTTTTTTCATACAGCACAAACATATATGCAGAGCTGCATGTGTGTGTGCATGTAATAGGGAATATAGGCCCTCATTCAGAGCCACTCGCAAGCGGGCGCACGTACGTTAGGCGTACGTACAAAAATATTTAAATTCAAGGGCTCGCTCGTATTTTCGATCGCATCTAAAAATCCTCCCCAAACTCAGACGACCCCTCCTCTAACTAACGAGCGTGCGAAATAGCGAGCGTACATCCCCGAAATGGCTTGAAGGGAACGCACGCACAAGTATAAACCGGAAGTGGCCATGTCAGATGTCGATTACCTGCTCCTTTATTCTGCCTACCTCCATCAATCGTATCATGCCAATCAATGTATCAATTAGCTTAATGTTTTTTTTTTTTCAACACAATGCAAGAAACTTTACTCTTGTCCGTGTTTGTGTTTACCCGCAGAATACGTACGGCTTAAACATTCGCTTTTATTGCTCAAAAAACATGTTAGCCACAATGAGACAATTGTTCTATTGCTGTGGATCCCCGCATATTTTCCGGGGTTCATTTCTTTATTTAAATTTGCTTACGCATGTCACTGCATCAAGCCTATCATAACTCTCCAGAGATTTCTGGCCCTGTCGAACACATGACTCATACACTAACCAATCAAATTGCTCCTGTTAATTTCCAAGCTACATTAGCCAATCAGAAATTTTTGCCACACTTTATCAAAAATTAATTTTAAGAAAAACACCATTGCCATCATGAGAGCCTCCGCATTCACCAGGCGCGAGCTGCTGGTGCTAACGGAGGTGATGGATCGGCGTATCACCAGCCAGCCTCCACCCATCACCAACCGGCAGAAGCGTTCCGCGTATGCGGAGGCACGGGCCCGCCTGCGCTCCTTCGGCTCACGCCGCAACATCGGCCAGCTGGAGCGCAGGTGGTCTGACCTGCAACGGCGAACGCCCCGCTTGCTGGCATGCTTTCGCATGCAGATAGTGGAAAGTAAGTGTTATGTATTGTGGTTTTCATGTTTGTCTTTGTGGGGCAAACTGCGTGTGCATGTTTTCATGTCTGTCCTATTTTTTCATTCTCATCATATCTGCATGACCATGTTTTCCCTCTATTTCTGATATATTCATTCTACTCATATTTGCATGTTTTTTGTTGATGGTGGGTGATTTTAAAATGTTATTTGGGCAGGATTTGGCCAGAAACTAACCACAATTTGTTTGACATCTTTTAGGGGGACAGGCAAGACTACGCCGTCACCGTCCGGCCAGACGGCGGTCCCGCCCACTCTCACCCACCCCCAGCCAACACTCCACCCCAAATAATTCCCCTATTCCCCCCTCCTCCCAAGCCTTCCAAGACCCTCTCCCGGAACTGTCGGGCCTCCTTCCCCTCCGTCCCCCTTCCCCCTCTCCTCCAACCACCCCTCTTCCAATTACCCCCTCCCCGAAGTCCGTGATAACCCCGCCCCGTTCTTTGGGGAATGAAGGCTCCTCCGAGGATGAAGATGGAGGGACTTCGGGATCTGCCGTTTTGGCTACCGGTATGTTTTTCTTTTGCGTTTTTTTTAACCACAAACTGTTTGTATGTAATCATGTGTCGTTCCTTTATTCGTGATTTTGGGGGGTTTTTTGGGTGATTTAGCAGTTTGCCTTTACCTCTTCCTGCTGATTTCAACATACACATATCACACCTGTGGGTATTTCTACATAGGCCTTGTAATTTTTGCAGCACCCCTTTTTTTTTAAATTTTGGTTTTGGAGTGATTTCGTTGTGTTTTTGTTTTTTTAATGTGGATTCCCTATTGTTTGATTAATCCACACACTTTTCTCACCCACAGAGGAACAGAGGCGTCGGCAAGAGGTCGAAGATTGTGTGGCACACATGCGCCAAAATGTAATTGGGGTGCTTGTGGCCCTTGACCGGCTGTCTGGCATCCTTCGGCAGTAGTTTTTTTTTGTTTTTATCTTTTTCAAAATAAATTGTTTATTTCTAATATACGTTCTGCCTCATTCGTTTTTTCAAAACCAAAGATAGTTAACCCTGACATAAGTAGACTGTTCCTGCAAGGTTTTGCATTTTTTAAAAATTAGATTGGGTTTTGTATTTGTATGTAAAACACCCTCAAGAAACACATAACAGTAACAATGTCATTTCCCTTTTTGTGTGTAGTGGCAATTAGATATTTCTACATTTTACAGGTTCCTAGTTGGTGGGCAAGCTGCTTAGGCGAATCTTACAAAGCCAAATGATTGGACAGGCTTCCTTTTGGTGTGGGTTGGGAACCTGAAAACATATTTCATTTTTGCTCAACTGGCGTCAGTACTGGATTACCCCTTAGTCAAATGTAAGGTGTGTTAACCTGGTTAAACTTGCTGGTAACGTCCAAAAAAAGGAAGAACATTTAACTCTCCAAACATTTATTCACAACATAACTGAGAAATCAAAGTGGTCACTCACAAAAAAAGCACACAGTGAGAATCTCAAATACAACACATACCCAATAAAAAAAAACAAAAAAAAAACAAATCAAGAACTGGTTGAGGAAGGACCATGCCAAAATGATTCCACAAACATGGCGTTGCGATATGGGTTCCAGAATATATTCCCAAAATGAGCAGATCCAGGTTTGGTAAGGGTAGCATGAAGTAGTGAGCGTTGTAGTGCCAAAGATTATGTGAACAAACCGAAGATGTTGAAAAAAAGAAAACAAAATTAGATGTTCGCAAACAAACACAAACACATTAGGTTAAAACACTGTTTTGTTCAAACTTACCTAAAAAATCTGGCCACCACATCATCGCGTATGGCCCCCCACATACTGACCTCCGACCAACCTCGGGGGGGCCATCCTCAGGTAAGGCATCCTCTGGCTGCATTGGGACACCACTCCTTATGGCGATGTTGTGAAATATCCCACACAGGACCACAATTTTCGACACCATATCCGGCAAATACATGAGCTCGCCACCAGAGCGGTGGAGGCATCTGAATCGGCCTTTTAAAAGGTCGATACAGCGCTCCACCACTTGCCTGGTGGCTGTAAGTGCGGAATTAAATGCACTTTGTGGGCCTGGTGTGGGAGCCAAATAAGGAGTGAGCAGCCAGGACATGCAAGGATATCCACTGTCTCCTATGGAAAAGAATTGACAACATCAGGAACACTGTGTATCAAGCTTAACATTGTTATGTACTAAAGGTCTCCACTTACCCAGAAGCCACGCATCACCAGCTTGTAGGTTGGTTAATTTGTGCCATATCCCTGATTGCCGGATGACGAAGGAGTCATGTGCACTTCCGGGTAATTTAGCATTCAGGGACAGGATCTGGAGGGAGGCATCACATACCACCATTACATTCAGGGAGTGATAGTGTTTCCTGTTTCTAAATATGGCCTCCAGCCGGGCTGGAGGCTGAAGTGGTATGTGAGTACCATCCACAACCCCTATGATGTGTGGGAAGGCAGCTATTTGGTAAAAATTGGCCTTGGCCACACTAAGGGCACCCATATCCAAAGGAATTTGAATAAAATGATGGAGGTGCTTGAAAAGTGCCTCCATCACTGCCCTCAGGATCCGGGAAAAGGAGGATTGGGAGATGCCCGCCACTATTCCCACCGTTGTTTGAAACGATCCTGAGGCACAGAAATGTAACACTGCCATAAATTGCGTAAGTGGTGGTATTGCTGTTGGACTGTCAATTTGCCGCTCAAGATCACTTTCTATTAATGAGAGAGTGTCTATGATGATTTTGGGAGGTAGACGGTAGCGTCTTAAAACCTCATCATCGGGCATTCCAAAAAGGGTGACACGTGTTCGAAATATCTGGGGCCTTGCATGCCTACGATGCCTACGCCTGGGGCGAGATTGAGGTTGGTCGGCTTCCGGGAGCATGGCCAGAACAATCCGCCCCAGATCAACCTGAAATTCAAAGATTTTAAAGTAAGGCTTTTGACCCACCCCAAAACTATATTAAAACAACTTAGCTTGATGATACCATCCATTGCTGCTTACATGCCGGGGTATTGTCATGATACGTCCAAACTGAAAATAAACACCAAAATTACTTGACACATTTCACTCTGTGCATTTTTGTTTACAAATTTTGTGCTAGACCAAAGTTAAAATATGCCAAACACCCATTTAGCAAAACAGCAAAGCGACATTTAACACAGGTCATCAAAATGGGTCGAAATGTTGGCACAAAAAGCGAAAGAGAAACCACCAAAAAGTTAGAATGATTATTAAGCTGTTAAAAATGCGCTAATTAGTTCGCTAATACAAGTCACAAGAGTAACTACTAAAAATGCGCTAATTAGTTCGCTAATACAAGTCACAAGAGTAACTACTAAAAATGCGCTAATTAGTTCGCTAATACAAGTCACAAGAGTAACTACTAAAAATGCGCTAATTAGTTCGCTAATACAAGTCACAAGAGTAACTACTAAAAATGCGCTAATTAGTTCGCTAATACAAGTCACAAGAGTAACTACTAAAAATGCGCTAATTAGTTTGCAAATACAAGATAAAAAATGGACTTACCAAGAGCAAATATATAAGAGTCAAAATCAAAAGGTCTTTTGGGTCGAAAATAAACAAAATCTAAAATAGAAGAAATTATGGATCCAAAATTTACAAAAAATAAGAAACACAATGAAACAACAATTGAACAAAAGTTAGACTTCACAAAACTTACCAAATCAAGAAACGAGGTCCCAAAAATATAAACCAACAAAGATAACGGAAAAAAAAAACGCAAATCTAACCAACAAACGAATCTCCAACCGCCAACTCCTTTCTACGCAATCAATAAACTCCAGCCAAGATAACCTCCAACAATCCAAAAACGCCACCTCGACTTGAGACACACCAAGCCATAAATAGTGTTTCGTTTCCCGCACAAATTAAGGAGGGATCATAGGGCCGCACAATCAATGATGCGGCCGCAAAATAAGGACGCATGTATAAATACGTCACGAAAACACATTCAAATTCTGGTGTATTTCTTGTTTGGACCTCAGACATGGCGACAGACCAGGGAAAAAATGCCCAAGAGTCAGGCGGTAAGTCTTTCATGCATTTTGTATCAATGATTAATTTGAAACATAAGATTAGGCAAGTTGTGATTTTGTGAATTTTGTAAATTTACACAAATAGGTGAGGAGAATGACATGGAAGAGGCTGCTGGGCCCAGTATTCCGGCCAAAGCGGCCAAAAAAAAAAGGCAGCCACATTTCACAAGAAAGGAGATGGAGGTTTTGATCCAGAAGTGTGTGGACATCCTGCCACAGGCAGACAGGAATATGAGTCTAAGCCAGAAGTGGAGAATGTGGGAAGAGGTAGCCGTTGCTGTCAATAGGGTGGGTGATTATGTCCGTCTAGCCCGGGATGTCAAATGGCGGTAAGTAAACCCTTGCCCCCCCTAAAAACAAACCCCATTTTAAACCAAAGGATAATGGCTTCCATTTTTTCCCACAGATGGGGTGACTTCAAATATCGCTTAAAACAAAAACTCGCGGACAGGGCTAGGCATGCAAGGGGGACAGGTGGGGGTCCCACCCCTGTGTCATTGGAGTTGACGGATTTAGAAGAGCTGGCACAGGGGTGTGTGCAGCCTGTGGAGGTGTTTGGCGTGTCCAACATGGATACGGACATGCCAGACTTTGCGGCTCCTCATGTTGTCCCAGGTAAATCTTTGGATGTCATCAACTCTGAAATGTTATTGTGCCAATATGTAGATTGTAATGTGAGGCTTTTCTCTTTTTTCCTAACAGAGACACAGGCGGATGAGTCTGCTCCAGAGGGGAGCCTTGGCCGCCGAATTTCTGCTGGCTCTGCAGGGGAGGAACCAGTACATCCGGCTGAGGACCCTGCAGAAGCCAGTCCAGGACAATCCCCCTCGCAGGCAGTGGCCCTCCTCACAGAACTCAATTTCAAATCGGATTCCCATACGGAGATTCTGCAGAGGATGGACGCCAGTCTGCTACGGGTGGCTGAGGCCCTGGAGCAAAATGCTGCGGCCAACGAGACCATTGGTCAGGCCCTGGCGGAAAATACCAGGGCCAACATCCGCATCGCCAATGCCCTGGAGCAGCTCGTTCGCCAGCACATGGTGGAGCCGACCTCCCTTCCTGCCGGAACATCAGGATCCTCCACCTCTGGCACAACATCAGCCAATCCTCCAAATGTGCCTAGCCCTGTGCCTAGTCCAGAGGCCACAACATCTGCCTCTGGACAGGCCAGCCCGATGACATCCCGGACCCGGTCTGGCGCCCTCCCTCCCCCATCCAAACGGGTGCTTGGCTCATATTCCTTTCGGGTCAAAACTTCCCTCTCCTTTCTTGTGAAATGTTTTTATTTTTTTGATGTATGTTTATGTCAACAGTTATGTTGGGCCAATTTGTTTGATTTGGGAACATATCTTTGGGCAAAAAAGATGTCCCCAAAATTTTTAAAATAGGTTTTTTGGTTTGAGCAATAAATTGGAAATTAAACAATGACATTGGATTGTGAAATTATTGTACAAATGGGTTACATTTAATCCTGGGCCAAAAGGCAAAAACTCGGCCAAAAAAAAAAAAAAAAAAGGGCTCTTTAAGGAACGTTTAAAAATTCATATAATTCGGCAAATTCAAGAGGCACAAATAAAATGGTGCGAAACTGAAAACATGATGAAATTATTGTTACAATAGGCCCTAACCACCAAATTGCTGCCCAAATAAACCCCCCCAAATGTACGCAAATTGACTGTGTCATCCTGACATTAGCAGCTCTGAGTTCCACCTGCGTACGTTTTGTGCTATCCCAAAAAACTGATTTCAAAACACATACCAAGCCGGTTCTCAATCCAACACTAATTGCTTTTCTGCCCGCCCGCGATTAATCGCAACAACATCGTGGAGTCCAGGGACGGAGGAGAAGGCCATCGCCAATGTGGTCGAGTAATCCAGACCCTAAGCTGTGCGAGCATTTGGAAGGGAAAGAGGATCATCCCGTGACGTAGGAGTCGGTCCGTACACATTTTACGCTCGCATCTGCTAATGTATGTACGCCCCAAAAACGCCTCGCCACGCCTGCGTTTTTCCATCTCCACCCTCGTCAACACCCTAAAACGCCCTGTTCTGTCAATCACATTTGACATGTCACTTCCTGTACGCTATTTTAGGAACGTGTCCAAAAAAACTCGCAATCTGCAGTACGCACATGCGCAGTGTTACACCGACGCATGCGCGGTTATTCAACATCGGAACGCAACGAGCGTACTGCTGTTAACGAGTGGCTCTGAATGAGGGCCATAGATTGTAAGCTCCACTGGGGCAGGGACTGATGTGAATGGACAAATGTTTTCTGTAAAGCGCTGCGTAATATGTGTGCACTATATAGATAACTGGTAATAAATAAATGAAAAATAAATCATGATAAAAATAAATAACATGCAAAGACATGAAATAGCAGGTAAGATGGCCTAATGCAAATGAGCATTCAACCTGCTACAAGCTGTGGTTACCAATTGATACATATAAGGTAGTTAACTAATAATTTAAGCTGTTCATGTGGAAAACGTGTGTGGCTACTGTGAGACAGAATCATTACCAGAAAACAATACTAAAGCAGCCATTGATGACTGGTATTCATGTGTAACTACCAGGTGTAGTAAGGTTTACCTCCCCTGAAGGGGCTGGCTGGCAACTTTCAACCTGGGGGCAGACACAAGCATGTGGTCCCAACTTTTCTACCAGCAAACTGTGAGAAATTATTGTAACAAAAATATTTCAGGAGTGTTTCTTTTTTTTAGTGTGGGTGTAGTTTGTCTAATGTGAGTGTGGGTGTGGTTTGTCTAATGTGAGTGTGGGTGTGGTTTGTCTAATGTGAGTGTGGGTGTGGTTTGTCTAATGTAAGTGTGGGTGTGGTTTATCTAGTTTGGTGTGGTTTACCTAATGAGAGTGTGGTTTATTTAGCGCAGGTGTGGTTTATCTAGTGTGGGTGTGGTTTAGCTAATGTGATTGTGGTTCATCTAGTGTGGGTGTGATTTATGCAGTCATATAAATAGATACAAAAATCTTATCTCAAAGAGCTATAAATGAATACAAAACACATACTAGCTCCAACTGACAAAGCAAAGAATATTCTAGGGTCATCTTTTTCATATAGAGAACATTACAATGACATCTAAACAATAAACATTTAGGGGTCTATTTACTAAGAAGTGTTAGGAGACAGAGTGAAAAGTGATAAGAAAGTGATAAGGTTCCAGCCAATCAGCTCCCAACTGTCATTTTTCAAACACAGCCTGTGAGATGACAGTTGGGAGCTGATTGGCTGGCACCTTATCACTTTCTCATCACTTTTCACTCTGTCTCCTAACACTGCTTAGTAAATAGACACCTTAAAATCAGACTCCAAATACGACCTCCCCTACTTGCTTATTGAAAATCATATGCCAGATCTACCCCCCCCCTTTGTTTAAAATCAGATCCCAGATTTCACCGACCCAAACCTCCCTTAATACATATCATACCCCAAATGTGTCGTCCCCCCCCCACACACACACACACTTGATGGAAAGCTATAACTCATATTTGATCCTTCCAGCTTACTCATGAAAAAAATAAACCCAGATTTGTCCCTCACCCCACCGACAATTCCCTCATTAAAAATAAATCACTAAATCAGTCCCTCACCCCCATCACACACACACACACGCACGCAATCACCTCCTTAATTAAAAACAACACCACAGATACCTCTTATAACAAAAACTACCTAAACCTGTCTCCCTTCACCCTCAATGAAAATCTTACCCCATATCTGAATTAATAGTTATAGCCTAAATCTATTTCTTCCCTCTCTCATTCCAAATAATGCCCAGACTTGAGCTCTTGCCATCCACCAATCAGTGGTGGGAGACATCTCACAACTGTGACTGACGGTGGCCAGAACCATCCACCAATCAGCATTTAACCAAACACAGCCGGACGCTGCTAGACAGGTATGTGACAGGCAGCCCGGAGACAGATGGAAGATGCTGCCCAGTATTTATAACACAATTGAAGTGGCCAGCGAACTTCTTCTATCTGTCTCTCGGCCACTGGGCATGTTGTGCAGCGTGCGACTGCAGCCAACCAGTGGCCTCCTAACTATAAAATTGTAGCGGCCCGGGAAGCAGATGCCGCTCTTTTCCCCAGCCCAGCAGGATGTTTGGAGGAGTGTTTCTTATGCCATGGCCATGCCATTAGTACAGCTTGTGAGTTTCTTGTTCCTACTCTTTACCCCTCCAACTCAGCTACTTTCACCCACGCTGACAGTGTCGCCGGTCAAGGCATCATTTGTTGCAACCAGCTCCAAAACCCATACAGACCAGTCTAAAACTGGTTATGTAGCTATGTTTGTCTACAAAATAAAAGCATTCAGATTTTGTTCACATTTTGATTAAAACATTGAAACTTGCAACCTGTCATCAAGGGATCTCAATTCTCTGCAAGTTCCTATACTAGCATATATGTCCAAAACAACATTAAATTGCAGTTAAATGCACTCACCTCTCAAGTACAGAGGGTACCATCTAGACAAGGCACTAATACTGCCACACAGGTGGAACCATGTACAATATGGGTAACACTGAGTACAGGCATATTTCTTTTCTGTTTTGTTTCAAACTTTGGCCTAAAGTTATCATGGCTGCCTCTAATCAAGGCTATTAAAGGCCTATTTGAATGTGGCTCACAAGCCAGCCCTTGCACCAGTACAAAAAGGCCAATAATATTTTAAATCTGCAAACCCAATGGATCTCAAACTGTGCACTGAAGCAGTGGTGTCACAAGGGGGGTGCGGACCACACCTGTGTTTCACCTGCCGAGAGGTGACATCAAAGTGCCAACTCCCCCTCAGTGACTGGAGCCAGGTGCTGCACCAGAGAGACTAAAATTGGCGGGTTTGGGTCTCGTGGCCACGCCGCCTTACTGCGAGGTCACACCCCTTTTCACGGTAACAAGGTGCGCCAGGCGCACTAAACTACTCACCTCACTGGGTGTCACCCAGTGGAGGGACGCCACTGCGTTGAAGCATATATGGCTGAACCATTGTACAAACAATGAGTTTCTTATATTTCATTTCTATTATCTCTTTTAGATTGTAAATCTTCTCCCCTCTTGATGCCTTTGCTTTCTCTACTTCCCCTCGATGTGATAGGCAAAAAAACAGTACTGTACTTGTGGCTACCGATCATAAGCAACGTGGATAAACCTAAGTGAACCTTGGTATGGCAGATACCTTTGTAGGAACTTTTGGGGGATATTTAATATTGCAAGTGTGGCTGCACACATAGAAGGTTATTATGGCAGTTAAAACACAAGTCATTTTAAGTTGCAACAATATGGGGTACGAGCAAGAATGACCAAGACTTTTCTGCCAGATAACCCAGGGTGCATCCACTAATTGAATCTCCCCTTTGTCCCAGCAGTGCTGTGAGAAAATTCCTGAGACACCAAGGAGATGTACTAAGCCTTGGAAAGAGATAAAGTGTAGAAAGATAAAGTACCAACCAATCAGTTTCTGTCAGTTAGGAGCTGATTGATTCTTACTTTACCTCCCTTAACTTTCTCTCCCTTCAAGGTTTAATACATCTACCCCTAAGTACACAGTGAACCGAGAAACTTTGAGAACCACAATGCAATTGCATACAATACATACTCATTGATATATAATTACTCTATTCTGCTTAACTGTAGTATAGGTAGTGTAGGTTCCACACAATGAGGTCAATACAATTAGGTGCGAATTGTGAGTAGCAGGTTTGTTTCATGAAACTCGATGACTTCACACGAATGCGCGCACCCGAGATTTCTCCACTCCAAATAAAAATGCCTAATCGCTGTACTTGCAGTGGAGGTTTGCGAAATGACTGCCAAATGCGATGTGAAAGATGTGCATGAAAAAGTGGGAAGAACCTCCTAGACCCCCCAAAAAATTTTTAATTACGTTAGCAGGACCATATAGAATGTTTGTGGGCATAATAAAGTACTGAAGGTTTTGAATGTTGTTTAATGACTGATTTGTGCATTTTTTAGTTTAATCACAAACGAATTAAACTAAAAAATGCAAATAGGAAAAAATTCAGATTTTGGGGTACTTTGAGGGCACTTTGAAAAATTTTAAAAAAAATTCATAAAAATCAATTATTTTCCAATAAAAACATTATTTAATTAAATTTGGGGTGCCTAAAATAATGAAAAATTTGATGTTGGGGTAATTTGAGGCAATTTTAACCCCCAAAATTGACATGTAATTATTGGACTAATTAAGCTAATTAGAAACTTCCAATTGCCTAATTAATCATTAGGGGGTGTCCAAAGGGTTCAGAATGGTGTCCCGACATTTTAACCTTAAAATAAAGATTTTTCCTTTCCATCTCTCACCCTCAGGGTGGTGCAAATGGAAAAATGCGATTTCACTTTGACTGGTTCATTGCGAGTTGCTAATTGGATTGCAGAATTAATTTGCTATGCAAATTTGAAAAGAAAACAGCAACTTGCAATTCGCACCTAATTGGATTGACCCCAATGGCTCCTAACATTGAATACAATTCCTAGAAGTATACCCCTTTTTTTTTCATTTTTAATTGACTAATCTTTTATTCATTGTTTTTTGAATACATATATAAAAAAGACATACATACATATATACAAAAAAAATAAAAAGGTTCTACAAAATTTGAGCATACTGTACATATCTCATAATACATCATTGCATTTCTGAGCTTTTGGCCATAAATACATATCCACCATATCCAACATTTAGTTCATTACAAAGTGCTTCATGTATTTTCCTTTTATGTTACATTTTGCATTTATCACTACAATCTTATCTTCAATTATATACTCCTACTTTAAATTATATGTGCATCTCATCGTGACAACCAAACCTTTACTAATTTTAGTGAAATAACATCTTCCATTTATATTCCATAAACTTTTAATACAGCTTTATTTGTGCCATCTACATTATTACTTATTAGTGCCTTTAATTTTATACATAATAAATTCAAACCTCTATTCCCCTCTTATACCTACTGTTCCATAACCATTATCTTAGTGACTACGTACACACTAATTTTGAATGTATCGACTGTTTACTTGCCAATAATTAATATGCTCATATCTATTATTTTCCATCAACCATGTGAAAAAAAAACACCTCTTTAACAATTTCTTTCTGCCTCATTTTACTCCTGCTAATCTAACATTAACCAATGTATTTATATACAATCAATTTCTTCCAAATATTACTATTACATATCCATTTCTTATACTTATTAGTTATACTCTACCTATCTACCTTACTAATCCATCGTAATAAATAAACAGCAATTTCTTTTCTTTCATTAACTTCACATACATATGTAGACTCAAGCCACCCACCCCATATTCGATCAAATTTTGTCTCTGCTTTACGGCAAATGTACACATACTTAACCGTATTTCGACCAAAAAAGCCACTCATTATAATTTGGTCCCATAGAGGCCATCCACGACCTCACCACACATACCTTAGCTAATGTGCATATATTAATGATATACTGCCTCTTATATTTACGTATCTACTATTACACCATCAATTATGCCTAAACAGCACATTATTGGTGTAGCTACTCTATAGTAGGGGAAATTTCTGTATTTACCAAAGCTCTAATCACTTTACCCAAAAAGTTGCTTACCACCAGGCATGCCAAAAAGTACCTTTATTTATTTTACATTTGGGACACATATCTGATGTTCTACCCCCTAATTTCCTCAAAAGTTCTGGTGTTATATAGCTATAATGCAGTACATATATAGAAATGAACCTGCTGATATTTAATTGGATTTATAGAGATACTTAGAACTGCCATTACTTTATTCTATTCTGTCTCTCATATAGGACCTAAGATGTGCTAACCAACACAATAATAAAATGACGATATAAAGGAGTATACTGTAAGTGCGATAGGGATTTACGAGGACCCAGAGCTAATAGAAATTACTTTAAAGGAGATACTTGAATTAGAGGGGGGCCATTTGAAAATTGAGTTTCTAAAGCATGTCGTAATTGTAAATACCTATAGAAATATGCGTTAGGTAGATGATAAACCTCCCTGAGCTGTCTGGGACAGTTGTATGATAAGTCTGATTTTAAATCCTTCAAAGTATTTACACCTCTAGATCCCCATATCGCCCCTGGTTTTATAGATATAGTAGCTTGTAGCTACGCAACGATGTATCTGGATCCAATCCCGTAACTTTTAATACTGTATATTAGAAACCGATATCCATATTTTTATAGCTTGGACTAACAAATGGGGATTCTTTCATTTAAAGCTCCCTGCAAGCCGGGCCTCTGTAGGTAATAAATTGGGAAAAACCTGAGAAACCAACAAGGCATGTAGGGCATTTGGGGATTCATCTTGAAGCCATATTTTTAAATGCATCATGTGCTGCATAATAATATAGTCTAAAATTAGGAAGGACCAGTCCTCCCATAGACCTTGATCTAGTTTGCTTACCTAGCTGTATTTTTGGGCAACTATTCACCCAAACCAAGGATGACAGAAGGCTATTCAAATTGCCTAAACCATGCATCTGGAATAAAAACTGGAGAATGTTGCAAAATATACAGAACTTTTTGTTGTACCACCATTTTAATTAAATTAACTCTGCTCGTAACTGTAAGAGGAAGCCTACCCCAGGTCCGAATTTTATCTTTTACATACCCGAACAACGGTTCCATATTCACATTTATATATTCTTTTGGGGAGTTTGTTATCTGAATACCTAAATACTTAAATTGGTTAACCCATTGTAGTGGAAGATTAATAATAGAACTACTGTATTCAGACATTCTCCTCTAAGGGGCAGTATACATGATTTGTCCCAGTTGATTTTTAGACCAGAAAATTCACCAAATTGTTCTATTACCTTAAGAACTAAGGGCATATCTGTCACATAATTAGATAAAAATAATAGTATATCATCCGCATATAGAGCTCTTTTATCCAATCAGTTAACCCAAGCGTAATCCTGTAATATCAGGGTGTGATTGTATAATAAAAGTCAGCGGTTCTATAGCCAATGCAAACAAAAAGAGTCAGGTACAGGGGACACCCCAGTCTTGTACCCTGAGACATGGGGAACGATGAGGAGATAACTCCATTCACTAAGACCCAAGCTGTAGGATTGGCATATAATAAATGTACCCATTTTGGATATACTGGGCCAAACCCAAAGCTACATATAACCTCCCACAGGAAGGACTACTCTACTGAGTAAAATGCTTTTGCAGCATCAAGAGATACAATAACAGATGAAGATTCTTCTTCATGAGTACATATACTTAAAAAAGGTATATCCATGCTGATTGTATATATGTTAAAAGCAGCTTGTATAAAATATGTCCCAATGAGTTTGTTTAGAACAAGCGCTAAGTGTAGCATAAACAGACATAAAAGCAATTAAAACTTTTAAAAGAATAATTAAATGATAAAAAAGCAATAACCATAATGGTAATGATTCAGCTCTTTTGAGAATGGGTAAAGGGAGATATCGTGGTATAGTCCTGTGTGATCCGCACTATAATCTGGTACTGCCACTTTCCCTAACGTACCCTATCTGCGCTGGCTTGAGCTTCTCTCCGTTGGAGGCAGCGATGGTGCTGTTGCCTCTCCGGCCGTGAACCAGCGTGTGTGGCCGTGGTGCTGATCAATGATGTCAGACACCACTTGGGTACCTGGCGGGTGGACTCCTCTTCACTCCACTACGTTGTGCAGACTCGGTAGACAACTACCAAAAGAGCTGAAACATTATCTTTATGGTTATTGCTTCTTTTATCATTTAATTATTCTTTTAAAGTTTTAATTGCTTTTATGTCTGTTTATGCTACACTTAGCGCTTGTTCTAAACAAACTCTTCCTCATGAGTGGTCTGTATATGGGTATATAACCTTCTAATATTAATTGATGTTGACATGCCTGGAATAAACCCTGATTGATCCTGATGTATGATTGTAGTGATAACCTTGTTCAATCTAATAGAATCTTAGCCAGTATTTTAGCACCTGAGGTAATTAAGGATATAGGTCAATTGGATTCGGGGTATCTGGGGTCCTTCCCTGGTTTCAAAAGTACAATAATTATGGATTCAGATAGATTGGGAGAAGGAATTTTCATAATTATAGCCCATTAAATATTTCCAAAAGCCTAGGGCCAAATATATGCATATATTTCTTATAGATTTGATAGATGGAATTATTTAAAGGAGGTTAATATTATTGTGAGTGTTTTACATTAATAAACAGCTTACCTTATGACTCTTTCATTTTTTTAATTTAAAATACTTTTTTTTTTACCATATTTAGACATTTTACTATTTTACTATTATTATTGCAGCAAGTGCTATATCATTGCTTTGTTCCAAAATCAAGCATCTGAAAAACCCATCTAGAAATCCTGCATTTACCATTGTTTGTCCTTATCAAATGTAGACAGAAGGTAAAACAAGCGGTTTCTGTTAAATGTATGTGTTATTTATTTAACAGCATAAAATTATGGAAGTTGGAAAGTGTGGAAACCACCTATTAGGAATTAGGAAACATATCTAATTACTACTTTATTGCTTCTATTTGGATGAGTTACTTAGGTAAATTTTACGTGATAAAAAGTTCTCGAAAGTTTGTTTGTTACAAGAAATTGTGTTTAAAAAATATTAGTATACTAACGATGCAACGTAAATACAGAACTTAGGCCCTCATTCAGAGGCGGTCGTTGGATGCAAGCGGTCGCACTGAATCAGGGCGGCCACTTGCATCCTGAACGGCCGCCTCCTTGTCGATCGTAAAGCTGTGGGTTACCACCCGCAGCTTAATGACCGACCAGGTTGATGGTCGCGATGGTGATCACCATCGCGACCATCGGGGTTTACAACCAGACCCTAAGGTTGGGTCTGGGCACTCGTAAGCCCCAGGGGGCTTTCTGCTCTGATGGAGCAGGAAGCTCCCCTCTGACATCAGTTATGATGTCAGTGTGGCCGCCCACAAAATGGTAGGCATTCTTAAAAGAACGCCTCCATTTTGGAAACCACCCCCCCTGGCCCGCCTACCAAACGGGGGCAGCTGTCGATCAACATCGACGGCCGCCCCTTTGGCAGCGAGCTCCGGAGCGACAGAGTTTCTCTGTCGCTCTGGGGCTTGCGCACGCACAGTGTGGCTGCTGCGCGTGCGCAGGCCTAACCATCGAGTCGGTTATGAGGGCATCGGTGCTCGCGACCGACTCTGAATACGGTCCTTAATGTGTATATAATAGACAATATTGAGATATATCTTTTATACAGCTTAAATGCAAATGTACAAGTATTATATTAATATAAAAATGCAATGCAGCTGCAAGACCTTGCCCTTCCATCACTGTTTGTTAGCTTTAACAATTTACATTGCAATCTGAATAGTAATTTCTGGATATTGTAGCATACATAAAAACAACCCAAGACATTGTCCCTGTGCATCCTCCCTGTTTAAATGCTAGCAGTTATGGAAACACAAGCCTAAATCTGGGCTTTCAGTTCCACTTTGCATGTGCCACCTGAGTCAGTATCCATTCTAGGTCAGTATCAGTGTGACAGCTGAGTAACACTCAGAATACATGGCGATATATCCTTGAAAAAATTGCAGCGATAAGTGAGTTGATTATCAGAAGCATTCATAAAATAAATAGGTTGCTCAGTAATGTAAAGGAGGTGATGAACGATGTGCAGGGGTTGGGTACGCGATCCCAGCGCTGATAATGTTGGGGGTCTGAATACCAGCAGCGTAATCCCAACAGTGGAAATCCCTACGCATGCAGGTACTGTATTGCAACCCTTCCCCTAACCCTACCTCTAACCCTATCCCACCTTTACCGCAGCCTTACCACCATCCCCTTCCGCAGCCTAACCATAACTTCCGCTGCAGCCTGGCCTTAACCCCCCCCTTCCGCAGCCTAACCCTAACAATCTTCATAGTGCCCAACCCTAAACCTAACCCTAACCCTGGAATTGCACAATTTATCCTGGAGAAAGTACTGTGACTTTGATACGACTGGACTTACATACATTCCTTTTGAGGAATCCTATATAACCTCAGCAGTTATATGAGCCACAGCCTAATCTAATTAGAAGCAATAGCTCTAACATTGTACTGGAGCATTGTGGAGCTCATTCAGACCCGCTCACTAGATGCATTCGCTCGCACCCAGCGTATGCAAATCTGGCACACACCCAGCAAGGCAGACGATCACACGGCAAGGCATAAACACGCCCATTATGTCTTGGTGTGCGATCACTTTGAGTATGCAGACGCCCACCAGCCTGTTATAAGACTCCTACTTGCGCACGTCATCTCCAGAAAGTGTGTGAAACCATTGGTACATCGAGGACCATCGGATGCGAACGCAGCGTTTGAGGTTGACTATGCCCTGCCGCAAGCACTGAAATCACTTCAGTGTGAAATACAACCAGGTTACATGTACAATGACGCTGCCTGTTAATTATGCACGCCTCTGAAACGGCGTTAAGATGCTCAGGCATGCCTGCGTTCGCACCTCCACTCACCCGTTTTTAATGGCCAGCCCCTGTCACCACCCACAAACGGCTTCTCCTGTCACTCACTCTGCTGGGCAATCTATACGCAGCGAGCGAACGTTTCACGATCTCTCGCACGCACACTGCGATGCATACGCATGCACAGATTGCGAAGATCGGCCAGCTACGAGCGAACGCATCCTAGTGAGCGGGTCTGAATCAACTCCGGTGTCTCCTGATAATAGTACTAACTAGGGGTGTGCACCGGCCACTTTTCGTGTTTTGTGTTTTGGTTTTGGATCTGGATCTTTCTTCGTGTTTTGGATCTGGATTGGTTTTGCCAAAACCACCCTTCCGTGTTTTGGGTTCTGGGTTTTGTGTTTTGGATCTGTATTTTTTTTTTAAAAAGCATAAAAACAGCTAAAATCACAGAATTTGTGGGTTTTTCTTCTCCTATGCTATTATTAACCTCCATAACCTTAATTTCCACTCATTTCCAGTCTATTCTGAACACCTCACACCTCACAATAGTGTTTTTATGTCCAAAAGGTTGCACCGAGGTAGCTGGATGACTATGCTAAGCGACACGAGTGGGCGGCACAAACACGTGGCCCATCTAGGAGTGACACTGCAGTGGCAGACAGGATGGCAGTTTGAAAAACTAGGCCCTAAACAGTACATAATGCAAAGAAAACAAAGAGGTGCAAGATGGAATTGTCCTTGGGCCCTCCCACCCACCCTTATGTTGTATAAACAGGACATGCACACTTTAACAAACCAATCATTTCAGCGCCAGGGTCTGCCACACGACTGTGGCTGAAATGATTGGTTCGTTTGGGCCCCCACAAAACAAGCTGGCAATTAATCTGGCCCTGCACAAACTGGCTCTATGGAGGCAAGATGTCGTCCTCATCCTCCTCATCCACCGATTCCTCACCCTCTTCAGTGTTGTGTACATCCTCATCCTCACAGAGTATTAATTCGTCCCTGCTGGAATCCACCACCACAGGTCCCTCTGTACGTTCTGGAGGCTGGTCTCCCTGGAAGAGTTGATAATTAATTTTTATGAACTTCATCTTCTCCACATTTTGTGGAAGCAACCTCCTACGCTTTTCGCTGACAAGGTTCCCGGCTGCACTAAACACTCTTTCGGAGTACACACTGGAGGGGGGGAAACTCAGGTAAAATAGAGACAGTTTGTACAGGGGCCTCCAAATTGCCTCTTTTTCCTGCCAGTACAGGTACGGACTGTCTGACATGCCTACTTGGATGCTGTCACCGATGTAATCCTTTAACAGACAGACGCACGCTTGTCGCTGCTGCTTTGAGGATGCAGGTGCGGCTACAAAGACAGAAAAAAAATAATTTTTTTATTTTTTGTGGAGCGCACTTTGAGGGTTACACCACCCTTTAACAGACAGACACACGCTTTTTGCTGCTGCTTTGAGGATGCAGGTGTGGTTACAGCCCACACAATTCACAAAGACAGAAAAAAAAAAGAAGAATTTTTTTTTTTTGGGGAGCGCACTTTGAGGGTTACACCACCCTTTAACAGACAGACGCACTCTTGTCGCTGCTGCTTTGAGGATGCAGGTGCGGCTACAGCCCACACAATTCACAAAGACAGAAAAAAAAAGAAGAATTTTTTATTTTTTGTGGAGCGCACTTTGAGGGTTACACCACCCTTTAACAGACAGAAGCACGCTTGGCGCTGCTGCTTTGAGAATGCACGTACGGTGCAGACAATTCACAAACACAGAAGAAAATATTTTATTTTTGTTGGAGTGCACTTTTTGGGTTACACCACCCTTTAACAGACAGACGCACGCTTGGCGCTGCTGCTTTGAGGATGCACGTACAGTGCAGACAATTCACAAACACAGAAGAAAATTTTTTATTTTTGTTGGAGTGCACTTTGGGGGTTACACCACCCTTTAACAGACAGACGCACGCTTGTCACTGCTGCTTTGAGGATGCAGGTGCAGCTACAGCCCACACAATTCACAAAGAGAAAAAAAAGGAGAATTTTTTATTTTTTGCGGAGCGCACTTTGAGGGTTACACCACCCTTTAACGGACAAGCCAGCCCTTTACTTATGGGACACAGGCGCACGCTTGGCGCTGCTCCTTTGTTGATGCATGTGCAGCCACAGTGCACACAATTCACAAACACAGAAAATGTTTTTTAATTTGGTTTGGAGTGCACTTTGGGGGCTACAGCGCCCTTTACTTATGACACAGGCGCACGCTTGGCGCTACTTTGTTGATGCACGTGTGGCTACTGCGCACACAATTCACAAAAACAACAAAATATATATTATTTTTTTTTGGGAGTGCACTTTGGGAGTTACAGCACCCTTTAATGGACAAGCCAGCCGGCCCTTTACTTATGGGACACAGGCGCACGCTTGGCGCTGCTCCTTTGTTGATGCACATGCAGCCACAGTGCACACAATTCACAAACACAGAAAATATTTTTTTATTTGGTTTGGAGTGCACTTTGGGGGTTACAGCACCCTTTAACGGTCAAGCCAGCCGGCCCTTTACTTATGACACAGGCGCACGCTTGGCGCTACTTTGTTGATGCACGTGCGGCTACTGCGCACACAATTCACAAACACAGAAAAAATATTTATTTTTTTGCACTCTGGGGGAGGACCCCTGATGGACAGAGCACCCCCTGGACAACACTACAGCACCCCTTTAGGACTGGGATACTGCACAGGACTTTGGAGTGGACACAGCCCCTATGGACAACTGACTGCACAACACAGTGCAGCCAGCCCCTATGGACTTTGGAGGAGTGGACACAGCCCCTATGGACAACAGCAGCACAACACAGCCAACCCCTATGGACTTTGGAGGAGTGGACACAGCCCCTATGGACAACAGCAGCACAGCACAACACAGCCAGCCCCTAAGGACTTTGGAGGTGTGGACACAGCCCCTATGGACAACAGCAGCACAGCACAACACAGCCAGCCCCTATGGACTTTGGAGGAGTAGACACAGCCCCTATGGACAACAGCAGCATAGCGCAGCACAGCACAGCACAACACTACACTGCACTACACTACACTACACTGCCCAGCCAGCCCTAACTCCCACCCTCCCTTTTCACTGTCCACAGCCGAGTGAGAAAATGGACCCGACGCGGGTACCTTATATAGAATCCAAATCCGAGTCAGGCGGGAAAAGTCGAGCCTGACTCGGATCGGCCTCGGATCGGGGGGGCTCGGGGGGGTTCGGATTTCAGAAATCCGAACCCGCTCACCCCTAGTACTAACCAACTAATAAATCAATATATTTCATATTTTATGTCTCTATGCATATATACTTCTCATCTGTATCCTGACACAGATTATCTACTACATTGAGATACACAATCACCAACATATATTTATTTGTCTCACACATGAGCAGATACTAAAAGGTGAGCGCTGTACACATACCCCCTGTTTCTACATAATTCTGTACTTACGAGTCTGGACACCTCGTGTGACCAGCTGCACCTGTTGTGGAGAGTGGATACTTTGAGCGCTGGTGTCAGACCTCTCACCTCTTCCCTAACCCTAATAGTCACCGTCGGGATTCTGGAGCCAGCATTCTGACTGCTGTCGGGATTCTGGCGCCAGGATTCTGAACGCCGGCTTAGTGTGCGCCGGCGAAATCACTCATACATTGTTATAAAGCAAAATGGTGTACTTCTAAATTGCAAGCTACCTACATTCTTGGATTAAATAAGGAGATTTATAGTGTATATTTGTAAATATTGTAAATATTTGTAATTGTTAATAATACCTTTTGTACTGTACATTATTCTGCTTCTCTTTCAATACATATTTTGTAATTTAACAAATTCATAAATTAATTTATTGTTTACAACCCAGTGAATATAAATTTGAATAATAACTAATTTAATGGTACCCTACTAGCATAATTTTTTCTCCTAACCTGTGGATGGTCTATCTTAGTTGGTTTTTGCTTGCTGCCTATTTTGGTGCCCATTATTACATATAGCAAATAATGTAGTTGCTTTTTTTGTTTACAGGACCTTTACCATTAGCTTTATCAGCTATATCATCTGTTGGTGGATCTGTCCTGTGGGTTATCAATGCAACACATTATTAGAGGAGTAAGTCATTCCCTATAAATAACTGTTGTGTATATAAACAGTATATATATAATTTTGTATCTGAAAATGGTATACATAATATATAATCCTTATTTATTTTATGGCCGCCTCTCCGGAAGACTTACCCATTCTTCTGGGCAGCCGGGAGTGCCACATTATATCAGAAGCCTCCCAGTCATTCCTGGAGAGTAGGCAAGTATGATGCAAGTGCTGCTGCAGCTGCCAAACCCAGATGACACTGCTGGAGCCACCGGTCCCACCATACCAGGTTAGTGAACACTAGACCACAAGGGATGTTTTATCGACATTATATTAATTTCAACATTTTATTTCAACATTTTATCTGTGTCGACATTAATGTCGACATTGCGAGCAGATCGACATACTGCATGTTGACATTATGAACGTCTACATGATGAATGTCAACAAAATATGCCACACCCTCCCAACCAACCCAGAAACCAATGAATGCATTATCCTTGCAAATACTATTTATCTAAATTATTAAGTTGGTTCCTCTACTACTAATAACCGCTGTCTCTGTAAGTTATATCCCCGGCAAATTTCACAGAACTGAAAGACTTCTCCAGGGGAACCTGTCACTGCGCATGCGCATAGTATCAGCTTCAGGAGTCGGCCGGAGGCTGCGGGGAAGAGATCGAAAGATCTCTCTCCTGCACCTGGAGCCTCCATGGGCTTAAGGGGCATACACACTAGACGATGTGCTAAAAGATATTGGTGAAAGACATTAGGTGTACACACTGAACAATATTGTTAACGATATTGTTCAGTGACATCATCCTGCGACATCACTGAACAGGCACTTTCTGACAATATTGTCAGATTGACCTGCATGTTTGTACCACAGCAAACAACATTACCGACCCACGAGAGAGCGCATCATTGGTCGTTTGGTGCATACACACTAGACAATATGAATGATATATCGAACGATATCGTTATTGTTCATATCATTCACTTTTATCGTCTAGTGTGTATGCCCCATTACAGTAGTTTACACCGTCTGATGATGGTGTAAACTACCAGGGATAAACTCCTAAAAGATTTGCTTTTTGGAATTTAGTACATAGGGGTCAGATCGTAGTCCCCATTGATAATAATGGGGACTGCGATCTGAAGTGCTAATTAGCACTTTACCGGAGGTTTCTGTGAAATCTCCTGCCTTGTGCCATTAGTACATAGGAATAATACTTAAATTATGCAGAAACTGTAGTTTCTGCACACATTTATGTCAAAAACAGCTTGATACATAGGTCCCTTAGTGCTCTAACTAGGTTTACATTACAAAATAATCACATTTTAAAATTACTAGACAGACGGATGGTCTGGTTGTTTGGATATATTTACTGGTATATTAAGATATTTTGGCTATATTTAAAATGAATTGCAAAATTATACAGAAAAAATTAAGGTCCCAGAAATCTGAATTCTCTAGGTCTAAATATCTGGAGATATGTGAACTGCAACATAGCCAGGTTCAAGGAGTCATAGGCAAAACCAACAGTTGTCTACTATATAAGCAAACTATCCACATGTGTACGGTGAGAGGGCAGCATACAAATGATTTTATGCTGGCTATATTTAGTATAATTAGTGGCGAATGGGATGTAGGACAAAGTGCACAATTTATTTACTCACATCAATTAGGGCAGCGTCACTTCTAAATATCATTCTGATGCTGCCTGTACTGAAAGCTGCAATGCATGGAGCATATTTCTGAAGTTTGCATATCAAAGATTGGGTTTTGTAAGATGCTATTAGATCAATCTTATAGGAAGAGGCAGATAGACTAGAAGACATGATAGTAGTGAAATCACTTATTTCCCTTTTCTCTTTTCAATACTATTTCTAAGCACAGTGATTTCCCCAAAAAATAAAGAAAAAATTATAAGCATGTGCTTTCTCTTCAGATTTCATTTTACACAGTGTAACACCTGTGTCACTATCATGCTGTTAGAAAGCGCGCACCCACTTCAGCTACCATACAATAACTTATAATACTGTATTTGACTCATATCATTAAAAAGGATTTGGCTGGTTGCCTTGGCTTTCCGTGTGCATTGACTCTTGTTAATACGTAAGTTGATGTGCTGTGTTTTGTTTTTCTCCCAGCCAAACCTACTTCCAAGTTAGTGATTTCCTGTTTTTACAGCATTATGCAGATTACATTTATTTTTAGACAAGTATTATCCCAGTTGGAAGTTACTGAAATATCAATTATATTTTACTGCACACTCCATTGATTTACTTACCATTTCAAAAAGGAGGACAATATAGGAGGGAATTCAATTGCCCACAATAATTTTTCATGCGGTAAAAACGGGACTTTACGGCAATATTTTTTTTTTCAGGCAATTCAATTAACCCCCATTTTTACTGCACGAAAAGTTCCCCTGTTTTGGGTCAAAACACAGAGGATCCGGGCTAAGTTCCCAGATCCATGTGTTTTTGCGATTGAAGCCGTGAAAAAACAGCACTTATTGGGGGTTTTGTTTCTCCTGCCTTCGGGCAGGTGAAAAAACCCGATGGTGCCGGCTTCCTGTCAGCAGCCCAGCGCACGCTGCTTTGTGCTGGCCTGCAGTGGGACGAGGCATACTTCTACAGCTGAGCAGAGTCTCTTCTCCTCTGGAGGGGTGCGATTACACTGATCACAGCCCCCCTGGGTCTGCCCCAAGCTGAGGGGCTCATAGAGCGGCTATTTTTTTTCCACTACGGTGGGTGTAGTTATGCCTCCTGTGGTTAAGCCATGCCCCTGATAAGTCCTGAGGCTTTGGTGCTGATTGAATTAGCCTGGGGAATCAATTAGCCAGCAGTAAAGTAGCACGTCTAATTGAATTCCCGCCATAGTGAGCTAAAAAATCTCCTTAAAACATACTTGCCTACTTTTGAAAAAGCATGTCAGGGAGATTGTGAAGCACACCTACTGTATGAGCACGGTGGTAAAGTGGACGTCTACTGCTACCTCGGAGAGGCTTGCTATAAATTGACTTGCTTCCAAATATAAACCATCCCCAAAGTAGTTAGGCTGGGTAAACACCTGCTCGATATCGGCCCGATTTGGTCAATTTAGCCAAATCGGAATGACAAATCGGGCATATTGTGCAGTGTGTATGCCCAACTTTCCCGCTCCCGCAGTCGCATGTGATATTGTGTGATTGGCCGTGCAGCTCCATACATATTAATGAAGGACGGAACAAGTGATCGTTCCGTCGTTCATTAAATCATGCAGTGTATACCGGCAATCATGCGATGTTCAGGGTGAAGGCAAATTGCCCTGAACATCGGCACGATTGCTGGTTGTTCAGGTGTGTACCCACCCTTAGTAAGATCTATTTGTTGATGAAAACTCACTGATACTTTTCAGAAAATGCATGTAGCCATAGGGATGATCGTGCCTTATATAATCAATGCAGGAAAATAATGCTAATGATCCCTTTTGAATGTATACATCTCTGTGTTTTATATATAACAGCTTTATAATGGGGGTAAGGTGCAATCAGGGACTTTGCTAGTCTCAACAGGGAGTCAGGGAGATTGCTACTGACAAATCAGACAGTGTTGGCAAGTATCCTTTAAAACTTGCTCTATAGTATATCTTAATACATAAATATCAGAAATGTTAAGCAGGTAGCTGTACTGTAAATGCAGATGCATTGACAGCTGGAGAACATGCATATTACCGGGTGATTGGGTGAGGCAAGCAATTATGAAAACTGGTATGGTATTGATCATCAGGAACATAGACAGCAGTATATCATGAATTCCAACAAATTATATCACTGGAGGTTTTGTGATCAAAAGCAGTCCATTGATGAAATTGGTGACGGAATGCCTCTCAATCACCCATAGTTGATCATAGTTGCATATGTTTAGCTCAGATACATGAGCAATGCGAAAAATAACAAAGAGCCTTCTGCAAAATGGACTTTCGTGCAACTCTGCATGAAGCCTATTGGGACTACTGAAATGAGGACAGTGATCTATGAATCCTGCATGGTATCGGAACTATGATGTTAATCAGATGCATCCCTTCATGGCAGCAGTGAATGGGCTTTTTCAGCAAAGTAATGCTCTGTGTCACAAGCCTGGGAAAGCCCTGGAATGGGTCCAGTAGTTGTTTTGCCAGTTATTAAGAGGAACTATATAATCTAAATAATAACCTTATTTAAACTGATTTTAAAAAAAGGGAAAAGATTTTCTGGAGTTCTGCGGAGTTCCTCTAAAAGTCTGAGAATATGTAAAACCTGGCTGAGCAGCATGTTAACTAGCTCAAAGCAATTCTTTATAATTGATCCCCAGAGCCAGCTTTTATCTATTGTGATCCCTGAAATGCCATCACTGAAAACTTTGTATATGTTGGAAAGACATGGCTGCCCCGGTAACCATGAATCACATAATGTGTGGCCAGAATAAAGTTATGCCAAATGTTTTTTATGTCCAATTGCCCATTATACATTATATCATTCAAGACAAAATTGAAGACGTGCATTGTCTGTGTGGTCATAGTACTGTAAGTTAGAGCAGGCATGTAATACTGGTGTTTGAGGGCCTCCAGCAGACTACTCCTTCCTTTCTTGTGAGCTTAATTATCTCTTAAGAATGTAACAAATTGATCAAATAAATGCATCAAACACCCTAACTGATTGTATACTGTATCATTTTGCAATATGGTTAGTAATAATAATGTTTTAACATGGATTCATTTAAAAACTGGATGCAAATTTACTATGTCACCGCCTGATTGCGAATGCCAGCGCACTTGCAGCCGCTATTGCAATAACGATTATGGGAAAACGCAAATGCTAATCTCAGCCTTTTTGCTCCACTGCGCAATGGAGTGTACAAGTGGTAAGACGCCCACTGTCAGGCTGTGTGGTCTGTGCATTTGCGAAGGAGACTGTAAACACACCAACAACGACGCAACATCAGTCTCACCATCGACATTAGGGACTACTCTAGCTACTCTGCTCAAATCCGGCTAAACATGGCCTCTGACGCAGTGGATTTGCAATTGGCAATGCAGCAGAGTTCCCAGACACGCTCGTGACACTCCCATAACACGCCCATGAAACTGTCCCTTTTTGCGAACACTTTAGGTCACCTCCCAGTCTCCACCCTGAGATGCCCAGGGATCACAAACCCCTTCTCAAGTGTTAGCGACGCCAAACGCAATTGCGACTTTTTGCACCTGTGAACTAGCAAAACATGGATCAACTGCATAAATATCAGCACTATGTCCGTCTCTGAATCAAGCCCTAGCTGCGTCTCTGTCCTATTCTACCCACTCATCATGGTCCTTAATGTCATGTCACGTCTTAGTATGAGATTCATGGGAAATCAAGGTTGTCAGTGTATAAACAATATTTCATAAAAAGTCAGTATATGTACAGTATAGTACATTTCATTGTTTTATGTGGTTTAGGTATCGCAGGTACCTCAATCAAACTGTGCATATTGGATATTGATAAACAAAACACATAAACAAAACAGTAAAGTACTAAGCAGCTATTAGAACAACATGGAGTCTGCACTACAGTTACCCCAATTTATTTATCACAAATTGTATATTATATTATTATTATATTATTTGCCATAGTGTAGTGGTTCCCAAACTGGATGCCTCGGGACACTTGCAGGGGTGCCTCAGGTTGGTGGTCTAGCACAAAATAAAATTATTCATGGTTAATGTAATGTAAATATGTGGACAAACAGAAGCGCAAACCTGTCCACCACCACATAACTGACCCTAAGGATGACAGGTAAGCACAATTTACTACATTTTTCTCTGAATTTCTCAATAACAAACATTTGGCTTAGGGGTACCGTGAAAACAATGCTGATACTCTAGGGCGCCGTGATTCAAAAAAGTTTGGGAACAACTGCCATAGTGGTTTTTGAGGCTGCAGTAATATTTATTTAAGATTGAATTGGACTACATGAATCCATAATACAATGCACCAAAGACTTCCCCAGACAACAAGTACAGTAATATGTATTTTGGGATCTTTAAAGGTATTCTTTAATTAAAGTAATATTAACTTTTGTAAACATTCCCTTCCATTATAAACCCAGATAGCAATCAGACAGAATAATTGTTGTCTGCTTCCTGCATGTCATTTCTGGACAAAAGACTATTTAAGTTAAAATTGGGGTTGCAGACTGAAAGAGCAAAAGTAAAAAAGTAGACAGTGACAAGTCACTTTTACTATAGTGTGTTACCATGTTACAGCTAATGTTACAGATAATTATATTTCTTACAGTAGCAGAGGCGTAGCAGTTATCATAGTATCACTAATGCATTCATACAATAGTGTTCTATCTGCGGCTGTTGAATAGCTTTATAATGTATAGTACACCTTAGTGAGTTCTAGAGCTTCCTGTATTGGAGCATAATGCCAAACCCACCCTCCACAGTGTCATGTAAAGCAATAGGTTCCCAAGGAAGGAACCTCTCTATCGATATACAGAGGAGGAGAGTGTACAGTACATATCCAAAGTTCTTGCAGGGTATGCGGTGCACACAGGGTTCTGGGTCCAGGGGGGCCCCACCCCAAACACCCTGCTCCCACAGTATACTTACTTAACTTCGGTAAGCAGGTCCATCTCCCCAGTGACATCTTCGGGAAGATGGCGCTGCGCAGTGAGTGCAGTGCCAGAGTCTTTGCTCTCTAATGCGCAAGCACCTTTTTTTTTGAATATCACTGGGAAGATGTCGCCACAGAGGAGGAGAGACCTGCTTGTCGGAGCGAGGTAAGATGCCTGGTTGGGGAGGGGGCTGCTCCTCAAATGAGGGTATCTGCTGCACACGGGCCTCCTCAGGCATTAATATGTCCCTCCATAGAAGGGTATCCTGATCTATAAAACGTACTAATTATTAGGTGTTCTATTTAATAAATGTCTTTTAAAATGTCAATCAAAACCGATATAGTACAAAATAGTTTTGTCCATAAACAATGATTTACTTTTACAGGGGTTATACATTTAAACCTTTGGTCATTTTCAGTTACCAAGAAAAAAAATCAACTAGTGATCTATTAATAGTATTACGTATGCAAGCACAGACAGTATAATGGTTAGCATTACTGCCTCACAGCACGGAGGTCATGGGCTCGATTCCCACTACGGCCCTAACTATGTGGAATTTATATATTCTCCCTGTGCTTGCGTGGGTTTCCACCAGGTACTCTGGTTTCTTCCCACACTCCAAAAATATACTGGTAGGTTAATTGGCTTCCCACAAAATTGACCATAGTGTGTGTGAGCATGTGGTGGGGAATATAGGCCCTCATTCAGAGCCGTTCGCTATTTGCGGTCGTTCGTTTAAAAACAAGGGGTGGCTATTCAAATGATCCGTACGCACATTGCAGTCTGTTCACACCTCTAAGTCTGAACGAGCGAGCAAAACATACGCTCGTTTATTTCTTAAAAACGCCCCCTGGCCGCTCGCATCCTACGTCATGTCCGCTATTTATTAGATTAATTGAGTACATCGACCAGCGTATGAACTGCTCGCTATTCTTGTGGTTGGTGTTTGCTACCACAAATTTGCGAGCAGTTCTGGCTATAAAATAACCCAGTGACGTGAACAATGACGCTGCTGTTTTAAATATCCACACCCATAAAACGCCCGTTTTGACCTTTAAGCACGCCTGCGTTCGGATCTCCACTCCCCATTTTCAAGCACCTTCCCCTGTTACCACCCACATACGCCTCATTCTGTCATTCAAAATAGCAGGCACTCGCTATATTGCGTACCAATGATTTTCGGCCGCACTGACTGGTTCGCGCATGCGTACTAAAAACCGTACGCATGCGCAGATGTGCAAACATCGCTCGGAACGAGCGTACTGCCGCTAACGAGCGGCTCTGAATGAGGGCCATAGATTGTAAGCTCCACTGGGACAGGGACAGATGTGGATGATAAGATATTCTCTGTAAAGCGAAGCAGAATATTTGTGCGCTATATAAATAACTAGTAATAAATAATAATGTAAGGCGATTAATATACTATTGACGGTGTAATGGTTAACATTACTGCCTCACAGCACTGAGGTCGTGGGTTCGATACCCACTACGGCCCTAACTGTGTGGAGTTTGTATATTCTCCCTGTGCTTGCGTGGGTTTCCTCCGGGTCTTATGTTCTTATGACACTTTTTTTATAACATTAAATTAACATTAAACATGTGGCTAAATTAATAATCTACCACAATTAATCAAAATTACTCTTATATAGACTTTTACTTTGTTAAAAAAAATAATAGTGTAAAAAAAAAATAGGACTACAGTTCTCTAAATTGAATTTAGAATACTTCCATGTAAATGTACTAATATTACATAACTGCCTAAAACTCTATACAAATGGACAATATTGCTGTTGGCATTTCAGAGCAGTTTAGAAACTGCCACTGATACAATATTATATACATGTGAAAGGTTTCATATAAATGTTAACCTATTCCAAACATATCTAAAGTCATTCCATTATTTTTAGCGAAGAAAAAAAAAGTGGAAAAATTGGTAAAATAAAAATCCAAACTGATGAGGCTATTTCTGTGGACAATGCATTGTATGGCAATGTTTTGTAAGCACAATCATGAGACAGCCGCAAGCTATTGGTATTCAGCATGATTAGCTAACAAAATACTCATATGACTTGTTAAGAATGTACACAGTGTTGTAAGCAGCCCAGAAGCATTGTGAGCCTGCTTAAGCATACTTCACAAATAACAATGGCAGAGTTGCTTGTTTCCTGATGAAATGAAGAATTAAAATAAGCAATCATTAAGCAAGTTTACAATCACTGCCTATTAAAGTACACTCTAGGAAAAGTTAATGGTTTTAGAACAAAGTTGTCAAACTGTCCTGGATCTAAATTTAGACCCAATGTCAGCTAAAAATAGGTCGTTCGCAAAAAGAAAAAAAAGGATCTCTTTTCAAACTACCAAACATTTATACAGGTATGTACAGTAATCACTTATAGCAACTGTGATTTATAAGTCTGTATTACAGCAGTGATGTTTGAACAGTAATACAATTATCACTATTAAAACTTAGATAATTTCAGTACATACAGTAATAACCACCTTACAAAAAACAGTTTGGAGACTGTATCATCGTAAAATAAGACAGAACAACAGGAAAATGCCTGCGTTACTTACTGTAATTCTCTGTGCAGAGGTATTCCACAAACATCCACGCTTCTTGTTGCCAAGTGCTAATGCATGAAATGAGCAGCTGCTTCCTTTGAGCTTGTGCTGTGTCTTACCAAGTCACATGCCCCTCCTCTGATAAATCAAGCAGCAGACTTTGCCAGGAGGTCAACATTTTGTGATTTTTTTTCCCTATAGATTATTTTATTTTTAGATGAGCTGGTTATGGCATGACCTGTGGCACAGTTCCAAATTAAACCACAAAATACCTGAGCATGTTACAACTGCATATCCCTACAAGAGTAGCTGATGTATACTGCACATGTGACTGTAGCTTTAAAGCATAATGTAACTTTTTTTTTCTTTTATGCATATTCATGTTGCAATTACGCAGGTTACATCATATTCACAAAATTATTTATTCAGATTAAAAGAAAATGTTGGAAGAAACAGGATGGAAATTTTGCATTCTTAAGAACAGCGGTCTCAGGTGAAACAGATTTTCTACATATCAACTTCTAGTAGATATACTACTGTTTTTTATGCTTTGCTATACTACTTAAGAATATGACTGTAAAGTGAAAAATAAATGGAGAGAGAGAGAGAGAAATAACACACCCAAACTTAAGGGTTCTAAGTGTAATCAAGACATAGCTCGGATCACTTTTGGGGTTCCGAGTAGAACGGAGTCCCTGCTGGGGTTTGCTATAAATTCGTTACTCAGATTTATGAATCTCGGTTTTGGATTCCATGTAAACATGTTAAATCCTAAACTAAAATTGAGGGTGGATTTGCCAAAGCCATAACCCATAACATTTGAGGGTGGTTTTTGCCAAAAACCAAAACACATGGGTCTATATATACAGTATGCTAAACTGCATCTATTGGTGCACATGGGGTGACTCGGCCCTGCCAAGTGTCTGTTTTGCTCAATATTTTAGTATAAATACAACTACTTGAAGCAACAAAACCACTTTGCTAGATTGCACTGATCAAGTTGATGTAAGTACGACATTTGTGTGAATGAGTCTAAATCTGTATACAAAGTGCTACGATGCAGTGACTGCTTTTTTCTCCCATTGTCATCCAAATTCCACTGAGCAACATCTGCACCTTCATACGGGTGTAAAACCTATTGCTGTGCTGTTAAAGTTGCAGCCCAGAGACTCTAGTATACGTTCAGTGTTTTGCTGCATCTACGATGCGAATGACATGTAAAATTTTGTAGCGCCTCAGTCGTGCCAGACATATCACGCAATTCTCAAATTAAGGCTAGATATTGACATATCTGTACCCTGCTAATGACAATAATAAATTTGGCCAATGGAGCTGTCAAGCAATGTAATTTTGTCAAGTCCTAAATATTTGACCTTTTCTTGACCGAAGAGACCAAATCAGTTTTCACATTTTTGTGATGCATAAATTGTAATTTATAATCCTGGACTGCTCCAAATTAATACTTTTATATGTAGTACAGGTAGGATGTTTTGCTATTGGACTTAGAAATGCGTCAGGGAGCTCCGCCTCCCACCAGGTCCGATACCTCAGTGACCCGTGTGGACTCTCCTGCACCCAGCGTTTCCTCCATGGTGATTATATCAGCCGGGAGTGGTAGTTATCCAGTGTTTGGCAGGACACAGCATGGTAAGTTTACTTTAGCTGCTGGACCTCGTTGCTCTGCAAGAGCTGTGCAGCGGCTACGTGCACATTCTAGCCACCGGGCACCGCTGGTCTGCAACAGCCATGCAGAGGCTGGGTGCACATTATGGATGAAGGCCAATGAGAAATTCTACTAAGAGTGGCTACCCCAACAGCCGGTACTACTCTCCTACTACCAACTAGTTGTCTATTCTGTGAGGCACTTCCTTCTGCATTTGCATCAGAGATGGAAGGATTTGCATCAGAGATGGATGGATTTGCACAGCCACTTGTATGCGGTTGTGCAAATCTGTCCATCTCTGAATCAGGCCCATGATGTGGTATATTAAAGGGGGAAAGCTTTGACAAGGAACACAGAAGTAATTTACACATGGATAGCAATGCAATTAAGGATTAAACGACAGTGCAGGCAGGAGTAGCAGAACAGAATTCAGTGGCGAGCAAAAATATCTGCAGACCGACATTGGAGAGCATGGGCATATGAAAATGTGCTTGGAGGAAATAAGTACAGTAACTGTCAATGCAGGTGCAGTGTGACAGTTGATCCCCTGACTCACTGCTCTTCTGTTAGAGCTCTGCCTGCCCCTCACTGGTACATATCAGCCTGTGTCTTCAGATCAGTGCAGTGCTGGCACTGGAAGACATCCTGAGCAAACTTGCTTAAAAAAAAATTTCAATCAGAGACTCCACGGGCTACCTGGTGGGCACCATGTAAACCTCCATGGCCCTGACAAACTTCAAACATAGCCAAAAAACCAATGCTGGTCAAACTACACCACCATGGAGCTAGCTACAAAACTCTGGCTGTGCATAAAGGACAGACATACACACACAATTTCTCTCTTACTATATAGACATAGAGACTAAATGTTTTTGTATATACTAACATTGACTGTGATTGCACACACCTCTTTGCATGTTTAGCAGGTATGTCTAACATCTATATGTGTGGAGAATTGTGAATATTCCAACAATAAGTGCCTGTTTGTTCTTTTTGTACTTGCCACATTGGACAGTTCTGTTCTAATGCAAAGGATTAACCCATACTACTAACCAAGTTTACACAGTTTGATGCATGCGTTTACTACCACATTGGATGGAGTATGGATTACAGTTGGTATACAAACAATATATGTCTCATATTGCTGTGTTTTTAAACTAACCAACTTAAGTGAGACTCTATTAATGAGAGTACTTACTTATACACACCAATTACATCTGTTCATGAAGGAACAGCCAACTGATGATTTCCAGTCTATCTATTACTATATTTATTTATTATCAGTTATTTATTTGAAATGTTGTTAATTTACTGGTGGCCGGGATGCCGGCCGTCGGAATCCCGAAATCAAAAGTCAGACTGAGGTTTAAAGATATGCATCGAAATCCTGACGTCTATCTTTAACTTGACGTTGAAATCCAAACAGCCACCATGCCAAACAAAGGTAAGCGGGGCATGTTAGGTGTTAGCCACAGGGGGGGAGGATTAGGTTTCGGGACACCCAGGGGGAGATTAGGGTTAGGTACCACCGGAGAGAGTTAAGGCGGGTATCCACTACAAGATCTGAAAATGACTGCACGATTACGACATTGTAATCGTTCGGTCGTTTGTCAGTCAAGTGATGAGCCTGCACTGAACGAGCAGACGTTCAGTGCAGGGTCATCAATCATCTGGAAACATGCTGAACCTGACGATATCGTCAGGTTGACCAGCATGTTTGAAAGATGATAGATGTCTAAACGACCAGCGGGCACGTGCATCTCTAGTCGTTTTAGACACTTTTGCAAATGATTTGCAAACGATTGAACGAACGATCGTTATCGCTCAATCGCTCAATTTAATCGTCTAATGGAAACCCCCCTTTAGGGTTAGGCTGCAGGGAGGGTGGGTTTAGGCACCACCGGTGGGAGGTTAGGGTTAGGCACCACCAGGGGGAGGTTAGGGTTTAGGGTGCAGGAAGGGGGGGTTATGGTTATGGGGGGATCTTCATCCATCAGGATGCTGCTGGTATTTCATACCCAGCCCATTTATTTATATGGCCTAAACTTAACTTTGAAGTATAATTTAGAACACTATGGCATTTTTGTAGTACTATCTATTTTTTAGGATTTTATTCTGATCTAGTTCAGTATTTTTTTTTACAGTATGTCATTTTCAATTGTTGTTGATATTACATTTGTTTGCGATATTATTGGTGCATTTTACCCACTACTGCTTCAATGTTATGCTGGCCCTTTTCGTAAAAGAGTGCATGGGAGACATGATCCAGACAACCCTGCACTCTTTTATTTTAGTTAGATTTTGGACTGGTGAAATCATATCAGTGGATGCTTTGAGCACTAATCCAAAAAAAGCACAGTTAGGCCCTCCTACCTTTCAAATCCCCAGGTAATAAAACATGACACCGATGACCATACACCAATCTGTGTGTGTATGTCCACAATCTGCCACACTCCCTTTGCCCACAAATATAACAGTACTGTTTGGGGGGTATCCATGGTTGCAATGTAGCATTAAGTATTGTACATAAATTGCAAATAAGGATTCAATACAATAATGTGCTAGTGTGATAAATTAATAACAACATTTTAAATTGGAAGTTACTGTAGTCATAACAAAATGTCATATTATTCAGTGTTACTATAATGTCATCATTTATTTAAGATCTACAGTATATACTAGTATCTTGGACCCATCGCTCACTGGTCTGACTATTGTGATGATATTTTTTTCTTTCTCTTCCCTTACTCTCTCCCTCTGTTCCCCCAGGAGGCATGGACATATCTTTACCAGGTACACGGTGGGCGACACTACACACCGCTTGAGCTTGAGTTTACCTCTCCGCCAATGCCACTGTAATCAATGGGAACATTTGGCGCAGGCAGCATTTTACTAAAGATCTGTTCATGTGCAGTAGAATAATCACTATTAAAATGGCCCCAGCACCATTTTCCGAGAGAACCGCACATACGCAGCAAACTCTGGCAATGTGCTACAGTAACCTCAGATTTCTGGAGGCAGGGCCATATGGAGTGGTGTGTGAGCTGTACCGTTATGTAGAGCACAGGGCCCTGGGGTGGCACCGTTGCTGCTCCTCTGTACCCAGAATCTGGCTAGCAAGGTGCCTGGAACTGCACCCTGCAGCCAGTTACAGTGCTGCTCGGAGCATCCAAAGGTCACTGTGCTCACGCACCCGGCAGTATGAGCAGCCTTGAGCATCCAGGCAGCTCTACACTTTTACTGCCAGCAGCCCCGACTCCTTGCATGACGTCACTTGTTTGGGAGCTGTGGTGCTGATTTTCATGACAAGAGGGTAGGAGGCTAAGAGTTGAAGGACCTCTGGTAGAGAAGAGGGGTTGTTGTGGGAGGTGACGATTCATGGGGAGAGGGTGGGGGGGTGGAGAGGAAAAGCTGTGGTGTCTGGGCAGCCAGTGAGAGCTCTGAGGGGAGGGAGGGGTAGGGGGGAGGCATTGTCTTCATGCAGCTCTTTATTGCTACACAAATGTCTGTCAGAAATATATAATAGATGATTTAAAAAAAGACAGACTGTACATTTATGTCAAAGGGAATGTAACTGAACCATATAAATTATTAAGTAAAAAAACAACAGTGGCTCCCTCTCCATAAGGATACATCCACACTGGCATTAAAGTTCAGTGGTTAACATTAACATGCATTTCTAGTGCAAGTGAAGTACATGTAAAGGAATCGGTACGAGATGCTGGTGGCTGAATACCGACGCTGGAAGCTCGAATGGTGCAGAATCCCACCAGGGGCAGGTAAGTACCCTAACCCTCCCCGCTCCCCCCACTAACCGAAACCCTCCCTTAGTGGTGCCTATCCCTAACCTCCCTGTGGGGTGCCTAACCCTAATCTCCCCCCCGGGGTGCCTAACACTAACCACCTCTTCCCACACCCTAAACGCAATCCTCCTGGGGGGTGCCTAACCCTAACCTCCCCCAACCCTCCCTTCCCGTAGCCTAACCCTAACCCTCCCAGGGGGGTGCATAACCTTAATCTCCCCCCAAAGGTGGATAATCCTAACCATCCAAGGGTAACAGCGCATACTTAAAGCCGTCTAGACGGTCGGGATGCGAACATTGGTATCTTAATATCCTTCGCGTCGGTATTATGCCGGGCGGCAGGATTCCGACGTTGGTATTCCGACTGCCGGCATCCCGTCAACTAGCATATAAACTGCATTCCCATGTAAAAGGCTGAGAAAAGGAAAATGAATGTATCAAATAAGACTATACTGTACATATATGTATCTTTACATGCAATTAACTTCTGTTGCTCTGCTGTTCATCTTTTTAAATGCTTCTATTTCAGTGTGTCTTCTGTACACCAACAAATATATATACACCCATCTACAAGGGAGAGCACTGTAAAAGCAACAAGATGTGGTTAAACTAGCTGACAACTTCCTTTTTTTAAAAAAAACACATATTTAAAAAATAGAATAGATTTGAAATCACATCTACAATAAATGAATATAAAATGCATATTAAACTCATATAAATGCATACACCTGTGTGAACATAGTCTAAAAGATAATTCTGCCCAAAACATAATATTTTGTTTTCGCTGAAATATTACTGGTGGTCAGCATTCCATAGGGACCCCATATCATGTAACTGTATCAATTTAATTGGGACAGACTATCTATTTTAAGTCACAGAAAGCTGGTAGCTATGTCCACAATTAACAAGTTCCTCTGGTATGTCAAGGGTGTTTTAGGAGAAGGGAGGCTAGGGGAGGCTTCTGGTTGTATGGTCACGTCTAATATGATGCAGCCATGCTCCCCCAGAATACCACATCCACCATGCCTTTATGTCTCATTCAGAATGGATTCTACATCTTGCATATGAGTGACTCAGTTAATCTCACTTGTACAAATCCCTGGTGAAACTCCTGTAGAACAACACTTACAAAAAAGGCCAGGCCAACAGTAGTGTTGACGTATGGTTCCCTTATGGTTTACACAGGTTCTGTGGCTAGCACATTGGGACTGCCAGTCACATTATCTGTATAAACTGTGTCTATTTCTTATTAAAGGGATAAGTTGATGATCTAGTAACATGATGTCTGCTGCCCTCTTGTCACTCCAAATCAGAAATATTTCAGGCAGCGAGAGCATGCTGGAGCGATCTTAGCAGAGGAACACACGTTTAAGACATCAGGGGACCTGCCAGATCATGTGAATAATGGTCACCAGATTTTTGGGAAGTGGTTTTAGGATGATTTAAAAAAAACATGGGTGGAACTATGTTGTAACTTGCTTTTATTTGTGGAAAGACAAAGGCTGAAAGTATTTTGTGGCACATTTTTCATAATCTGCATTTTTAATACAGTTGTGATGTGATCATTTTGCAGGAACTCGCAATGTGAAAATGAATATTTTTGCTTGCATATGTTGACATTGAAGTTGTGGGACAGAGGGTCTCATTCAGACCCGCTCGTGAGCGCAGGACGCTCGCAAGCGGGTGGATGGTACCCAAATGCGCATGCGCACGACGGAGGGAGCTCCGTCGTGCGCATGCGCGAGACCCGGCTAGCGACGGGGTAGCCGTCGCTCCGGGTCTCGCACCAAAGGGGGCCTGCTGTCGATGTTAATTGACAGCACACCCCCTTTGGTGGGTGTGCCGGGGGCGTGGCTGCCAGACGGAGGCGTTCCCATGGGAACGTCTACCGTCTGGGGCCGGTCCCACTGACATCACTAGTGATGTCAGTGGGAGTGATTTTGGCTCTGATAGAGCCAAAATCACTCCAGGGCTTGCGGCAGCGAGACCCTACCGCAGGGTCTCCATCGCAAGCCTGATGGTCGCGATGGTCTTGACCATCGCGACCATCATCATGGACGCTCGCATAAGCTGTGGGTGGTAACCCACAGCTATGCGAGCGTCCATAAGGCCGCGCCAAGTTGAGGTAGGAGGGCCCTGATTCAGAGCGAGCGCTCTGGTCAGAGCGTCCGGCTCTGAATCAGGCACAGGGCTTGCAAGATGGCGAAGAGTTGGAAACAAAGTGACAGCTGCTGTTATAATATTACTTCCAGGTATAGACTAGGTGAGCCGAATGCCAATGCACAGCTATTGGGCCAGCTAGTATGAGCAGGCTGGCAGAGATCTGAAGGATCAGTAGCTGCGATACAATAGCCATAGGCTACTATTGTCTAATACCATCTGAAGATGGCGTTTGCTAGTGGGGCCAAGATCCAGAGCACTTTGCATTTCAGAGCTTGGTAAATTTCACAATGTAGCAGCCCGCAGAGAGACTTATGGGGGAAGCTTTGCAATAAAAAAAACCAGAACAGATTTGCCAGTTTTGGGGGGATTTCCCACTAAATTGCTTTGATAATATATATATATATATATATATATATATATATATATATATGCCCCTAATAGATAGATAACAGTATTTATTAATAAACAGCTATTTATAAAGCACCAACACCAACATATTCCATTGTGCTTCAACTACTGTTTCAGGAACATAGCCTATCGAGGCATGCTAACATAATTCATTTTCACAGTATGGTAATATTAGTTCCTACCTTCTGTGCTTATTTTTTTTCCAATTGCAATTTTCTAGGCTGAATTAATTAAATGGTGTTAAAGTTATATTCTTTGCATCAATTATTTTATTCATTTCAGGTTTTTAAATTAAGTTAAACTGGTAAAGTGAAACAAATGTATTGCTACTAAAAAGACTGAATTAGGCAAATGATACTAAATATAAGTTGAGCACCATTACTTCAGGCACAAAATGATTCTGCATTTATAAAATAAGTGGGTGGAAACAGTTACATAATATTATCACAGTGACAGAATATTATCACTTTCTGGAAATGAGTTGTCTGATTTTATTAGCTTTAACTCTACATAAATACAACATTTTTTACTTACACTCCCCTCACTCCAACTAGCAGAACTTTGGAAGTCCCATGCAGTTCAGGAGACCTCACTCAGTGTTGCTACAGTTTTTGTCCTCACATTGTCATAAATATGCAAAGCTGCAAGTCAGAATTTGTGATATATGTGTGAGCACGTCTTTAATAGGATTGGCCTATGTTAGAATGCCATATAGCTCCCCATTGCACCTCTCAGCCATAAGTGCTTGACATCTCACTGTACACTACTAGTAACCTGGGGCAGCTGGAAAGATGCAGGCTGTGTGTCTGATGTTTTTTTGCTGTCAGCAGTACTTAGCATCAGCTGTAACACATGCAAAGGGTATGTTTGATGACATATGTGGGGTCTGATAGCTTGGGAAGGGGTCTGCTGGCATGTAAGGGACACGTGAGGAGGTCTAATGGTTTGCAAGGACCTGTGGGGAGGTCTGATGGCATGTTGGTGGATCTGATGGACAATTGTGTAGGTCTGATAGCATGCAAGGGATCTGATAGGCATGTAAGTGGCATGTGAGGAAACCTGATGACATGTAAGTGACATGTACCAGAGGTGTGATGGCATTTAAAAACATGAGGGAAGTCTGAGGGCATGTGAGTGGAACTGATGGGCAAGTATGCAGGACTGATGGCATGTGAGGAGTCTGATGGACATGTAAGGGGCATGTGGGGGGTCCTGATGTCATGCAATGGAAGAGGTCTGATAGCATGTAAGGGTATGTGGGGAGGTCTGATGGCCTATGTGTGGTTCGGATGGGCTCATGTGAAAGTGTAATGGCATGTGGGTGTCTAATGGACTTGTATGAGGTATCTGAGGTGCTCTGATTGCATGTAAGGGGCATGTTGAAAGGTCTGATGGCATGTAAGGGGCATTTGGGCAGGTATGATGGCATGTGAGGGCATGTGGAGAGGTTTGAAAGTCATGTGTGTGGGGGTATGGGGGCCTGTTTAGCATGAAAGGGTAGCACAGATGGAGTAATAGTTAGCATTACTGCCTCACAGCACTGAAGTCGTGGGTTCAATTACCACTATGACCCTAACTGTGTGGAATTTGTATAGTCTCCCTGTGCTTGCGTGGGTTTCCTCTGGATGCTCCGGTTTCCTCCCACACTCCATAAATATACTGGTAGGTCAATTGGCTCCAAGCAAATATTAATCCTAGTGTGTATGTGTGTACATGTACAGTAGTAGGGAATATAGATTGTAAGCTCCACTGAGCCAGGGTCTGATGTAAATGGGCAAATATTATCTCTGTAAAGCACTGCAGAATATGTGTGCGCTATTTAAATAACTGATAATAAATAAGTCAATAAAGAGTACTGATGGCATGTCATGTAGTCTCATTGTATATATGTAGATGCGAAGTATATGTGGGGATGTCTAATGACATGTGGTGAGTGTGATGGTATAGAGTTTTTGACTAGAGATGGTTTTAAATCCAGTTTATTTAAAAAAAATATATAAAACATTTTTCCCATGATGTGACTACTGGAGTGCACATTATACCCTTTAAGAACAAACATATTTAGGTAGGTTTATGTAGAGCGATAGACACTGAGTTCAGATATTGCCCCTGGCGAAAGAAATCCTAGCTTTGCCCCTGATGGGTATTACTGTATGTATTGGTATTTGGCATTGGTGATATTTGTGAAATATTTTATATAGGTAAAACCGCATACTCACTGGATGACAATTGTGAATGATATAAACAATAACGATATCATTGAACGATATATCGTTCATATTGTTCAGTGTGAATGCAGTAAACGATGGACAATGCACGCTCCCACGTGTCGTTACCGATATCCACAGTCGTCTGAACATGCAGCTCAATTTGGGGATATCTTTAGCGATGCCATGCTGCCGGATGCAGCATGCCCCCTGCCGTCGTTCATCGCTGCTGGCATCGGCAAGAGTGTATGCACTTGGCGATGCTGGCACCCCCGCCGGGCCCGGTGATGCCGATGTCGCTCACTGGACACATCGTCCAGTGTATATGCGCCTTTACAATGATTTATTTAAGTCAACATGTGTTTCTATATATATTTTGTTTTATTAACATTTGTATGTTAGGCACACTTCTCAGTGACGAAACCTATTGTGAAAATAAATCGTAAGTGAGAAACTCATTAATTTAAAAGATTTGCTTTCCTCCAGCCTTGTGGCTTATCTTTTACCCACAGAATGGCTTGTGTGCATTCACAGCCTTTTACAAAGTGCACTATGCAGCCTCTCTTGATTGATTTTAGTAGAGTTAAAGGCAGTATCTTCCAGGTTCTAGTGTAGATTTCAGCCGTGCTCTCTGCTGTCCTGTTGCTGATAAGTCATAGCACACCAGGTGTTTCTCTCATGTAAATATAGTGGAAGGAAAGAGATCACAAAAGTGACAGAGATAACACATTTAACGAGAGAAAAAACAAACAGAAGTTTCAGGGTCTGGTAATCAAAGAGTTGCCGCATAAATGCATTTATATGAAGAACAAAATATATAGTAACAATACTTTCTTGATTACTATATCCATAGTGCATGTGACATTTCCTACTATTGTTTGCAAAGTTGTAATTATAAAATATTAGCAGGATTCATTGCCTCTTGGTTATTGTCAACCATATGCTAAATATAGCATTGCTCGTGTTTCATTCTTGCTCTCCAAAAGACCTACAAATTGCAGATTTAAGTCCACGTAAAAGTCATTGTTAATTCCCGTAAGGATATTATTAGAATCTGTACTGACACATTGTAGCTTTTTACAGTCTTTTGGACTATAGGCATAGTAAATCTGTAGTATGATTAAATACTTTGCCCAAATTTAGAAAGACAAATATTCACTAAGCATTGTAGAGATTTTCCATGAGTAAGAAAATCATCTTAGGAATAAAGGCATTATTCTAGCTGTTCTATGTCAAGGCTAAAATGTGATTAAATATTTTTTTATTGCTTATTGTATGTCTGGGAATGCAGAATGCTATTATACAATGGGAGATATTATGAGAACAGTTATAGTTTTCAGCGACACTGACCATCTTTGTTGTCGCATCATAGTTGCGTTACATTATATTATCAAAAGTCGCATATTAGAAACACATGCAACATTTTCAGCTTGCTGCTTGTTCCCATGATGCATTTATTCCTGCAGTTCCTTCCTGACGTGTGAATGAAACTCACAGATAACTGGAACTCCAATTGAAATTAATGGAGAAGATGTGTCAGGTCAGATTATTTTTCAGACTTATGAATTACGCAGAACTGTTGCGCCTGCTTGCTATGGAGTCAGTTGTGTGCTTCACCACCCAAACATCCTATAACATTAAACACTTATTATGTTGCGTCTGTGACTACTGCAATATCCCCTATGTAGCCCTGCTGCTACAAACAAGTCCGGGAGGGAAGGGGGGAAGATCTAACACGGAAGGGTGCTCCCCCAATATGGCGTGGCCGCATATCCATAGTGCCTGATTCAGAAGTGCACATTATTGTAACATTATGCTAATGCCGCTGCTGGTGGGATTTGTACAAAGACACCCCCCCCCCCGTTACCACCCTGAAATGCCCAATTAAATTTCCTCACTCTGTGTGGTAACCATCGGTAGACATGCGCAATGTGACTCAGAGGCATGCGCAGACTGAAAACATCAGCCGCTAGTGTGCGCGCCCTGCTACCATTAAGCAGCTTTAGGCGGCTGCCTAGGGGTGCCAATCACTGGAGGGGGCCGCTGAGTCCACAAAGTAAAATAAATATGTCTCTTTTAGTTCTGGCCGTGACTATTGTTGACCAGAGCTGACACAAGGTCTTCCCCAACCCCCAGCACTGCACTCTAACTTGTTAGCGTAGTAGAGTCAGCAACAGTGGTGGTATTATCAATTGGGGGCAATGTTATACAGCACAGTGTGATTTTGGGGCTCTGCTGTGTGGAATATTAGTTGGGATATTTCTATATAGTATATTATGAATTTAGGACACTGCTGTGTGGCATATTATAAATTGGGGTAACTGATGTGTGACATATTATAAATTGGGGTCACTAATGTGTGACATATTATAAATTGGGGTCACTAATTTGTGGCATATTAAGAATTTGAGGGAGCACAGGTGGTGGGTGAAATGTTGCCTAGGGCGATCAGAAACCTTGCACCAGCCCTGAGTGTGCGGCATTGGCACTGTATGCATCTCTGAATAAGGCCCAAAGTCTAGTACCAGGCCCGAACCATTCTCCTCTATAGGTATTTAATAAACTACATAAGGTTCAATCACAAGAAAATGCATACAATGTAAATGCAGCCATGAGTGTATGAGTGTACCCAAATGTGATAAATATTTATCTTTACAGAGTAAACACCAATGCATAGTATCTTTAAATATTATGTACAAAAATAAAACAGTAACACTGTAGGATATATCTACATTCTAATAAAAGGACCAAATAAAGTTACCATATAATATTATAATACAGTCACAATATAGTGTTCTGGTGTGTACCTTTCCTGATTATTATTATTCCTGCTGCCTGGCCTTGGTTAAACAAATAGGCTTTAGAAAAAAAATGGAATTATTTTACCTACAGTATTAAGAGATATTAATAAACATTGTGGGCATAACCGTATAAGGATATTGTATACTGTTCACCACTTTGGGCAGATTAATTTAGATGTGTGAATAATGGGCAATTACAGTAGCTGATTTCTGCTCGTACCTCCACAGGCTGTGAGAAGAAAATCAGCAAGATACATATCCCACAAAGCCACTGAAAGCCATTCCGGAGGCTGCTCACAGCTTATTGAATCAACCCCTGTATGTGGTGTATAAATATAATTGTTCACTTATCTTTTATTGCCCTTTTATCTACATTATATACTTTTACTAGTACATATATACATATCACATACCCCATAATATTGCACTTTTTAGGCACTAATATTAGTATAAATAGAATAGTTCACACTGTATAAAATATATGCACAAGGAAGTTAGAATTTTTACCTGTTAGGCTGATGGGGAGATGTATCAAAGCTTGAAGAGAGATAAAGTGGAGAGGGATAAAGTACCAACCAATCAGCTCCTATCTGTCATTTTTCAAACACAGCCTGTAAAATGACAGTTAAGCTTGGTATACAATAAACTATGGCCCTGATTCAGACCCACTCGCAAGCGGCTGTCCGCTCGCAAGTGGGTCGATGGTCTGCACTGAGCATGCGCACGACGGAGGGAGCTCCGTCGTGCGCATGCGCCAGACGCGACGAGCGAAGGAAAGTCCTTCGCTCGTTGTGTCTGATCAAAGGGGGCGTGCTGTCGATGTTGATTGACAGCACGCCCCCTTTGGTGGGCGTGCCGGGGGCGTGCCTCCCTGACGGGGGTGTTCCCACGGGAACGCCTCTCGTCAGAAGCCGGCCCACTGACATCACTAGTGATGTCAGTGGGAGTGATTTTGGCTCTGATAGAGCCAAAATCACTCCGGGGCTTGCGGTTGAAAACCTCAACCGCAGGCTCCGGCTCGCAGTTTCGATGGTCGCGATGGTCACGACCATCGCGGCCATCAAACTGCACGCTCGTATAGGCTGTGGGTGGTGACCCACAGCTATACGAGCGTCCAGGAGGACGCTCCATTTTTATGGAGGGCGGCCCTCATTCAGAGCGTGCGCTCTGCTCAGAGCGTACGGCTCTGAATGAGGGCCAATGTGTACCCAGCACTATATCGCAAGCGATGGGACCCTATGCTGGCAGCGATGGAGCAACGGCGGAGATCATGCTGTATTCGTCAGCATGGCACCCACTGATGATATCAGCGACATAGCGTATACACACGGGCCGATGTGCCCGACATGTCGTCTGATCCACCGGATCGGACAACATATCGTACAGTGTGTACCCAGCTTTAGAAGCTGATTGTTTGGTATTTTATCTCTCTCTACTTTATCACTGTCCAAGATTTGATGCATCACTACCTGAGTGAGAACAGTGATAAATAATGAAATGCAGAGCTGTGATACATAAATAGATGCAGACTGTGATACATTGTGGCCTATTCATTATGTTAATTACGGGGGGGGGGGCACAAGTTTCTAATTCACTGGGAGCACCAGTGCAATTCAATATTGCTCTGGTGCGGAGACAGAATTTACACATGTATTTACCAGGGGCACTGCTAAGAGGCACCGCTATATTGCTGAACCCATTAACAACACTTGGAGCATTGTAGTGGTGACCCATAGCAGTGCCCCTGGTAAGTGGTATGCTGTACTACAGTAAACATATTCTGACTGTGTGTATGATGGAGTATACAAAAAAATACTAGTACAGGTTTAAAGATTTTGTTGGGACATGCAGTATAGTTATCCATACATATAACTGCTGTAAAGCTTTACTATTACTGGTTTCTAGATAATAGTAAATAAGTATAACCTTGATCAGCATTGGTGTAATACTCCTGAAGGACGGATGTATTTCCTATTTGGCAGTTAACAGCAGATTGGTGACTCCTCATAAAAGTTGCCTATCGCTGGCAAGAAGGACAACATGTAATGTGCAACGTGCAACATTTCTTCCATTGTTTGAAAGTATTAAATAGATACAGAAAAAAAATATATATACAAGCATTGGATATACTGAAGCGAAGACTTGGTAAGTTATTAATTACTTACATTAAAGGCACAGTAACTAAATTTTTATTTTCCTTTATTTTTTTTCTATTTGTAAATATTTAAACTTGACCAAGAAATAATATTTTATTTCCCAGACTTTATCTATCTTCTATAATGGTTTTTCTAAACGTATGCAGTTGATGGCTATCAATTTTATCTTTGTACAGTAACTTCTCTGCATACCACTGTAGCATTTAGCAAATACATTTTTTATGTTATGTCCTTTTTTTTAAAAAAAAGCGTTTATTTATTGAAGGTTTACACTCAAACAAAGTAAAATAACAAAACAGACAAGTTGCATGGCATACTGTACATGTGTAATGACAGGTAATGATATAAACCACCGTCACAGATTGGAATAACTAGGGATGAACAACCCAAAGTCCAATATAGCAAGAGGATAGAAACAAATACAGAGCCAATAATAAATTTAAAAAGTTGTAACAAACCAGTGGACGTGGCTAAATGATAGCTATCATGATATGAAAATCAATCATCCATATAAAACCCATATTACATAAGAAAAAAGAGGCAAGTACCTGAAGGCGCCATTCAGGTCCATGCTTTCATGCTTCGGACTATTAAAACTACTTTCTTACCTCTCCGGTGCCTGTCCAGGCTAGCGCTGAGGTCCGCTCGTGCTGTGCATCACTCCAAGATATCACAGAGGTCCGATCACACTGCACATCTCTTCCAGCTGGTGCTGAGGGCTGTCTGTGCTGCTCCTGCCCCGTCCGCTCAGTGTCCTGTTACTGAGCATGGAGATGGCTTTCTGCAGCCCCTTGCTTACAGTGTGTCTTCCCAACATGATGGCACACAGGCTGCATAGCAGAGTTCCCTCCTAAACAAAGGTATGGATGCAGCCATGTTGGACTCTGTCACCTGACGCTCTTCCTCCACAGAGCTTTGCTCCCTGAAAAGCTGATCGCAGCATCCAATCCCTGGGGATCCTGACCTATAAATTCTATTTCCAGACTGGCGTCTGTTGCCAGTACAACGTCGCTTCTTACTGAAGTTACAGCTCAGTGCTGAGCTCCCAAGTACTCTGTCCCGGTCTGTTATATCCTGTTCTAGAATCTGGCAAACAAGTCTCCTATACCATCTTACACACCAGTCTGATTTATCACTGAGACTTGTTCTTACAGCCACCATCGGTTCTAGCCGATACCTTGTACCATTGGTCTCATCTGATGCTTCCAACATTGGACTCTTATCAATTAAGTTCTTTAATTCATCAAAATTGGCCTCAACCAATTAAGTTCATCAAATCATCAACATTGGATTCTTATCAATTAAGTTCTTCAATTCATCAACATTGGTCCAAACTGATTAAGTTCATCAATTCATCAACATCGGAATCAAATACATCAAGTTCTTTAATTCATCAACATCAGTCTCAAACCAACCCAGCTCTCAATCCAGCATCATTGGTCCCAATCCGATTAGCCAATTCCTTCAGTATTATATATCCCATTCCAACCTGCTGTTCAATAAAGACATTCTATTTCTGTCCTCGCCTTTGAGCTCATCATCCACTGCCGTATCTCTATCTCCTCATATCATTACTCGAGGTAGTCCTGGCTCAAGCCACGCAAGTTCCTTTACACATCTCTGATCTCCCCTTCAGCCTCCCACATCTGTTCCTACCCCTACCAAACCCTCAGATGTGACACATGCAACACAAAACCAACGCCAAGCTAAAGTCACATGATATGTTGATGCCTTTTCATGTGTTTAACCCAATTTATTTTACAGGTCACTACAGAAAAGTTGAAATGAAAGGTTTGTGTAACATGGAGAAACCCTGTTCTAAGATGGAGGCCAAGGTCAATACTCAGCATGTGCAGGGACCATCTTGTCTTTACAAGAGTGCTGTGAAAGAGAGACATGGTGGAAGACAGAAATCTCATACTTACTGTAGCTACTAAATGGAACATGGTTAATACCTGCATGTTCCATCACCCTGCACTGCTACCCATTTGCAGCATACAGTCATATAGCATATGTATAGAACCCCGCTCTGCTCCATTACTAGCATGCATGTAACAGTGAGTACGGCTGGACTTATCTCTCAATAAACCAACATCACTGGTTAAGTAATTGGGCTGTACATCTGCTGATGTGTACCTCCATAATTCTGCAATATCAACACCTGCACACACATAATTTTCAACATATAATACTTGGGCACAACACCAGATATGCTTCTTAGGTGACATAGTTTTTGCCATTACTGGAGGACTGGTGTAAAGCTGAGATTATTATGACCCATGGCCACTTCTGTTTGGCTGTTGTGTATTTACTCCTCCAGCTGATAATACTTTGCTAATTATTAAAACACTGTCATAACTCTATTCTCTTTTAATGTATATTTCAATTTAATACATTATATTGCATATGAATACAGTAATATGAATTTTTCCATTTATAGCTTCCACTGTCATGCCGCATCTCTACACTCTCATTGTGCACAAGAATATTAATTTGTACACCCAACATAGAAATACTGATGTGTTTTCAGTTGGACATACTTTATCTTGAGATATGTGCATCTCAACATATACACGTAAGGTCATCGTTTTACAGCATATGTTTGGGGTGCAGCATGTAACAACCTCTAAATGAGGCCAGAGCTGTATTACACATAGAGGCACACATGTACAAGGCTTTTCTGTAAGTGTAAATAGGGCTTTGAGATACATATTGCATAAGTTTCTAATGTACACAGAGCAGCCATGTAACAAACTAGAATTTAAAATTTTGACTACTTATCCAAAGTATATAATACTGTAGTCTAGAGCATAACTCATGAGGATGTACCACCACAGTTTGGAAGTATTTTACCTACCTCAGTCTATAACAATTATATCTCATGTAATTACAAGTTGTCAAAATAAATACCAATAACCAACCCAAAATCCTAATAAGTATTCCCAAACATTACTGGTAATTGTGCTATTAGGGTAGGCAAAAATGTAAACAATTTAATTTTTTTAATTTTTAAAACTGATTGGCTCTTGGATCGCAACACCGATTCTCAAAGTAGGGGTGAAACTGGCACCTTTACTAAATTACCTCAATGCCAGCTATGTTACTGGGATCAGAACCCTTACAGCTATTTGTTTTTAGGATGTTAATAAATATGAGATATGCAGTATATCCTGTTTATTGTAACAGCTTTAGGGGTTGATGTATCCAAACCAATCAGCTTCTCACTACGATTTATAAAATACATTCTATAGAATAATAGCTGGAAGCTGATTTTTTGCTGAGAACATTCTCTACCTCTCCTCTGAAGATGGTTTCATACATCTCCCCCCTAAGTCTCTTGAAGTATCTCTCTATCAGCAAATGTACCTCTACATTATTATTGTTCAATAGTGGCCTATGTATATTACACACTTACCAAGACAATACCTTACATCTTATGATTGTCAGAATATGCTAATACATTGCCCTAACGCAGGGGTTGCTTTTTATTGATAAAAATGCAATAGACAGGATGTAATGATAGAAAAGATGAGACATGGAGGCATAGGAATGGACTTGAACAACGGACTTTGCGTTCTTAGATTTCTAGGCATATCAGGTTCTTGTATGGAATGAGAAAAATGTTGCTCTCCATTAAATTGTTATCATGAGTAAACAGTGTTACTTAGGATCATGGAAAAACTGACCATGTTTAAACCAGTTGACGTATATTGAAATACTATTAGTGATCACATGTAGGTCACTAAGGACCGAAGAGGAAGAAAACAAAACGGCAACATTCAAATATAATTCAAGCAATTCATCTGAAATTAGAATTTGGATGTGTGCCCCATGGCAGTAAATATATAGAATAGGACATGAAGAATGGGTTAAACATTAATGTCTGTTACTGCAGGCAAAAAGAGAATAAAGTGTACATTATTGTCCTGTTCCAGTGTCTGACAGAAGAGCTCTATGCCCATAACATTCATCAGGTCAGCTGAACCCCTCATAGATGCAAAGCCTGGTGTTAGTAGCAAATATTTACAGTACAGTATGTCAATTTCTAAACTGAAGACTTGATACATAGATTGCTGTGGTGAATCTCAGTTGCCTCTTGATGCAATGCACAATGCTAAAAAAGTGTGTGTGTTAGATAATAGCTTTACTTCTTTAGACCTTTGCAACTTTAATAATTTTGTTATTCCTATTCCTAAATTAACAGTGTGACAAAAATACTGGAAAGGTTGTCAAAGGGAGATATATATGCCCCATGTATTTAGCTTTTGTCTGGTAGACAGAAGCTGATTAGTAGCCTTGATTGCCACACCACCTCTGAGAGGTTGATAAAGGTTGTATCAGTATCTGATTGCAGTCTCTCACTGCCTGGGGAACAGGTCAGAGGCCTGTTGAGAGACACTGTAATTACTTGATGTAAGTGCTCTACCAAAGCTTCTGTTTTATGAGAGGGACGTTAGGACCCTCCACTCTAAGTGAGAGAATAATTTTGTTTAGTTAGAACTGGACAGGCCAGGATTTACTTTTATGTTTTGTTTATTTTTGTGCTGCTAATACAACTAGCTGCATGTACTAATACTAAGGCCCTGGACTTGTACTACTCCTTGACTGTTACATGATAAGTGTAACCATTTACCCTAGGAGATGGCACCCTTCAAACTCAAGCTGCACATTGAGTTCTTCGCTCTAGAAATTATGATATTACAATAACTATTTATATTAAATTGATGCTAGTAAAGATGTGTCCTCTTACACTTAGCATCTATGCACCAAATGATGCAAGACTGAGATGCACTGAGATTAGTGTACTGTATATTTCTTTAAGTTTTGCATATTACAGATGTGTCCACATACATCTAGCCTGTGTGCGCTACAAGTCGCGCAACACATAACGCGGTAGTTCTGTAAGACTCAATAGTACCGAGCGTCTTTTTTTAGCCTTTACACTGTAATGTAGCATTTCAGATGCAGTTACACCTGCAGTCGCTCACAGAATACAGGCATGCTGCATATCATTTTAATCAGCAGAAACTGCTTGTGCTAACTCTTTGCATCATTATGCAAATAAGATGCATTAGGAGGTAAAAAGTCACAAAAAAGATGCTCGGCTCTACCAAGTCACGCCACGGCATGGCGTGCCTAGATGGGCTTTTTAGCATGCAAGGAGGCTAAATGTATGTGGACCCATCTGTATATGCATCACAGAATCAGCAAAAATCCACAAACAATGTACTAGAGACACTAGGCTGTGACTGTAACAGAGAGCGTGTCATGCTCCACCCAAAGGGCGTGTCTAGCTCCACCTATGGGCTTAAATGCTTGTTGCAAGATATTTTTATATCTAACAATATATTTTGAGAAATTTTACAAATATTGATAATAACATTGCACGGCACCAACAGGGAGCCACATACACCGGTAAAGATTATATACAAGCAAGACTCTGCACTGAACAGACCATGGACATTCGTAGCTTTGCCCTTCTACCTACAGTAATTCATCAAAGACTGGCATGCCCCTTTCCCCCCCTCCCTTCCAATCTCTTCACTGATGCACATTTGTTCTGTGTCCCACACACTTCCACCCAGACACTCTCACCATTATATGTGTTTGTGTTAGAGTTACATGTCTGTCCGGTGTACAGTATGAGCACATACTGTACATACCCAAATCTGTCAGCCGCCCCTCTCCCCATAAGATTCCCCCCCCCCTTTTTTTTACATTCATACTTTGGGTTACAAACCATTACTCTGATACTTTTATAAATAAAATTGCATTTATTTTATAGTTACATTTGCATTCCTGCTATATGCATTGGAGCCCTTTTTGCATAGATTCAGAATCAGTCACACACAGTTGTACAAATGTTGCACATAACAGTGGTCTGTGTACACTAGCAAACCAGTTTTGTCTCTTCCAGGAGTTTTATTTGTGCATACGTTTTAGAGAAAAGCTCCTCAGCCTGATTAAGTCGCCCAGGACCTGGGGTGCGGAGAGGGGCTATTTGGCCCAACTTGAGAAACAGCGTAACAGTGTATGAGGACACATTTGTGTGTATTTGCACATTCCCCATGACCTTTCTTGTCTTCCCTTTTCCCAATTCTTTCTTTACCCCGCCTCTGTTTTTTTTGATTATTAGTTATACAATGGAATACACCTCTTCCTGTTTTACTATTTCCCTGTGCCTGATATTCTGCTGCTGCCTCTGGGTGACTCTTCCAGACGGCCTGGAGCACCACCTGATTTCTGGGAGCCTCCTGTCCGTTCCAAGAGAGTAGGAGAGTAGGCAAGTATGGCCCATGCAATTGCTGCAAGATTCAGCAGCTGACAGTACTCTTTCTTACTTCCCCAAGTACAGCAATACAAACCATCATGCAAATGAATACGAGAGTAAAATTTTGAAGGTTACGAGGTAGACTTACTAAAGCTTCTTACAATGAAAAGTGGTGGTGTTGCAACCAGTCAGATTCTGTTTATCATTTTCTAAGATGCATTAGAGAAATGATAGCTAGAAACTGGTTACTATGGGCAACAACCCCACTTTTAATTTTTAGAATTTTTAATCTGACCCTTATATATGCCCAGTTCACTGCTAACGAACAACATGGGGGGGATTCAATAAGCTGTAGGAGTTACCGCTGGCTTTTAACTCCCAAGTTAAGCGTCCGGAGCTATTCTATTATATCCCACGGTAAGCTCCGCAGCTAAAGTCTAAGCATTAGTCTTAGCTAATGTAAGGCATAATGTATGGGGGTAGGTGGCGAGAGCGATACAATTATTGCACATAGAAAGCCCACGATAAGCCTACAGCTAATGCTCGGTATCGCATAGAATCTGGGGATAAGTGGCAGGAGCTATACAATTACAGCTTACAGTAAGCCTATAGTAAGCCCAGAGTGTACACCTCCTGAGCCGCTATCAGAGATCTGCATTAAGTGCACCATCATGGCTTTCTGTAGACAGTAATTAAATAGCTCTTAACTCAAGAGCTAATAGCCTGTGATAGTCCTGTGGCTAATTCCCCCAATATCCCAATATGTGGTACTGTATGTGCAAGCTAAGAAGTGCAGTGCCCCACTACTTTTTCTTTTATTTTCCTATTTATTACTTCATTTATTGTAACTTATTTAATATCCTTAAATTATTTCATTACTTTAGCCCCATTATAACTGTAATAAACAGAAATAATATTTTTATTAGTGACACTTGTAACTTTATACTGTTAATGTTAATGGTAGGAATCACTACCAATATGAAAGAATTGCTATAGACACAGGTTCCAACCCCGATAATAAACTGTAAGTTAAAGTCGGTGGGGATCTCTATTGTTTAGTATTATTTTATTTGACATTAATTACATAAAAATTAGTATGAAGTTACTTGGCTTTCTGGAGACAGAAATATGCAGATAAAATGTTATAGCTATGGCATAATTCTTTTTCTTAAGTGTTACCTTTGATGATCAGCTATAAACTTTAGCTTTTGGTATACCTTGACACAGAATTAAAAGATTTCCACTTTCATTTCATTAAAGGAATGTAACTAAAACCTAATAAGCTTGCGAAACGCAAACTGATCTAGGAATCAGATTCACAAATGCCTGTGTGGCCAAGTCTGAATTATTCACCCAATTGGTTCTTGGCCTGTACTGCCAGACCATAACCTTATACATTAATTTTTTTTTAGTAATTCAGAGTTACTAAGGGCTTGATTCACTACAGATCGTCAAACTGTTCAACTGTGATAGTAAGCCAAACAACTGCCCTTGCAATGCAATCTCAGCACCACATAAGGACGCCCACTTTACCATACACACATCCATAATACCTAGCAGAATAGTTAAACCATCGGTACAATCGAGTACCGTCAGACCCATACGCACACTTGCACAAGCTCTATTAAACCTTACAAACCTTACTCAGAAATTGCTAACAGCAATGCACGCTATGAGACCTCAATCTGCCTGTGGCTTCACAGTGGATCATTTATGTACGCCCCTAAAATGGCGTGCGAATGCACTGGCACACCTGCATTTGGCCAACCACCCGCCCCCATCACCACCAACAAATGGCACTTCCTGTCAGTCACTCTGCGATGGGTCTGCGTAGCCTCTGCAATCGCTGTCGCAATCGCAATAGCTATTTCGCGCAAATGCACTGTGATACATACGCATGCACAGAACGCAACAATCTGCCAATTGCATGCGTATTACCAACTGCAATCCAAGCTGAATCGGGCCCTAAGCGGCTTATGTAGAGTTACGTAAGACATACAGGTGTAATGTACAGTCAAAAAAGAAGCAGCTTGCAGAGTTGGACGAATCTCAAGATGTGTCTAGTTTAGCAAAATTAGCATATGTTAATGGGAAGAAGAAATGTTATACCAGGGATGGCGCAATCAATTAAACAATTTTCGAAACTTTTATTTAGTATCCTTCATAAAAACATAGAGAAGTCTATGGACTAAACCAGCGAAATATGTTAAAAATATATATAGAAAATATCAGAATAAGCATAAACAATGTAATAGATAGAAAAATTGTGGAGTAAAATTGATTATCCCGCTGTGTGTCTCTATTCACTTGTGTTGTATTAGTTAATATATCTTATTCGACCTTTGTTGGTATAGTAATAGCCTAGGTTTGTCCTACTAATTATTGATCAATCTAAAATAGAGGGAATATTTAACAATCCATCAGAGATCAAGTTTGAAAAAAACATTGGGACATATATTAATCACTAATGGGATTCATATATAGTGAAATGTATCTCTTTACCATAGGGACAAATATTGATATATGGCTACACTAGTATGAGTCTATAATGTCCATGAATTAGCCTCTATATTAGTGGACATACTGTATATATATATATATATATATATATATATATACACACACACACACACATATATATATATATATATATGTATATATATATATATATATATATATATGTATATGATACCTCATACAAGTCCCAGAAAGAGAGAAAGAATAGTAGTCTGGATTATTGGGGGTCCTCATTCTTGTCTAGTTTAAGACTTAAAGGGGTAAATTTACTAAGATTTGATTTGGTCCTGATTTTTTCCATTTTCCAACTCGTATCTGATTGATCAAAATGGGCGTTTTTTTCACACTGCACATTTGTGGCCCATAATATCTAGTGATAAAAGTCTACCTAGCTTAAATAATAAAAGAATAATGCCATGCTATACAAGGGGTAAAAACTTGAGAGACATGCTAGTCAAAACAGATGTCACAGGAGCTGAAATAAATACTTCAGGCACATTTCTGGGTATGAAAAAGCAAGGTTGTTTTAAATGTGTGACTTGTATCTCCTGTAGATATATGACTAGTGGTTTGAATTTTCACCCCTTAACAGGCAAAGTTTTCTCCATCAGACATTTTCTGGCTTGAACCACCAGATATGCATTTATATTATTACATGTCCCTGTAGTAAGAATTACGTCGGCAAAACCTATAGAATGTTTACAGAGGGGATGGCTCTTCATAGAAGTGCCATCAGATTAGCTTTGGAAAGGGGTCACAGCGACCAACCGGTGGCAAAACATTTTTTAGAAGTCAGACACACACTGGCATCTATTAGATACAGGATTATTGATCATGTACTGCGTAACGTACGAGGTGGGGATCATTCACACCAATTATTAAAGCTAGAATCCAAATGGATCTTTCAATTAGATACCCTCTCTCCAAAGGGCTTAAATGAGCAGTTAGGATTGCAATGTTTTCTTTAATTTTATTTGAGTGATTTACTGCATAGCATTTTTGTCAATGGATCTAGCTCGTTGCAAAATCTGATATAGAGTTTTTAGTTCTATGCTATAATTACTGTCTGTTGGTATAATGATTACTATGACTTTTTGAGCATGTAACCTTAGTTTTGTACCTGTTTTCTGCTGTAGCCTGTTTGCTTTCAGCTTTCACGTACTGTTTATATTTGTCCTCTTTAGGCTTCCGTAGTATTGTGCTGTTGTATGTCAAAATTCTTTGGTGATGGGGTGATCACATGTCTGTGACGTCAGAGGTATGCCACGTCTGCGGCAGGCTCTCGGCGTCTGCTCACTCTTGGTGTATATGTATTTAAGGTAAGATGCTTGAATTTTTATCTTCTTGTTATCCTGACGAAAGGGCCATTAAAGACCCTGAAACATTGATATCTACAAAGGGACATTTGTCTGTTTTTTGAAGTCATCGTGAGTGCCGCCCTGTGCTGTGTATATATTCTCATCCCTTCAAGGGTGAGGTAAATTGGAGGGCACCGGACGCAGCCGCTTGTTAGTAGCAAAGGAGTGCCAGCTAACTGCAGCATTATATATATATATACATATATATATATATATATATATATATATATATGTAAGGAAAGTGTGGCACTCAGAGGATTTAGTATGCAAAAAAGGATTTAACTCCTGTGGTCAACGTTTCAATGAGTTATCATTTTCGTTAATGTTAACTCATTGAAACGTTGACCACAGGAGTTAAATCCTTTTTTGCATACTAAATCCTCTGAGTGCCGCACTTTCCTTACTTCTATTGTTGTGGGTATGGAGTCCGGATGCACATGTGCAGGCAACGAGGTGCAGTTTTATATATTTTTTCAGTGAGTGCCGGATCCCTTTGGAATATATATATATATATATATATATATATATATAAAAACAGAAAACCCAGCACTCACCATGTTTAAACACCCACAATGATGTATAAATAAGTATTTAAGCAATGTGTTCACAGGCCACTTGCACCCCAGTCCTGGAAAAGGCGAGTGCAGGTCTGCACCCCAAATCTAGGAGTGGCGAGTGCAGTGGATTTCTGACTTTGTTTATGCTTTCTCATGCACCCCATGTGCAAACTCGTTTATATTAACCTGTGTCAGCTGTCTTTTTGGTAGTGTGATAGAAGCTATGTCAGGTGACTGCCTTACCTTTAAAAGCCATTAGCTGGCAGGTGAGCTTTAAACCAGGTAACATTTTTTCAGTCTAAACTATGTGATAGCAGCTACCAGGTTTCCATCAGTGTGACGGATAGTGTAAGACCTGCAGAAAGTGGGGTCCCGTGATGTGGGCTGCGGGCTTAAATGCATTGATCAATCCATGAACCAAATCCCCATTATTTATTTACTTATTTATACATCATTGTGGGTGTTTAAACATGGTGAGTGCTGGGTTTTCTGTTTTTATTTATTTATTTAAGCAATGTGGTCACAGGCCAAGGCGAGTGCAGGTCTGCACCCCAAATCTAGGAGTGGCGAGTGTAGTGGATTTCTGACTTATATATATATATAAAACTCACTACCACAGCTTGCTATCTGGAAATAGATTTATTCTCCAAAAGGGGATTTAATAATTAAGCTGTGTGACTTGCTGCTTGTTGTGATAGCTTACAAAGTAGCACTGTGAAATTATTCACTACCTGCTACAGTTTCTTAGTTGTCATTTTGTTACACATATTATGTTTCTGAATGTTAACAATGTTGCAACATGACAGACAGCGGTAGTGATTTATATCTGTAAGCCTGACACCAATCAGATATTGCGGCCATACACTTTGAGATATTTTACAGTGTACAACCACAAAATATCTGGCTTCCTCCCCTGTGAAAGACATACTTGCCTACTATCCCAGAAGTTGCTGGAGGCTCCCGATTTTTCGTGTAGTCCCCCTCATCCCAGAAAGAGTGGTCGGAACACACGCATCTGGCCCACTTCCTAGAATGGGGATGATAAAAACGGAAATCGCCGGTCCGTATGGAGGGGTTGCAGAGCTAAAATTGCGCAAAACCACGGGGCCTAATGATGTAAGAGCCCGGACCTGCCCCCAATGTAGCAAGCTGCATCTCCTCTTCAGGTTTCTCCCAGCGAGGAGATGAAAAAGTAAGAAAGGTTGGTGAATGAATAAGGGAAATTTCCGTTGGTCGGCCATGGCAGTGCCTGATGCAGCTGAGTTGCAACTCCAACAATATTGCATTGTACAAACATGCTGGTTGATGCCGTAGGTCTGATCAATTGATATTTTGTGTTTGGTCATGCAATACAATTATTTGGGCGATCTGCCGATACCAGGTGGATTGCCAAGATAATTGTCTAATATAGGCCCAGCATTAGCGACTGCCCCTCATCCAAATTAACAAACATGAAGTCTACTTTTAAGCCACAGGCTGCTACTTTACTGATAGGCGCATTCTATGCCTGTCTATGTCTGTATCTATGTCTGTGGGGAATATGTATATAGTCCTGAAGAGTTAAGGTGGAGTAGTTTCCCAAATCAACCAATTAGTTCCTAATTGGTTGATTTGGGAGCTGATTGGTTTCTTTTGGCAAGCACTTTATCTTGTTCTAATGCTTGATACATGTCCACCTCTATGTTTGTATGTGGCATACGAGGTTGGAGACACAGATGGTTAGGGGGAACTGCAAGTTTCTTTTGTATAAGGTTGCAACCATTAGACATACATACATCGATCATCAAACGTCTGTGTATGGTTGCGCAGAATGGCTAGAACTAAGACGCCAGAGCCTTAACAACTATGTATGGGGTCGCACTCACAGACAGTGATGTCCCCGAAAACAGCCTCAACGCACCTGTGTTTGAGCCACCACCACTCACTTCCATTACTGCCCACAAACAGTCTCTGACTGTCAATCACTTTGCAAATAAATCCTCTCTGCGATCGCCATCGCAAGACCATCGAGGCACATGCGAGTGCATCTCCGACACAAGCATTGTCCATCTCTGAATCCCGCCCTAAGTATAACATGACGATAACAATCCACAGTAACTACCATATTGCCCACCAATTAAGGACATCAATGTTAGTTTAGAAGACAAAACTCAAACATGAAAGCCAGTTAAGCCATGTATCTGTGCACATTATCAATCATCAGATCAACCCAATACACAAATGACCCTGTTATTCAGGTATACATACCTCGCCCTGCCAGGAGCATATTGAAGCATATCAGCAAAGCGTGCTACAACAGATTGTTTAACTTCCCATGCATTTCCTCTTTACATATGGTCAATATAGACAATGAATGCAAATATTTAAATTATCATTATTTTTTTTTTAATTCTGAGCATAATACAGTAATATTGCTTATGTTGAAAGAGAACCTCAGTTTTACTTCATTTCTGGAAAAGCTGACATTGTGAAACTGATATAAATCAATAAAATTTCCAAAAATCATGTGTAAGCGGATAACTATTTTAATGTATTAATATATTCATTTATTTTTAAACATTAACATTGACCTTGACTTTGCTATTTGTTCTTCGTGAAGTGTACAAATAACCAGCTACATATTTATAGCATGATGATTTATAAATAGCACTGCACATCTAAAGCATATGACATACAGTTTTATTACCACTATATTTTTGGATAAGAGCTTAGAGCACAGACCGTTGGTTTCACATAAAACATAGATTTGTTTCCATTACACTTAATTAGTAACGTATTATATGCTTTGCATGGCCCGTGTGCACAATTCCCAGAGACAGCACAACGTATGAGACATCCACAAAATGTAACGTTGAATATTTTAATCTAGCAACAGTATATGCATTACTGATTGGTTAGATCGGAGTGACATTATGTTTATTAAAAAATTTAAACTAAAGTAATTGAAATTAAAATTGTTATATTAATATGCACGATACAATGACTCAAGTTATATAAATTATATATATTAATTTGAAATGACAGATAAACATTTTTTTGGTACAGTTTTTGCTGCAGTATGAAGTAATTATTTTAAGAGGTACCCATACTTACCTACTCTCCCGGAAGTTGCGGGAGGCTCCGATTTTTCAGGTAGTCCCCAGCACCTCTAGAATAGTGTCCTGATCTCTGTACCCTGTCCACTTCCTAGTGAAGTGAGCAGAATGGGGGAGAAATAAATGGGAATCGTGGTCCGTATCGAGGGGGCAGAGCTAAAATGAATTTTAAAGTATGGGGTGGGGGCCTAATGACATGAGACTCTGGCCACACCCCTGAAGTAACTAGCTGCATCTTCTCTCCCAGAGAGGAGATGAAAGAAATAGGCAAGTATCGAGGTAACCCCTCACTGCTGAGCATTTACAAGGGAAAAGCAAGTTCTAGACTTCTACAGATAAACCATAGATGCATCATGAATTAGTAAGAACAGATAAATACTGTAGACTTCTAAGGGGTCAATTCAATTTGCAACTCGCATGCATCACACGAATGCGCGAACCTGAGAAACCCAATTACAAATGTCAGTTTGCGGTACTCGCTGCCAGGTTATGCAACTTTTCTACAAAAGGAGACCTGGGAGAAGTGCATGAAAAAGTGGGGAAACCATCCTGGATCCCAAAAAAATGACAACTGAGATACAGTAGCAGGACCATAAAGAAAAATTATAGCAGGTAAGTGCATTTCAGCAAATTAAAGTCTTTTCAGGAATTTGGGATACATAAAAATGTATGTTTAGTAATTTTTCAGTGATTTTATGAAAGTTTTCAAAAAGTTGAAATAAACACTTCTACCTCTCATCTGCAAGTTGAAAAATGCGATTATTCATTTGGGTTGTACCAGAGGTTCTGCACTTTGGGCACGCTAGCAGACGCACACACCCAGCCGCTGCGAGAATATGCTAATCAATGCATAGTCACGGAGACCGCAGCACAAGATGCAGACGCCCAGCCCCATATTAAACCGCCCATCTCCCTTTATTCAAAGCCTGATCAGTACACAAGATAGCATAAACATCGGTAACATCGAGAACCATCAACCACATTTGCATAATAGTGGTTGACCAGACCTCTCGCAGGATCTTGGCAACTTCCTGTGTGCATGGAGTCTCAACACTGTGTCCGTCGCCGCACTGGCTTTATTATGGATGCATCTAAAATGGCGTTCCAACGCACAGGCACGCCTGCGTTCGCACGACCACCCCTTGTCACCACCCACAAATGGCACTTCCTGTCACTCAACATCGGAAGGGGTCTGCGTACATGCTGCGTGTAGTCTGCGTATGCTTACCAGCTCACACCGGTTAGTTCGCGCACGCGCAGTACAATGCATACACTTGCACAGTACAGAAACATTGGCCAAGTGAGGGCGTTCTCTCCTGTGCATTCCTTGCTGAGACAGGCCCTTTGTCCCAACATTTTTAACTTTAAAAAAGAGATTTTCCATACTTATCCACCTGCTCAGTGAGGTGTGCCTAAAAAAGTGAATTTCCGTAGAAAAAGCAATGCCAGTTCGTAATTGAATAGAAAATGTGCTATTTCGTTGTGAGAACAACTTTCAGGACCCAACTCGCACCTAACTGAATTGACCCCTAAGTTTTGAGGGTTTTTTGTGTTATAAATAATTATAACTCAGGACCTGATTCAGCAAGGATTGCAAGTGCAAAAATGCGCACACCCCGGACGACTGTGGCGTTCTGCGCATGCGTATGCATTGCAGTACACATGTACAAAACAGTCACTGCGATCGGAACTGCAATCACAGTGAATACACAGACCCATCGCAGAGTGATTGACAGGAAGTACTGTTTGGGGGTGGTGAAGGGGTTGGTCGGTGAAACGCAGGCGTGCCAGTGCATTTCAACGTCATTACAGGAGCATGCATAAGTAAACCGCTGTGACGGCATCTGCAGCCTGAGCTCTAGACACCGACAGGAAGTTTAGCAGTTTGTGAGTGAGGTCTGACCTGCCTTTATTGTGCGTGAGGCTCCGATGCTACTCGATGGTACCAATGTTTTCGCAGACTTGCGGATGTGAGTAAAGGGAAGTGGGCATCTTTATGTTGTGCTGCGGTGTGCATGATCGCACTGAGATCACGTACGCAGATAAAAAGCCATCGCAGAGTGAGTGTCAGCATTTGGGGGTGGTTATGGGGGAGTGGTTGGAGAAACGCAGGCATGCCTGGCTGTTTGAATAGCATTTCCTGGGCATGCAAAAATTAGACACTGCGACAGCATTCGCAGCTTGAGTACTCACTGCATGCATCGAGAGTTTCACTTTGTGAGACAGGTCAGACCTATTGTAATTCTGCATGAGGGTTTGATTTTACTTAATGTTACATTGTATAAGCAGAATTGTGAGGTATCACGGATGTGGGAAAGTGATAGTGGGCGTCTCTATTCCGGATGAGTAGTTTTTTGCAGCAGAACTGTGTGCGTAATCGCAGCTGCGATCGCAATAGTGATCTGAAGTGAATCAGGTCCTTGGTCTTCAACATTATTTTAGGTGGTGGTACATGTCAAAGTAAGATCCACATGATAGACAGGACCCAAAGTTTCCCAGCAGAACATTGCCCAGAACATCACACTGCCTTCGCCGGATTGCCTTCTTCCCATAGTGCACCCTGGTGCTATCTTTTCCTCAGATAAATTATGCACCCATCCATCAACATGAAATAAAAGAAAACATGATTCATGATCAGACCAGGCCACCTTCTTCCATTGCTCCATGGTGCAGTTCTGATGCTCACTTACCCACTGTAGGTAATGTGATCGTTTGGGCAGGAGTCAGCATGGAGATTCTGACCGGTCTGCGGCTACACAGCCCCATACACAGCAAGCTGCGATGCACTGTGTGTTCTGTCACCTTTCTATCATAGCCAGCATTAACTTGTTCAGCAATTTGTGCAACAGTAGCTCTTCTGTGGGATTACATCAATAAGGCTGGGGTACCCATGACCCTGTCGTCGATCCAGTTTGTCCTTCCTTGGACCACTCTTGGTAGGTACTAACCACTGCATACTGGGAACACCCCATAAGAGCTGCCAATTTGGAGATGCTCGGCCCAGTCGTCTAGCCATCACAATTTGGCCCTTGTCAAAGTTACTCAGATTCTGACACTTGTCCATTTTTCCTGCGTCCAACACATCAAATTTAAGAACTGATTGTTCACTTGCTGCCTAATATATCCCACCTCTTGTCAGGTGTCATTGTAACGAGAATTATTATTATTCACTTCATCTGTAAGTGGTTTTAATGTTATGGCTGATGTGTGTATATAACTATAGTACTTTCCAATATGCATTCATATATATGATTTTTAGTGTTCCTGCTTCTTAAGATATAGGGGCCTATGTATCTAAGCTTGATAAGAGATAAAATTGTGAGAGAGAAAAAGTATTAGCCAATCAGCTCCTAACTGTAACTTTTCAAACACAGTCTATAAAATGTAAGTTAGAAGCTGATTGGTTGGTGATTTATAGCTCACAATTTTCTCTCTCATCAAGCTTTGATGAGGCCCCTTAATGTATAATAAATTGTAATCTTTATCCTTATAGTCAGTGCTACTTTTTCATTTTTGTTGCTATATTGCTGCTCTACTTATTCAGGAAAACCTCAAGAATGCATACCATTTTATACTTATTTCAAATCACATTTATACTTTTTTAAATTATTATTATTATTATTTTTATTATTATTATTATTATTACCCTTTATTTTGCAGCACCTTACAAAGTAGATAAACAAGGGAACAAGACACCTGTGACTTACAGTAGAGTACAATGCAGGAAAGGGACAAGGTTTATATACATTGCAGCATATATGTATATGTATATATAATATATATATATATATATATATATATATATATATATAAACAGTAAACTTGTACATTATTGCACATTATTTTATTTTATTTTGGCTGGATTATTGGTGGTACATTATTCTCTTACCAAATTGTAGCCTCTATCCTGGTTTTTATATTTTGCCTTTCTATTCAGTTATACCTTGAATTTAAGAAATATCCCCCCCCCCCCCCCGCCCCCTTGACAGCAGAGAGCCTGACTTAGCAATGTGTTAATTTATTTCTTGGTTCTATGTGTCAGGAATCATTATTTTTAATTGAATGCAGTTACTGCATCAGGAGGTGGTTTAGCACTTACAATGTAACTGGAATCAAACCTAATTGCTTGACTTGATGTAAAATACCACCCCACATATCACTTTGATTCTAAATTTGGACATCTAATCTTAATATCTTAAAATTAAGTGTTAGATTTATTTCTGTTGAACCATATCAGAAGTTATAAAGATTCTAAATCTAACATTTTATCAGAATAATGGAATTTATAATGATTTTACAGTATTGGAGGCTCCTTCAAACAGATCAATGTGATTTTAATATTTAATAATACTATAATTGCATAATTACCTTAATTGCATTGCAATATCTAAGTGTTCATTTAATGTTTGTGCATGTCCCACCACCTAATATGTCTGTTATCAGATCTCCACCCCTTAGCCCATTCAATGAGGTAACACCTAGCATTCAGTGCTAGGTGATTGATCTGTGAACCTGCACTTGTGCACATCTTGCAAAATTTAAATGAGACATTTCAGACTAGTCAGCTTGTTTTTTGACTACTTCTCTGCTTGCTCCTTCACTTATGTCTGCTACTATTGCCTTCCCGTGTACCAGACCTCTGAACTTGCTACTGAAATTCACTTTGCTAATCTGTGTCTAATGATAACTGCTAGCTGTGTTTGACCCTGGACAGACTGAATATTTTTGTGTCATTCAAGACAGGTCAGCAATATCTCTTAATACCTCTATCAGTGTAGTTTTTTATTGTCTATTGCCATATCTAACAATGTGTTTACAGAATTGCGGTCATCAGGAGAAAAAAGGTAGCTTTAAATTGTTGCCAGTGACAGTTATTAAAATATAAGTCTTAAGAAATTCAATATTTTAATAAAATGGTAATACTTTTTCAAAAGAAGATCACAGCATTCAACCCAAACTGTGCAGCAACCACTTATTATTATTAGGGATAAAATCCTTACATTAAACTGATACATAGTGCAAAAACAAAGTAACTATAACTTTTCTTCCTAAATGTAATCTATACAACAAAAATATATGCTGTTTTACTAGTTACTAAGGGCAACTACTCCACAACAGACTTGGCATAAGCCAGTGGTCAGCTGTCCTCCTCTATCTTCTAACAACAAGCTTAACAGACAACATCCTAAACTCTTTTTCCTACGAAGTTGCATTATATGTTTCTGAATGTTTATTGGGATTGTTTTGCAGTACCTCACTAAGCCATGTAACAGTAATGTAAGCCATGTAAGCCATGCAGTGCCTTACAAAACTGAAAAAAATATACAAAGTGAGGATAACAAGTAAACCAGGAAAGAATATAGGAAAACCTACTATAGAGGTCAATATATAGAGATCTAAATATATATATATATATATATATATATATAAAACACATGACAGCAGCACTTTTTTAGAAGCACTGTAAAAATTTCCATCCATCTTTCTCACTAAAACAAAGCTAGCTTTTATTTGCCGTATACAAATGTATGGTCAAAACATGACTTTGCAAAGTCTGTTATTCACAGTGGTTGCTCGCAGCGACCTGGCTCAGCCTCCCTTAGGGCAGAGGAGCACAGCCTGACCTCAGTAGGAAACGTACCACTGGGAAATAACATTGGTGAAAAAACTTTTTCTCTGCAAAGTTTCTTCAGCTTTCAATAACTGACTAAACACAATAAACAATACCACTACTTTATAGATGTGGGCAAATAAACCCCCTACTTTACTGTACATTCAAATACCTGACTTTGGGTCTGATTCATTACCAATCGCAACTGCGGTTACCTGTAATTGGCCGATTGTTGTGGTCTGCGCATGTGTCGCATCACAGTACTCCTCATTCCTGAACCAGCCACTGTGATCAGGACTGCGCAGACCCATCGCAAAGTGATTGATAGGAAGTATCATTGTGGGAGGTGACGGGGGGCTGGTCGGCGAAACGCAGGTGTGCCAGTGCGTTTGTACGCCGTTGCATGGGCGTGCAGAAATTATCCACTGTGATGCCTTACACAGCTTGAGTACTCATAGTGTGCGACAAGGTTGGCAATTCCTGGGTAAGGTCAGAGCTTGTGCAATTCTGCGTGAGGCTTTCATGTTACCAATGGTTCTTGCTAAGGATTATGGATGTGTGTAAGCTAAAGTGGGCATCCTTATGTTGTGCTGCGACGGCATAGCTATCGCAATGGATTAGCATACTATCGCAATGAGACTGTGTGCGTAATCGCTGTTGCAATCACAGTTGTGATCCGTAATGATTCAGGCCTTTTGGTTCATAAATGTAATATCATAGTATCCTCTATGAGGGTTGTTATTGGATGTAGTGTTTTGTGGTATAGTATATGTGTATATAAATCTGTCTTTTATGGTTTTATGGTAGTATGTATCAAAAAGTCTGCTAATGTGTGCTAATTTCCTTCTAACTGTTTCTCATAGACTAATGTACAATACATCAGTCTTTTGAACAATTGGACATTTGGTAATAACTTAAATTATCTGTACTTTGTACTTGAGGAGCTATATAGTATAAGGATATATTTCCTTCTGATGATCCTGCTGTCAGCATGAAGCCACGATTGTAGTGACTGTTTTTATCCAGGGAATGACTAAAGAAGAGGATGTAGAGTACAGGAAGTGCATTACAGCAGACAGGAAGTCCAGTCTTCCAGTACATTGACAATGAACAGATCTGAATCCTTACATCTATAAAGATCTGAAAACGCAATTTTAAATCATGTTGTTTAAGTTTTCTTAAAAAGTAAGTTGCATTTTAATACAGTTTAAATTCAAATTTAATTGAGCAAGAAAATTCATCTTTGATGTTTCTATGCTACAGCATTAACACAATAGAGCCATACATTTCAGAGATTACATTTAGAAAAACAGAATTTCACTTTGGAGTCTCTGCTCCTTTTGAAAACCACAATTGAACAATCAACATGGAGCTGTGCATCCAAAACGGCAAAACATTTTGAAAATTATTCAAAGGAGAGGAAAAAACAACACAAAGACAGGATCCTCAGAAAGTAAAGGAACATAGGGGAAATTACAACTAGAATCGGGCATCCAATCCAATCAAAGCCGGAATTATTGTAATACATTTTTAGAATGTTGGTCACTCACTGGGTAGTTTTTTTTTAAGAAACTGGTGCAATCAGAAAATAATGGTTAATTGTGTAAAAAATGGTCATCTAATAACTCATATTCTATGAAAACAATGTAAACACTTTCTCCTGCAGCTTGCCCTCATTATTTTGCTCAAAACTGCAGAGAAAAGTATTACTTTAATAGATTATATGATCAATTTATTTATCATCCTTTTTAAGACAATTTATAGTACTTCCCCTTTCACAATTTTTATAGAATTACACTAACAGGTTTAATTTCAGCTGAGCATAAAAGGATAGAGGAAATATATTCCGCACAGGTCAATCGTAGATAGAAATTATTCCTATTTCAGCTGAGTAATGGGGCCCCAAATCTCAGGTGCAATTTGCGCTAATGAAAAATGACACAATTGAGGCTATTTGTAAAGTAGATGTGTGCCAATTAGCAACAGTAGGGTATGTGCTGGGTTTACAGTAGGCATAAATCACACACTTTTGCATCCCACCTCATGCCCACTAAGGGGTCTATGTACTAAGCAGTGATAAGAGACAGAGTGAAAGTGATAAGTAAGTGATAAGGTGCCAGCCAATCAGCTCCCAACTGCCATCTCACAGGCTGTGTTTGAAAAATGACAGTTGGGAGCTGACTGGCTGGCACCTTATCACAGACTTATCACTTTTCACTCTGTCTCTTATCACTGCTTAGTACATAGACCCCTAAGCCTGAGGAACCATGGGTATGCTAGTGCTGCAGTTCTACAAGCACCAGCATTCCCAAGCAGTTTGTGGCTGCTAAAGGCTCTTTGGGACCAGTTGTGTAATATACTGTATAAAAATTAAATAAATTAAATCATCATCATATGGAGCCACAAGTTTAAGAAAATGCATATTTTACTATAATAATACAGACCAACCTGCGCCGGGCTCATCATTTGTAGATCATTATAAATCTGACAGATGTGGTGCTGAGTAGTACCTGCTGTTGTTTGCGAAGCGTGTCTTGCATGTTTAAGCACTGCATATAATATGGAACTGTACGCATGTAGGTATGGATGATTGATTAGCATTTGATCGCTATACTTATGACTGAAGAGGCATAACCTGGCTGTAACTGGACATTCACACATTAATAACGTTACCTGGGGCTGTGTTGACAGAACTGCTGGATATACAAAGTTGGACATAAGCATAAATATCCCTGTTTATAGATGTATCTTTTGCACCAAGTGCACATCGGTGATAATGTCCGCTAGGAAAGCATACATATGGATAGGGGGCGGCGTACCAAAAGATGTATACATCTCTGGCAAATAAACGCATTATTTATACATATAAACAATGTGGTACCACACACTGTCCAACTGTCTGTCCAACTCTTCATCAGCCTCAGAAAGGTTTAAAAATGTGACACAATCGTAAATCATTTTTATAAGTTATACCTACTTTATTAGTATATTTTATAGCATATAATATAATAATATATTGCAAACATGTAAATACTGTACACATCTTCATTGTAATGAGAAATGTACATAGTTATTAAGCGACACATTGCTTTCCTTATGTTTTGCACTCCAAAAACTGAATTAATCAATATGAAACCACCCAAGTTAAAGATATCAAAAGTAAACAAAATCAAACACAAAATGGAATATAACAAAGCCAAGCAGTAGATGTAAACTTCAGCCAGGAGCATACGTATACATTTCTTTCTGCAGATTCAATAGCCCAAATGTAATAACAAGCTACGTTTTTAAGTAATGTAACACAAATTCTCCATATAACAGTAAAAAGCTATCAATTAGTTAAAACAAAGTTATCCTAAAACACACAAAACTTTTAGATAAAATTCAGATGAGAACTATCAATCGCACTGATTAATAAACAGCTATATAAATAGCTTGCATTAGCTGTCAGCAAGTTTGTTTGGAGTATTTTGGTGTATTTGGTGTCTATATATAATATATACTGAGTCTCTGATATCCAAAATGCTTGGGACCAGGGGTATTTTGGATAATGGAATATTCCGTATTTTGGAATATTTGCATACCATAATGAAATATCTTGGGAATGGGACCCCAATATACACACAGAATGCATACATGTATTATATACACCTTATACACACAGCCTGAAGGTAATTTTATACAATAGTTTTAATAATTTGTGCCTTAGACAAAGTTTATGTACATTGAACCATCAAAAATCAAAGGCTTCATGATCTCAGGCAAGCCAAAAAAGTTCCGTATTTCGGAATATTTGGATATGGGAGACTCATCCTGTATATATATATATATATATATATATATATATATGTATAGGTGTGTGCAGAAATCGGCATAAGAGGGGCCGCAGCAGGACCTCCTCTGCACCCCCTGTGCCGGCTTCTGCACATACCTATGTATTTATTTTATACATATATTTATAGTGTTTTACTAAGTGAATTATCTGATCTGAGTACAGCATGTGGTCATACAATACTAATGATACTATAACTGTACCTATAAAATAAAATCCATAACAGTTGCATTAGTTCTGACCTTGTTCTGGGCTCACTTCTTTCCTCCATACCAGGGTACACGTACTCTCTGAGACCCTCCTTAGCGTTTATGTTAGTATTTAGTTCAGCCTTGGACAGTGTCCTACTCCTCACCAGTAGCTCTACACAAAAAGGTGGGATAGAGGTCTGTGTGGTAAAATTGGAGATGACTGAGCAGCCAGCACATTTCCTTCTATTCTTTCTTAACTTCATTTTCCTGCTTCCAGTCGTGTTTTTTTCTCCTTCTTAATTTGACTATAAATAGTTCTGACAAGCACTGCTCAGCTCAGGGCCGCAGCCCAGGCAGGAAGTGTGCAATAGACAAGGTATCATTGGTTTTGTATATTATCAATGCATATTGCAAATGTCTATATCTTCTACTATAATAAATCAGGAAAACACAGGCACACAGGTGTTGCTAAAATCACATTTTACATGTCAAGAAAAGTATGTTTGCAGTGTGATCTATTTGTTATTAAAAAAAGTGTTTTCTTATACAAAATATACCCTAAATAAGTGTAATATTTTCTTGAAAGAGCCTGTATATAATAAATTGTTCAACAGATCCCATTGTGTTTATGCAGTATGCTGCTGCACATCATATAGTCTTAGGGGTTTATTTACTAAAGTGCTGTTTTTTAGAACTGGAGATGTTGCCCATAGCAACCAATCAGATTCTACTTAATATGTATCTAGCACCTTATAGAAGATAATAGCTAGATACTGATTGGTTGCTATGGTCAACATCTTCACTTCTAAAAACCTGCACAATAGTAAATATACCCCTAACACTCAAAAAAGAATGGATGTAATACAATATTATGAAAAAAAACTAAAAATGGGAACAAGCCCTAAAGGCCTGAGGCCATTATGTGACATAGCCATACCTCCCACTTGTACCTCTTTTGGCAGGACAGTCCCACTATTCAGGGACTGTCCTGCTGTCCCACCTGCAGGCCTCAGTGTCCCATGGTGGGAGGTAATTGGGGGAGATCACTCTCACAGCATGTGCTCAGCATCTCTTCTGCACTGTGTAGGGAGAGCCTGGGAGCAGACCAGCTTCTCCAGAAGTGCTGGTCTTGCACCAACAGTAATGAAAACGGGGATGTTCCGTGAGGCAATGCCCCCTTTACAGGTGTGCACTCCTTTGGCATGTGGGGGTCCTAATTCTAAATTGAAGAATGTTGGGAGGCAGGGGCAGATCCAGAACAAACTACCAGGGGGGATACTACATTAGAGGAAGGTGTGGGGCGGGTGTTTTTTCCTGGAGAAGTGGGTGTGCCCTCAAAGCATTGGGCGTTGCCTCACAGGGAATGCCATACCCACGAGCCACGTCCTCGATTTCATCACGATGAAGGCATGGAATACATACAATAACCAAGGCCAAGACAATTTATGTCCTACCTGCCAGCTGGTGGTCTAAGCTCCATTGGTAGTTGTCTAAATCTTGGAAAGTTTCAGACCTGTCTGGAAAAGAGAGGGAATAAATACCTGCATTTAAAAGTGTCAAATAATTTAGATTCCTCTACCTGAATCTGCAACTGTCAGCCAACATAATTTAGAGTGCATGGATCTATCTTATTGCTCTCTCCCTGCCCATATCTATATTACTGCCCTCTCCATTGCTGTCTCATCGCCCCCTCCCTCCATATTGCTCTGATTGCCCCCTCCATTGTTGTCTCATTACCCTTGCGTATCTCCCTGATTGCCCCTATCATAGCTGTCTCACTGGCAGTTCCTTCCATATAACACTGACCCCTCACAGTTCACTCATTGATTCCCTTACTGCCCCCCTAATAGCACCCAGTGTCCACCTCAGAGCACTCACAGTCCCTTTCATTGCAGCACCCCTCTTCACTGCCACCTCACAGCCCTCCCCCTCCCCACCACACAGCACCCCTAGCCTCTTTAGCAAACACCTCACAGCACTCCCTCGGCCGATCTAGTGCCCACATCACAGCACTCCATGCTCACTAGCACCCTGTGTGAGACATTTTTGAGTGCCTCCATCCAACTATATCCATAATTTAATACTTTTACTATTTTTAATATTAAAAAACACACAATATTGGCTTCTACAGGGAAAAAAAAAACGTTGCTCCTCACAGGAAAAAATAAAATTCCCCCACAGGAATAAAACACACAGGAAAAAAAATAATACACCCCAGCCCCCTCACAGACGACTGACCTAACATGTCAGTAGCAGAAGCCGTGGACGGCACAGGTCTGGTGTATGCGGAGATGGGTATGGTAAGCAACAGGGTGAGTGTGCAGGAACAGGTCTGGTAGGTGACAGGGTAAGTATGCGAGGACAGGTCTGGTAGGTGATAGGGTGAGGGTGACAGGGCAAAAGTCAGTAGGCAGGTCTGGACACCGCACCCCTTTCCTTCCCCTTCAATGTTCCCCTCTCACAGCACTTCCCCACTTCAATGCACTCTCCCCCTTCATCATATCACAGCACACCCCCACCTTCCTTCATTATTAACCACATCACGGCACCATAATTATTCCCTCAATATTCATCTCACATCACTACGGGCAGCACCAGCAAGCTGCTTACCTTCAAACTAATGCCCCTCAGTATCACCCACAGCAGCCTGCCCTGATGTGACACTGCTGGGGAAGAGGGGAGCTAACGGCGGTGGAGGTGTTATAAGTGTAATACATGCATGGCAGACTCCCCCCCCTCAGTGTTTCTGCAAGTCCATTCCTGCAGCCAGCCCCCTTCTCTGTACCCAGCTCCAGCAGCCCTACTTCTGTGTCTCCATCACCAGCAGTTCCCCTACTGTATCCCTATCACTAGTAGTCCCCCTTCTGTGTCCCCTGGCAGCCCCCTTCTGTGTCCTCAGCTCCAGCAGCACCCTTATATTATTACACCCAGCAGCCCCCTTCTGTGTCCAGAGCCAGCACTAACAGCCCCTTTCTGTGTTCCCAGCCAGCCTCCTGCCCCCTTTCTGTGTCCCCATCCCCAGCGGTCCCCCTACTGTGTCCCCAGTCCCAGTAGGCCCCCTTTCTGTGTCCCCAGGCAGTTCCAGTAGGCCCCCTTTCTGTGTCCCCAGGCAGTCCCAGTAGGCCCCCTTTCTGTGTCCCCAGGCAGTCCCAATAAGCCCCCATTCTGTGTCCCCAGGGAGTCCCAGTAGGCCCCCTTTCTGTGTCCCCAGGCAGTCCCAGTAGGCCCCTTTCTGTGTCCCCATGCAGTCCTAGTAGGCCCCCTTTCTGTGTCCCCAGGCAGCACCAATAGGTCCCCTTTCGGTGTCCCCAGCCATCCCCTTTCTGTGTCCCAGCCACCCCACTTCTGTGTCCCCAGCAGCACCGCTTTTAAGTCCATAGCCAGGTCCAGCAGCCCCATTTCTATGTCCCCAGCTCCAGCAGCCCCACTTGTGTCCAAAGCCAGACCCAGCAGCCCCACTTCTGTGTCCACAGCCAGCCCCAGCAGCCTCCCTTCCTTCTATATGTCCAGCCAGCCCCGCTTCAGTTTCCTCAGCCGAACCCCTTCTATGTCCCCAGCCAGCTCCAGCAGCCCCACTTTAAAGCTCCAGCAGCCACCCTTCTGTGTCCCCAGCCACAGCAGCTCCCATTCTATGTCCTCACTCCCCAGCAGGCCCAGCCTTTTATGGCCCCATTCCCCAGCAACCTCCTTCTATTTCCTCACTCCCCAGCAGGCCCCCTTCTATGTCCTCACTCCCCAGCAGGCCCCCTTCTAGGTCCTCACTCCCCAGCAGGCCCCCTTCTATGTCCTCACTCCCCAGTCTTTTATGTCCCCACTCCTGAGCAGCCCTCTTTCTATGTCCCTACTCCCCAGCCTGCCATGTTTATGTCCACACTCCCCAGGAGGCCCCCTTCTGTGTCCCCACTCCCGAGCAGGCCCCCTTCTGTGTCCCCACTCCCCAGCAGGCCCCCTTCTATGTCCTTACTCCCCAGCAGGCCCACTTCTATGTCCTCACTCCCCAGCAAGCCCCCTTCTGTGTACCCACTATGCCCCCTTCTGTGTCTAAAGCAGGCCCCCTTCTGTGTCCCCACTCCCCAGCAGGCCCCCTTCTGTGCCCTAACTCCCCAGAAGGCCCCCTTCTATGTCTTCACTCCCCAGTCTATTATGTCACCACTCCTGAGCAGCCCTCTTTCTATGTCCCTATGGCCCTTCCCCCACAAGGCCCCCTTTTGTGTCCCCACTCCCCATCAAGCCCCCTTCTGTGTCCCCACTCCCCAGCAAGCCTCCTTCTATGTCCTCACTCCCCAGCAAACCAGGCCTTTTATGGCCCCACTCCTCAGCAGCCCCCTTCTGTGTCCCCACTCCCCAGCAGGCCCCTTTCTTTGTCCCCACTCCCCAGAAGGCCCCCTTCTGTGTCCCCACTCCCCAGCAGGCCCCCTTCTGTGTCCCCACTCCCCTGCAGGCCCCCTTCTGTGTCCCCACTCCCCTGCAGGCCCCCTTCTGTGTCCCCACTCCCCAGCAGGCCCCCTTCTGTGTCCCCACTCCCCAGCCAGCCCCCTTCTATGTCCCAACCCACCAGCCAGCCCGCTTCTATGTCTTCACTCAGCAGACAGGCCCAGCCTTTTATGTACCCACTCCTGAGCAGCCCTCTTTCTATGCCCCTACTCCCCATCCATCTCCGTTTATGTCCCCACTTTCCATCAGTCCCCCTTCTGTGTCCCCACTCCCCAGCAGGCCCCCTTCTGTGTCCCCACTCCCCTGTTGGCCCACCTTCTGTGTCCCCACTCCCCTGCAGGGCCCCCTTCTGTGTCCCCACTCCCCTGCAGGGCCCCCCTTCTGTGTCCCCACTCCCCTGCAGGGCGCCCTTCTGTGTCCCTACTCCCCAGCAGGGGCCCCTTCTGTGTCCCCACTCCCCAGCACGCCTCCTTCTGTGTCCCCACTCCCCAGCAGGCCCCCTTCTGTGTCCCCACTCCCCAGCAGGCCCCGTTCTGTGACCCTACTCCCCAGCAGGCCCCCTTCTGTGTCTCCGCTCCCCAGCAGGCCCCCTTCTGTGTCCCCGCTCCCCAGCAGGCCCCTTCTATGTCTTCACTCCCAAGCAGACCAGGTCTTTTATGGCCCCACTCCTCAGCAGCCCCCTTCTGTGTCCCCACTCCCCAGCAGGCCCCTTTCTTTGTCCCCACTCCCCAGCAGGCCCCCTTCTGTGTCTCCGCTCCCCAGCAGGCCCCCTTCTGTGTCCCCAATCCCCAGCAGGCCCCCTTCTATGTCCTCACTCCCCAGCAGGCCCCCTTCTGTGTCCCCACTATGCCCCCTTCTGTGTCCCCACTCCCCAGCAGGCCCCCTTCTGTGCCCTAACTCCCCAGCAGGCCCCCTTCTATGTCCTCACTCCCCAGCAGACCAGGTCTTTTATGGCCCCACTCCTCAGCAGCCCCCTTCTGTGTCCCCACTCCCCAGCAGTCCCCTTTCTTTGTCCCCACTCCCAAAAAGGCCCCCTTCTTTGTCCCCACTCCGAAGCAGGCCTATTTCTATGCCCCTACTCCCCATCCATCCCCATTTATGTCCCCACTTTCCAGCAGGCCCCCTTCTGTGTCCCCACTCCCCAGCAGGCCCCCTTCTGTGTCCCCACTCCCCTGCAGGGCCCCCTTCTGTGTCCCCATTCCCCTGTTGGCCCCCCTTCTGTGTCCCCACTCCCCAGCAGGCCCCCTTCTGTGTCCCCACTCCCCAGCAGGCCCCCTTCTGTGACCCCACTCCCCAGCAGGCCCCCTTCTGTGTCTCCGCTCCCCAGCAGGCCCCCTTCTGTGTCCCTGCTCCCCAGCAGGCCCCCTTCTGTGTCTCCGCTCCCCAGCAGGCCCCCTTCTGTGTCCCCAATCCCCAGCAGGCCCCCTTCTATGTCCTCACTCCCCAGCAGGCCCACTTCTATGTCCTCACTCCCCAGCAGGCCCCCTTCTGTGTCCCCACTATGCCCCCTTCTGTGTCCCCACTCCCCAGCAGGCCCCCTTCTGTGCCCTAACTCCCCAGCAGGCCCCCTTCTATGTCCTCACTCCCCAGCAGACCAGGTCTTTTATGGCCCCACTCCTCAGCAGCCGCCTTCTGTGTCCCCACTCCCCAGCAGGCCCCTTTCTTTGTCCCCACTCCCCAGCAGGCCCCCTTCTGTGTCTCCGCTCCCCAGCAGGCCCCCTTCTGTGTCCCCGCTCCCCAGCAGGCCCCCTTCTGTGTGTCGCTCCCCAGCAGGCCCCCTTCTGTGTCCCCAATCCCCAGCAGGCCCCCTTCTGTGTCCCCACTATGCCCCCTTCTGTGTCCCCACTCCCCAACAGGCCCCCTTCTGTGCCCTAACTCCCCAGCAGGCCCCCTTCTGTGTCCCCACTCCCCTGCAGGGCCCCCTTCTGTGTCCCCATTCCCCTGTTGGCCCCCCTTCTGTGTCCCCACTCCCCAGCAGGCCCCCCTTCTGTGTCTCTGCTCCCCAGCACACCTCCTTCTGTGTCCCCACTCCCCAGCATGCCTCCTTCTGTATCCCCACTCCCCAGCAGGCCTCATTCTATGTCCTCACTCCCCAGCAGGCCAGGCCTTTTATAGCCCCACTCCTCAGCAGCCCAATTCTGTGTCCCCACTCCCCAGCAGGCCCCTTTCTTTGTCCCCTCTCCCCAGAAGGCCCCCTTCTTTGTCCCCACTCCGAAGCAGGCCCCCTTCTGTGTCCCCATTCCCCAGCCAGCCCCTTCTATGTCCCAACTTCCCAAGCAGCCCGCTTCTATGTCTTCCCTCAGCAGACAGGCTCAGCCTTTTATGTCCCCACTCCTGAGCAGCCCTATTTCTTTGCCCCTACTCCCCATCCATCCCTGTTTATGTCCCCACTTTCCAGCAGGCCCCCTTCTGTGTCCCCACTCCCCAGCAGGCCCCCTTTCTGTGTCCCCACTTCCTTGTTGGCCCCCCTTCTGTGTCCCCACTCCCGTGCAGGACCCCCTTCAGTGTCCCCACTCCCCTGCAGTGCCCCCTTCTGTGTCCCCACTCCCCTGCAGGGCCCCCTTCTGTGTCCCCACTTGCCAGCAGGCCCCCCTTCTGTGTCCCCACTCCCCTGTTGGCCCCCCTTCTGTGTCTTCACTCCCCAGCAGGCCCCCCTTTCTGTGTCTCTGCTCCCCAGCACGCCTCCCTCTGTGTCCCCGCTTCCCAGCATGCCTCCTTCTGTGTCCCCACTCCCCAGTAGGCCCCCTTCTATGTCCCCACTCCCCAATAGGCCCCCTTCTGTGTCCCCACTCCCCAGCAGGCTCCCTTCTGTGTCCCCACTCCCCAACAGGCCCCCTTCTGTGACCCCACTCCCTCTGAAGGAGCCCCTTCTGTGTCTCCGCTCCCCAGCAGACCCCCTTCTGTGTCCCCGCTCCCCAGCAGGCCCCCTTCTGTGCCCCCATTCCCTTGCAGGCCCCCCTTCTGTGTCCCCACTCTCCAACAGGCCCCCTTCTTTGTCCCTACTGCCCAGCAGGCCCCCCTTCTGTGTCCCTACTCCTCAGCAAGCCCCCCTTCTGGACCCCCACTCCCCGACAGGCCCCCTTCTGTGTCCCCACTTCCCGACAGGCCCCCTTCTGTGTCCCCACTCCCCAGCAGGCACCCCTTCTGTGTCCCTACTGCCCAGCAGGCCCCCCCTTCTGTGTCCCTACTACCCAGCAGGACCCCCTTCTGTGTCCCTTCTCCCAGCAGGCCTCCCTTCTGTGCACCCAACTTACCTTGTTGCTCAAGGCAAGCAGCTGCGGCTCCTCTGTCCTCTCCTCTCTTCAGCAGCGCGCGTTATGTCGGTACGTCACACGTGCCGGGTCTTGGAGAAAAAAACAAAACTTTATTGTACGCCGGCAGATGCGCACATCCTCTTCATTAATCAGAGCAGATGCACGGGCCGGGGCTCGTGGCGGCAGTGCAGCTGCAATACAAGTAAAAAAACCCCTCCTAAACAACAGGGGGGGGCACGTGACTGGGTGCCCCCGCCTTGAATCCACCACTGTTGGGAGGTATGGGTATAGCTACACGCACATTTGGACTTAGAAGCATGGGGACAAATTTTTCAGGAGTCAATGGAAAGGAAAAATGACTTTTACTTGTGGGCACCATAGGGATCATTTGTTTCCATATTGCATTCAGTAGATAGCAGGGGCGTATCTATAATGAGTGCAGGGTGTGCACCAATAATTTTTAATACTCACCGCCATGAAGTCCCCCGTTGGCTGTCACAGCCCTGCATAAAACGCCTGGAGAATGGCCGCCATAGCCATTTTTCCAGCGTTTTGCCCATGGAAAGTGGGGAATTGCAATTCCCCCACTACACATGCGCAAAACGCTGGAACGATATCCCCACTATGAATGCGCAAATTGCTGAAAAAAGGCTGCCACGCCATTTTCCCGGTGACCTGCGAATGCGCAGTAGACTCTGGGCACAGACTAGTGCCCAGAGTCTACTGTTGCGGTCAGTCCACTGCCGGACGCCGGGGAGACAGGAGGGAGCCCTGGATTGGGAATGCACATGGACCCCCGCCTCTCTTAATACGCCCCAAAGCAGAAGGAGGAGATCAGTGCGAACATGACTAACTTCTGACATAGGGCCTGATTCAGACCCACTCGTGAGCAGCTGTCCGCTCGCAAGTGGGTCGATGTTATGGACTGAGCATGCGCACGACGGAGGGAGCTCCGTCGTGCGCATGCGCCAGACGCGACGAGCGAAGGAAAGTCCTTCGCTCGTTGTGTCCGATCAAAGGGGGCGTGCTGTCAATGTTGATTGACAGCACGCCCCCATTGGTGGGCGTGCCGGGGGCGTGCTTCCCTGACGGGGGCGTTCCCACAGGAACGCCTCCCGTCAAAAGCCGGCCCACTGACATCACTAGTGATGTCAGTGGGAGTGATTTTGGCTCTGATAGAGCCAAAATCACTCCGGAGCTTGCGGTTGAAAACCTCAACCGCAGGCTCCGGCTCGCAATTTCGATGGTCGCGATGGTCACGACCATCGCGGCCATCACAATGCACGCTCTTATAGCCTGTGGGTGGTGACCCACAGCTATACGAGCGTCCAGGAGGACGCTCCATGAAAATGGAGCCCGGCCCTCATTCAGAGCGTGCGCTCTGCTCAGAGCGTACGGCTCTGAATGAGGGCCATAGTGAATTATACAATGTGACGGAGGAGACAGAGACATGGCTTAAAGAGGACATCTCACCATAAACCATATTAATATTTTAAAAGAAACTCACCATGTCATTGGATAACTATGTGTTATAAATCAGGACAGAACTGTTGTAATTGGCTTTTCATACATCTTCCCACAGCTACAGTGTCAGGGATTATTTTTTATATCAATAATAGTAGAATGCCTGCAAATACTGTATGTCTCCTACTTTTACTTAAATCAAATATCACTTAACCTACAAACAAATAGGAGAGAATACATACACATTAAAGAAGAAAGTATTAAAAGGATAGAACATTATTTTGTTGATATCTAATTAGGTGTAGACATATTATAGCGGCATGTATCATGCTTCTGTAATTCTTCCTCTTCTCCTCTTTAGCAAGCCGGAGCAGGAAGCACTACTGATGAGATGTATTGTTGCACTCCCTAAAATGCCATCTTATACCCCCTGGGGGTGCGGGCACCCCAGGTTGGGAGCTCCTGCTTTAAAGCCTACCAGATAAAGCGTACACATCATTTATCTCTAGCAGTGGAGATCGGGCTATCCTGTGATGCACTGCATATTGGGATATCCAGGATGTATATCCTTCTCCATTCTGAATCTTGGAAGGAACTCCAGACACAAAACTCTCAACACATTTTTTTAACTGGGGAGTAATTCTGGAATACGACTTGGCATTAAGTTATACTTTATAGATAACTGAAATTTTTGCTTTGTGATCTTCTGTTTGTATTTTGTTTGGCTGTTTGTATTTGAGTTATTTTTTTTATAGAGGAACTGAGGGGCTGATTCAGTAAGGAACGCGGATGAGAATTTGCACGCACCCGGCCGATGTTTTCGCGCTGCGCATGTGTATGCATCGCAGTGCGCGTGCACGAACTAGCCAGTGCAAGCTGGTAAGGGTATGCAGGCTACACGCAGTGTATATGCAGACGTTTCCGATAATGACTGACAAGAAGTGCCTTTTGTTGGTGGTGACGGGGGGTGGTCGGGTGAAATCAGACGTGCCTGTGCGTTGGGACACGGTTATAGGGGCGTGCATAATTAAGGCAGTGCAGCGGCATATGCAGCCGTACGTCTCGATACACAACAGAAGCAGCCAAAATCCTGCGCCAGTTCAGGTCATCCTATATTGTGCGTGTGGCTCCGATGGTTCTTGATGTTACCGATGTTTGCTCTATCCTGCATCTGATTGAGCATTGAGTAAATGGAGATGGGCGGCACTATGTATTGCTGGGAGTCTGCATCCTTGTCAGGCCCGCCAAGAGCCGCAGCGGGCCCTGGTAACAGGGGGCGTGGCCTAAAAGCCAGGAGGGGCGTGATCAGTGTGATCGCTGCCCCCCACAGGCATAGGAGACCGGTGTGGCTGCTGCTCAGCAGCCACGAGCAGTCTCCCACTGCAGCTCAGCACACGCTATGTGCCGGGTTGCTGTATTGCGGCACTTGACCCGGGCCCCCGCCGGGCCCCTTAGGAAGCCTGGGCCCGGGTAATCTGTACCCACTCCCCCCCCTCACGGTGCCCCTGATCCTTGTGCTGTGGTTGCCGTGCGTATACATTGATTAGCATATACTGGCAGCGGCTGGTCTGTGCGATCTACCACATGCGTTCTTTGCTGAATCAGGCCCTGATTTACCAGCTTTTTGATTACATAGAATATTCTTTTTTAAGAGTGCTTCATTTATTTGTTCTAATAAATTGTAGGTTATTTGTGTTAACATCAACAAAGTTGTGCAAATTATTTACCTACTCTACATGACCCTTATTAGATCTATATAGAGATTTTTTGTTATTTTGCAATGCATCTTAAGTGGGGATTTTTATAGTTGCAAATCTTGCATTTTTAAAAAAAAAAAAAAAACATTATGTCTATGAGAGCTGACTCACATCATTCCAAAACCTATTTTAAACAATTCAGTTGGAAATATGTAGCACTATGCGAGCTATGAGATCACATTGCCCCCACCCACCCCTGTTATTTTGGAAACGGTTCTGGTAATGAAATCTCAACATGATTTTTCTAGATGGCTATGTATCCCAGCTGAGTCAGCGATGTTGTAAATGTGACAGTATTGTACAGCACAGATCCCCTACCACTACTGTAAACTGTAGCAAAGGAAAATTTAAAAAGTTGGTTCTCCTCCAAACATGTCTTTTATTAAGTAATTAAAAAAAAACAGTGAGCCAAATACAGAGCTATAGAATGTTTAGTAAAATGAAAATGAATACTACTGTACTCTGTAACCAAGGTTTCTACAGTGATTACAGGGAGAAGAACAATCACAACAGATCACATCTGCTGTACTTTTCATAATCCCCAAAATACTGAAGGATAAACTGTGTACGTTAGTAGAATAAAAGAATTAACTACAGTTGTCACAAATGTTGCAACTTGAAGAATATCTACCTTCCCATGTCTCTGCGCAGCCAACACTATTGGGGAGATGTATCAAGCCTTGGGGGCATATTTATCACAATCTGAATTTTCAACATGGATGTGATAGATTTTTTCCACCTAAATTAGCATTGTGAAAATGTATATTTTCATGTGAATTTTCCAAGTGTCGCTTGTTGGAAGATGGGCTCTGATAAGAGCTCGTCACGGCGAAGAGCTGTATCACTCTGCTTCCTGCTTCGAGTCCCATGCAGCCATATGGGGTACAAAGGGAGAGATTTGGAGGATCCCACTCCAGTAAAATCTGCAGATGGCGTTAGAAATCTTGGTAAATCCAACTGCATAGCAGTTCCTATAGACACCTACGGGAGCTGCATTTATGGTCAGAAATGGAGGGACTACGGCAGAAGTTTGGTTTGGGCAATTTTTCCACTTTATCTCTCTCAAAGCTGGATACATTTCCCCCCTGTGCCCCACCTAGAGGGTGCCACACCACTTTTCTCCTCTAATTTCCATGGGTTCCGGACTGTAGATAAACAGTAATTAGATAGACAATGTCTAGGTAGACACCAAATGTTAGATAGACAAAAGTTTGACAATGACAAAAGTTCAACAGGGACAAAAGATCGACACACAAAAGGTCGACATGTAAGAAGGTCAACATGTAAAAAGGTTGTATTATATATTGGTCACTTATAATCTCTGTACTATATGGCGGTCACTGTTTTCTGAATTATATGGCAGTCACTATGATGCTTCGTGTATTATATGTTGGTCACGGATACTCTCTGTATTATATAAAGCAGTCACTGTGATGCTCTGTATATTTAATGATGGTCACTGTAATGTTCTTTGTACAGTACATATGGTGGTCATGGATACTTTCAATATTAAATAGATATAACTGTAATGTTCTCTGCAATATACAGTATGGTGGTCTCTGTATTATAAGGCAGTCATTGTTATGTTCTCTGTATAATATGGTGGTCACTTTGATGTTCCCTGTGTTATATGGTGGTCACTGTAATGTTCTATATGGCTTTCACTGATGATCTCTGTCTTATATGGTAGTCACTGTGATGCTTTCCATGTTATATGGCAGTCACTACAATGCTCTCTGTAATATATGGTGTAATCAGAATTTATCTGCATTACAACATGGTCATGGATATCGCTATGTATTATATGTCAATCACTGTGATGTTCTCTGCAATATATGGTGGTCACTGTGATATTCTGTATTATATATAAGTCACTGATGCACTCTGTATTATATGGAAGTCACTGTGTTGCTCTATGTATTACTGTATATGGCAATTACTGCAATGCTTTTTGTATTATATGGCGGTTACTGTAATGTTCTTTTCATTTTTTCATTTTTTGGTGGTCACTGATGCTTTCTGTATAATATGGTGGTCATTGATGCTCTCTGTAATAAATGGTGATCACTGTGATGCTCTTTTTATGATATGGCAGTCACTGCAATGTTCTCTGCATTATATTGTGGTCACTGTAATGTTCTATGCATTGTGTGGGGTCCACTGTGATATTCTCTGCATTATATGTTGGTCATATACTGTAGGTAGAGGGTGACTACTATCTACTGGGAAGGAGGGGGGGTGGGGGGGTGCACTAACCTGTGTCTTTGTCCTGGTTGACAGAAAGCCTGGCTTCACACCTGCAATAACTCCTGTATATAACAATAACTGATAAGTAGATCATTACTAGATCCAGTCTATCTGCTGCTATAAGAGCAGGCTGACAGAATAGCTTTGATTCGGTTGTCTCTGCTGATGTGTATTGCATCATTAGTAAAGCACATATCATCAGCACCCAGGGCCGCCATCAGGGGGGACCACCTGGTCTCGAATTTCGGGCCTGGAGAGAGCAAATACAGAGGGGGGCCTGGGTGGCAGTGGTGCTGCACTGGAAGCCATGGAGTATTAATACAATGCCTGCTGTATATGGTGCCGGCCAAGAGCCACCCAGAGCTCGCAGACCGGCAGCCAATCAGGAGCGGCCACTCCTGATTGGCTGCAGGTCCACGAGCTTTGATTGCTCGTGGCCGGCACCATATTTGAAATATCAGTGGGTGCAGCACAGTGCTTCCAGTGCCACCCGGGCCCCCCTACATCTGTCCATATTTAATTTTTGACATGCCGTTGACACTGATTCCGGCTGGCTGTGCCAGCACGGCCAACTGAGGAAATCCAAACCAGGTACTACATTCCCTAACAATCCCTGACCTTGCCCTGTGCTTCCCTCTCCCCTGTCCAGCCAGCCCTCCTGCCCTGTGTGTCTCCCCCTAGTCCAGCCAGCCATCCCTGTTCTGCCCCCCAGTCCAGCCAGCCCTTGCTGCCCTGTGCATCTCCCCCCTGTTCCAACCAGCCTTCCCTGCCCTGTGCTCTCCTCCCTAGTCCAGCCAGCCATCCCTATCCTGCCCCCCAGTCCAGCCAGCCCTCCCTGCCCTGTTGCGTCTCCCCCTGAGTCCAGACTGCCATCCTTGTCCTCAAACCCCAGTCCAGCCAGCCCTCCTTATTTTTAAACTGGTTTGCGTACAAATTGATGCCCCACCCTCTTGTGTAGCACCGCCCACCTCTGACCCATCTCCCCCCAGGGGGGACCTGTCTATTTTGTCAGTACTGGGCCCCACAATTTCTGATGGCAGCCCTGTCAGCACCTATTATCCGCACATAAAGCACCAGTTTGAATGGTATAGTAGGTGCTGTAATAAGCAGTACAGCAACCGTATAAAATGGTTTCTGGCTAAAAGTGTGGATCACCAGGTTGCTATAGAGAATGGCAATGCAGCAATGGCAAGATACCCGGAGAGCAGGGAAACATCCATCCTTCAGTGATAGATGTTCATTCAGCGATACAGCACTTCTGAAAATGAAGATTAATAATGAAGAGGCAGCAGAAAAAACACTGCTAGAAAAATATAATAGTTACACTGTAAAACCTATCTGGGTGCTTTATCTATTATATGTAACAGTAACAAGGGTGCAATTTGGAATGCAGATTACATAGAGGAAATAGAAGCTAGAGGAAGTGCCATCAGACACATCATAGATGGTCTTATCTCTCTATGTGATAAGTGACAGAGGTCCAGATCAAGTGAGTGACTTCTCAGCATCTGTTTTTGTTTCCTCCAGGATTTTTTTTATCAGTTAAAGTTACATATCAACACAGCCAGCCCCTCTACAATTCACATTTTAAGTTGAATTAATTATATTTGAAGATTTAACAAAAAATTTAAATTGTACCACCAGACTTGTGGTGGTACACTGTAAAGGATTCTTTATTGTACTAGCCACATCAGACCTTTTATATAATAAGCCTGTGAAGATATAGGTAAATATTTATATAAAAAAACATACTTAATACAGCCATACTCCAGTAGAAAAGTACAAAATAAACTGATCTGGGTGTCGGGCTCCCGGCGTAGGTCTAATGACAGGCGTCGGGATTTCAACGCCTGTCATTAGACACTTGCCAGGATTAGACAGTCAAGAAGCCAGCGGTCAGGATTTCATCTGTCGGTTTCCCGACTGCTTCCCCACGCAGCCTATTGTAACTTGAACCAGGGCACAATAGGGGACATCAAACCACTAGGAGAGGAAGGTTACAGACTGGCAGACGCGTGTTGAAAAATTCAATCACACAGACAGTGACAGATACACCCAATTTGCACAACAACAAGAAACCATGAATAAGAATGCTGCTCATACAATGTCAACTGGTGTCTAGACAAAACAGCACAGCATACTGAAACCAACTGCTAGAGCTCAGAACCAGAATGTGAATGTTATAAAACTTGTGCTCTTGATAAATCATCAGAAACAATCTTGCGAAGCCTCCACCTATAGCGAACCCCTTTCCTATGGAATGTGTTCACCGGTACTTAGTTGTCCTGATTACCCCAGACTAAAACTTGTGGAACTTATAGGTTATCAAGCGCAGTTTCACAGATGATGCAAACCTAGCGTATACTGTCTAATCTGTTTGTTCCAGTCCAAGGTACTGATGATTACAATAAGTATGGGTGTGATACTATTCCCCGACAAAACTAATACCGTCATTAATCCTCGCGACAATGGAAACCCGATTGTGTTAAAATACCGCACTCCATAACGAAGACAGACAACATACTGTAGACCAACAATCATTATACCGAAATGTAAAAGGCAGACAGTATCATTATATGTATATGTTGTTATCCTGAACGTCAAAACTCAGACGGGTTATAAATTTGATATGAATGAAATAACTACAATTCATTATGCTTACAAAGCTGAAAGGCCGAAACTGCAAGAAATCTGACAGCTTCAATGACCAAAAAATAAGGAAACCGAACACACTATTACCGACAAATAATATTCCCGACAGCACTCCGAAATATGTTAAAGCCGACATTTAAAAACCCGACAATAAATAATACTGACCTCTATAATACCTACAAATAAATATACCGACTGTACCCCCGACATATGTTAAAACCGACATTTAAAAAACCAACAACAAATAATACCGACCTCTATAATACCTACAAATATATATACCGACTGTACCCCCGACATATGTTAAAACCGACATTTAAAAAACCGACAATAAATAATACCTACTCAACATTAAATTTGACAATACCGATTAACATAATACCGACAAGTGAACAACCAACAAGTGACATCAGTCAGAGGAGTCGCTAAGTCCAGTTAAAACTGTCCAGCCCGGCAATGTAGACGGCTAACCCTAAGCTGATACACAAGCCCGCTTTCACACCCCATCTTTTAATGAAAATAGCCGTCCCTTATTAGACGGAAGGTTAGATGCCCAAACTTCGGAAATAGCCGTCCATTATTAGACAGGAAGTTAGACGACCAAACTTTTTAATACCTGCAAAGGGGATGTAGTCATGAAGCCAACGGTCTAAATTCCATCTGCCACCTTCCCTGGAGGGGAGGGGTGGGGGTGGCCGGTTAGGTGTCAGTGCTCCCGGGAGGGTTAGGCTAGGTGAAGGGGGGGTGAGTTAGATGGGTTGAATAAGGTTAGTAGCACTCGGTATGAAAAGCCGGCTGTGGCAGCCCGACAAAACAGCAGAGCTCAGCAGCAGAAGCCCGACAGAACTGGAAATCCCGATCGTCCCTAAGGTAAGTATAAACTATACTAACCCCCCTAACCCTAACCCTCCTTAGGGGTGCCTAACCCTAACCTCCCCCCCAAGTGCCTAACCCTAACCTCTCCCTCTAAATGCCTAGCCCTAACCCCCCCTTCCCCGCTGTCTAAACCTAATTCCCCCCCGGGTGCCCTAAACCTAACCTTCCCCTCCCCCCACAGCTGTCCACTCACGGCGCCCGGCATCTGGAAAATGACAGGCGTCTAGATTTTAGACGCCTGTCATTTAACCCTAGCTGGGATAGAGGATTTGGGAAGCTTCCTAAACGTATATACTACACACATACTGTATATAAGGGATACGTATCCTAATCCTAATCCTACAAGGGGGGTTCCTATCTAAATTTTTAATTTGTTAAGGATGCTGGTAGTCTGGATTTTGGCGTCTAGTTAAAGATAGTCGTCGGAATTTAGACCCATAACGTTGCTGTTTTAGGCGTAAGGATATAGTGATTATTTGCCGCTGTTGTATTAGTTACATCCCACTAGGAGTATATCTATATAAATAACTTTATTGTTTAATATTCGTTAATCAATTGAAATATACCAAGTATTAAGTATAGATTTTTTAATTTATTTAAAGGACCTTAAACGGGATGGTGGCGTACGTAGCAGTATTAGGTGTAGGGTTATACAATAGAAGGATTTTTTTTTTTATGCATGGCATGGTTTTAGCTAATATACTGCCCAAAATATCCTGTCCAGCCCATCTACCTTTTTTTTTTTAGATTTTGCATGATCCCTGAGGGAGGGACTTAACTAAAATCCAATGGAATTTACATTATAGAGCATGTGATTATGAATAATTATATCAGTTACAGCCTAGGTATAAATACCACGCCTTTCACCACAAATAGTCCAAATGAGAAATTTTTGCTTTGGAGTTGTTTAAAGATTTTAAGGACCTAAAAATGGAACAAGAACAACAACAGCAACCCTCCTACAAGGTTGTTCCTTCACAAAAGGGCGGTATGTTGTTGAACATACATGGATATTTGTTTGCTAAAAACAAGATGAGAGGTGACACTTCTTATTGGAATTGTGTTGAGAAAAGAAGTGGCTACTGTTCGTCATATGCCAGAACCATTGATTTTGGAGAACCTGCAGTGCGTTCACATGGAGAGCACAATCATCCTCCTCGTGCTGTGCAGACTGATCTATTAATCGCCAGAGCTGCTCTGAATCAAAGGGCAAGATGTACAACTGAAACTCCCACACAAATAATTCAGAATGTCACCACAGAAATGCCAACTACCAGTGCTATTGCCATGCCTAATCGAGATCTTTTGAATACAAGTTATAAAAAGGGCCAGAAGACAGGATTTACCTACAGAAGCCCAGTATTTGACAGATATAAATGTTCCCCTTAATTTAAGAGAAATTGATGGCGCTATTTTCCTGGCAAAGGATACAAGCTTTTCTGGTAACAGAATCTTATTGTTTTGTACAGTAGAGAACTTAATGAAACTTCAAGAGGCGCCATATTGGATTATGGACGGGACTTTTAAAACCTGCCCCACCCTTTTCCGTCAATTATACACTATTCATGCCATGGTTGGGACAGATGAGTCCTCCCAAAGATTCCTACCTTTGGTGTATGGTTTACTCTCCAGCAAATCCCTGGAATGCTACAAGCAATTTTTTTCAGATTTGCAGGATTTTGCTGTTGAAAATTAAATCCAACTGGCGCCACAGTATATGATGACTGACTTCGAAATGGGTGCCATTCATGCAGCTAGGAATGAGTTTGGGAGCAGTGTACACAAATTCTGTCTTTTCCACTTGTCCCAAAATATTCGGAAAAACATACAGGGCGCTGGACTAGCAGAACAATATGGGTCAGACCCTGAATTTTCTTTAAAAATTAGACATTTACAAGCACTTGCTTTCTTGACAGAAAGTGAAATCCCATCTGCCTTCATAGAATTAAAAACTCAGATGCCTGCTAATGCTCAACCAGTAGTTCAATACTTTGAGGAAAATTATGTACTTGGCAAAACACGAACAGGAACGAGGAGCAACTCTGCAAGAATACCTCCAACCTTACCCCCCTCAATTTGGTCGGTAGCAGTAAACAATGACCTGGGTATACCCAGAACGCAAAATAAATTAGAAGGTTGGCATCGCTGCTGGAACACTATTCTCGGACACAAACAATTGGGCATTTATAATCTTATTACACATCTAATCAAGGAACAGCGCAATACCAATAATTCAATGCGAAAGAGTTGTAGCCAATGTGTCCAAAACCCCCCAAGTAAAGAAAATGTCACCAAAGAAAGAGCATTGCAGAATTGCATTCGCAATAGAGATACAGTGGACACAATGACCTTTGTAAAAGGCATTGCACACAATTTGAAACCTTGAATATTTATTTTAAGGTTAAAATATAGCATAAATCTGCCGTAGTTTTAGAACTATGTTAAGTAAAAGTTTATCTGTGTTATGCTTCAGTTCTTAGTTTTTAGATTTTCGATCATAATGTGATTATAAGATAATCTGTTCAATTTAAAATATTAATATTAAGGAAGTAGCACTTTACTGAATATTGCATAAGTTATAAATACAAAATAAATAACTTTTGATTTTGCTATTGTTTTTGTATTTTTTTCAAAATGAACACTTACTTTAAAATATATATTTATATTTTAATACTTACAGATTTATTAGTGTTATATTTTATTTGTAAATCATACTCCAATTTGTTATTGGTTTGTTTTTAAAAAAAAGCAACATTATATTTTATTACCGTAGTAAACATCTTTTTCTTTGAATAAATAAGTAATGCAAGGTTTGTGGACAAATTATAGGTAAATCAGTATCAATTTGTATGTATAATTTGTTTGTGTTTAATTACAAAACACCAGACTTATGTTCCCTGTTTTGCACCTACAGTACACACAAGTCTGTGTATGAGTGGAATGTAGATAATAAACCTGCACCCGAGAACCTGCGGGGGTCTATATTCCAGCACCTAAATCACCATTGAGTACTTCAGATAGGCGTCTAAATATCCAACATGTTTTAGACGGCTAACTATAGCTGTCATATTCCAGTCTCTACATCATGCATATCCTGCGTATTCTAGATGGATAACCCTAGAACATCTACATGCAGGGTTAGTCACAATTATTTTGATCCTAACCTTCCTCCCGCCCTGGTTTCCTACACCGTGCTCGCCCCACTACGGTCGACGGCTGTGGAGCCGCCGGTTCAAATCAAGACAAGAGGAGATCCCGATGCCGGCTGTTGTTACGTACCCTAACCCTCCACACCCCTCAGGGGTGCTGAGAGGGGGGGAGCGAGTAGAGATTAATGCTGCCTAGGCTTCCTGAGGGACCCGTGTCCGGTGCCGCCCCCCCCTCGCTCACAGCCGCCCATCACACAGCATCTGCTGAGCTGCAGTGGGAGACTGCTCGTGGATACTGAGCAGCCACAGCAGTCTCCTATGCCTGCTCGGGTGAGCGATCACACTGATCGCTCCCCCCCTGGATTTGAACTGGACTGAGGGGGCTCATGGCACCACCCTTGCCAGCGCATTTTAGTTTATCTTCTTTCCTCCGGAGGGGGCATGCCTCGCGCGATTAGGCCACGCCTCCTATAACCCGGGCATGCCTCGGCTCTTGGCAGGCCTGACCCCCCTAACTCTAACCATCCCATAGGGTGCCTAACCCTAAACTGCAGGGGTAGTGTCTGACCCAAATTCCTCCCCTCCTGGGTTGAATAAACCTAAACTCCCCCCACGCACCTTAAACATTAAAACTCCAGGAGGGGTTTCCTAACGCTAATTCACAGTGGAGTGCCTACATCTAACATACCCCTCCCACCTGCGTATACATCATAATTATGCCGGACTGACCTCGTTCGGTCTAGCGTCTTTATGCCTTGTAAAATCGGTCTTAAGATAGCGTCCGTATTTCTACGTCTATCTTTATTATCTCATAAATGTATGCATGAGTAAATCTAAAGATAGAATTTAGTATGATGGTATATTAATTACGTCACCGTTAAATTATACTAATCCGTTGAAGCAGGGTTAGGGATGCCGGGCGTCTCGATTTAGACATCGGCATCTGACGCCCCATCTAGGTACACAACGGTCTAGGTTTGTGCATCTATCTTTGGTAGTAGATGTAGTAGTAGTTGGTAATTAGACGTACAGATACACGTACGCCAGCAAATCAACTTATATGAATTGAAATACCGACACCCTAAGCTTAACCCCCCCCAACCCTAACTCTCCCCATGGTAGCATCAAGTGTCCATAACCACTCACCCCTTAGCATCACCACAGATGAAAAATAGTTTGTGAAACCACTTTCCCGTAATTTAATCATCCGCCTTCGTAGCTCTTAGCTGTTGTGGTGTATGAATTATTTAGCTATTACATAACTAGTATTGAAGCAAAGATTGTTAAATATTATTCACAGCACTGGTAAAATGGCCGCCTGCAAACCAAACATATCAGAACATATATTTCCTCTATCAATAATTTTTGCTGTTCCAAGGGGATGAATTAAGTGACGTATTCTGTAGCCTGTGAGATAACCAATAACAACGTCTATATTTGAACAAGGGGATTGTTCATATTTTTGCGCACTTTGTATTTACTATAAAAGCTTTGACACGCCCTAGCATAGTTGCCATTTTCTTAGCACTGAAACTCTTGTTAACAGCGTTGTTAAAATCAGCTCTTTAATTGGCGATAACTGGCGACTAACTGATCGAGATAGCGAATACCATACTGCACCTGTTATTTTTTTTCCTAAACGTAAGTATTTACTGTTAATAATCTATTTATTTGGGAAAGGTAGTTAAATACTTTTATAAATGCTACATGTATCCCCTGTCCCCCCAACACTAACCATCCTTTAGTGGTGCCTAACCCACACCCACAGTAAATCAAACCCCCCCTCCCACGCGGTGCCATAAAGATAGACGCCGGATGCTGCTTTCGCTCTAGCGTCCTTCAGCATTTCAGGGTCGGTTTTAAGGCGTCGGTATTTTGATGCCTAATCTTGCTAGTCTAGAATTTAGGCGTCATTAAATCTAATGTTGCCGTTTATTCCAGCGGTATATTTAATACATACCCGATATGTTAGTTCATTGAAAGGTTATACTATGGAATTAGCACCCCATACTGTGCCTATTTTCTAGGTTTCATAAGATAGGGGTCTATTTACTAAGCTGTGTTAGGAGACAGGTGAAAAGTTATAAGAAAGTGAGAAAGTGCCAGCCAATCAGCTACCAACTGTCATTTTCAAATAGCCTGTGAGATGCCTGTTAGGAGCTGATTGGCTGCTACGTTATTGGCTGCTTAGTAAATAGATCCCATAATTAACTATACATATGGATCATTTCAAATGTGTTAGTCAATGTAATGAACATATATGTGCACCTGATGTGAGATAGAAACTGTATAAGGTGGTGACCCAGTTTGAGAATCATTGGTCAATATAATATCTAAATTAATATTATTTGTTTATTTTGTTTCTGGGATTATAGATTATTGTGTGTGTGTGTTTGTGTGTGTTTGTTTATAGATAATTAAAAGCATGTATCCAAAAATATGCTATAGAGAAATAAATATATATATATTTTTTCTTATAATAAATGTACAATAAAATTAGTATATTTTTGTACAAAAAGAATCTTAATACTGCACAGAAGCATGCCTGGTAACATGTGAGAGATCTACATGTATAATTGGACAAATGTCTATATTTGAAATGTAATGTAGTTGTAATACTAAAGGCCAAGGTGGTGCTGTCTGTTTAAAGGAAGCCCTCAATCATCAAACAAATGTAATAGTGCTAGTTTAAAGAAAATACATAATGAAGAATTTAATAAATAATGTTTTACTTAGACAGGTAGTTAAACCATGGATATCCTTAAAACATGACCAGTATAAATAAATTAAGTAGTTAATGTAGTAAACAACGTTATAAGATCAACTTTATATTAATATAAAAAAATAATAATAATTGTAGCTTGTTAGACATATTTAATGTTTGATATTGCATTTATTTTTCATGATGGATTTGACCTGGAGACAGAATGGGAAAAGAAGTTACAGACACACTTCAATATGGTACGGGAGGAAGATGTTCCAGGCACTAGCTCACAAGGTATGTATGTATGTAATTTATAATTATATATTTTTTTATATTTACAATACGGAGGTTTAAGACTTTGAATTGTCAGAACTAAATGTCCAACTTTTATTGTGGTTATTGTATAGAAACCAATCAAGAAAGACGGAAACAATCACAAGAAAGAAACATGCAACAACGCCATTAGAAACGGAAGGTAAATAATATTGTTGTTAACATATAAATAATTTTATATATATATATATATACTCTTCTTTTTCTCTCTTTTCCAGTGACTATATATATATATATATATACAGGTTGAGTATCCCATATCCAAATATTCCGAAATACGGAATATTCTGAAATACAGAATATTTTTAGCATGACTGAGATACTGAAAACTTTGATTTTTGATGGTTCAATGCACACAAACTTTGTTTAAGGCACACAATTATTAAAAATAAAGTATAAATTGACCTATAGGCTGTATGTATAAGGTGTATATGACACATAAATAAATTTCATGTATGTACACAAACTTTGTTTGAGGTACAAAATTATTGAAAATATTGTATAACATTACCTCAGGCTGTGTGTATAAGGTGTATATAACTCATAAATACATTCTGTGTTTAGATTTGGGCCCTATACCTAAGACATTTTAATATGGTATGCAATTATTCCAAAATACGGAATATACCGATATCCAAAATACCCCTGGTCCCAAGCATTTTGGATATGGGAGACTCAACCTGTGTATATATATATATATATATATATATATATATATAGACACTGGAAAAGAGAGAAAAAGAAGAGTTTCGTTTGTTGAGGGAGAACATGACAGCGAAAGTGAAGCAAGGACAGTGGACGAGACTATAACCATGTTGGAGACAGGTATACATGTTTAACCAAAATGTACAATATATTTACTTAGTAGAGACATTTAATAATTATCAATACTCATAACAAAATATGATTTTTTGACATTGGCTAAAAATTTATATTTTGGAATCTTAAAGCAGAAAACACAGAAAGAACAATTCCTTATGACCAGGAAGAAACCAGAGATGAAAGTGCAGCCAGGACTATGACCACAGTTCAAGGTTTTCTTGACACAGGTATGTCTGTTTTCAAATAATAAAAGACAATAAAAGTTTAATTCATTGTACTGTTGCACATCAACATAATAACTACATACCATTGTTATAATGTAATGTTATTTAATTATATATATATTATAAAATACAATTTTATTTTAAATTCAATTAAAAAATGTAAAAATGGTTTTAAATATATATATAATTGTTTTTTAGAATTTCAGGAGGACAAAGTACAGTAGACAGTAATGTAGATACTGAAGCTGGAGGACCTCAACAAACTTTCCATCAAATGAACAAAATGCATATCAAAGAGAGATTATTACTAAGGAGCCAAAAAATTATTAAAAAAAATAATTTTTTTAAAAATATATATTTTTATATATTTAAGTTTATTTACATATTTTGACATTTTTATATATTAATAATCCAATAATAGATCATCGTGAATGGATGGAACAGAAAATAAGAGAAGAGCACCAATGGTTTGAACAAAGGAGAAGAGAAGATCAGGAATGGTTGGAACAAAGGAGAAGAGAAGATCGGGAATGGATAGAAGAACGAAAGGCAGAAGATCGTGAATGGATGGAACAAAATTTTAACAGCCTGGCGCAGAGCATGAACCAGATTTGAAATATACAGCAAAGTCACTAATGCAGTTGGGAAACGGTAGGCCAGTACTTTGGTCAAATGACTTCAACGATTGATGTGCTTTTTAGTAATCTCCAACAGATGGACAGTCGCCTTAACCATATGGTAGTGTGGCAGCATCAAGGCAACACAAACACAAGATTGATTGCCAACCAACTGCAGCTGTTGACAGAAGATATCCAAAGAAGATACTCAGAAGTAGATCCACAACTACAATCTGCACAGGTTACAACGCCAGCAACTTACAGTGGAGTCCAGCGACTATATAAAGAAAACAGAGAGATTCGGATGAGGATGGAAATGGAACAGATGCAATTCTCAAGGCAGGAAGAACAGGACCCAGAACCAAGGACTGATCAACCATAATTGTTAAAGGTAAAATGTAGTTATTAATGGAACCCTATAAATTTAAAGAATAATTTTTTGGGGGGGGAGAAAAGATGTTTTTTTGGGGTATTTTTTTTTTTTGTAACTTACACTGGGCGTAAGGGGTCTGTGTCCTACTTTGGTAGGACACAGGACCCTGTGTTGAACACAAGAGGAGAGAGGGCAGAGAGAAGGACTTGGGGACCAGGTGCTGGGTGTATTTTCTTTGTGGAAAATATGGAATGTGTCATTGCACGTTTGTTTTTTCCTCAGCCTTTCAGTGTCCAGGAGAAGCTGGACGGCATGAAGGGACCAGCCTGCTACTAGATGGGGGGGAACCAACAAGGCTGGCATAGAGCTGTAAAGGACGTGGTCGGACGGTAAGTGCAATATATTCTCTGAGGATTCTCCCACGACTAACTTTTAAATGTTACCTGTTACACTGCTTTTATTTTTTGGGGGGAGAAGAGATGTTTTTTGGGGGTAATTTTTTTTTTTAACTTACACTGGGCGTAAGGGGTCTATGTCCTACTTTGGTGCGCAGGACCCTGTGTTGAACACAAGAGGAGAGCGGGCAGAGAGAAGGACTTGGGGACCAGGTGCTGGGTGTATTTTGTTTGTGGAAAAGATGGAATGTTTCAATGCACGTTTGTTTTTTCCTCCGCCTTTCAGTGTCCAGGAGAAGCGGGCCAGCCTGCCACTAGACGGGGAGGAACCAACGAGGCTGGCATAGAGCTGTAAAGTTTGTGGTCGGACGGTAAGTGCAATATATTCTCTGGGGATTCCCCCATGACCAACTTTTAAATGTTATCTGTTACACTGCTTTTATTTTTTGGGGGGAGAAGAGATGTTTTTTGGGGGTAATTTTTTTTTTTAACTTACACTGGGCGTAAGGGGTCTATGTCCTACTTTGGTGTGCAGGACCCTGTGTTGAACACAAGAGGAGAGCGGGCAGAGAGAAGGACTTGGGGACCAGGTGCTGGGTGTATTTTCTTTGTGGAAAAGATGGAATGTTTCATTGCACATGTTTGTTTTTTCCTCCACCTTTCAGTGTCCAGGAGAAGCGGGACGGCATGAAGGGACCAGCCTGCCACTAGACGGGGAGAAACCAACGAGACTGGCATAGAACTGTAAAGGACGTGGTCGGACGGTAAGTGCAATATATTCTCTGGGGATTCCCCCACGACCAACTTTTTAATGTTACCTGTTACACTGCTTTTATTTTTGGGGATTTAGACACCACAGTGGGGGAGGTTAGGATTAGGCACCACAGGGGGGAGTTATGCACCACTAAGGGAGGGTTCTAGTGGTGGTGGAAAAGGCAAGCGTTAGTGTACTTACCATGCACAGTCAGGACCTTCAGAGTTCGTGATTGCAAAGTTGGTATTTTGTGAGATACTTACCAACCATCAGATTTTCATACACAAGGCTATAGAAAATAGTAAGCTAAATATTTCTTATGCTAATAAGAAATGTTACAATAATTTAGGACTGTGTGCTATTATTTAAAATAAAATATTGTAGTATGTTTGTATTTTAATCATTATTTTTTATTCACAGCTAACAAAGGAATTTGAACTATTGAAAATTTATTGAAAAAAAAGTCAATAAATACTAAACATTTATACAAATAGAATAACAAGACACACAAAAAAAATTATTTTATTATTTTTAATGTGTTAATCAAAGTTTTATTTTTTTAATTGCAAACAAAATAAATAATGTATATTTTTTTATGGTTGTAAAATTATAATTGTTACAGTTTGTTTATTTGCTTTGTGAATAATAAAAATATGACTTGAAATTTTTTTTTTGAGTTTAAATTGTATTTTGATCTATATATGTAAGTTCAACTTGACATTTAAAATTAAATGCGTGTGTTTGTACATACACAAATGTTGACAAACTGTGCAACGCATGGTGCGCTCCACCATGATCCCTGCTGACAAGAACTGACAGCCACCGGAGGCTAAAGAACCATCCACTTCAGAGAACAGCAGCGTTCACAATAATGCACTACAAGGGTTAAATCATTACGTTACACGAGTGGTGCAGAGCTTACCCTGCGCACCTGCTGGATAAAATTACATTAAGTCAGAGGCACAAGGCGGTAGAAGCTGTAGTGGTGCTCAGAGTCTGGAGAAGACAAAGGAAGGTGGTCAGGTAAGTAATACTAAGTAGGCTGGGAACACTGCATATGGGGCACTACTATATAGCAAAAATCCACCAGGGGACAATGCATAAATGGCACTGCATAAGGGCCACAACTACAGGGGGCACTGCATAAGGGACACAACTACAGGGGACACTGCATAAGGGACACAACTACAGGGGGCACTGCATAAAGGACACAACTACAGGGGGGGCACTGTTGATTTACAGTGAGTGGGGGGGTCAGCCTGTGAGCTGAAGGTTTGTAATGGCAAGGTAGGGGGCTGGAGTGACAAATAGAGGAGCTGAAGTGTGTATTAAGTGAACCTTTCTTTTTCAAACTATTTTTTGTAGTTGTAGTAAATTTTAATTTACCTGGTGTTACATTTTTTTGGGGATCAGTGTCGGCTTCCAAATTTGCTACATTTGAATCCGTTATGTGTGTAGCCAACAGCAGAAAAGCAGGAATACATCATTTTTACTAGGAAAGCTAGAGGCAGGACTAAAGACAGATGTCCATATTTAAAAACTCGTCTAGATCTAGACGACAGAAACACAAGAAACTGATTACAGACCGAATTGAGCCTAAACTAGTAGCTTAGTTTTGGGTCTCCACAGGAAGTTTAAAATTAAGCTAGGCTAAGGGGGGAATTTGGTTTAGACACTCCCCTTGTAGGCAGATCCGCCAAGAACTGAGCCGGGCACGGGTGACAGGGAGCGTGTCTTAATACGGGTGAAAAGGGGCGTATCCTAATAGGTGGAGGCATGAACACGCCACCAGCTAGTAGGGATGGACATCGGAAGCCCACCATCATATGATGGCAGTGCTTCCTCCATTGAATCTTTTGATGCAATGGTAACTAACCATCGCATCAAAAGCATTTAATGGTGAAAACTATTCATATGAATAGTAAAGGGGCGGGGTTAGGGGAGGGAATCAGACAAAAAGTAAAAAAAAAAAAAAACGAGGGAAGGCAGGCAGAGCTGGATGAGGAGGAGAGTGGGAAACACTGTCACTGCCATTCTGCTGCTGTCTGCACTTAAAGCAACAAAAAAGTGAAGTCTAAAGACATTATTAAATATACTTATAATAACACACAGAAAACAAACCTCTTACAGCACCAGCAGAGACATCACTCTCCTCTGCTATCAAAACGTTGTTAGTCACTCTGTGTCTGTGAGTGACAGCTGCTGCAGGGCCAGGGCTGCACACTGATTGGCTGTCTGAGACAGTGAGAGGCAATCAGAGCTAGCAGAGAGAGGTGGGAGGGCCAGGTCTGAGGGCATTGAGAGATAGCCTCAAACGATCCCAGCAGCATGAGCCAAAAATGTAATCAGAGGCAGAGACACAGCACACAGCAGGCAGGGGAGACAGAGCTTTTAGTTTTTAAAGAAAATAAGCCAACATCGAAACACATTGAATTATAACTATTCGATGGCAGCAAACATCGGAATGCTGCCACCTAATATTAAAAACACTAACATCGGGAAAACATCAATGGTCGACAAACATCGAACAACGATGTCCATCCCTACCAGCTACGTAAGATAAAAATAAAAAATTAAAAATAAAATAGCGCACCTCGTTGGGTGGACCCCTCAGCCCAGCGCACAGTCAATGGGGGGGCACGATAAGCGTGATCGCTCACCCCATAGGCATAGGAGACTGCTCCAGCTGCTGCTTAGCAGCTGCGAGCAATGTGCCATTGCAAACCAGCAAACACAGATGCATGTGAAGAAGGGATTTTGTTAATATAGCGATAAACCAAATAGAGAATGCTATCCGTCTAACTTGCCCTCTAATAAGGGACAGGTATGGCCATTGTACATGGGACGGTGGACTAGGAGTTGACGGCCGGACATTATCTTAATTTTGGTCGTCTAACTTTCCGTCTAATAATGGACGGCTATTTTCAGAAGTTTGGGCATCTAACCTTCCGTCTAATAAGGGACGGCTATTTTCATTAAAAGACGGGGTGTGAAGGCAGACTCGCGTATCAGCCTAGGGTTAGCCGTCTACATTGCCGGTCTGGACAGTTTTAACTGGACTTAGCGACTCCTCTGACTGATGTCACTTGTTGTTTGTTCACTTGTCGGTATTATGTTAATCGGTATTGTCAAATTTAATGTTAAGTAGGTATTATTTATTGTCGTTTTTTTAAATGTCGGTTTTAACATATGTCGGGGGTACAGTAGGTATATTTATTTGTAGGTATTATAGAGGTCGGTATTATTTATTGTCGGTTTTTTAAATGTCGGTTTTAACAGATGTCGGGGGTACAGTCGGTATATTTATTTGTAGGTATTATTGAGGTCGGTAATATTTATTGTCAGGTTTTTAAATGTCGGCTTTAACATATGTCGGAGTGCTGTCGGGAATTTTATTTGTCGGTAATAGTGTGTTCGGGTTTCCGTCAAGGGATGTAAATAATTAAGGTCGGTATTCCATGTGTTATGTGTAGTGATCTATTCTGTTTTATGTGTTATCGGTTTTTTAATTGTAGGTAAATTGTTGCTGTTTAGTTTATGTGGTTGTCGGTATTTAGGTCGTCTGGAATATGTAAATGTCGGCAATGTAAACTTCTGTACATTGGGACTATCGTTTATTAATTTGTCGGTAAACATAACTGTTTGGTCTTTTGTATTTCGGTATATCATAGACGGTATTCACAGTTTCGTTCTCACAATTGTTGGTAACTTGACTACATCCCATAAGTATTACCCAGCAGATAGAGCTGTAGTGGGATGACAGAGGGCCTAATTCAAGGGTGGATGCAAATTCCGTTTGCACTGCTATTCCGGATGCAGCGGACTTGTGAAAATATGCTAATGTTTCTGTCACCATCTTGTGCACTAAGACGCCTACCTCTGGCATCTGGCATGTGCTGTTCACGCACAAAAGCAGGAACATTGAAGACATCGGTCACACATAAGTCGCACATCAAACTTCTGAGTAACTCAAAATAAGAGGAATGGAAATTAGCAGCGCTGCCACCCCTGTTCAGATTCCTCTTTATAAGCAATTTCCACACCTAAGATGGAACCTTCAGAGTTTTAACTCTTGGTGTGCTGCTATTTAACACGCCATAATATTCAGAATGACTGTCCTGCACATAAAAATGACTTGGATATATTAGTCTTAAATACAAACTTTATTCTCTTTCACAAATGCTGTAAATACTGTATTCCATAGATCACCAACCTAAAAAGTATACATGTCCGGAACACACAATTCAAGAAGGCATACAGTGCACCTCCCCATATCCAATGGAACCTGACAGAATTCACTTAAAAACTCCATCATTCCACATAGTACTATGGGACATATCGGAAAGTCAGTTTATTTTATTTTACAATCCAAATAGTCAGATATATGTTTAAAATTCTTCAGACTTTATTAAACAGTTCCATAAAAGGGGGTGCTTGTGTTCCTTACATCAGCCAGTGGTATATTACCTGGAAAAATATCAAAATGAGCTCACCGGACCTTCAAGGAAGCCATATATACTTTGCGGTATTCCCATGCCTATGAGTATTCTCCCAGGACCTCCGCTCGGCTGAGAACGCTGGCCTTCCTATGTCCTTCTAGTGACTCCCAGAGTACAAGCACTGTTGTCTTTTATCACTGCTCCTGTCGGATTCAAAGCACTCCCTCTAGCTGCTAGTGTCCGCTTCCACCTGTTGCCAATGCGTTTCCACCCTGAATAGGGTCTCTGTCAAGGCAGCGTTGCTAATTTTCATTCCTCTGATTTTGAGATATCCAGTGTTGTAGGACAGAGTGATTGAACTGTCCATTATGGAAAAGACAGCTGCAGCAACTTAGAAGCACTTTAAGCCTACGTTGTCTCAGACAGAGCGGTTCTCTAAGATGCCGGGGTCTCTGCAGCTGGGATGCTAATTTGCACAGCCTCACTAGAGCATGCCCAGAAACCGGTCCTGACAACTCTGTGTTTTGCTAGCCACACCCCGTTACCTACCCCAAACACTGACTACCTGCCCATCACTTTACAAAGCAATCCCCTCTGCAACCACTGTCACTAATCATTGCTGCATGTGCTGAGTGACAAAAAAAAATCACTCCTGCGTACAACACTGACATTGTATCCATCCCTGAATCAGGTCCTAAGGCAGTGCAGAAGCAATGCAACAAGTAAAAACGTTATAAACAATGAAAAAGTCATGGTCACAAGTAGATGTCGGCCCAGGTGGAATTCAATAGCAGAATCGGGGTAACAAACAACTGTTGGTCCTACCAGAGTCAGGATAATAAACAGAGGTCAGAGCAGAAGCACAGCAGCAGCATGATAAGCGCGTGAACAAATGTGAAATGTTGTAACACGTGCAGCTCTTCCTCTGAAGGTTCCTATTTATAGCAGCTAGTGCTAATATGCACAAAGAATGTGACTGGCCTTCAGGTGAGAAGAGAGCGTATGAAGAGCATCCAGGGCACACAGTTATACAGGATAGAATTGCTAGTGGCGAAAAGCAATCTCACACAGCCTGATATGTTCCAAACTCAACACAGCTATCTACTGTTCCTAACAATGGATAAATGTATTAGTTTTACTAACTTCCATTCTGCTTCCTATGCTTTACCTCTCCTGACTTCTTGCTAACTGCTGTAATTTCATTTGCTTTATTTTCCTGTATATTCAGGGGCGGTAAGTATTAGGAAGTATGGGTGCAGGGTGTGCGGAGCACACAGGCCCCTGGGTCCAGGGGGCCCACACCGCACACCCTGCACCCATACTTCCTAATACTTACCTCTCTGAACTCCAACATTGGCTGGAGAGGCGCTAAACAGAACGCCTGGAAAGTGGCAGCAGCGACCACTTTACTGCCATTCCTCGCATGCGCAGTAGGGAAATCGCCAGGAAAATGGCTGCCGTGTAATTTTCTCATTGTACTGCGCATGCGCAATAGGCTCCTGGCACAGACCAGTGCCCGAAGTCTACTAAACCTGTCAGTACGCCGTGGCCATCGGAGAGAGAGGAGGGGATCCCGGATGGTGAGTGAACATGAGCCCCAACCTCTCTAAATATGCTCCTGTGTATATTATATATTATTATTATTATTATTATTATCCTGGATAAAAACATCTTAACTATAAACATGTTACATGTGTTACCATACATGCTTTAGCTGGTATTTGCTTTATTTATTTTGTTTTAACATTTATTTTAATAATTCTTTAAATATTAAGAAATTATATTTACAAAACTATTTGTCTACACATTCATTAGTCTTGAATGTTTGCTGTATATTGATTTATATACTAATAATGAGTATTAAAATCTTCATTTGTTGACTTAAAGTTAGGTGCAATGTTTTGCTGTGTCTGCTGGGGCCAGGAATGATGAAATTGCCTGTATCTATGACCAGGTATTTCCCATTCCCCAGCAGCGACAGTTATTATTCCGCTACCCTCCCTTATATTAAGTGATCCCCATCCCACTTAGGTTATAAGCATGTTTGGGTAATGCCATCTTTATATTTATTTCATTTATGTCATTGTACGACATTTGTATTTATAATGATTCCCATCAATGTAGAGACTTGTTTAATATGTTGTTGTTTTATAAAAATTAAAAATAATAATAATGAGCATGCTGCTGCTTGTAGAGCTAAATGCTGGAAGGACCAAACTGTTAGATGCTGTTGACTTAGGGCCTGACCCACGTTGGTTCGCATGGCTGCATTTGCACGCACCCCGCTCGCTGCGAAAATATGCTAAAGAATGCAATTGCACGGCAACCACAGCACTATACCAAGACGCCCATCACTGTATAAAGCCTGCCCACTTCCCATAACATGCATCCGCAAGTCAGCGAAAACATCGGTACCTTCGAGCAACATCGGAAGTTGTGATTGACCTGACCCTACCATAGAAACTGCTAAACTTCCTGTCGCCATCTAGACTTCTGCCAGCGTATGCTATCACAGGGACTTAATTATGCACGCCCATGTAACGGCGTTTAAACGCTCAGGCACGCCTGTGTTTCTCTGACCACCCCCCGTCACCACCCTCAAATGGTCACTTCCTGTCAATCACTGTGTGAAGACTCTGCATGCTCACTGCGATCGCATCTTGATCGCTGTGGCCGGTTCGCTCGCATGCACTGCGTCTTATACACATGCACAGAATACAAACATTGCCTGGCTGCGTGCAAACGCAGCCTTGCGAACCAACCTGAATCAGGCCCTTAGTATCGTACTTGCCTACTTTTGAAAAAGCATTTCAGGTAGATTGTGAAAACAACACCTATGAGCGCGCGGTAAAGTGGGCGTGTACTGCTACATCTGAGAGGCGTGTCATAACATTGATTTACATGCAAATGTAAACGAGAGCCAAAGCTGTTAGTAAGATCTACTTGTTGATGAAAATACACTCAAAACTTTTCAGAAAATACATGTAGCCATAGGGATCATTGGCCCTCATTCAGAGCCGTTCGCTATTTGTGGTCGCTCGTTTAAAAACAAGGGGTGGCTATTCAAATGATCCGTACGCACATTGCAGTCTGTTCACACCTCTAAGTCTGAACGAGCGAGCAAAACATACGCTCGTTTATTTGTTAAAAACGCCCCCTGGCCGCTCGCATCCTACGTCATGTCCGCTATTTATTAGATTAATCGAGTACATCGACCAGCGTATGAACTGCTCGCTATTCTTGTGGTTGGTGTTTGCTACCACAAATTTGCGAGCAGTTCTGGCTATAAAATAACCCAGTGACGTGGTCAATGACGCTGCTGTTTTAAATATGCACACCCATAAAACGCCCGTTTTGACCTTTAAGCACGCCTGCGTTCGGATCTCCACTCCCCATTTTCAAGCACCTTCCCCTGTTACCACCCACATACGCCTCATTCTGTCACTCAAAATAGCAGGCCCTCGCTATATTGCGTACCAACGATTTTCGGCCGCACTGACTGGTTCGCGCATGCGTACTAAAAACCGTACGCATGCGCAGATGTGCAAACATCGCTCGGAACGAGCGTACTGCCGCTAACGAGCGGCTCTGAATGAGGGCCATTGTGCCTTATTATAACCAATGCAGGGAAATTATACTAATGATCCCATTTGAATGTATATATCTCTGGGTTTTTTTTTAATATAACAGCTACATAATGGGGACAAGGTGCAATCAGGGAGATTACTAGACTCTTCAGAGAGACAGGGAGATTGTTACTATTTCAGGGAGTCCCCCTGACAATGAGGAGCAATTGGCAAGTATGGTTAGTATTCAATTCTCTATTTTTTATTGCTAAACTATCTACCATCCAGAGGTGCATTAACTGCAGAGTGGACCCAAATGCAGTGGTGCACCCTCCATGTGAGCAGCGGGCCCCTGCACATTACACCTCTCCGGCAAGCGGGTCCCCCCTCTACAGCGCATATTCCCAGTGATATGTGCAAAAATGGTGCATGTGCAGAACTTGCTAAAGTCTGATGTTGCTAATATGCAGAGAAACCCCATGCTCTAACCCCCCCCCCCTTTTAGTGGAATGCAGCTCGTGTAATAGCACTGATGCTATTTATTTATTGTTAATTATCAAATGATAACTGTAAATTAGACACCTATTGATGCAGTCTTCATCATCAGAACTTCCCTGGTGGAGTGTTACACTGACATGTGCATGCTTCACCTGTACTGAAATGAACATGGCAACCAATCAGCATTTATCAAGTGCAGCTTATAAAATGACAGGAATAATCTGATTTGTCTGATAAAATGATAGGAAGAATCTGATATCTGTATTTATGTGTACTATTATAACAACATCAGCTAGCTGGCTGCTCTATGAGATTCCCGTAATAAAGTAATGGTGAGTAAGAAGTTGCTTTGAAGGCACATACTCTACCTCATCATCTAAATACGATAGTAGAGTTCTTTAGTATATTGCAGGAAACAGAATCCTGAATGCCCAAGTCATTTATATCCATATCAAGGCAGAATATGCAACTAGAACTTCCGGGCTAGGTATTGTTAAAGACTACCTTATTAGCCTTACAGATGACAATGCATCCTGAGCTCATTTAGTCTAATTTTAGCTATCTAAAGTTCCACATTGAGCCAGCCCTTCTGGCAGAGAGGTTAAGATAAAGAATGTTTTGTCTTTTGTCAGGTTGTTCATTTTTTCTTTCAAATTAGCAGCACTTCCTGTTGTACTAAAACATTTCCAACAGTTTGTTGATATCCGGTGAAAAAGATCTGAGAAGAAATTATCAGGAAAGTTGTAGTTCTGTGTTCCTCATTAAGGAAAAGAGTCATTTATTATCTTGGTCCATATGGCATACTTTCTGCACAAAATCTATTGCACTCCACAAATTTCCACTTGAGGATAATATTTACTAAAGTATTCCTTTAATGTCCCTCGAGTAAAGCAAAAATTTTGATTATTATCAAAATTGTAGCAAACAATTTACAATAATGTAATATATATATACTGTATATATATATATATATATATATATATATATATATATATATATCTCACAAAATATCCTAGTTTGCGCTAATAATGACAGATACAGCAGCACCCTTCAGGAAGTCCTCTGTTAGTAGGACTTACCTAAGAAATAAACAAATTGATTACTGATGGGGCGCTTTGATGAAACACAATTTTACATATATTTATCATACAATACAAAATAGTCCCTCCAGAGGCTTATAGGTCCTGATTCTTTTCTTTTTAGAGAGGCAATTTCACAGTTTTTCCTGCTTGTTTTCAATTCTGATCAAATTAGTCCATAGATTAAAGTAGAGCTTTCTCTAAATCTTCCTTGAGGTTCTAGAAAAGATACCCTCTTACCAAGAAACACCCAAAAAATAGGTCCAAGGCCAACATTAATAAAAGACTAAAAATGTAAATTGAAATATTCCTTTATTAAAATTTGACATATATATATATATATATATATATATATATATATGCAAATCCACAGAACCGGTGCTCACTCTTCCTGGACGATGGGCCTGAGGCCCTGATTCAGAGACGGACGCTCTGAAAGAGCACTCGCTCTGAATCTGGGCTTTTTTTGTTTTTTTTGTGTGGTCTCCTGGCCGCTTGCATAGCTATGGGTGCCGGCTCCGTCGTGCACATGCCCAGTGGGCAAACCGCGACCCGGTTGCGAGCGCTCAGCGTTTGCGACCGGGTCTGAATCAGGCCCAGAGTGCACACACAGATGCACCAGACAGGTGGTGGAACTCCAGGTCTTAAAACCCACAGAAAAACTACAGAGCTTTGTGGAAGTGAGTCAGATGGCAAGGCAATAGCAACAAGCAGTGGTAAAACAGAAATGTGGTCCAAAGATAAGATAAATTATTCAGTACACAGAAATTGTTAGTAAACAGACAAGAGAATTACGATGCAAAAGCAGCCAGTGGAGTAGTCAAAATGAAAGTCAGAGGTCAAAAGCAAATGTTTCATTCATATGGTTTTGGGTTGTGCACAAGAGCCGGTTCATAATGCAATCGCCTAGCAGTGATTGCTAGGTGAGATCACTATAGGTGTTAGAAGACAACAGGTGAGTTGCCAGAATATCTGCAGATATTTTTACACCATGCCAGGAGCTAGCAGCATGCAATACTCTTGAATCTCTGAGAGTCATGTCTTGCAGAAAGTTTGACAAACTAAGTGGCATGACTACTGAATAAGTACTTAGGGGCATAATACATATTGTTGACTATGACAGACAACATCACTGATGACATCATAATGGGTGCCATCAATGATAATATGAGTGAATTGCCTGATGAAATTATAAGTGAACATCTCAAGTCAAATAACTGATAATATGTCTTCAATCAGTGAAATCAAAATGAATGAGCTCACAATGAATGACATCTGATGAGTGACCTCACAGTTGTCATCAAAAAATGTAACACAACTGATTTTGTTGCAATGATAACAGCACTGATTATATCATTATGAGTGTGACGGTGGGTGACAGTAGGCCACACTTTAATCTGTGACATCCCTTTTGACATTATAATGGGTAACAAAGCCGACATTATTTCAATTAGGAACACAACAGTTGATAATTTTATAGGTGTCTTAACTGGTTTGGGTATGAAATACAGACACTGAAAGCTCAAACATGCAGAATGCTGACCGCAGCGGTAAGTATACTATCCCTACCCCTCCCCACCCCTAACCCTAACATCCCAGGAGGGTGCCTAACCCTAACCTGCCCCCAGTGGTACCTAACCCTAATCCCCCCTTTCTGCAGCCTAAACCTAACCCAGCGGGGTGTCTAACCCTAATCCCCCCCCCCGTGCCTAATCCTACCCCATCTCCCTGCAGCCTAACCCTCCCCGGGGGGTGCCTATCCTTAATTTCCCCCCCGGGGTGCCCTTTACCTAACCCCCTCTCCCTGGGCTAACCACTCATACTGTAGTTACCCGGATCCTCATTTGGGATTCCTGCTGTTGTGATGCTGACGCCGGTATCCTGATCCCATTCGGGATATCGGTGTCTGCATTTTATCAGGCGGTGGGATTCCGGCGTCAGTTTATTGAAGTCTGGCATCCCATCCGCCGGCATATTGTCTACATTCAGGGGTATAAGTAATTGGTGCATTTATACCATATCCATTAATCTCTAAATAGAGTATGATATGTATTGCATGCAACACTGTAACGATCTAAAAGATTGATGATTAGTCTAATCTTGTAGGTATATCGGTGCCTTCATGTATTTTTAAACAATGAGTATTACATCAGCTCAGAATGCATTGGTATGACAGCCTAATGCTGGCCACACATATAGCGATATTTTACCCAATCTGGCCAATTCCGACACATTGGAATGACAGATCGTGTAAAATATGCCTAAATTGAGAGTAAATCGTGAGTCCCCACTCACGATCACAATGCGATGCGCGTCTCCCATGGTTGCACATCGCATCTTCAGATCTGCCGTGCAGTAGGGCAGATCTGACAATCTTGGACACGATGCACTGTGAAAGTCTGGATGCAGGAGAGATCGTTTGAAGATTGGACACCAAATCGTGTGCAGATCATGTGGAGATCATGTGCAGAGCTGCCGGGGAGAGTTTCGAAGGGAAATTATACACATCGGCTCATCGTTTGCAGATCGCAATGTGTGTGGGCAGCTTAACAATGCTTTTGAATACAGCTAACAGAATGGATCTTGCAGACTATATCAATGTAAATGCCCTCTGCACTAACAGAAAACTATACCCAGCATCTGCCTAGATTAATGGTTTGCAGTGGCCCAGAAGGCACTGTGGAGATCGTAGGCAAATTATGTTATTTAATTGCCTGTGTAAATGCCCTCTGTATTGGTAAAATACTGCACCCAGCGTCGGCCCAGAATGCTGATATGCAGTAGCCAAGGGAGTGCTGTTAAGATCGTAAATTAACTTATAATGATTGATTATTTGTGTGAGCACCCACTGTGTAATCAGAATATTGAGCCCAGCATCTGCTCAAAATCTTAGTGTGTAACAGCCCTTAGAGCACCGCTTGTAACGTTGGTGAACTTGGTTAATTAATTGCTTGTATAACTAACAAGCAGGTAGTGTTACAACTGTACAAACACCTTATGCTATTTACTCAGAATAGTGATACTGTATCTGCATAGGTCTCTAAATAATGAGCATTACATCAGCTCAGGAGCTATTAGCTCTGGATAGTGATACTATATCTGCATGGATCTCTTAAATAATGAGCATTGCATCAGCTCAGAAGCTATTTACTCAGGGGAGTAATACTGTATCTACATAGATATACATAGATCTACATAGATCTCTAAATAATGAGCATTACATCAGCTCAGGATCTTTAGTATGACAATCCAACAATGTTTTTTAAATAGAGCTAGCACTTTAGATCTTGCAGCCTAGAGAGCACCATTTAGATCATGGGTTAGCTGGGTTAATTGATTGCTTGTATGACTAACAAGCATATAGCGTGTTGCAACAATACATACACCTTGTGCAGTTAAATCTGAATAGCGATATTTTGTTATAATGGTGGAGATAGGTACGTCAATTCTATCACTGAATATTCATATTAAAGAGACACATGACGGAGTAGTTAAACTACTCCCACCACCGACGTACGTTTCACTACACAAGTTTTTTCAAGGCAACCCGAGTTTGCTGTGGAGCAGTTTGATATGGAGAATGAAGAACCAATCATAGTGGTTCTTCAGGGTCATATGGTCCAACTGACCAATAAAGGGGTCTCTATTTATTAACCAATCCTTACTCATTGTTACTATCACATGTATACATTCTGGCCAATCGTATTATTTAATTAGAGAGGATAGGAAAAGAGAGATTAGAATAACAATCTATGTTGTAAATACCTGTCAAATACTTACTGAAGATGGTGAATATCACAATCTACAGAATTGTACTTCATTAATTTATTGGAGACATTTTATATGTAATATCCAGACATGTACAGTGCATATACCTTAAACATTCTGTAAAAATACAAAAAGTGCACTCCAAAATGGTACGCTCTTTCTTGTAGCCAGAAATTTTATATATGGAACACATTAGTTCAAACTACATTATCTATTCCTATTAAATGGTTTGTGATTACATTGTACAGTGCATTAATTAATATTTAGTTAAAGATATTCTAATTATCCCTATATATATTATATTATACTGGATAATATCGGTACATTCTTTATTATTAGAATGAGACAGGAAACATTTGTATATAATAAAAGAGGGGGTAAATTATATAATTTATTTATTTATTTATAGTGTAAGCAGGCAACATATTTAACTAGGTTGGATACTAAAACAGTCTCCAGTGTTTAGAGATGATATCATCTTTAGTGACATGATATGAAGTGAAAAAAAATGGATAAATACTTAATAAAAAACATGAATGTGTGAGAAGTGCCTATCTAAACTACATAAATAAAAGATAGGTGTTGTGAGGTGTGTGTGATGATATTAGGTTGTGATCAGTATATTAAAGAATATTAGATATAAATATAGACATGATGTGCTGTGAAATTTATGTGTAATTCATAGAAATGTAAATATAAATCATCCTATTGAAATTTGATAGCTGTGAGGAAATGTGTTAATAAAATGAATAAAATAAAATTGGATCTGTATATGATGGGAATAGATATGTAATATAGCTATGCTGAACTATTTTATGTAGATGAAATCGACATAGAAGTATAAATAAATATAAATATGTACTCCAAAATTCTAATATACACACAGTTGGGATATGTTATGAGTCGGTTGTTCTTAATCACGACTTGCCCCATAATCTATGTCTATAATCAACATCTCCACAGGTTCCCAGAGAAGAAGACTAATATCTTTATTCATTCAAGTGAGTTAGTTGCCAATTAAATCACATCTCTCAAGCCAACATTCTAGGTGACCTGAGAATTCTACCTGATGTAATTTATGGATCCAGGCATCAGTAGTGGTCCTTTTAGCCTCTACAGGTATGTTAAGAATGGGCAGGCTTCCTTTCTGGGTCATCCCTTGCATAAATTGATGGATTATATCATATCCATTGGTATTCACAGGAACTTTATTACCATTCTTATTCAGTTGTTACAGAAATGGTAGAAAACTGTTGAATTCATTAAGACCATTTGGATGTAAGCTCTTCATCAAGAAGATCATCTGGCTTTCATATTGCAACAGTTCCCTATCGAGGTCCCCACCCCTCACACCGAGTTGAATCTGTTTCATGCCAAATGCTCGTAAACCGTTTGGATTCCCCTCGTGGAATCGTAAGAAATGATTGGCCACAGAGGTGAGAGTTTTGAATTTGGATTTGTCTTTTCTGGCATTTTTAATACTATTGACATGCTCTAGTATCCTAGCTTTCAATGGTCTACTCGGTTTACCGACATATTTCTTGTCGCATGGACGTTTCAAAAGATAAACCACTCCAGCGGAATTGCAATTAGTGTAGGTGTTGATATTCCATTTCTTCCCTGAATTCTCATGATAGAATTTGGTTGGAGTGATATATTGACAGGCTTTACAACCTCTACAACTGAAAGATCCTTTAATGGGGTATATTGATTTCCTGGGAGATGTTAAATGACTGTTGACTAGAAGATCTTTAAGATTCTTGGATTGTTTCCAGCTAGTTTGAACCTTATTTGGGAGAATGGAGGCTAAATCATGATCTGTTAAGAGAATCGACCAATACTTCTGTAGGATAGCATTGATGTCCCGCCATTTGCTGTTGAATATACCTATGAATCTTACTGGTTCAACCTTCTTGATTTTAACTTTTGGGATCAGTAGAGATTCCCTATGATAAGATTTGACATTGGGACGGGCTCGTTTAATCAATGTATTACTGTACCCCCTCTGGGTTAATCTAGTGCACAGTTGGTTTTCTCTTTCCTGATAAATATATCTTTCAGAACAATTTACTTTCATTCTCAACATCTCACCTTTGGGTATACCTTTCAAATTTGCTGGCAAGTGAGAGCTTTTGAAATGCAAGATGCTATTGGTCACGGTTGGTTTTGTAAATATATCAGTGATGATATACCCATCATCAGTGATTTTGATGGTTAGATCCAAAAAGTTTCTGTTAGTGCAGAGGGCATTTACATTGTTATAGTCTACAAGATCCAATTTGTTAGCTGTATTCAAAGCATTGTTAGACTGTCATTCCAATTAATTCTGAGCTGATGTAATACTCATTGTTTAAAAATACATGAAGGCACCGATATACCTACAAGATTAGACTAATCATCGAACTTTTAGATCGTTACAGTGTTGCATGCTATACATATCATACTCTATTTAGAGATTAATGGATATGGTATAAATACATCAATTACTTATACCCCTGAATGTACCTTTCAATTAATTTACAGATTGCTTCACAAATATATGGATTGCAATGATTGTGCAAATTTATATTCCAGGTACGTCTATGAGTGAAACTGATAAACCAAACTACAGTGACATCTAGTGGTGTTTGTATATTTATATTGAAACACTCGCTACAATCACATTCGTTACATTATTCAGGGAACTTTTACTAAACAGATACTACTATAACCAGTTTCCCTGTCTTTAAATACCACACTGATCTATTTATTGGTTCACTCTCCCTTTAGGAGTATAATATCAATTAGATAATCGGCATTAGGTGGATTTAGGTTAATCAATCAATTAATGTATAAATAAAAGAATAAATTGAGACACAAGACAAAGACATTATTGATTTAATACTTTTTTAATTTTATTATGATTTGTAATTTTATATTTCACTTCAAGAATATACTTATAATTTAAATTTAACAAATAAAGGTTAAATTTTATATTTTCTAATAGTGCGCCAACAAAGAGGACATTTCTTTTTCTCTTTCCTGTCATAACAATGATCTAATATTGTCCTCGGCAGCACCAGCACTTACTTTACAAATAATGAAATTTGAGACATTCTATTCTGGGGCTTATCTGATAAATGAATAAGAATTTACCCACTGGTGCAGAAGTTTTTCCAGATCCCCTTTCCCCATATACTATATAAAATTTGTTACATGACTTATAGCATTACAATATGTAATATCATATCAGGGCTGTAACTAGGTGTGTGCAACTGGTGCTGCCGCACAGACCACAAGGCTCTGTGGGTGGCAATGTCAATACCCCATGGCCCTTATTTTGGATGCTACAGGCAGACACCCTACCATGTACTATGTAGCTGCACGGAGCGTTTTCTGGACTATACGTGCACTGTCTCAGTGCACTTCCTATGTCATGTTCAAATGGTGGGGGGGGGGGGGGCAGCACAGGGTGCATTAAAGTCCTGCTATGGCAGAACATGGGAGTCTAGCAAGGGCAGGGGACCCAGACACAATGACCTGTATCGCACCTTTGTCCATGTTCAACAACACTGCATTGAAAAATGTTTGCTGTTTCCCCTAAAAATGCTTTCTTTCACTCCTCAGAGTTCTCCAGATATCAGATCCAGTAATTCATTGTAGTAACAGCTATGATATGTTAAAGCACTTTTATGCCACTTAGAAATGTGTAAAAAGAGAATGAATGGTTTATCATGAGCTTGTTGTCACTATTGCATGTGTTGTATTTACATTTTTAGAATGCATCTCTCACTGTTGCTCATACATTAGAGCACATTACCAATACAAGAAATTCTACTGCTAAAAGTGCAACAACAAAAAAGTACACGAAAAATGCGGTAAAAACAAATCGCTAAAATCCATTTAGATAGCTCATTCGTTTTCATGAGTTTTTACCCATCTTTCCAGCACATATGTGATTCAACCCTTAATGTTTCTTTTGACCTTTAGTTAATTTTCCTTTTTTTGTGCAGAAGGACATCTTGTGGCAAACATCTGGAATTGCACAAACACAATGTGGCAATGTTCTACACCTGCAACTTTTTTCTTTGATATATTTTCAACAATTTCTTATTGTAAATATCTGGCCTAATGTGGTACTATAGTTTGCTACAAGAATTGTCACTTATTAGATATATGATATATATAATTTGTTACAAACAGTGGATGGCTGGCACATGGGACACTTTAATGCTGGCCATACACCTGCACGACCAACTTAAGATAAGATTCACATACAATTCCCTTGAGCTCCCTGGCAGTCACAGTGGCACGATTTGTTGTTTTTCATTGCACACGATCTGTCATATGATCGATCGTGTGCCTCATGCGCTGATCAGGGAAAAGTCATTGAAATTATATGAATGGACGCACGATGCATCGCATGCACAAAATAAATGGTACGATCTGCACACAATACGATGGGCTGCACATCTGATCATAGGATCCGTTTTAGGAGCTGCGGGAGCGCGCATCGGATCGTATCCTACTCCAAAAATACACGATTTCTACACGATGCATCATAAGACTCGTCGAAAATCGGGCAATCGGGCCGAAATCGTGCAAGTGTATAGCCAGCATTTGCCGATAGTATAGCAAGATTTATTAATATATGTCATTGCTATTATGGGAAGGCTAGCAGGGGTATCAATGATAGGTAAGCATCAAAATTTCTTGTACAGTAGTGGTTATTTCTGCTGCTAAATGATGGGCACACTTTGTCTTCTTGGAAAATTCAGTCCTGAAGAAATGCTACAGTAAAACACACCCCATTACTATGTTAATTGCTGCTTTTTCAATTTGCACTTCTTTTAATTTCACATGTACATCTTTTCACAATGCGTATTCTTTGCTCCAACAACTCACCTACATTTAGCACTTACTGCTCCCAAGTGAGACAGGTGAGGGTTGTAGGCCTGACCAATGTACATTAATGACATGTTGATGCAAAATGCATCCAATAAGGCAGATGTGCCAGTTGGAAGGACATGACTTGCGAGTAGTGAAACCTTGGCTCAAGTAGTGAACTAATGATGACGATGGCTATGGTCCATGTCTGACATACCCTGTTATGCAAACTGTTTCAGGATTAAAATGTACTGAACACTTCTTAAAAAATAAATCATGTTTTCTACTCTGCTTGGGAAGGAGATGGCAGCAGATAAGTATGTTAGTGTGGGATTTTAAAAAGTTTAAATTTCATATTCGCATCTTGTTCAATTTGCATTTAACAGGCTCCAAGTGTACTTACTTACCTTACTTTTTGTCCATTTACTGTGTGTAAATCGCATATTGTTTATTTGAGCAACTTTTGTACTTACAGTGAAACCATACCTCCTGTCATATTGCTGGCACATCTGCTCCTGTTACTTGCAGGGAAGGGAGGTGCAGTTGCTACTATGCAGAGTTGGTATCTTTGTTTTCCCCATGGGCAATTTACATTTGCACTTAGTATCAGGGTTGGAGAGCTCACTTTGCACTATGATCAAGTCACCTGTATATATGCTGCTGTCAGGGCCAGATAAAGATTTGTGGGGGCCCCAGGACCCTACCAAAAAAATGACATTATGCCACACACTGCCCCCATTATGTACATTATGCCACAGTACCCAAAGTATAAACAGTGTGCCACACAGTACACAAAGTATGTCATACAGTGCCCCCCAGTATACCACAGTGTCCACAATATGCCACGCATTGCCACAAGTATTAGTTTTATGGCACACTATGCCTCCAGTATGCCACACAATGCCACCTGTATTAATATTGTGCACCCCACTATGCAACACAATGCCCCCAATATGGAGATTATGCCCACAGTGTCCCCAGTATTAATATGTCCAACAATGCTACCCCAAGTGCCACACAATGCCCACCACTGCAGTATGCCACACAATGTCCCCATTCTCTCCCTCCTCACCCCCTACTCTTATATAATATACTAGTGACTTACCCCAGCTTCACACTGGAGCAATTTTATCTCGCCACAGCCCCCTGCATCTCATGACAACCTATGCCATGTCACCACATCCCCTGCATCTCACCACAACCCCCTGCTTCTCACTCCTGCTCCCTGCATCTCACCAGTGTCACCACAAATGCTACAGCTGGCTGGGGCCCACTCACTGGGTTGTGCTGGGAAGGGAGGAGGATCATGGATGAAAGATTTGTATTGCAGCTATCGTAAACTTTATCAGCAGCATGTCCCAGTGGCTGGGGCACCTGTGCATATTTCTGCAGGCTCCATGCGCACCCCTTCCCAGCTGCCAAAGATGGAGATGAGCAATGTCCTCTTTGCACAATGTACCCTGTATTTCCTGGGCTTCCTGTTGTGCTTCTTCACTGTGATACCCCTGCTCGAGAACTGTGTTGACTTCCATGGGACATGCCACCTGTTAACGAGGGCATTTGACTGAGCAGGAACATCATGCTGCAGAGGGAGAACTTCACGGTGGAGGAGTGGTGGCCAGAGTTCTTCTGCAGGTTTTGCGTAGAGATGGACATCGAAATCTGATGGTTACTAACCATTAATGTTTTTGTTCCGATGGCAGTGTTTTTATCATTTGATGGTGGTGGTCCAATGTTTGCTACCATCAAATAAAAATCATTTGATGTAGTTCTGATTGGTGTTTTTTTTTATTCCTGATAGCTATGCCTCCCGTGGTTCCTTCCTGGCTACTTTGTCTGCATCAGGGCATCTTCATGGGTTTGTTGGAGGCTGTTTATCACTCTTTGTCTGCCTCAGACATGACCCTGCTCAGTCCCTTACTCCTTCCCTTATGCTGCTGCTAAGTAACAGGGCACATTGCTATCTTTGATTGGCTTTCTTTGTCTCAGAGAGCCAATAAGAGTGCAGCCCTAGGCCCTGCAGCAGAAGACAGTCACTCACACATCACAACAGTTTGTTCTGTAACTTGCTTAATTCCAAGCCTCAGTTTCAGATGTTCTATTTCAGCACCCTGGTCAGCTCCTATACACAGCAACATAGTGTAAGATTTTTTCCTGTGACTTGCTTAACTAAAATTGTCACTGCTCAGCTTCCTTTTGTCACAGATGAATCGTTCATACACCGAAACCTTCCTCGAGAAATGCTGTATAGAATAGTGAAAACCCCATCACAATCCATCCAGTGGTTCAAGAGATTAGCCTGAACAAACTGATAGACCCCTAAACTGGGGACTTTATTTTATATAGAGAGAGATTTAATTTGTTTTTCCACCCTCACTACTGTACAACCCCTTATATAATATATTTAATGATTTTCTCTCTCCATATCTTTATAGTTTTACTCAACTCTGCTTACTGAGGTGGGCTGGATTCGGCTCAGTCCTCCTGGCATTCCTACAGTACTTGTTAGGAAGCTGTGCTTCAGGCCTCCAGCCCTGTCATCTTCTTGGGGGGATGAGCCATCAAGACATCAATGTTGGTAGCATGGCTGAATTAACCCCAGAGGAAGGAAGCAAGGGGGTAGGGTAATAGCAAGTGGGGACAGACAGGTGTCGTGTTGCTGCTTCTGCATGCATAGTACATACAGAGCAACACTTTGTAGGGACTATTCACTTAGAAACAGCAGCACAGCAGCATTGTGACATCTGGGAACAGATACTGTGGCTGGGAACTTGCTGTCAGCAGACAGACACTGTGTGGGCGGCCCATGTGTGTGTGGGCCAAGGGGCGAACACCTTGCCTCACCCTCCCTTTAATCCAGCCCTGGCTACTGTTCAAGGGTGCTGCCACAGGTGAATAATGTAACAACCTTTAGAGGATGTTAATAAATAACACCACTCCTCAGTGTTAAATGCTGCTGTCTATTGCAGATGCTGCATGCCCGTTTAAGATGGGAGAGGGCCAGTGTGCAGGCTCTGTGCAGGCCCCCTTCCTCTCTGGCAGTGCAGTAGACTCTGGCTACAGCACATGCACAAGTCTCCGGAAACTTTTCGCCTTTGCCATGTTCACAGATACTTCGCTACTGCTGGATTGCAGTGTCAACTGAGACAGGACTCCAGAAACGTAATTGTGGGTGCAGGGTGTGTGGTTTGGGCCCCCCTACACCACACACACTCCACCCATTATAGTTGTGCCAATGCCCAAGGTTTTATGGAAAAGAAGGAGAGTGGCCAAATTACGGGACCAAAGAAGGGTCGTAGCCAATCAGGAAACAACATTAAAGGCGGAATGGAACCTTAGCCTTTAAAGGGTTTTCCTGCCTTCAGATGAGACATCTTATAGCTGGGGAGCAGGGAGGGAGCTCCTGTGCTCCCCCGGCAGGGGAGAAGGGTGGGGCCATGCTGCCCATCTAAGGAGAGAGAGACTACGAGAGAGGTGTGGAGAGAGATCAAAGAGAAAGACTGAGGGATGTGAGAATCTGCAGCCAGAAATTTGTAGTGTGAACAGCCCAGTGAGGTCGCTATCATGCAGCACTTAGGAGCAGTGATGTGCGGTCAGGTGAGGCAGAGCCTTTCCTGTCATACTTAGGTATACTCCAAAGTTTTGACTATAAAGATTATATGAAAAAATTCAACAAAATATTATAAATAACTTCTTTGTATTATTCTACCCATTATTATAGTCAAAACTCTGGAGTTAAACGTGTATGGCAGGTGAAGCACTGCCTCCCCTGTCTACCATTTCCGCACATCTCTAATCAAAACACACCAAATTTCCAGCACTATATGCTGCTGCCCCTTTGTATAATGCCCACATGAACCCTCGGGTTCATATATGTATCTGTAAATCTGTAAACTAGCCAGTGCCTCCCCAGCCATTTACCTCACTGCAAGTCACTGCTCAGGAGAGGGTAAGAGCTGCAGAGGTATTGCTGAGAATGCACGGCAAAGATTTTCGTACTGCAAAAACACACTAGTACAGCACTTTGTGCATATTATGCTATCTCTAAAAGAAAAATTAAGGGGATTTTGGCGCTTCACTGGAGATAATTGCTGCCCCTTACCAACACCTGAGGATCTATCCCAGAGATACTTGTTTAGATAAAAAGAATTAAAAAGTATACTTAACTTAAAAGAAAAAAGATAGTTCTAATTTTTTTTAATTGTGTTGTACGTGTCCTCAATGATTTTGTGTTAGGCAATTAGGCATAGAAAGAAGATATAACAATGTGTGAACCAGATATTTTACAAGACATATTCAAAATATAGGTCCAATTGATATAATAGGTAGCTAGAGCATAACCCCACTCACTATTCAGAGAATGGAAAGATTTCTATAAGTATATTTGGCCAGGAGCCTATTATATCAGTTGGACCTGATATACCTTTTTAATATGCCTTGTCATATATCAAATAATTGTGATATCCTCTTTATTTCTTTTATGTCTAATTGCCTAACACGAAATCATTGAGGACATGAACAAAGCAATAAAAAAATAAATCAGAACTTCCTTTTTTCATTTAAGTTAAGTATACTTTTTCTTTCTTGTTTATGTACTTTCTGTGTATTTAGAGTTTGAAATGTCAACAGATATGCCTCTCCAAAGAAAAAAACTGCTTTTGTACATTGCCTAATCAGTGCAAAGGTGATCTTTATTAGTTCATTGCCGATGGGCTGCTTATGGTCGGATATGTATGTCTGATATCTTCTGTGGTCACTCCTTTTTAAATACCAGGATCCTTAATATTTGCCACTACCCCTGAAAATTTATGTTTTCAGGGCATATCCCGCAATTATCTTCTATATAAAATTAATTGGTCTGTTTGTTTGTTTGTCTGACTGTCCGATTATGCATTTGGACACTGCTGCACCAATTGGGATGAAACCAATGCGTGGTGGTCCAGCTAGATTCTGGCCAGGTTTTAGGGGGGTTAGGGTCCAGGTCAGACCTCCCATTGGTGTATGCTGGGCAGAACTTTGACCCTGGGACCCTGTTCTGGGTCTTCCACTGGATGGATTTGGATGAAAACTTCACAGAGGGGTGGTGATTGGTCTGGGATGCCTAATGGAGTGGTTGGAGTATGGGTCAGATCTCATAGCGTAGTGATCCAAGCAGGACTGACCCAGAGATCCTGTTCTGGGCCTGCTACTGAATGGATTTGGATGACATCACATAAATTGGATGAAAACTCCATGGAATGGTAACATTGGTTCCCAGAAGACATTCTAGGGGATTGGGGTCCCTATCAAACCTCATGGTGCAGTGCTCCGGGCAGAACTTTGAACCCGGGAGCTTGGTCTTGGCCTTCCACTAGATGGATTTGGATGAAAACTTCACAGAGTGGTAACATTGGATCCCAGGAGACATACTAGGGGGTTAAGGTCTTGGTCGGACCTCCTGTTGGGGTACAACAGTTCACCCTGGGATGCTGGGCAGAACTTGGACCCTGGGACCCTGTTCTGGGCCTTCTAATAGATGGATTTAGATGAAAACTTCACAGAGGAGTGGCGATTGGTCTGGGATGCCTAATGGAGTGGTTGGGGTCCAGGTCAGATCTCATAGTGTAGTGAGCCAAGCAGGACTTTGACCCAGGGATCCTGTTCTGAGCCTTCCACTGAATGTATTTGGATGACATCACATAATTTGGATGAAAACTCCATAGAATGGTAACATTGGTTCCCAGAAGACATACGTGGGGTTTGGGGTCCCGATCGAAACCACACGGTGGAGTGCACTGGGCAGAACTTTGAACCCAGGAGCCTGTTCTGGGCCTTCCACTAGATGGATATGGACAACATCACATATATATATTTATATATATACTAGCTGAAGTACCAGGCATTGCTTGAATTTCAATCTTCAAGTTATTAAGTTTTATTATGTGATGTCATCCAAATCCATCTATGGGGTCAGGTGCGAATGGCGAGGTGCAAATTGCTATGTTTACTTCGAATTTGCGTAGCGAATTAATTTTGCAATCCAATTAGCAACTTGCACTGAATCAGCCAGACTGAATACGCAACTTTCCACTGACACCTTCCTGAGGGTGAGAGATGGAAAGAAAAATCTTTATTGTAAGGTTAAAATGTGGGGACATCATGCTGAACCCCTTGGATACCCCCCCCCCAATAACTAAGTTTTCAATTAGCTTAATTAGTCGAATTTTTACATGTAATTTTTTGGGGTAAAAAAAAATGTCCTCAAATTACCTAATAAATTAACTTTTTCGTTAGTATAGGCACCCCAAAGTAAATTACAATCCTTTTTTTAGTTGAAAAATAATTGTTTTTAGAATTTTTATTTTATTTTTCAAGGTGCCCTCAAAGTATCCCCAAATCACCATTTTTCCTATTTTTTTTTTTGCATTTTTCGTTTCATTTTGTTTAATTCATTTGAGATTAAACGAAACAAGTTTGTTTTTTATAATTTTCTTGCATTTAAAAAAACCCCACAAGTCAGCCATTTGACACCATTTAAAACCTACAGTACCTTCCTAATGCACACAAACAGCCTTCTATATGGTCCTGCTATTGAAGTTATCCATTTTGGGGGGTCCAGGATGGTCCCCCCACATTTTCATGCATTTCTTGCAAATCTCATTTGGCAGTCATTTCACACCCCTCTGCTGCGAGTAGTGTGAATAGGCTTTTTTAATTGGATTAGAGAATTCTCGGGAGTGCGCTTCACTGCGAAATGTGTGAGTTTCAAGAAACAAACTCACTACTCAGGGAATCAGGGAATAAAAGGCACTCTCCAGACTTTTTTCCAGTTTTTGGAAATTATTATTTTATTCACAATTTGTATGCCAATAAGTGCTTATGCCAATGTTTTGATTCTTTTAGAATCTTTGTCAAGGCATTAACAATTGCATCACAGCTTACTATGATTAAACAAAATACAGTATTATGAACAAACAGTGATCTAGAGATCCTTCTAATGCATATATGTGTGAACTAGGCTTACCTAAACGTCAGCTAACTATATCACAGGCACAAAGTGTACTGTGTTAACAGATGCCAGTGTCTGGCTTTAAATAGCCGGTACATCGGCAGTGTGCCCGTGACTGGAAGTGGCTGCGCTGTTCGTGAAGCTGCTATTAGGGCTTCATTAGACATTAATTCTAATTTTGCTAGTCCATCATAGTAGGTCCAGTAATAGGGGGCCTTATTTTATATAGAACTCATTTACACCACGAAATAGTAGCATCTCGGTCCGGAGGTGACCTCATAGGGACCGGGAGTGGGGCATATGGCACTATACGATGGTGTAAACATGAGGCCATATATATACCTTCCATGTTACCAACAGCTCTAGAGCTGTATTGGTGTATTTGTATACAGAGAAACATTGTATAACTGGAAAGAGACGTGTCTATAAATTACAATAATTTACTGATACTAGTATCAGTGCCATTATGTTTTTATGAAAAAATGTGTTATCTCAAGTTCAAATTTGTTTTGAATTTAATAAATGAAGAACTACACTGTTTCCGAAAATTAACAGACAGTAATCTATTTCTTGAGGCGTCCAGCCACCACCATCCAGCATTATAGGATAGTCTACCCATCTCACAGTACCTGAGAGTACTCAGGAACAATATAGACATAAACAAACAAAAGGAACAAGTGTTAGAAATTACACAGAGACTAATGGAACGTGGATACTCAAAAACATTGCTGAATAAAGAGACAAATAAAGAGCGTCTGATCTTTGTGACTGAATATAATAATGTAAGTAAACCTTTTGTGAAGTCTGTCAAACGAAGGTGGCCAATCATAAATTTTGACCAACTGCTACCGTTTTTGGATACACAACCCATGATGGTCTATAAAAGAGGCGCAAGCTTAAAACAACTACTCCTCCATCCAACTATTTTCCTAAATCAGAACAAATCACCTACTGAAATCACAAAAATGAATCCGAGAAGCTACAGATGTGGCAGTTGTATTATGTGCAGTTCCATGGTCCGTGGCCCCTCAATAGTTCATCCACACACAGGTAGATTTATAAAAATCAGGTAGAGACTACGCTGCAAGTTGGACCATGTCGTATATGTCTTTACGTGTCCCTATAGCCTATACTACGTAGGATTGACTAGAAGAATTTTTAGGGAAAGAATGGCTAACCACAGGGCATCCATAAGAGCTGCAATCCAGACAGGAGTATCTGATAAGCCAGTTGCAAGACATTTTGCCAAAATGGGCCATCAGGTAGCCAGTCTAAAATGTAAATTGGTTGACTGGATACCGCCCCCAGACCGAGGTGGCAATAGACAGCTCCAATTAAAGCAATGTGAAAGCTGGTGGATTCATAAACTTTACACAGTCTTCCCTCGAGGACTTAATGAAAACAATTCACTTAGTATCTTTCTGTGAAACATCAATGTATGGAATTACCACCACCCCCGTCCAAACTTATACCCTGATGGACAATATCCCCTTGGCCATTATAACTGTGGTTGTCTCCCCTACCTCTATTTGTACTTTGAAATAAGCAATATCAATCCATGTATAACCTCCTACATGTTGGTGGTAGGCTATTTTTGCTCAAATGTCTATGTGGACCCCCCAGTCATTTAACAAATTTGAACTTGAGATAACAATTTTTTTTCATAAAAACATAATGGCATCGATGCTAATAGCAGTAAATTATTGTAATTTATAGACAAGTCTCTTTCCAGTTATACAATGTTTCTCTGTATACACAAACACCAATACAGCTCTAGAGCTGTTGGTAACATGGAAGATATATATATATGGCCTCATGTTTACACCGTCATATAGCGCCATGTGCTCCCATATGCCCCTTTTCTGGTCCCTATGAGGTCACTTCTGGACCGGGATGCTACTATTTTGTGGTGTAAATTTGTTCCATATATAAGGCCCCCTATCACTTGACCTACTATGATGAACAAGCAACATTAGAATTAATGTCTAATGAAGCCCCAATAGAAGCTTCACGGGTAGCGTGGCCACTTCCGGTCGCAGGCACACTGCCGGTGGCACACTACCGGTTTTCAGCTATTTAAAGCCAGACACCGAGATCTGTTAGCACTGTACACTTTGTGCCTGTGATACTAACCATTGACACTCAGGTAAGCCTAGTCCACACATATATGCATTAGAAGGATCTCTAGTACCTAATGACTTATTTATTTATTAACAGTTTCTTATATAGCGCAACATATTCCGTTGCGCTTTACAATTGGAAACATTTATATTACAAAACAGGGTAATAACAGACAGATATATAGGTAGGAAGGCCCTGCTCACAAGCTTACAATCTATAGGGAAATATGCATTGATACACAAGGATAGGTGCTCTATATTGCAATTTGGTCCAGCCAGAATGCAGAGTTTCTTGGTGGGCTGCATCCAGTCACACAGGAATGTCGGCTAAATGTCAGTTGTATGTGAGAATGACTTGGGGAAGATCCAATTTTCCATCACCATTGTATTTTGAATATGTTGTGTAGTCATTTGTTTAAAATATAAAGATAAATAATTTCCCTTTATGGCATACTCATATTTGACATATAAATATTATTATGATGCCCATTGAACATACAAATATGTAACATGATTTCTTACAAAATTTGTACTGTATGTATTAAACCTAGTTTGTGAGCCATAAATATTGTTTATATATATATGCCCATATATGATGACATGTTATCGGTTCATCTGAATGAAGCTGATGCTATTTACTGCTACTGGTAATATATCTATTAGATCATGATAGCAATAATCCATCATGATTGAACTAGTTTGTGTGCCATGAATATTGTTTATATATATATGCTCTTATATGATGACATTATCGATTATGATAGCAATAATCCATTATGATTGATGTGATATGTCACCCATTATTAACCACTTGCCTGGTACGGTCGTATCAGATATGACCGCACCAGGCTGGGCTTTCCCTGACATGGTCGTATCTGATATGACCAGTCAGAAATGCCCACTAGGCGACTGTGGGAAGTGTAGCGAACGAACAACAGCGGCAGCTCTGGTAGCCGCCGCTGCTATCCATCTGGGCCGCCAGCGGGACACCTTCCCGCTGCGGCTCTGGATCTACAGTGATCACATAGTGATCACTGTGTGTGAAGGAGCAGCAGCGGCGGCTCTGGTAGCTGCCGCCGCTGCTCTGTATATGGGTCGCCAGCGGGAGACGCTCCCGCTGTGGCTCCGGAACTACAGTGATCACATAGTGATCACTGTGTGTGAAGGAGCAGCGGCTCTGGTAGCCACCACCGCTGCTCTGTATCCGGGCCGCCAGCGGGAGACGCTCCCACTGCGGCTCCGGCACTACAGTGATCACTAGGTGATCACTGTGTAGGAGCAGCAGCAGCGGCTCTGGTAGCCGCCGCCGCTGATATGTTTCCGGGCCGCTAGCGGGACACCCTCCCACTGCGGCTCCGGAACAGTGATCAGTAAAATCACTGTAGGAGGAGCAGCAGCGGCTCTGGTAGCCACCACCGCTGCTCTGTATCCGGGCCGCCAGCGGGAGATGCTCCCACTGCGGCTCTGGCACTACAGTGATCACTAGGTGATCACTGTAGGAGCAGCAGCAGCAGTGGCTCTGGTAGCCGCCGCCGATGATATGTTTCCGGGGACGCTAGCGGGACACCCTCCCACTGCTGCTCCGGAACAGTGATCAGTAAAATCACTGTAGGAGCAGCAGCAGCGGCTCAGGTAGCCGCGGCTGCTGCCAGGTTCCCCCGGCGCTCCCGCCCACTCCTTTCCGGCCCCAGCTCCGCCTCCCCGTCAATAAACAATTGAACAATTATAATATATATATATGTGTATGGGTATATATGTGTATATATGTATGGGTCTGCATGATTTTTAAAGTTTATGCATGAGAACCTGAGGACACAGGAGCATTTGAAAAGTTGCTGTTTGGCCTATTATTGATCATGGACATGGATCAGGCAATGGAGTTTGCTCAGATGGATGCTAGAGGCATGTTCAGCTATTCTGATGAAGAAGTTGGTACTATACTATACAAACAAGCATTGGAAGACGACCCTGTAATGAGCACACCAGATGTACTTTACAAGCAATGGTTAAAGCTCAAACAAAAGGAATGTGATTATTTATATCATGGGATAAGTCTTTCCGATTACTATAAGAGCAAACAGATCCCACGTGGTTTTAGGGTCAGGAATATGCCCACCATTGGGAGATACAATGTGGCATTTTGTCACAAGTGGATTTCAATATTAAATAAGTGTTCTATGGACCTGTTATTATTGGTTATAGAAGAGTCCACAAGAGAGCTACAGTTAATTTGGGAGAAGATACAAGAATTTGAGAGTATTCACAAAAACAGCTTGCTGGAAGACTATGATAATAAATGGATGGAGAAGCTTACTTCTCAGATGGCGCAGTACAAAAGGGACTTAATCATCTTTAAAAAGGAAAAGTTAGTAAAAGTCCAACAAGATTATGAACAGCGCCGAGTTTACTCCTGGATTAACAACACGGGTTCCAGAGGAGCCAGAGTCAGTAATCCAAAATTTAGACGATATAGAACAAATTTAGGTGCTACACAAGGGTCAAGCACCTCAGCTAGCGAGGCGGAAGGCCAAATGGATACTCCTATGGATCAGGCTCTCCCTTTAGGCCTGCAGACTCAGTCCACGTTTTACACTCCGTACATAGGAGGACGAGGCAGATGAGGAGGTCGGGACAGAATGAGAGGCAGCGGAAGAAAACCACCACACCGACCAAGGACCTAGTGTTCAATTTGTCAGCCTCCCCCTTGACACAGGCTGAACTGTCAGTACTCTCTAAATGACTTTCATTTATACCTACATCTAAAGTGGACCCTTTTCAATGGAAGATAGACACTTATAAATTTAATAGAACTCTCCGCCTGAAAGAATTTTTTGGCAAGAATAGGGACAACACACAATCCTCATCAATGTCAGCAGTGCCACCCCATTTGAAAAAGATGATGTCAAGATCTAATTTTGATCCCTCCTCGCAGAACGCGTCTATTAAAACATTCACGAGGTTGTTGGACAAACAGGGCCTAGATTTACAGCAGGAGTCATTTCATCACCATAATTTGAATAGGGATGAGAAGGTGGCCTTAAAATCTCTGTCAAAAAGGACAGATATCATCATAAGGGGTGCTGATAAGGGTGGTAGTGTAGTTGTGCAAGACCTAGAGGCATATCGGAGAGAATGTTTACGTCAGCTCAATGATGTCGATACTTATGAATCGTTAACATCAGATCCCACTTCAATGTTTCAATCTGAATTATTTTCTCTGTTATCTAATGCATTACATGATAAGATAATTAATCAAGAGCTGTGTTTGGCATTGCAGGTTGAATTCCCCGTTGTCCCTTTGTACTATACAATACCTAAGATCCATAAAAGTGTAATTGATCCCACTGGTAGACCGATCATTTCGGCCAGGGGATCTTTATTCCAACCAGTGGCGACATATTTAGATACCTTGTTGAATCCCTGTATACAAGGGTTACAGTCATACTTGAGAGACTCTACTGATTTATTGTTGCGACTACAGGAATTGAAATAATTGCCTGAGAATGTAGTATTGTGCAGTGCAGACGTGACAAGCTTGTGTACATGCATACCTCATAAGGATGGGATTGAAGCTGTAAAGAGGTTAATCACGGATAATCCCAATTATATTGGACCGTCGGTGGAATTTTTTCTGGCATTACTAACATTGGTTCTGACCAGAAATTATTTCTACCATGACGGAGGATACTATATCCAGAGGGCAGGCTGTGCCATGGGGTCGGCAGTGGCTCCGGCATATGCCAACGCATATATGCATAGTGTGGAACAGCAATTATTATACCCAGAAGGGATCTTGAACCCGCATGTCCTATTGTATTTAAGATTTATTGACGATCTTTTGATTTTGTGGAGTGGTCCAGAAGTTGAATTAGTTTCCCTATTAGAGTCTCAAAATTCTTCAAACAGTCCAGTTAAGCTCACTTTTAAGATGAGCAGGGAATCTATTCAATATTTGGATGTCAATATATATCGTCAGGGTCAACATCTTAGTACCTCATTATATAGTAAGGAGACCGATAGAAACACATTGTTGCGTCATGGAAGTTTCCACCCATTGCCCCTGCGAAAGGGGTTGCCCTACTCGCAGTTTTTGAGGGTAAAAAGAATTACCTCAGATCCAGCCTTGGTGAATCAAGCACTGGATGATATGTTGGAAAAGTTTGTCGAGAGAGGGTATAAGCGTTAGCATCTTTTACGGCTAAAACAAAAAGTGGTCAATACCCCTAGGGAAGAGACTTTCAAATCCAAGAAAAATATAAATGCAGTTAAGCAAAGGATCCCATGGGTTAATAGATTTGGCCCTAATAGCCAGCAGGTTAATTGTATGGCCAAAAAATGGTGGCCAATGGTAACCAGTGACCCGGACCTGATGTCTTTACGGGACACTCAGCTCTTGCCCAGCTATACCAGGAATTCTAATATTAGGGATCAGGTAGTGAAACTGGATATAACTGGTTTTGGCAAAACTATGAAAACCAATTTTTTGTCCTGTAGAGCAGGATGTTATCGGTGTTTGGGATGTGTTACATGTAGATCTCTATTGACAGGAGATACATTTGGTCATCCCCACACAGGCAAACGTTTTAAAATCAATTTTCCTGTTACCTGCACGACCACACGTGATCTATATGTTGAGTTGTCCCTGTGGTCTGGCCTATGTGGGAAAGACCCAGAGACAATTCAAGGAACGAATGGCGCTGCACAGGAGCGCCATTAGGCAAGCACTGGAAATTGGATCTAGTGAGCAACCGGTGGCTAGGCACTGTGCAATAGCGAAACACAGTGTGGCCAGTGTACGATCAATTATCATTGATCATGTACCCTTCAATAAAAGAGGGGGCAATAGGGATAAAATCCTTTTGCAGAAAGAGAGTAAATGGATTTACCATCTTAATACTATAAATCCGAAGGGATTAAATGAAGTTTGCTATAAATAAGGAATTTGGAACGTAAAGCAGCATTAGTGGATCCTCAGGTTCATCTTGTTTCAAAAATGTATGTGTCTTTTGTCTTTAAATGTATATGTTTTTGATAATTAGAAGTATTTTATGTGTATCATTTGTCTGTGACAGATACGGAGGTTACTTAGCAACCAAGAAACATGCCCTGTGACGGAGCTCCTGGATGTCCCCGCCTGATGACGTCATCGCGCCGGATCCGCTGGAGGCAAAGACTTCACTTTTTTCATGCAATTGAACAGTCTGCAGAGTGCCACCTTTTTGCTTTTCTATGTTTGGATGTGGTCATCCTAAGGAGTGCACCGCAGCGTTTGATATATTCAGATGGAGTGCAGGACTCCAGTTTATGTATATATATATATATATATTATATATGTATATATATATATATACGTATGTATATATATGTGTGTATAGATGTATATATACACATATATATATATATATATCTATACACACATATATATATACACGTATATATATATGTATATATATATATGTCTTTATATATATATATATATACACGTATATATATATACGTATATACATATATATGTATATATGTATGTATATACGTATATATATAGGTATATATATGTGTATATAATAATATACGTATGTATATATATATATATATATATATATACGTATGTATATATATATATATGTATGTGTATGTATATACGTGTGTGTGTATATATATATATATATATATATATATATATGTATATGTCTATATGTATATATATATATATAATGTTCTGATTAGGGATGGCAACTGACCATCGATGGGTTGCAAACCATCGATGGTCTGACTGAAAACAAGTGGTTTGCCATTGCTGGTGACCATCAATGTTGCACCATCGATGGCAACCCTCAATCGATGTTTATGAAGCATCAGCAGTTGTGGTGTACACAGATCTCCTCGACCAATCGCAAAACAATTGATGGCTTCTAACGATGGTTGAACCATCGATGGTACAGCCGTCAATGGCCATCACTACAGTATAATATAAAAAATTTTATTTTTATGGTATACTGTGTTTTAAAAAAATATTTTTTTTAAATAAAATAGTGATGGATAAGTTTAAAATTATGTTCGTGACCTAATTCAATCATAAAAGAAACCGACAATTTTGGAGCGGTTTTTGGAAAAAGAATTTGTCAGTTAAGTGGTTAAGTTTGCATATCTATGAATACACTATTAGCATTTTGAGTGTCCCATCTGGGAGAGACCTGATAGACACTTGGCCTGATTCAGAGCCGCTCGTAAGCGGCCGCTCGTTCGCTCCGAGCGATGTTCGCACATTTGCGCATGCGTATGGGTCGTAATACGCATGCGCCAAACAGTCAGTGCGGTCGGAAAACGTGTGTTCGCAAAATAGCGAGTGCCTGCTAATTTGAGTGACAGGATGAGGCGTTTGTGGGTGGTAACAGGGGAAGGTGCTTGAAAACGGGGAGTGGGGATCCGAACGCAGGTGTGCCAAACGGTCAAAACGGGCATTTTAAGGGTGTGAATAATTATCAAAGCAGCGTCATCGACCACGTCACTTGGTTGTTTCTTAGCCTGAACTGTTCGCATGATTGCGGTAGGAAAATCCAACCACAAGCACTACGAGCAGTTCAGACGCATTTCGATGTACTCGATTAATCTAATAAATAGCGGAGATGATGTATGATGCCAGCGGCCAAGGGGGGTCTTTACAAAATAGCGAGCGCATGTTTCGTTCGCTCGCACAGACATAGAGGCGTCAACAGACCGCAAAGAGCGAGCGCTAAATTTAAATAGCCAGCCCCTTTTTCTGAACGAGCTGTATTTTGTTTAATCATAGTAAGCTGTAATGCAGTTATTAATGCCTTGACAACGATTCTATAAGAATCAAACCATTCCTATAAGCACTTATTGGCATAATAATAATAATTAACAAAAACTGAAAAAAAATGGAGAGTGCCTTTTTTTCTACAAGCAAGAATAATTAGCAGCACCTGTTATCTGTCTTTAAAGTTGTGTCAGTGCAAATCCACAATGATCCTGACGGTAAATTAGTCGCCCAGGTTATAGGCCCAGGGGTGACTAGTGTTAGGGATCCTGGACCTGGGGTCCACTGAAAGAACTGTGTTGCTGCATGGAAGATTCTGTGTACCTGCTGTAACATCTTGCCTGTGAACACTGCACTGACATGTATATCTGACTGTGGCGAGACAATAAATCTCTGCGGGTTTTTACTCTGGTCTGCGATTCCTGTCACAATTGGCACTCAAACAGGGACCTTGCTGGATACTACTACGCAGCAAGTGCCCAGATACAGTGACCAGATCCACCCACAATGGCAATGAGACACATTGCAGGATGCTAGCCACTGTGCAGTGACTTGGGGAGTCTGAGTTGCATTACTAGCAGCTGGGTAGGTGAGTGTGGTAGGCCAGCCATTAAACAGCAGTAGTTCACAGTGATAATCTGTCCATGTGTAAATGCAAATTGTGCACAATATAAAACTGCTTAATTCCTGTGTATGGGGCTGGGAGCCCGGGGAATGTAGTGCAGTTTTAAGGGAAACCAGCTGATATAGAGTGCTGGGAATCTTGCTTGCAAGAGAGAGTTAATTAAGCCTTCTACATTTGTCCATAAAGGGATAAAGCAGTGTGAAATGGAAGAGCTTTTGAAACATTTTGATGAACTTGCAGCAGGGCAGCAAGTCCAGGTGCAAGGACAGCAAACTTTGATTCAGGGTCAACAGACTAAAATTCAATTATTACATGCAGAATTAACTGAAATGAGGAAAGGTGGGTGTGTATGAGAGGTGTTACAGAAGCTTACCCCATCTGATGACATTGAAGCTTTTCTGTGCACCTTTGTGCATACTGCTGGACATTTAAAATGGCCTGAGGAGGAGTGGGCTGCCAGACTTGCTCCCTGTCTCACAGGGAACCCCAGAGAGCATATGTCGATTTGACTCTGAGGCAAACTCCTATCCTCACCTGAAAAAGGCCATACTCAGCAGGGTTGGAGTGACAGGCCCCAGCAAAGCTCAGGAGTTTCAGGAATGGTGGCTGAACTTGTCTGAGCCTCCAAGGGTCCAGCTGGCAAAATTAGCCTGGCTGAGTAAGGCTTGGTTGCAGCCGGAGAAAAACTCGGCTCCACATATAGTAGAGATGGTGGCTTTGAATCATGCTGTACGAGTATTAGACCGTGTGGTACAACAGTGGGCCCTACATGCTGATCCTCAAATGTTTGAAGAGTTAGCAGTGGTGATTGAATGGTAACTGATTCTTGGGAAATTGAGTAAGGCCATACAGGGGTTCCAGCCAGTACCTAAGCCAAGAACCCATTTCAGTTCTTAAAGTGAACAAACCATCTCCAGCTGAGTGTTTTGACTGCGGTGAGCCCAGCCATGTGCGCCGAGACAGCCCAAAGCAGGGCGATCCAATGGACTGCAAACCTGGAAAAACAACTTGGCTAGTGGTCAGCTTGGCTGCTGGAAGTACTTCTCCGACAGAAACCACTTTGTTTTGTTTGATGGTTTGAGTGGAAGGCCGGAAGGTCTGGGCCTCAGTGTATACTGGCAGCGAATTAACCATCAACTCTGCCAACTTGGTTCCATCCGGAGCTGATTAAGTGCTACCCTGGTAAAGATTATATGTGTACATGGGGATGTAGAAGAATTCCCCTGAGTGCGCCTCTCGATAGTGATAAAAGGGGCGATCTCTGACGGTGGCAGTTGCAGTAGCCACCAGACCACCCTACGCATTGATCCTAAGTTGGGACTTTCCATTACTACAAGAGGTGGTTACTTGGCATGATGACAGCAGATGGACCACGTCAGAGGTGTCCTAAGAGCCAAGCTCTGCAGTATCCCAAAGTTTGGTGGCTGTAACACCCTCCTTGGCCAATGAGCAGCAGGAGGGCACTGAGACTGAGGCACAGTGGATTCCCATTGGCAAGGAAGTGTCTTTACAGGACTTTGGCCAAAACTAATATAATGAAGGGAACTTGATAAACGCATTTGAAAATGTTGTAGAAGTAAATGGTAAAGTAATCACGGCTTTACCAACAGAAGGTGTACCATACTTTGCATGTAACATAAGTCGAAAGTAGACCACATGTTGGATCCATGGAAACATGAGCAGTTGGTGTTGAGGGCAGCTCTTACACACCTGTGTGGTGGCCATTTAGGGGAGGAGAAAACACTCCAGCATATTTAGTTAAGATTCTTTTGGCCAGGCATTCATGCAGCAGTAAAAAAATATTGTCAAGAATGTCCAGTGTGTCAGAAGACAGCACCCTGGCCAGGGTTTTGAGCACCCTTCATTCCCCTCCCTGTCATTTCTGTACCTTTTGATAGAATTGGTTTGGATCTGATATGGCTGGTGGAAAATTCTGCTTGTGGACATCAACACATATTAGTGGTAGTAGATTATGCCACAAGGTACCCAGAGGCCATACCGCTACATAGTATGAAATCTAGCACTATTGCCCAGGAGTTATTGATGCTTTTTTACCCATCTGGGAATACCAAAAGAGGTCCTGACAGATCAAGGCACCCCTTTTGTATCTAAATTAATGAAAGATTTGTGCCGACAGTTAAGGGCAGATAGGTTTACCACCTCAGTTTTTCACCCGCAAATAGATGGCCTAGTAGAACACTTTAACCAGACCCTTAAACAGATGGTAAAGAGGGCGGTGTCACAAGAAAAGCGAGATTGGGATTTACTCCTGCCTTATTTGATGTTTGCAGTTCGAGAGGTGCCCCAATACTCCACAGGGTTCAGTCACTTCAAACTACTCTATGGGAGGCAACCTAGAGGGATTTTAGATGTGTTAAAGGAAGGGTGGGAGCAACAGTCATGCCAAGATCCTAATATCATTCAGTTTGTGTCATAATTGTATGGCCGGTTAAGGCAGATTGCGCCACTACTGAGCGAACATATGGACAGAGCTCAACAGCATCACAAACGCAATTATGACATTACCACAATCAACTGGTCTTTCAAACTGGGAAACAAGGTACTTGTGCCTACTACTGAAAGCAAATTTTATGCTCAGTGGCAAGGCCCTTATGAGATCATGGAGGTGATGGGACCTGTAAACTACAGTGTACGGCAGGAGGGTAGAAGAAAGGAGGCACAAATTTATCATGTAAATATATTAAAATATTGGAAAGAAAGTGCCAATCAGCCCTCTTTAGTGGCAAAGAAAACCCCAGACTGTCAGGTACCCATTGAGGTCTCCCTCAGTCCTAGCCAAAAACAGGAAGTGGTGAGCTTAGTAGGACAAAACCAAGATGTATTCTCTGCTGTTCCAAATCATACAGCATGATATTGTTACTCCTCACAGGGTGATAATAAAGCAGAGACCCTATCGCATACCTGAGTCAAAACGGGCAGCAGTAAAACAAGAGGTGGAAGAGATGCTGCACTTTGGAGTCATAGAGGAGTCAAACAGTGAATGGAATAACCCCATTGTCCTAGTGGCTAAGCCTTCAGGGGCTTTAAAATTCTGCAATGACTTTCGCAAGTTAAATAAAGTCTCCCAGTTTGACTCCTACCCTATGCCCCGGGTTGAGGAGCTGGTGGAGAATCTAGCAAAAAGCCAGTATCTCACCACTCTTGATTTGACAAAAGGGTATTGGCAGATTCTTTTGACTGAAGCTGCTAAAGCAAAAACAGCCTTCTGTATCCCAGAGGGCCTTTTCCAGTACAAAATCCTGCCTTTTGGTTTGCATGGAGCTCCAGCAACTTTCCAGAGGGATATGAATAAGTTGCTTCGGCCCCACCGGAAGTATGCAGGTGCATATTTAGACAACATCATCTTTAGATCAGACTGGGAGTCATAACTTCCAAGGGTAGAAGCAGTGTTACAGTCTTTAAGAGCACAATGGTTTACCACTAACCCTGAGAAATGTGCCATTGGAATGGTGGAGGCGAAATACTTGGGATATGTTGTAGGCAGAGGGCAGGTTAAACCTCAGCCCAGCAAAGTGGAAGCAGTCCTAACCTGGCCAAAACCCAAATGTAAATCACAACTCAGAACATTCCTTGGTCTGGTTGGTTACTACCACAAATTCATACATGATTTTGCCACTAGGGTGGCTCCACTGACTGAGTGCCTTAAGAAACAATCCCCAGACCAGATAATATGGTCTAGACTACTTACCAGGATTTAAGATGAGCCATGTGTATAGAACCTGTTTTGCAAGCTCCTGACTTTAAGAAGCAGTTAGTGTTGCAAACTGATGCCCCTGGGACAGGCTTAGGAGCAGTCTTTTGCCAGGAGGTAGATGGGGAGTAGAAACCTATACTCTATTTTAGCCGGAAATTGCTGCCCAGAGAACACAAGTACTCAACTGTGGAACAGGAGTGCTTGGCAATTAGTGGGCAGTAGAGTCGCTAAAATATTATCTGTTGGGGTGAGAATTCCGGCTAGTCACAGATCATGCTCCCTTACAGCGGATGCACACAAACAAAGATGTGAATGCCTGGGTGACCTGTTGGTTTTTGGCTTTACAGCCATTCAAATTTGAGGTAAAGCATTGACCAGGGAAACAGCACCTCAATGCTGATGCCCTTTGCAGAAGGTTTGTGGGTCCCGAACCTCCAAGCAACTGTTTAGTGAAGCTAGGGGAGGAAGAGGGGGTGCAAGGCGAGCTCTGAAAATTGGTAGAGGATTGTGTTCCCGGACAGATGACGCTAATAGAGGTGGTAGAGGCTTAGAGCTTGCCTGAAAAAGTTTTAGCTTCACCAGTGTGGTTGAAGCTAAGGGGGAAGGAGTGTGACAGGGACAGCATGCTTTCACATGAGGTTAATGTGAAGCAGCAGATTTGTGCAGAGATGGAGCAATAAACAGCATGGTAATGAGATCCATTCCAGAGTTTCCTGGGATCAGTTGTAAACCACAAGCAATGCTAATTAGCAGCACCTATTATCTGTCTTTAAAGTTGTGTCAGTGCAAACCCACAATGATCCTGATGGTGAATTAGTCATCCAGGTTGACTATATTTAGGGATCTCGGACCTGAGGGTCCACTAAAAGAACTGTGTTGCTACTGTATATGGAAGATTCTGTGTACCTGCTGTAACATCTTGCCTGTGAACACTGCAATGCCCTGTATATCTGCCTGTGGTGAGAAAAGAAACTTCTGTTGGATTTTACTCCAGTCTATGTGATTCTTGTCACAATATATATATACACACACAGTACTGTGCAAACGTTGTAGATAGGTGTTGAGAAAATGCTGCAAAGTAAGAATGCTTTCAAAAATAGAAGTGTTAATATTTTATTTTTATCAATTAACAAAATGCAAAGTGAATGAACAGAAGAGAAATCTAAATCAAATCAATATTTGGTGTGACCTCCCTTTGCTTTCAAAACAGCAGCAATTCTTCTAGATATACTGTACTTGCACACAGTTTTTGAAGGAACTTGATAGGAAGGTTGTTCCAAACATCTTGGAGAACTAAGACAGTGAAAAAGGAAGATCAAGCGCTCTTCACTTAAACAATATATATTATAAAAAGAAATCAATGTATACAGCTTTAAGTCATATTCTTATCAGCAGCTGCTGTCAAGGATATGTATGTGCTCAACCCTATACATACAACAAACATGCAAACAGAAAATAGACAGCGCTAAATGACAAGAATAATTTAATAATAATCTTCTTTTAAAACAAATAAAAAATAATTAAATTCAATGCATAGGCCAGTGTGACCACTAAAATAATACAATTAATAATCCAGCAAATCTATACATATATAGTAGTAAATAGCAGACTTAAGCTTTATTAAGTATTATTTTTCATAGATCTGGATCATAAGAATTCAAAAAGTCTTTCCCATATTTGAATGGACATTTATAATTTCGTACCCTATAGTTATTATAAGTCAGTTTTTAGCAGCATATAACCATCAAATCATAAAAACAATTACAATAGCTGAGGTTAAAATTAAGAGATGAAAAAATCTTTAAACTCACAGTACTTTACGCATTTCTCCACCTGTGTGAATCATCACACTTTTGATGAAGCCGCTGATGGTTCACATAGGCGGAGAAACCGTAAAGTGCTGTGAGTTTAAAGATACCAGCTGGTATATATAACTTTTTTTACCCCCGGGGAGAGTTGTAAGTAACAAGCTCTGCTAAAGACCGTGGATTGTTCTCAGTCTGCGATTTGGGAGGAAGGACTCTTGGAGTTTATGATTGCTGAAGATATATTTGCCATCTAAATATACATTCATGATAATGATATCAAACAAATGGTAGAAGCTCTCTGCATAGCTATCTACACTCACTAACCAAGAATTAAAAATATCTCTTTCCCTGCTAAACGAACTGCTTTCTTTGCTTGCTAGATGTGGATGCATTTATGTATGTGCCTTTATCAGGAGGCCTTACATTTGACAAAATTTATATGTGCCTTTATCATGAGGCCTTATAATTGGTATAATTTACATTTGGGGTGAGCGTTCGGGCGTAAGACCCCCGGGGCTGGTCTGGCTGGGCCCCCTCATGGCATCACCACTTAATACACATAGTTGCTTTTTACATCACATATTATGTTTGTGTTTTTTTCATGTAATAATTCACATATATTTTAACCCCTTTTTCCAACACTCATTAATTAGTCTTACACACCTATACTTTACACTGCACTGTCACTCTTTTTCCATTTTTCGTGTGATGCCGTGGGGGGGTCCAGGGCTGGACGTTTTTCGGGGTGCACTGCGCCCCGGATGTGTACCCCTTAGTGTTAGGGACTGCTAGAGACAGAGAAGCCGTGACGTGGCCTAGCAGCTTCCCATGTATTTGCAAATGCATGCAACTAATATCTCTGATTTCTATGACCATATAGTCTTCATATATTGTTGCAGGTACTATTCAGTGTGCTGAGGAACAATAGGGGGTTAAACCCCCCTCCTTTTTCTACTTAGTATGACCCCTCCCTTTCATGCACCTGATTAGCGCTGCTAGATTGATTGAGCAGCTGCCATTTTTTTGCTTGCTAAAAGACTATCAGCTTTTCTCATTACTCTCGGTACTAACCTCAGCTGACTGCCATATGAACATTATTTAATGGTTACATGCTGCTAAATATTTAAGTGCTTTCCTTTGCTTGCCATAATAATGCTTCACCTTTAATATTAACCTTAGCTGATTGTTTTTATGCTTTGATGGTTATATGCTGCTAAAAATAATAACCATAGGGTACGGATTTATAAATGTCCATACAAATATGGGAAAGACTTATTGAATACTTATAATCCAGATCAATGAAAAATAATACAAGCTTAAGTCTGCTATTTACTACTATATAATATATTTATAGATTTGTTGGATTATTAATTGTGTTATTTTAGTGGTCACACAGGCCGGTGCATTGAAAGAAGAAAAATTTTAATTCGTTTTAAAACAAGATTATTATTAAATTATTCTTGTCATTTAGCGCTGTCTATTTTCTGTTTGCATCTTGGTGAACTAACCACAGATCTTCTGTGGATGTAAGCTTTCTCAAATCCTTCTGTCTCTTCATGTAATCCAAGACAGACTAGATGATGTTGACTCCTTGTTCTTCTGTATGGTGAAGATAGTTCTTAATAACATTTGAAGTATGTATGGGGTCATTGTCCTGCTGCAGAATAAATTAGAAGTCAATCAGACGCCTCCCTGATGGTATTGCATGATGGATAAGTACATGCCGGTATTTCTCAGCATTGAGGACACCATTAATCCCAATTCCATTTGCTGAAATACAGCCCCAAACTTGCAAGGAACCTCCATCATGCTTCACTGTTGCCTGTAGACACTCATTATTGTACCGCTCTCCAGCCCTTTGGTGAACAAACTGACTTCTGCTACAGCCAAATATTTCAAATTTTGACTCATCAGTCCAGAGCACCTGCTGTCATTTTTCTGCACCCCAGTTCCTATGTTTTCATGCATAGTTGAGTCGCTTGGCCTTGTTCTACATCGAAGGTATGGCTTTTTGGCCCCAATTCTTCCATGAAGACCACTTCTGAACAGACTTCTCCGAACAGTAGATGGGTGTACCTGGGTCTCACTGGTTTCTGCCTGTTCTGAGCTGATGGCACTGCTGGACATCTTCCGATTTTGAAGGGAAGCAAGCATGATGTGTCTTTCATCTGATGCCCTAAGTTTATTTGGCCGACCACTGTGACTACAGTCCTCATCATTGCATTCTTGTGTATTGCTATATGTGATACCTATCTAATATTTTGTTTCTCTTACTTATGTGGTAGCGCTTAGTGATATACCCTTGTTGTTATATCTATGTAGGGGTTCTCTAGGGACTCCGGGTCTCATTCAGACCCGCTCGCGAGCGCTGTACGCTCGCAAGCGGGTCGATTTTACCCAAATGCGTGAGACCCGGCGAGCGACAGGGAAGCCGTCACTCGGGGTCACGCACCAAAGGGGGCGTGCTGTCGATGGTGATTGACAGCACGCCCCCTTTGGAGGGCGTGCCGGGGGCGTGGCTGCCCAGACGGAGGTGTTCCCATGGGAACGCCTACCGTCTGGGTCCGGCCCCACTGACATCACTAGTGATGTCAGTGGAAGTGATTTTGGCTCTGATAGAGCCAAAAGCACTCCGGGCTTGCAGCAGACGAGACTCTACCACAAGGGTCTCGTCGCAAGCCCGATGGTCGCGATGGTCTTGACCATCGCGACCATCTTTTTGGCCACTCGCATAAGCTGTGGGTGGTCACCCACAGCTATGCGAGCGGCCAGGAGGCCGCTCCAATTTTAGGTAGGCCGGCCCTGATTCAGAGCGAGCGCTCTGGTCAGAGCGTCCGGCTCTGAATCAGGCCCTCCATTCTATCACTTCATAGCAGCAGCCGAGTGAAGCGCAGGTCCCTAATAAATTTCTGTATAGGTCCTCAACATTGCCCGTTCTTTTGTATCTCTTCAAATTAGCTTGAACAGGACATCTTGAAACCCCTGTCTGCTTTGAAATCTGTGTCTGGGAGAGACCTTGTTGATGCAGTATAACTACCTTGTGCCTTGTTGCTGTGTTCATTCTTGCCATAGTGTATGACCTGTGACATGAAACTGTCTTCCACAACCTCACTTTTGCAGCAGAGTTTTTCTATTCCTCATCCAATTTTAAGACTCCTACACAGCTGTTTATTTTTCAGTTAATGACTGTTTCAATCTAAATATGAAAATGATGATCATTATCACCTGTGGGGTATGGTTGGTAAATCATACACCTGTCTATAGTCCTACAAAATCCCTGACCTTGTGCAAGTGTACCTAGAAGAATTGATGCTATTTTGAAGGCAAAGGGTAGTCACACCAAATAAAAGAAAAACAAGGAGTCCTGAAAGTGATGATATGGCCCACACAGAGCCCTGATCTCAACATCATCGAGTCTGTCTGGGATTACATGAAGAGACAGAAGGATCTGAGCAAGCCTTCATCCACAGAAGATTTGCGGTTAGTTCTCCAAGATGTTTGGAACAATCTCCCTGCTGAGCTCCTCTAAAAATTGTGTGCAAGTGTACAAAGAAGAATTGATGCTGTTTTGCAGGCAAAGGGTGGTCACACCAAATATTGATTTGATTTAGATTTCTCTTCTGTTCATTCACTTTGCATCTTGTTAATTAATAATAAATAAACTGTTACCACTTCTATTTTTGAAAGCATTCTTATTTTGCAGAATTTTTTCCACACCAGCCTAAAACCTTTTCATAGTACTGTATATGCAGGGCCGGATTAACGAGGGTGGGGGGGTGCAACAGGGGCGATCGACCCTGGGCCCCCACACGTTAAGGGCCCCTACACCTATTGGGGTTAAAGTGGATTGGAGGAGACGGAACCAGTTCTGCCTCCTCTGGCCAACCTAACCCCGGCGCCGCAGGGAGGCTTCATTTGCCAGACGCCCACTGGTTACTTGTAACCAGCGGGCGCCTGGCACCCTCCCCGCAGCGACAGCTGGAGTCGGAGGATGGAGCTCACTCCTGAGTTCCGACTTCCGGCTCACGCAGTGCACTATGGGAGAGACGTCATGATGTCTCTCGCATAGTGCAGAGGAGCAGCCGAGCGGATTGCAGCGGACGCAGGGCTTATCTTAAGGTAAGTATGAGCTTTATATTTTTTTTTTTAGTGCAAGCGGCTTACTGGGGGCATCACTCGGGGGGGGCACATTACTACAGGGGCATTATTTGTGGGGGGAGGCATTACTACAGGGAGCATTACTCGGGGGGAGACATTACTACTGGGGCATTATTCGTGGGGGGGAGGCATTACTACAGGGGGCACTACTCGGAGGGGGGGCATTACTACTGGGGCATTACTCTTTGGACGGGGGAGGCATTACTACTGGGTGCATTAGTGGGGGGGCATTATTGCTGGGGAGGGGGCATTACTCGGAGGGGGAGGCATTACTACTGGGGGCATTAATCAGGGGCCATTACTATTGGGAGCTCTACTACAGAGGGAGCATTAGTATTGGGGGCATTACTACTGGGGGCTCTAATACAGGGGGCATAACTACTGGGGGCATTACTATTGGGGGGCACAACTACAGGGGTATTACTACTGGAGAATTTATACAGGAGGCATTACTATTGGGCACATGCAGGGGGCATTACTACTGGGGTGCATTACTATTTGGGGCACAACTACAAGGGTATTACTACTGGGGGCCATTTATACAGAGGGCATTACTACAGGGGACACTACTAATGGGAGCAATGTATAGGGGGCACTGCATAAGGGGCACTACTACTGGGTGCACTGCATACAGAGCTATACCACAGTGGGCACTGACACTACTGGGGGCTCTGCATAAGGTCCCCATTGCGCATACCCCCAGTTTGTCACATTTAATAGGGGCCCCCACATGTTTGTTGCCCAGGGGCCCCCACAGACCTTAATCCGGCCCTGAGTATATGCTCCCTTATTTCCACTCAATGCAGGTAAAACACACGTAAGTCAATTGAGTGTACTCTATTCAATTTTTTAAACATATGTACAGTACAAGCGTTTGTTTACCATAGCTTGTCAATCATGGTGTTGTGTGACATTGTAGTGTCACTTGCTTGTGACCTTAGGTTGTTCATGCAAACTGAATCTTTATAACACATGGCAAACAATAAGATATTTATTTTCATTAATCAAATAATTGAAGACATGTCTTACTTCTATTGGTTACATACACTTATTGAGTATTCCCCCAATACTTTCTCCAGTATTCACAGTCAATTTAATTGCTGGGTACATAATTTAATAGGGCTGTCCATTACCAGATGTGCCCTCTCTGTCTAAGCTTTGTGAATAAAACATGATTTGTTCCTACCTTGTAGGAAACTGGTTCTTAGAGCGGATTGACAGAATTCTTCATCTAGACGGGGGGGTATATTTACTAAAGAATAGATCAAAATCATTTAAAATCAACCTTTAGTAAATATACCCCCTACAGTATTAAAATAGAAATATGTTCTGTATAGAAAAAAGTAAATTCTAATAAAATGAATTTTAAACTGAATAAAATGAACCTAAACGTACCCTGCTTTTATAAAGAATACATTTGTAACCTGACCTACAGTATGATCTATCCTTATATAAATCTGTGGATATATGAATGTCATACAAAAATAAAAATAAAGTGTTTTTATTATTGAGGTTTAATATACAGCTTTAATATGTTAAGAAACTGAAACAAGATGTTTTTTTTTATCAAAATCAATTTACAAATTAAAGTTTTGGACATGGAAACGTATGTATCTAATTTAATGTACATGAAGGGATGCAATGGTTGTCCAGCAGCTTTGAAACTTGGCAAGAAAAGTTCTAGAGAATGTAAGTGCAGTAAAAGACAAAGAGTATAAAAAAAAAAAATCAATATGATTTTCCAGCCAAGACATACAAAATTTAAGAATAAAAACAAAAGGATGTCTGCTCCACAGGACAGACGAAAGTTATTAAAAGTCACTAAACAATATTTCCAGACAAAGAAGAGCATAAAAATGTTAAAAGAGTCCATAGAAAATTGCCCTACAAGATATTTGCACCAAAATAAAACAAGAAAGTTCTCATCTCAATAGTTCTGAAATGATACAGTATCCAACGTGCTGCATCGTCAAAAAGTGTTATAAAATGCTCCCACCTCTAATAAAATGCCAAGTTAATAAAGCAATAGTACAAAATAATAATAACCAGCTTAAAATAACATTGCTTCTGTCTATTTTCCAACGAATTTATGCAAGATCAGACTATATACTTGGGTGGTTTCTTCCATTAGAGAAAATGTGTCCGTTTGGTCTGTAAAAAGAGTAAGTCAAACATCACATTCCACTTCCAGATACAAGAGTTAGTGTCGTTTCCAACAAAACCATCTTTAGAGGTTATGTTCCACCTTCATCTCAAGTAACATACACATCTTCCTTTTCTTTATACAGTGCAGAGTATATGGGCTGAGAAATTGGAGCCAGTTCCGTTCTACTCCAGTTCACTGTCATCTCTCTCTGAGTTTATTGCTGTGCAGTAGTTGGGTTTATCTGATGGTCTATAGCCAGGCAGACACACACACTTGTATGAGCCCTCTGTATTAATGCATTTGGCATTCTTGCACAGAGACATCCTGCTGTTCAGCTCATTGCACTCGTTGACATCTAGAGGAAAATAACAGGTAGAGCTATTAGTTACGTAGGGCTTTTCCTTCCTTCCACAAAGGCTTATTGCAACTAGCCCTTGTCGCAAATGCATTAAACATCCCTAATATAACATTGGGATTTATCCTTGTAGAACATTAGTGCTATAATGATGTATCATTGTATGACACTGGGACTAAGTTCATGGTTGATCTTTGCAGGTTCAAGATTGTGCAGCAATCTAGTTAGTTTTTGTCTTCAGTTCCAATAAGTATTTTTTTACCATGGTAAATATTAAATTTCCTGTATTATCCATTTACATGTAATTTACAGACTAAAACCAACATGGGGGATCTTGGAAAAGCCGGAGGTCACAAATGAAGACCTTGATGCACTGCATACATAACATGGACTGCTAGCGTTCCACTCATCATAAATCTTAAAGGCTCCACATAAACTATGACTCAATAAGTATATAGAGTACAACGGGGTAAAATAATAAATTAACAGACCCAGTCATTATAGTACCAAAAGAATTCCAGGTTCTTGAATCTTCTTACTCTAATGCAGTGGTTCTCAAAGTCGGTCCTCAGGACCCCACACATGTCATGTTTTACAGGTCACCCAGCAGGTGCACAGGTATATTCATTACTCACTGACACATTTTAAATGATCCACAGATGGAAGTGATTATTTCACTTGTGGTTCTGTGAGGAGACCTGGAAAACATGCACTGTTTGGGGTCCTGAGGACCGAGTTTGATAACCTGTGCTCTAATGTCACATACTGTATGAACAAATTAGCAATTGGCTTCAGAGATGACTGCCAATAGCATCCTACAATATCACTTAAGAATACCTCTGACTATACTTGTATGTAAATCACAGAGAAATGAAATAGTAATGCCATGGAGTAAAGGATGAGACACTGAGAAAGTTAGGTGCATAATAGCAGTAGACAGCTGGTGGATGGATGGTGAGTAAGTAGAGTAAGATATAGGGCGGAATGTACTAAACTACCGTTTTCTGAGCTTAGACCACATTGCCCATATGTACAAAGCTCCAGAAAGCTAAACTTTCCAGAGCTTGTACCCAGTAGGCAATGCCACCTATAGATGGGCTTCTTTCTGTATTCTTCACTGTTTAGCAGAAAAGGTGCTGCAAAGAGGAATGGCTTGCTCTCTACAGTGCATTATTGTAGGAGCAGGGTATTAACAGAGAAGATAATTGCATTATCTTCTTTGCTAAATAGTGGGAATACTTAAATTAAGCAGAAATGCTCATTTCCACGTGACCTAAGAAGAAATTTGCTTGCTGAATAGACCCCTGAGTTGAGATAACATTTTTATTATTAGTTATAAAGTCTTATATTTGACTGGCATCTTTCTTTACCAAGCTGAATTTTGGGGAGGGGGTGAGAAGGTCTCATACTGTTTTCTAACCCTGGCTTCAAGCTTGTAAGTGCAATGGACTGTAAAAATGTAATGATGAAAGGAAATAGCACCAACTATATTATGTGTTATGTAACAATTAAACAATATTTCTACAGAATCCAATTCCTCTTTGGCACAGATAATAAGGACTATGCAACACAGGCTCCAGCCTATAACGTAATGCATTTTTAGATATGCAAAATATTTATAAATCGAGACTTACTTAGGGCTGAGTCATTTATATGTATTATTATTATTATTATTATTATTATTATTATTATTATTAGCATTTAATTGTAAAGTGCCAGTATAGTCCATAGCACTTTACAATTGGGAGCAAACACAGTAGTAAAACAAGACTGGGCACTAACAGACAAACAGAGAGGTAGGTATTCCCAGCTCATGAGCTTACCACCTACATGACAATTGGAGTTAGACATATGATGTTATTTGTCACATATTGCATATTGGTCCAGCCAGATTGCAATTTAAAAAGTGCTTAAAGGGGTAAATGATCGAGTCACGCTGCAATGTTGGGGTCAGAAGGTTGTTTGAATATAGCAAAGAATACATACTGTAAATGCTTTGTGTGAACCATGTAGACGTGAGCTAGCAGAGTAGTATAGCCTTGTAATGTTAAGAGGGTAGTTCTGGAATTTAACAAGCTTGCCAGAAAAGTTGTGTTTTTAAAGAATGCTTGCAGGTTTGGAGGCAGGAGGGAAATCTTGTTGGGTGAGGGATTAAATTCCACATGATTATGTAGCCCAGATAAATACTGTAATGCAGGTTATGAGTGTGGATGAGAGACATACATCTTTCATAGTGTGGAGGGTTAAAGTTACAAAAAATGTTTAGATAAGTGAAGACATGTATGGTGGTGCAGTGGTATCACTAGGAGGGTGTGCTCCACATCAAGTGCCACCATCCGAGGAGGTGACGCCAAAATGCAGGGTCCACTTCAGTGGCCGAGATTCGGGCAATGCACTGGGACTTTACTGTGAAGCCCCTGTCTCTCGGTCACTGAGGAGTTCACAGTGCGGGGAGAGTTTCTGGGGACAGCACAGCATCTTCAGGAGTGCTGCACACGACCCTATGAAAACTAGCGAGATGTCAGATCACACCACTTCACCATAAGGCCACATAATTTCTTTTTGGTGCGCAGAGGGGTCTGTTTTGTACACCGGGTGTCACCAATCCCAGTGACATCACTGTGTTGTTGCAGTTTTGGAGAGGCAACAAATGTAGGAACTGACAGAGCAGTGCACCAGTAGAACATTATTTTAAAAGAAAATCAGTCTAGCCACTGAATATAAATTAGTTAGTAGGGGGAAAGTCTGGTTAGGGGAGAGCTGTAATGATGGAATTGTAATGTTTGCCATATATTTAGCTATAAAGAATGGTTGTAAAGAGGGCTGGAACTGCAGAGCACTACCAAAATACAGGCCTATCTGGTGACGGGATCGGTATGAAATACCCGACGCTGGAAGACTGGCAGTGAAGATCCCGACAGGTATTTTACCTATTCACTAACCTAACCCCCTCCCTAACCCTAACCTCCCCAATTTCCTAAACCTAACCCCCCCTTCCTCTAAGCACCCCCTGTCATTAGACCCCTGCTGGGATTAGACAGTGAGGAAGCCGGCAGTCGGCATTTCAACCATCGGCTTCCTGACTGCATCCCCTGGTGACACAGAATAAGTGTCCATGGGGGTCATGAAATGTTAAAAATGTATGTTTTTTCTTACCAACACAAGTCATTTTCATCATATCCAGGTGATACCCATCAAAGCAATCGCATGTGTATCCTTCCTGTACTCGTACACATCTACCATTTTCACATCCGTTCAAGATGCCACATTCTTCTGCTTGCAGCTCCTCATACTTCTCACCTCCATGACCTGCAACAATAAAACATGATCAAAACTTAGAAATGGTGGGTTATGTATCTGGTCTTCACACCAAGATCAATAGTCTCGGCTAGATACAGACAACCTGCAGCTTTACAGATCTTACAAATTGCTTACAAAATACAGCTTACTGCTATCAGTGCAAGCTGGCAGTTGTAGTTCAACAATGCTGGATGAAGTGCAGCCAGATACTGAATTATATGCAATCAAGTGCTTGATATAAAAGTCTAACTCTATATTGTAGGTATAGCCACTAAGGGGCACATTTAGTTAGCCATGGGTTGAGTCGTGTGGTCTTGTTCTCCTGGGTAAATTGGCTGGGGTATATCAATTACAGAACTACAATCAACCTATAAGCAATCCCAGGACAGCCGTCAATGCTTATTTCAGCTCACACCCTCTGTAGCTAATTGTATCTGAGCCCTAATGTTTTGTTTAAACATGAAAATATGAAAACGTTCAATATTGATGCATATATTTTGTATGTCACTGTATGTAGTATATTCTTTTACAGAAAATATCTTAACAGCAAATAATAGGAATGATATAGAGTTCCTTGTGGTTTTATAAACTTGAATCTGCAATTTAAATACAATTACCCGTATTTAGAGATGCATTACACTTAAAACCCAATGTGCAAGTAAGTACTTTTATGGCAAGTATGCATTTTTCACCTACATTCATAGGGTCTATATACAAAGCCTTGCAGAGAAATAAAGTGGGCGGAGATAAAGTACCAACCAATCAGGTCCTAACTGTCACTTTACAGGTTTTATTTGAAAAATGAGTTAGGAGCTAAGTGGTTGGTACCTTATCTCCATCTAATTTATCTCTTTTCAAGCCTTGGTACATACAGTAGACCCCATAATAATAAATTAGTGTGTCACTTGGGCGGTATGGTTAATGTTCATTTTCTCACCCTCATTACAGTTCTGCATTTATGCCAGACCACAGTATAAATGTGTCAATGGCCAAATGTAAATTGTCTATGAGCCAGCAGAGGGCAGCATTACTCCACACTGAACAATGACTACTTATTGAACAACATGTACTGAAGAGTATATTACAGAGTACTTTGCAAGCATCTAATTCATTGATTTAAGAACACCCCATATAAATATATACACACACAAGAAAGATTTCTGGCACTAATATAACAATTATTTAAATATGTTAAAATATATCACCTCGAATAAAAGTTAATTACTTGCTGCTCCTAAATAGTACATCTGATTAGTACTCAATAAATATACAACAATAGAGAATACATTTCCTCAAAGAGCGCATTATTATATATACAAAATAACAATATTTTATTAAAATAAACCGAACAATAAAAAGGATTAATGCATATATATATATATATATATATATATATAATTCCAGTGATTTTTTAAAGCATGCTAAGAGTCTTAAAACTTATTACACAAAGTAGCAGTCTCTATTATGCTTTTGCAATTGGACTCCATACAGCATTGCAAGTGATTAATCTTGGCACGTAAATAAAAAAACTAAATTGCCCAATTATTGATGGACTCTGAAGTGCTGCAAAACTGAAAAAGTTCTTTGATAATAATGCAATTTAAAGTCATCCAATGAGTTGCTGATATAATATCAAGTCAATAGAAAAGATTTTACCTCAACCTCCCCCGTGTCTCGCAGCCCCTTGAGGTGTAGTCCTTACTGCTGATCGGCACCCAGCTCAGCGACAAAAGGGGAGAACAAGTCCTCCTGGGAGATTGCGTGTCTCCATATTAGTAGTTACACAGTGGTGGGGCAAGGTTATTGGACACTAATGCCGTGGGGAGGGAGTACATGCAGGTGATAATCTAAGATGAAGCTTCCAAAGATAAGCATCAGTACAGCAAATAACGGGTCTTCCTTACGCGTTTCTCTGCCTTATGTGGTAGCGGTTGCTTCAAAGGAATCAGACAATAAGTGGTCTATGTGGTCCAGGCTCCATATTTATGTAACAGTTGACCAATAGTCATCCTTGGTTCACACCTGAGCATTAATTAACACCTGAAGGTGATTTGATCCAAAACTACTTTCGCGGTAATATATTTAAGAGAAGATAAGTAAATATATTATAGTACCTTTATATAAAAGTTGTAATAACAGCCACAAACAATACATACTGTAACAATAACACATATAGCTTTCCAAAGAAAATTATATACAGGTTGAGTCTCCCATATCCAAATATTCCAAAATAAGGAATATTCCGAAATATGGAATTTTTTTAGCATGACTGAGATAAAGAAACCTTTTGATTTTTGATGGTTCAATGTACACAAATTTTGTCTAAGGCACAAATTATTAACAATATTGTATAAAATTACCTTCAGGCTGTGTGTATAAGGTGTATATGAAACATAAATGAATTGAATTTCTGTACACAAACTTTGCTTGAGCCACAAAATTATTGAAAATATTGTATAAAATTACCTGCAGGCTGTGTGTATAAGGTGTAAATAACACATACATGCATTCTGTGTGTATAGTGGGGTCCCATTCCCAAGATATTTCATTATGGTATACAAATATTCCAAAATACGGAATATTCTGTTATCCAAAATACCCTGTTCCCAAGCATTTTAGATATGGGAGACTCAACCTGTATATATATATATATATATATATATATATACATATATATATATATATATATATACAGTATATATATATACATATATCTATACACACATGTATATATATATATATATATATATATATATGGGCAGCACAGACGGTGTAATGGTTAGCGTTACTGCCTCACAGCACTGAGGTCGTGGGTTCGATTCCCACCACGGCCCTAACTGTGTGGAGTTTGTATATTCTCCCTGTGCTTGCGTGGGTTTCCTCCGGGTACTCCGGTTTCCTCCCACACTCCAAAAATATACTGATAGGTTAATTGGCTCCAAACATAAAATTAACCCTAGTGTGTATGTGTGTGAGCATGTGATAGGGAACATAGATTGTAAGCTCCACTGGGGCAGGGACTGATGTGAATGGCCAACTATTCTCTGTACAGCGTTGCGGAATATGTGTACGCTATATAAATAACTGGTAATAATAATAATAATATATATATATATATAACTCAAATTTGCCTTTATCCTGCGCTCACTCAGTATCAGTTATATAGAAAATTTGATGGCTGCACCTTTACACCAGATCCCCTGTTAGTGGGATCACAATACAGACATACACATAGAAACGGGAAAAGGGCACTCAAAATTGAATTTTTACAATTTGTACAAAAAGTTCTTCCAACCAATCTTTAGGAGGTATACATGGGCCAGTTGAAAATCCCCAGAATCTCTTTTTGTGTGATTTTCCTGTAGTATTGTTTGATTTATATAGCCATGGAAGAAGTCTTTAAAGAGGAATCCTGATGATAATCTTTAGAGATATAAAACAATCCAGCGGGCTCCTGAAAATACACCCTCACACCAGCAGAATACACCCTAATAACGGCCAAATGGCCAAGCATTATCTGAAGTTTAAAGATCGGTTTATTAAAACATAAAACCAACAGAACATAATGGAATATGCTTACATAAATGTATTTAGCAAGGTGCTGTTTTTGATTGCCGAATAATTTGTAGATGACACCAAAACATCTCTGCCTCACACAAAAGGGTGCGAGCTCATGGCAGCGGACCCAAATAGTTAATGAGATTAAACCCAGGAAGAGACACTGATGGACTGTCTGACTGTGGTTGAACACTGCCCAAACCTAGAACAGTTGAAGACTTTTCCCTGTGGGACCTGCTGAAAAAATAACTTTAAGTTTTCTGCAATAGTAATTTTTATCTTGTATTGTGCATTAAGAATGACCCCTGATGAAGTCCTGTCAAAGGATGAAACGCGTCGGGTTGAAGGAGTCTGTTTAAGGCCGAACTATTTCAGTCCACTGCCACGAGCTTGCACCCTTTTAGGTGAGGCAGAGGTGTTTTGGTGTCATCTGCCAGTTGTTCGGCAAACAAAAACAGCACCTTGCTAAATACATTTATGTAAGCATATTCCACTATGTTCTGTTGGTTTTATGTTTTAATAAACCGATTTTTAAACTTCACATAACGCTTGGCCATTTGGCCGTTATTTGGGTGTATTCTGCTGGTGTGAGGGTGTATTTTCAGGAGCCCGTTGGATTGTTTTATATCTCTAAAGATTATCTTCAGGATTCCTCTTTAAAGACTTCTTCCATGGCTATATAAATCAAACAATACTACAGGAAGATCACACAAAAAGAGATTCTGGTTTCAACTGGCCCGTGTATACCCCCTAAAGCTTGGTCGGAAGAACTTTTTATACAAATCAAACTATAATATCTTGTGTGTTCTATAGAGATTGTAAAAATTATTCAACTTTGAGCATCCTTTTCCTGTTTATATGTGTATGTATATATATATATATATATATATGTGTATATATATATATATATATATATATATTGACATTGCTTATAGAGTCATCTATTTCAAAACAGTGTACAACTGTGCAAAAATGGTGTTGTAAGCAGTGGCGTAGCCAGGGGGGCTGGTCCCAGCAGTTTCCGACACTGTCGCGGATGTGATGTAATGATGCTACAACGCTGCCGGTCAGTCACTGGAAGTGTCAGTGTCGCCACTAGTTGTAAGCCAAAGCATCCAACTAACCTTTATTTTTCAGTTCAGAAAATGAAAGCAATCGCCTTTAATGTGCAGCAAGTTCTACTGTACGTCATCGACAAATCTTCCAGGGCTAAACATATCTAATCTATAATACATGTAATAAATTAACCTTGCACATTGTGTGACTTGTTGCCTTCACGCTTCTATTTCCATGTAAAAATATACATGGACTAATATAATAATTTGTATGTAACACTCTCAGCTTGTTTTGATTTGCCCCTGGCAATGATTATTTCTAGTTATTTAATCTTGTTGTGCATGTTTATTTTTTTAATAATGCGAAAATGAAATAGGATTATGATCCTTTCCAACAGTCCTGTCACATTGGGGCGGTATGGTATCAGTCTGCTTACAGTGCCTGGAAATTACATTGAAATGCTGGCATCTATGAAGCCAGCTGAATCCTGTTTATTAGAGTATATCAAACTAACAACATGTTTGAGGTTATGGCCTTTCACAGGCACATATGCCTTTTTACAATTATTTTTGTCCCCGGGTTATGAAAAGTAGATAAATAAAGCTTGGTGAAACTAATCTGTCCCACTATAAGACAGCACAACATTCATCACATACCAGAAACATATTCTGTTGTGTGTTACTGTGTGTTGAGCAAGAAGCACTGCAGAACTATTTGCATACTTTATAGCTATGATTTATTAATCTGCAATTCCACACATCACATTGGGGACTGTGCTCTTGTTAAACTGCCAGCAAAATACACACCCCATGTGATGCTGGATGAATCCCATGCATATCTTCCTGTTTCGATTACTGGCCGACACAGCTCTACATAATGTTTTCTTTCGCTGTAAATAATAAGTAAGGATTAACAATTCATAAGGGATGCAAATGCTGCTTTGCTGAAATATAGAAAAAGGTCTGGCCAGGAATGTGCTATATTAAATATGTTTTTCTGGGTTTATATTAGACTGTTTTGCTCCATAAAGAACACATATCATTTATGATACATAACAGTACTTTATGGGGTCTTCATGTGATTTGACAGATTAAATAGCTTGAGCTGCAGTTATTTTGTTGCACCTGTGACTTTCCAAATGTTACTGAAAGACCAATCACTCCTAGAGGGTTCTGTAAGCCTTTTTGGTGTCTTCAAGATGTTACTGAGGGACCACTCACTCCCAGAGGGCTCTGTAAGCCTTTATGGTGTCTTCAAGATGTTACTGAGGGACCACTCACTCCCAGAGGGCTCTGTAAGATCTTATGGTGGTTTCAAGATGGTCCTGAAGGACCACTCACTCCCAGAGGGCTCTGTAAGCCTTTATGGTAGTTTTAAGATGGTACTGAAGGACCTATCACTTCCAGAGGGCTCTGTAAGCCTTTATGGTGTCTTCAATATGTTACTGAAGGACCACTCACTCTCCAGTGGGTTCTGTAAGCCTTTTATGGTGGTTTCAAGATGCTCCTGAAGGACTACTCACTCCCAGAAAGTTCTTTAAGCCTTTATGATGTCTTCAAGATGTTAGAGTCACTCACTCCCAGTGGGCTCTGTTAGCCTTTATGGTGGTTTCAAGATGTTACTTTAGGACCATTCACTTCCGGAGGGCTCTGTAAGCCTGTATGAAGTTCGGTGACCTCTTCAGCAGTTATTACAACTCCCAGTATGTGGTAACATTAGCAAATATGTAATTTTTGCATTAGCCTAAAGACCGGTGCTTTGAAAACCCATGAACCAAGCATTTTATTCATACAGCTTCACAGGCACTTTGAACACTGGGTACCCTCTTTGAGAACTGCCACCAAATGTGCTTACTAACGGGTTCATAACCACTGATGTTTCTTAAATGTGTTTTATATGTATTCTTAATCCACATTAAAGAACAAGAAATGTTACTGTATGTATTTGTAGGGCTTTCCTACACTACAGTGGGTCACCACCTGGCACAGGAAAGGCACAAACAGGGGACATACATTTATACTGTAATGAGAGGATGCTGATAGTCATAAGGTGGGTGTAAAATCATCTAAAAATGGTTCAACAGGAAAAAAAAATTGCTATTGTGGTGCACTCTTCTATATGACAATATTGTCTAAAACTTAACTTTTAATTATATTTATATATAAAAATAAAAATTGTGGTATAGGACATATATACATACATATGATTTTATGCAGACAATTTAAGCAAATATTTTGCTGCAGTAATCCCATTTACTTCTTTTCTCTCCTCTGAGGAAAAGATATTCAGGATAATACCTGGCAATAATTTTTCATTCCTGACAATGGCTCAAAAATAAAGGAATCCTGCTAGTATAGCAACAAATATGTCATTTAAAAAAGCCTCAACGGTTGCAATATTTCCATAGTTGCTGTGTTTTTAAGATCAGGATCCTGATCTTAAAAACAAAGCAACTGTGGAATATCTTTTCAAGGTTAGTGCACCTGTGTGGGCACTGAGATATAACTGGCCAACTCAAATATACTTGTAGCACTTGTAGAACCACAAGTGCCCGCAAGCCGCTGGCACCAGTACCCCCACTTTGAAGAAAAAAGAAAAAAAACAAGACACACAGCGTATGATTTAGTCCTTTATTTTACATTCACTCACTCACGCACACTCACACTCTCAATACATACTTAGCCCTACTCCATGGCGCTGGTCGGTCTTCTTCTCCAGTAGGCATCCAGGGGGCTTGGCAACACAAAAAAACAAATACCCAATCCCATGGATACAGAAACGCTGTATGTACATACTGTACATACAGCTCTTAGTCAATCAGTGGCGGCTTTCTATTACAGCATACAGGTGTACATATAGCGTTCTGTATGTGGGATCAGGGTAAAGAGGACCAACCGGTGCCATGGATTATGGGTAAGTATGTAGTGGGAGTGTGTGTGAGTTAGTGTGTAATAAAGAACTAAGGGCCTGATTCAGAGATGTACGTTCATCTGACGATGAACATACATCTCCGATGGGTAGGGGATGCACCTGCACAGAATGAGTCCTGCGATTACGCTCACAGACCCACACAAGACGCAGCATGATTTACATGATGCTGTGTTTGGGGGGGTGGAGTGGGGTCATTGCAGGTCACCGTTCCCAGAAACGGAGGCGTGTCACCCCAGCTTCCAGGAGGGACAAAGCCAGGGTCTGCATCAGCAGATGTAGATTCCTAGCCTCTGAAGTTATTAGCACCCGATCAGGTTACGGAAAGCTTCAGTTCCCGCAGCATCACCAAAAGAGCAACCATCACGACCATCAGTCGCGGTTGTTGCTGTCATGCTCGCAAATGCAGCAAGAAGGTGTCTGACACATCCTTCTGCATTTGCATTAAAATGATATAAATGTTGTCAACAGTCTTGCATTTAAGTATCTAAATGAGACACATAGATTATTAAAGATATATTATTGAGATGGCAGATAGAGCTGGTAGAGGATTGTCTACACATAGACAAGGAAATAGAGACTTTATTTAACTTACGATCTGGAAGGTTGTAGGGATCAGGCTGTGGAACATAGTCTTCTGAAAAATGAAGGGCATCTTCTCCATAGGGCTGCCTGAATCTTGGCACTCGAAGGTTGCATAGATCAGCATAGTCCTCTGCATATATAAAAAGATAAAAACATAATTTTATATATATATATATATATATATATATATACATATATATATATATATATATTATATATTTATCATCTTAAGCTTAACCATGAATTTACTGTTATTTTCTACATCAACTTTTTACAGGACCTCTACGGTCTTTACGATACATTGTGATTTGTGAAGGGTTGGGTAAGAAATCTCAGCAGTCGGGATGCCTACTGTCAAAATGCCGACAGCGACATCCCGATGCTCGGTATCCCAACAGGGGGTGGGTAAGTATACTAATTCTCCCCTCTTCTCCCCCTAACCCTAATCCTCCCTTCTTGCACCCTAACCCTAACCTTCCGTGTTAGTGCCTAAACCAAACCTTCCCCCCCTTGGAGCCTAAACCTAACTGTCCCCCCTTAGTGACTAACCTTAACCTCGTCCAGTGGCGCCTAACCCTATCCCCCCAGTGGTTTCTAACCCTAAACCCCTCCCCCCAAAATCTTACCCCGATGTTGTGCCTAAACCTAACACTCTCCACCATGGCTAACAGTTAAGTTCGCCCCGATGTACCTTCGATCGGGATGGCAGCTGTCGAGATTCCAACATTGGGATTTAGATAGGCATCGGGATTTCGACACCTATCTTTAGTCCCGGGTCGGCCTTCCGCCGTCTGCATTTCGATGTCCACCATCCCGTCCCCCGGCATACTCACTACATCCTACTGAAAAGTACAGTGCACTATAAACAGCAAACTACTAAGACTGAGAACTTAAAATGAGTCTCTGTCTGTAACAGTGTCTCATTTCATGAAACTAGAAAAGCCTGTCTCTCCTTTTGTTTCTGTGCACTGAAATCCTATATGAAATATGACATACCTTCAGGCTGTCTGTGCCAGCAGAGCAGCTAAGTCATTACAAATATGACTGCAACACTTCTGACAAAATTTTATTTTATTTATGCCTTCAAAGAGATTAATCAGTTTTAACACAAGTACTGTCTGGGGAATGCAAAGAAGAATTCTAAGTTTGTGGAATAAGAATTTGCGTCCCAAATATCTGCAAGGTCTTAAACGAGTTGAGTCAGACTTTTTATTTTCAAAATCTTTTGACAAGTAATATCAGCAAAAAATGGGGGTGGGGGAGGGAGAATATAATATAATCTATTATATAATGCGCTAACCTTTCCGTCTAGGACATGCACAGTGGAGGCACATAGTGGTATGTGAGGACTTCCTCCACTCTCCCCATGCACACAGTTCATCTGCCACTATTGATGGTACACAATTACAACAGCTGCAGACCGATGACCTGGGTGCTGGATCAGAGGAGGAACTAGTGACGGTGCTAGGGGGCCCCACCCAAAATCTTGCCAATGGCATCAAACTGGTTAGGGTCGGCTCTGACTGTAGCGCTGCATTCAATCACTGACATACAATAAAATCATCCCAGTGATAAGAGCTTAGATATTTTTTTTACAATAACTTGTATTTTACCTTTACTGGACCTAATGCAGTTTTCATTGAGTTTTAGACACTGGCTGGTCAGTACTGGGGTCCCCTATGACATGTACAGTGCACTAATGTGGTAAATGTAGACAGGATCACAATCAAGTCCTTAAGTATTTTACTTTTACATTATACTGCATTCCCAGGACTATGGTGTATTCCTTACAGTGCATTGCTGTTATCAATCTGGTACATTGTCATGCATGCACTACTCTCTGACCACATACTCTCTAATGGTTAGCCTGTCTGATTAGCTGATGAAGTTAGGCTTCCCAGACCTTGCTCTAGCCTTCTACTATTGTACTAATGCTTGTTTGAATATATGACACATAGGGGTAAATTTACTAATTGTGTTTTTGGTTGATTTTCCGTCGCTTTTGCAAACCAACCAAAACTTTCCATTTACTAAAGTCAAAACAGACAGAAAAGTAAACAAAAATCTGACTTTAGAATACTTTAGAACATTGACTCAGCAATGAATACTTTTACTTAGAAAACAAAAAGATTTGCAGATTTACTAAAGGTCTGTTTTAAAAATGATCAAAAAAACCAACAGCAAAACTATGACAAATCCACCCAAACAATATTCCTGTCTGCCATTACCAACAATCTGGCTAATGTGACGGCACAGGAATCCCACGCTTTATGTCCTCCCGCTATGGCATTACCCCCCCACCTCAGATGGTTCAGCCTGGTGCTGGTTATTGAAAAATAAGGGGAACCCCATACCATTTCCCCCCTATTTTTCAATTTTGTCACTCAATTTTGTAGGCTGAAAGGTCTGGGGCTGGTTATGAATTTGAAGGGGACGCGTTTTTTTATTTTTTTTTAACCCTTTCTTTACATTTTACCCTAACGAAGCCTGCACAGATCAGTATGTGCTTCTGTTTGGATGGGTTTGTCATTTTGTTTGTAATTCTAAATGCTATTGCTGAAATACCAAAAACCATGGGCATTTAGAGCAGCAAAAAAATTACTGACATCGCCGTCAGGTTTCAATTGAAGCTGAAACCCAACGGTTAGTAAATAGATTTTTTAGACATCAAAACGACGTTGCTGTCGTTCAATTTTGGTCGATTTTGGTTTAGAACCGAAACTGACCTTTAATAAATTGACCCCATAATCTTGTGATTTTTGCAAAGGTGTTTATTCTTTACACTTACATCCATTATTGTACTGATTTAGTAGAAAATAAACAGCAAAAATCTAAATGTACAACTCAATCTCATATTCAACTGGGTGAGGGCAAAAAGCGGCTCTGTCACAGTAGGTGGTCATACTACAGTATGAAGCTCTGCATCATGTAGTAATGTGTGGTTACACAGGCACACAGTTTGCCTCCCACTAGTTGCCTCTGTTTTATCAATGAAATACAGAGATTCTGCTTTCCAATACATGCATTTGGTTCCTGCATACAGTATGTGTCTTCAAAATCTGAATTAAATGAGAAACCAGACTAACGCTTCTTAGTGGTGGACAATAATTTAAGTGTAAAGTCAAGATGAGAATTTACAACTGAGTTATTTTTAAGGCAACATCTCTGAGAAGGACAATTTATAGCCTGCTTTCCAGATGGTTGCAACTTTGATCAGACAGCCACACATCCTTCCTTATGTCTGGGAGCTGCATCAGCTAGCTCTTAGGAAATGATCCGGTTAGGGGGAGTCTGACTATTTCAAGAAACCTCAGGTTTTCTATTTCGCAATAACTACTGTGCGCTCTGCAAACACTTTCATGGTTTTATCTACACTTTTCAGGAAGACAATTTATCTTCTACTGCGGAGACATTACGCTCTTGTCTCAAATGTATGATATAAATCTCTCAACTAGAAACCATGATTAGGTATTATGGAAACAGTAAATATTACTGATGGCTATCAAGTGCTGGAAAAACTCCAGGATATACTGTATGATCCTGTGGCTTCAAGGTGTAAAAGCTAGTTTGAAAGCCAATGCAACCACTTATTCCACCATATATAGAAAATGTATCCATTATAGAACTTTGTAGTTCATACATCTGGTGACTGATAAAACAATGCTATTACTAGAGACGACACATGCTTCAGGAAATAAGACATTTAAATGAAACAAAATACACTCTACAGCATATGAGAAGTTGCCGAGAAAATCCTTGCAGTGGCGGAACTAGCGGCGGTGCAGCACCGGGGCCCGCTGTGGTGCAGGGGCCCATAGCCGCCTGCATGCAACAGCGCCGCTGCACACATTGCCAGTGTCCCCCAGGCCCACAGTATTTAAGTGTAGTGCTGACAGCAGTGAGAGCGGTCCTTACTACACAGTAACAATCACACCAATGCGCAGTGCAGAAACATCAGGCCGCTTGCAAGCACACAGCGCTCGCGAGCGGCTCTGAATCAGGGCACTAGTCGCATGCGTATTGCGACTTAGACACATGCGCAGTTTAATGATAATCGCTCAACTCCATAAATATCAGAATAGCGCAACACTCTGAATCAGGGCCCATAGTACATTATATGGATATTACATATCACTTTGACCTTATAAACACCCCAGGTCAGTAGGAAACTTGTAGCTGTGATAATTGCTAGATAAGCATATACTGTAAGTTAGATTAATGTCAGAATCACCACTTGGTGAATGGGGAAGTAGTTTTGTTCACTTCCAAAAACTAATTATGGGCTACCTGGAGTAATGCTAATTTACTTTGTATTCTTTTTTGAACTTTATGTCCATTTAAAAACAAGAAATGGCATTATTAGTCTATGATATTGGTCAAGACCAGCAGTGCTGCATCCATAAAAATCACAAAAAGCTATGACAGACCAGTATGATGATTGTGTATATATAGATCAGTCCCATGGGTACAATCACTGACTACGCACACAAGCTTCTGTGTATGTTCTTGGCGCACTGCAAACAGTACATTAGCTGCATATGTTTTACACTGGGACCATTTCATACTACTAATGAATGTACTATCAATGAAATATATACTATTACTACTGTTGCTTCACCTGAGTCTTTCATTGGGCATAGAGCACACTGCATGCCCCATGCTTCTCCATATAAACAGCAGCATTCTGTATAAGTAGTCTGCCTCCCTTCCAAAGGCCGACGGCACATGTAGTCATCACTGAGCTCTTGCCAACACACATCTTGGAATACATCGGTTTCCTCTGTAGGTTCTGTAAAATAATCAGATTATATGTCATATACTAAGAAAGTAGCATTCCACAGATTAATTGAAAGTAAAATGGTGTGAAGACTACATAGCCACTGTAACAGTTTACCAAACTCTAGTGAGGAGGCAAAGGCTGCAATAGCACCTGCGAAAGAGGTCTTCTCTCCACAAAATAATCTGCTAGAGCATGTCAAAGGCTGCAATAGCACCTGCGAAAGAGGTCTTCTCTCCACAGTGTAATCTGCTAGGGCATGTCAAAGGCTGCAATAGCACCTGTGAAAGATGTCCTCTCTCCACAATGTAATCTGCTAGAGCATGTCAAAGGCTGCAATAGCACCTGTGAAAGAGGTCCTCTCTCCACAATGTAATTTGCTAGAGCATGTCAAAGACTGCAATAGCACCTGCGAAAGAGGTCTTCTCTCCACAATGTAATCTGCTAGAGCATGTCAAAGGCTGCAATAGCACCTGTGAAAGAGGTCCTCTCTCCACAATGTAATCTGCTAGAGAATGTCAAAGACTGCAATAGCACCTGCGAAAGAGGTCCTCTCTCCACAATGTAATCTGCTAGGGCATGTCAAAGGCTGCAATAGCACCTGTGAAAGAGGTCCTCTCTCCACAATGTAATGTGATAAAGCATGTGAAAGGCTGCAATAGCACCTGCGAAAGAGGTCCTCTCTCCACAATGTAATCTGCTAGAGCATGTCAAAGGCTGCAATAGCACCTGTGAAAGAGGTCCTCTCTCCACAATGTAATCTGCAAGAGCATGTCAAAGGCTGCAATAACACCTGCGAAAGAGGTCCTCTTTCCACAATGTAATCTGGTAGGGCATGTCAAAGGCTACAATAGCACCTGTGAAAGAGGTCCTCTATCCACAATGTAATCTGCTAGGGAATGTCAAAGGCTACAATAGCACCTGTGAAAGAGGTCCTCTCTCCACAATGTAATCTGCTAGAGCATGTCAAAGACTGCAATAGCACCTGCGAAAGAGGTCTTCTCTCCACAATGTAATCTGCTAGAGCATGTCAAAGGCTGCAATAGCACCTGTGAAAGAGGTCCTCTCTCCACAATGTAATCTGCTAGAGCATGTCAAAGGCTCCAATAGCACCTGTGAAAGAGGTCCTCTCTCCACAATGTAATCTGCTAGAGAATGTCAAAGACTGCAATAGCACCTGCGAAAGAGGTCCTCTCTCCACAATGTAATCTGCTAGGGCATGTCAAAGGCTGCAATAGCACCTGTGAAAGAGGTCCTCTCTCCACAATGTAATGTGATAAAGCATGTCAAAGGCTGCAATAGCACCTGCGAAAGAGGTCCTCTCTCCACAATGTAATCTGCTAGAGCATGTCAAAGGCTGCAATAGCACCTGTGAAAGAAGTCCTCTCTCCACAATGTAATCTGCAAGAGCATGTCAAAGGCTGCAATAGCACCTGCGAAAGAGGTCTTCTCTCCACAGTGTAATCTGCTAGGGCATGTCAAAGGCTGCAATAGCACCTGTGAAAGATGTCCTCTCTCCACAATGTAATCTGCTAGAGCATGTCAAAGGCTGCAATAGCACCTGTGAAAGAGGTCCTCTCTCCACAATGTAATCTGCTAGAGCATGTCAAAGACTGCAATAGCACCTGCGAAAGAGGTCTTCTCTTCACAATGTAATCTGCTAGAGCATGTCAAAGGCTGCAATAGCACCTGTGAAAGAGGTCCTCTCTCCACAATGTAATCTGCTAGAGCATGTCAAAGGCTGCAATAGCACCTGTGAAAGAGGTCCTCTCTCCACAATGTAATCTGCTAGAGAATGTCAAAGACTGCAATAGCACCTGCGAAAGAGGTCCTCTCTCCACAATGTAATCTGCTAGAGCATGTCAAAGGCTGCAATAGCACCTGTGAAAGAGGTCCTCTCTCCACAATGTAATCTGCAAGAGCATGTCAAAGGCTGCAATAGCAGCTGCGAAAGAGGTCCTCTTTCCACAATGTAATCTGGTAGGGCATGTCAAAGGCTACAATAGCACCTGTGAAAGAGGTCCTCTCTCCACAATGTAATCTGCTAGGGAATGTCAAAGGCTACAATAGCACCTGTGAAAGAGGTCCTCTCTCCACAATGTAATCTGCTAGAGCATGTCAAAGACTGCAATAGCACCTGCGAAAGAGGTCTTCTCTCCACAATGTAATCTGCTAGAGCATGTCAAAGGCTGCAATAGCACCTGTGAAAGAGGTCCTCTCTCCACAATGTAATCTGCTAGAGCATGTCAAAGGCTGCAATAGCACCTGTGAAAGAGGTCCTCTCTCCACAATGTAATCTGCTAGAGAATGTCAAAGACTGCAATAGCACCTGCGAAAGAGGTCCTCTCTCCACAATGTAATCTGCTAGGGCATGTCAAAGGCTGCAATAGCACCTGTGAAAGAGGTCCTCTCTCCACAATGTAATGTGATAAAGCATGTCAAAGGCTGCAATAGCACCTGCGAAAGAGGTCCTCTCTCCACAATGTAATCTGCTAGAGCATGTCAAAGGCTGCAATAGCACCTGTGAAAGAGGTCCTCTTTCCACAATGTAATCTGCAAGAGCATGTCAAAGGCTGCAATAGCACCTGCGAAAGAGGTCTTCTCTCCACAGTGTAATCTGCTAGGGCATGTCAAAGGCTGCAATAGCACCTGTGAAAGATGTCCTCTCTCCACAATGTAATCTGCTAGAGCATGTCAAAGGCTGAAATAGCACCTGTGAAAGAGGTCCTCTCTCCACAATGTAATCTGCTAGAGCAGGTCAAAGACTGCAATAGCACCTGCGAAAGAGGTCTTCTCTAAACAATGTAATCTGCTAGAGCATGTCAAAGGCTGCAATAGCACCTGTGAAAGAGGTCCTCTCTCCACAATGTAATCTGCTAGAGCATGTCAAAGGCTGCAATAGCACCTGTGAAAGAGGTCCTCTCTCCACAATGTAATCTGCTAGAGAATGTCAAAGACTGCAATAGCACCTGCGAAAGAGGTCCTCTCTCCACAATGTAATCTGCTAGGGCATGTCAAAGGCTGCAATAGCACCTGTGAAAGAGGTCCTCTCTCCACAATGTAATGTGATAAAGCATGTCAAAGGCTGCAATAGCACCTGCGAAAGAGGTCCTCTCTCCACAATGTAATCTGCTAGAGCATGTCAAAGGCTGCAATAGCACCTGTGAAAGAGGTCCTCTCTCCACAATGTAATCTGCAAGAGCATGTCAAAGGCTGCAATAGCACCTGCGAAAGAGGTCCTCTTTCCACAATGTAATCTGGTAGGGCATGTCAAAGGCTACAATAGCACCTGTGAAAGAGGTCCTCTCTCCACAATGTAATCTGCTAGGGAATGTCAAAGGCTACAATAGCACCTGTGAAAGAGGTCCTCTCTCCACAATGTAATCTGCTAGAGCATGTCAAAGACTGCAATAGCACCTGCGAAAGAGGTCTTCTCTCCACAATGTAATCTGCTAGAGCATGTCAAAGGCTGCAATAGCACCTGTGAAAGAGGTCCTCTCTCCACAATGTAATCTGCTAGAGCATGTCAAAGGCTGCAATAGCACCTGTGAAAGAGGTCCTCTCTCCACAATGTAATCTGCTAGAGAATGTCAAAGACTGCAATAGCACCTGCGAAAGAGGTCTTCTCTCCACAATGTAATCTGCTAGGGCATGTCAAAGGCTGCAATAGCACCTGTGAAAGAGGTCCTCTCTCCACAATGTAATGTGATAAAGCATGTCAAAGGCTGCAATAGCACCTGCGAAAGAGGTCCTCTCTCCACAATGTAATCTGCTAGAGCATGTCAAAGGCTGCAATAGCACCTGTGAAAGAGGTCCTCTCTCCACAATGTAATCTGCAAGAGCATGTCAAAGGCTGCAATAGCACCTGCGAAAGAGGTCCTCTTTCCACAATGTAATCTGGTAGGGCATGTCAAAGGCTACAATAGCACCTGTGAAAGAGGTCCTCTCTCCACAATGTAATCTGCTAGGGCATGTCAAAGGCTACAATAGCACCTGTGAAAGAGGTCCTCTCTCCACAAAGTAATCTGCTAGGGCATGTCAAAGGCTGCAATAGAACCTGTGAAAGAGGTCCTCTCTCCACAATGTAATCTGCTAGAGCATGTCAAAGACTGCAATAGCACCTGTGAAAGAGGTCCTCTCTCCACAATATAATCTGCTAAGGCATGTCAAAGGCTGCAATAGCACCTGCGAAAGAGGTCCTCTCTCCACAATGTAATCTGCTAGAGCATGTCAAAGGCTGCAATAGCACCTGCGAAAGAGGTCCTCTCTCCACAATGTAATCTGCTAGGGCATGTCAAAGGCTGCAATAGCACCTGTGAAAGAGGTCCTCTCTCCACAATGTAATCTGATAAAGCATGTCAAAGGCTGCAATAGCACCTGTGAAAGAGGTCTACTCTCCACAATATAATCTGCTAGACCATGTCAAAGACTGCAATAGCACCTTTGAAAGAGGTCCTCTCTCCACAATGTAATCTGATAAAGCATGTCAAAGGCTGCAATAGCACCTGCGAAAGAGGTCCTCTCTCCACAATGTAATATGCTAGAGCATGTCAAAGGCTGCAATAGCACCTGTGAAAGAGGTTCTCTCTCCACAATGTAATCTGCTAGAGCATGTCAAAGGCTGCAATAGCACCTGTGAAAGAGGTCCTCTCTCCACAATGTAATCTGCAAGAGCATGTCAAAGGCTGCAATAACACCTGCGAAAGAGGTCCTCTTTCCACAATGTAATCTGGTAGGGCATGTCAAAGGCTACAATAGCACCTGTGAAAGAGGTCCTCTCTCCACAATGTAATCTGGTAGGGCATGTCAAAGGCTACTATAGCACCTGTGAAAGAGGTCCTCTCTCCACAATGTAATCTGCTAGAGCATGTCAAAGGCTGCAATAGCACCTGCAAAAGAGGTCCTCTCTCCACAATGTAATCTGCTAGAGCATGTCAAAGGCTGCAATAGCACCTGCGAAAGAGGTCCTCTTTCCACAATGTAATCTGCTAGGGCATGTCAAAGGCTGCAGTAGCACCTGTGAAAGAGGTCCTCTCTCCACAATGTCATCTGCTAGAGCATGTCAAAGGCTGCAATAGAACCTGCAAAAGAGGACCTCTCTCCACAATGTAATCTGCTAGAGCATGTCAAAGGCTGCAATAGCACCTGCGAAAGAGGTCCTCTTTCCACAATGTAATCTGCTAGGGCATGTCAAAGGCTGCAGTAGCACCTGTGAAAGAGGTCCTCTCTCCACAATGTAATCTGCTAGAGCATGTCAAAGGCAGCAATAGAACCTGCAAAAGTGGTCCTCTCTCCACAATGTAATCTGCTAGAGCATGTCAAAAGCTGCAATAGCACCTGCGAAAGAGGTCCTCTTTCCACAATGTAATCTGCTAGAGCATGTCAAAGGGTGCAATAGCACCTGCGAAAGAGGTCCTATTTCCACCATGTAATCTGCTAGAGCATGTCAAAGGCTGCAATAGCACCTGTGAAAGAGATCCTCTCTCCACAATGTAGTCTGCTAGAGCATGTCAAAGGCTGCAATAGCACCTGTGAAAGAGGTCCTCTTTCCACAATGTAATCTGCTAGAGCATGTCAAAGACTGCAATAGCACCTGCGAAAGAGGTCCTCTCTCCACAATGCAATCTGCTAGAGCATGTCAAAGACTGCAATAGTACCTGTGCAAAAGATCCTCTCTCCACAATGTAATCTGCTAGAGCATATCAAAGGCTGCAATAGCACCTGTGAAAAAGATCCTCTCTCCACAATGTAATCTGCTAGGGCATAATAAAGGCTGCAATAGCACCTGTGAAAGAGGTCCTCTCTCCACAATGCAATCTGCTAGAGCATGTCAAAGACTGCAATAGCACCTGCGAAAGAGATCCTCTCTCCACAATGCAATCTGCTAGAGCATGTCAAAGACTGCAATAACACCTGCGAAAGAGGTCCTCTCTCCACAATGCAATCTGCTAGAGCATGTCAAAGGCTGCAATAGCACCTGCGAAAGAGGTCCTCTCTCCACAATGTAATCTGCTAGAGCATGTCAAAGACTGCAATAGCACCTGCGAAAGACGTCCTCTCTCCACAATATAACCTGCTAGAGCATGTCAAAGGCTGCAATAGCACCTGCGAAAGAGGTCCTCTCTCCACAATATAATCTGCTAGAGCATGTCAAAGGCTGCAATAGCACCTGCGAAAGAGGTCCTCTCTCCACAATGTAATCTGCTAGAGCATGTCAAAGGCTGCAATAGCACCTGCGAAAGAGGTCCTCTCTCCACAATATAATCTGCTAGAGCATGTCAAAGGCTGCAATAGCACCTGCGAAAGAGGTCCTCTCTCCATAATGCAATCTGCTAGGGCATGTCAAAGACTGCAATAGCACCTGTGAAAAAGATCCTCTCTCCACAATGTAATCTGCTAGAGCATGTCAAAGGCTGCAATAGCACCTGTGATAGAGGTCCTCTCTCCACAATGCAATCTTCTAGAGCATGTCAAAGACTGCAATAGCACCTGCGAAAGAGGTCCTCTCTCCACAATGTAATCTGCTAGAGCATTTCAAAGGCTGCAATAGCACCTGTGAAAGAGGTCCTCTCTCCATAATGCAATCTGCTAGAGCATGTCAAAGGCTGCAATAGCACCTGTGAAAGAGGTCCTCTCTCCACAATATAATCTGCTAGAGCATGTCAAAGACTGCAATAGCACCTGCGAAAGAGGTCCTCTCTCCACAATGTAATCTGCTAGAGCATATCAAAGGCTGCAATAGCACCTGTGAAAGAGGTCCTCTCTCCACAATGCAATCTGCTAGAGCATGTCAAAGGCTGCAATAGCACATGCGAAAGAAATCCTCTCTCCACAATGCAATCTGCTAGAGCATGTGAAAGGCTGCAATAGCACCTGCGAAAGAGGTCCTCTCTCCATAATGCAATCTGCTAGAGCATGTCAAAGGCTACTATAGCACCTGTGAAAGAGGTCCTCTCTCCACAATGTAATCTGCTAGAGCATGTCAAAGGCTGCAATAGCACCTGCAAAAGAGGTCCTCTCTCCACAATGTAATCTGCTAGAGCATGTCAAAGGCTGCAATAGCACCTGTGAAAGAGGTCCTCTCTCCACAATGTAATCTGATAAAGCATGTCAAAGGCTGCAATAGCACCTGTGAAAGAGGTCTACTCTCCACAATATAATCTGCTAGAGCATGTCAAAGACTGCAATAGCACCTGTGAAAGAGGTCCTCTCTCCACAATGTAATCTGATAAAGCATGTCAAAGGCTGCAATAGCACCTGCGAAAGAGGTCCTCTCTCCACAATGTAATATGCTAGAGCATGTCAAAGGCTGCAATAGCACCTGTGAAAGAGGTCCTCTCTCCACAATGTAATCTGCTAGAGCATGTCAAAGGCTGCAATAGCACCTGTGAAAGAGGTCCTCTCTCCACAATGTAATCTGCAAGAGCATGTCAAAGGCTGCAATAGCACCTGCGAAAGAGGTCCTCTTTCCACAATGTAATCTGGTAGGGCATGTCAAAGGCTACAATAGCACCTGTGAAAGAGGTCCTCACTCCACAATGTAATCTGGTAGGGCATGTCAAAGGCTACTATAGCACCTGTGAAAGAGGTCCTCTCTCCACAATGTAATCTGCTAGAGCATGTCAAAGGCTGCAATAGCACCTGCAAAAGAGGTCCTCTCTCCACAATGTAATCTGCTAGAGCATGTCAAAGGCTGCAATAGCACCTGCGAAAGAGGTCCTCTTTCCACAATGTAATCTGCTAGGGCATGTCAAAGGCTGCAGTAGCACCTGTGAAAGAGGTCCTCTCTCCACAATGTAATCTGCTAGAGCATGTCAAAGGCTGCAATAGCACCTGCGAAAGAGGTCCTCTTTCCACAATGTAATCTGCTAGGGCATGTCAAAGGCTGCAGTAGCACCTGTGAAAGAGGTCCTCTCTCCACAATGTAATCTGCTAGAGCATGTCAAAGGCTGCAATAGAACCTGCAAAAGAGGTCCTCTCTCCACAATGTAATCTGCTAGAGCATGTCAAAAGCTGCAATAGCACCTGCGAAAGAGGTCCTCTTTCCACAATGTAATCTGCTAGAGCATGTCAAAGGGTGCAATAGCACCTGCGAAAGAGGTCCTATTTCCACCATGTAATCTGCTAGAGCATGTCAAAGGCTGCAATAGCACCTGTGAAAGAGATCCTCTCTCCACAATGTAGTCTGCTAGAGCATGTCAAAGGCTGCAATAGCACCTGTGAAAGAGGTCCTCTTTCCACAATGTAATCTGCTAGAGCATGTCAAAGACTGCAATAGCACCTGCGAAAGAGGTCCTCTCTCCATAATGCAATCTGCTAGAGCATGTCAAAGACTGCAATAGTACCTGTGAAAAAGATCCTCTCTCCACAATGTAATCTGCTAGAGCATATCAAAGGCTGCAATAGCACCTGTGAAAAAGATCCTCTCTCCACAATGTAATCTGCTAGGGCATAATAAAGGCTGCAATAGCACCTGTGAAAGAGGTCCTCTCTCCACAATGCAATCTGCTAGAGCATGTCAAAGACTGCAATAGCACCTGCGAAAGAGATCCTCTCTCCACAATGCAATCTGCTAGAGCATGTCAAAGACTGCAATAACACCTGCGAAAGAGGTCCTCTCTCCACAATGCAATCTGCTAGAGCATGTCAAAGGCTGCAATAGCACCTGCGAAAGAGGTCCTCTCTCCACAATGTAATCTGCTAGAGCATGTCAAAGACTGCAATAGCACCTGCGAAAGAGGTCCTCTCTCCACAATATAACCTGCTAGAGCATATCAAAGGCTGCAATAGCACCTGAGAAAGAGGTCCTCTCTCCACAATATAATCTGCTAGAGCATGTCAAAGGCTGCAATAGCACCTGCGAAAGAGGTCCTCTCTCCACAATGTTATCTGCTAGAGCATGTCAAAGGCTGCAATAGCACCTGCGAAAGAGGTCCTCTCTCCACAATGTAATCTGCTAGAGCATGTCAAAGGCTGCAATAGCACCTGCGAAAGAGGTCCCCTCTCCACAATGTAATCTGCTAGAGCATGTCAAAGACTGCAATAGCACCTGCGAAAGAGGTCCTCTCTCCACAATATAATCTGCTAGAGCATGTCAAAGGCTGCAATAGCACCTGCGAAAGAGGTCCTCTCTCCACAATGTAATCTGCTAGAGCATGTCAAAGGCTGCAATAGCACCTGCGAAAGAGGTCCTCTCTCCACAATGTAATCTGCTAGAGCATGTCAAAGGCTGCAATAGCACCTGCGAAAGAGGTCCTCTCTCCACAATGTAATCTGCTAGAGCATGTCAAAGGCTGCAATAGCACCTGCGAAAGAGGTCCTCTCTCCACAATATAATCTGCTAGAGCATGTCAAAGGCTGCAATAGCACCTGCGAAAGAGGTCCTCTCTCCACAATGTAATCTGCTAGAGCATGTCAAAGGCTGCAATAGCACCTGCGAAAGAGGTCCTCTCTCCACAATATAATCTGCTAGAGCATGTCAAAGGCTGCAATAGCACCTGCGAAAGAGGTCCTCTCTCCATAATGCAATCTGCTAGGGCATGTCAAAGACTGCAATAGTACCTGTGAAAAAGATCCTCTCTCCACAATGTAATCTGCTAGAGCATGTCAAAGGCTGCAATAGCACCTGTGAAAGAGGTCCTCTCTCCACAATGCAATCTGCTAGAGCATGTCAAAGACTGCAATAGCACCTGCGAAAGAGGTCCTCTCTCCACACTGTAATCTGCTAGAGCATGTCAAAGGCTGCAATAGCACCTGTGAAAGAGGTCCTCTCTCCATAATGCAATCTGCTAGAGCATGTCAAAGGCTGCAATAGCACCTGTGAAAGAGGTCCTCTCTCCACAATGCAATCTGCTAGAGCATGTCAAAGACTGCAATAGCACCTGCGAAAGAGGTCCTCTCTCCACAATGTAATCTGCTAGAGCATGTCAAAGGCTGCAATAGCACCTGTGAAAGAGGTCTTCTCTCCACAATGTAATCTGCTAGAGCATATCAAAGGCTGCAATAGCACCTGTGAAAGAGGTCCTCTCTCCACAATGCAATCTGCTAGAGCATGTCAAAGGCTGCAATAGCACCTGCGAAAGAGATCCTCTCTCCACAATGCAATCTGCTAGAGCATGTGAAAGGCTGCAATAGCACCTGCGAAAGAGGTCCTCTCTCCATAATGCAATCTGCTAGAGCATGTCAAAGACTGCAATAGTACCTGTGAAAAAGATCCTCTCTCCGCAATGTAATCTGCTAGGGCATGTCAAAGGCTGCAATAGCACTTGCGAAAGGGGTCCTCTTTCCACAATGTAATCTGCTAGAGCCTGCAATAGTACCTGCGAAAGAGGTCCTCTCTCCATAATGCAATCTGCTAGGGCATGTCAAAGACTGCAATAGCACCTGCGAAAGAGGTCCTCTCTCCATAATGCTATCTGCTAGAGCATGTCAAAGACTGCAATAGTACCTGTGAAAAAGATCCTCTCTCCACAATGTAATCTGCTAGGGCATGTCAAAGGCTGCAATAGCACCTGCGAAAGGGGTCCTCTTTCCACAATGTAATCTGCTAGAGCCTGCAATAGCACCTGCGAAAAAGGTCCTTTCTCCATAATGCAATCTGCTAGGGCATGTCAAAGACTGCAATAGCACCTGCGAAAGAGGTCCTCTCTCCACAATGTAATCTGCTAGAGCATGTCAAAGGCTGCAATAGCACCTGTGAAAGAAGTCCTCTCTCCACAATATAATCTGCTAGGGCATGTCAAAGGCTGCAATAGCACCTGCGAAGGAGGTCTTCTCTCCACAATGTAATCTGCTAGAGCATATCAAAGGCTGCAATAGCACCTGTGAAAGAGGTCCTCTCTCCACAATGCAATCTGCTAGAGCATGTCAAAGGCTGCAATAGCACCTGCGAAAGAGATCCTCTCTCCACAATGCAATCTGCTAGAGCATGTGAAAGGCTGCAATAGCACCTACGAAAGAGGTCATCTCTCCATAATGCAATCTGCTAGAGCATGTCAAAGACTGCAATAGTAACTGTGAAAAAGATCCTCTCTCCACAATGTAATCTGCTAGGGCATGTCAAAGGCTGCAATAGCACCTGCGAAAGAGGTCCTCTCTCCACAATGTAATCTGCCAGCAGGACTAGTCACATCAATGGAGCACAAATGACTGCAGTTTAAACTTTGTGACCTTTATCAAATCCCATTAGAACAATGTCATATGCTGGGTACACAAGTGAGAGATGGATTGGGCGGCTCAGGGGCAAACCAATCCAACTATTTGTTAGAACCAAAAGCTCACTGGGGCTTGCGGCAGATGAGACCCTACCACAAGGGTCTCGTCGCAAGCCCCGATGGTCGCTATGGCCTTGACCATCGCGACCATCAACCTGGCCGCTCGCTAAAGCTGGCTCATTAAAGAGAAGTGGCCGCCCTCATTCAGAGCGAGCGCTCACATTTTGCGAGCGGCTCTGAATGAGGTCCATAGTGTGCACCGAGCATTAAAGATGCAGGGGCTTCATAAAAGGTGGAAATTAAAGATCATTTTTCCTGAACACGTAAAGGATTATATATATATAGTTATTATTATTGCAGGTAAACTATGGCATATATACTAATGACAACATATTGTATAATATTTAGTTGGGTAATCTCTGCTGTTTAAGTGAAAAAATATATTTAATTCTAAACAGAATACTGATTTGTATATGGACTATATACAGTACATGAGGGGAAAAAATGTTTCTTAATGCTTGAAATATTTAATAAAGCATATGTGCAAAATTATTCTGTAACAGTAACAAAATTATTCTGTAACAGTAACAAAATTATTCTGTAACAGTAACAAAATTATTCTGTAACAGTAACAAAATTATTCTGTAAAATCCAGTAACTCACCAGCCGAGTCCAGTGGCCTAATGCACTTCTTCCCTGTGGAATCCAGAACCATAGGGCGTGTGCAGAAACAGCTGTACGATCCATCCGTGTTTATACATTCACCGTCAATACAACTGTTTGGGTCATCACATTCATTGTTATCTAAAGGATAATAGAAATCACAAAGCAAACCGTCATTATTACTGATCCACATGAGCTCCAGTTACCCTTAATGGGACCTTTTCCTGGTTGCGAATTCCAGTCGCAAGACGGGAGTCCGCAGTAAATCATCAGAAGTAAACCAGCTGCGTACTGTAACTTTACTTGAACACTTCGTAAATAATAAGATGAGGCCATGAAACCTAATACAGTTACGGAGGAAAGAATAAGCCAAAGGATTCCTTTGTTGTGGCTTTAAATAGTATTTCATCCTCTGTGATACTGTGCTAGGCCTATGTGTCCTCTGCTTACCCACCAGAACTCTGTGTAAGAGCTACAGTGGTATTTGCAAGTGGTATAAACTTAAAGAGAGAAGAAGGTGATTTTAGCTGTATAATCACCCGTCCCCCCCCCCCCCCCCCCCCCAAAAAAAAAAGAATTCCAACAAAACCTTAGTGGCACCAATCCTGTATTATTATTATCATTATTATTATTAAAACAGCTTATACAGCATGTAGAAGGCAATCACTGATTTATGGATCTATGTATCAATAAATGAACTGTACACCAGAGAGGATCCTGCGCTCACAAAGGGACTCATGTAAGATGTACTGTATGTGTCTTCGCTTTTCATAAAATACATATTTCTCTACAGCACTTGCTCACAAAAAAAAAAAAGACTTCTGCTTCTGTCCATATGTAGACTGATTCGCATCTTATACTTATGACTCCTTATGCCAAGAAAGGCGAAACGTAGGTGGGAAGGAGCAGGTAAGTATAGGCCAAATACAGTGAGGCATGCTCACGTAAATGAGATCAAGCTAGACCTGGACACAGACACACCTTCATAGAAAAAAAGAGGTTGAATTTGGAGCACTCCACTCAGTAATGGAAGTATAGGCAACGGAACGGGGGGGAGGGACAAGGGGGCGGCTTGCCCCCCCAAACATTTGAAAGGCACCAATAGGCAGCACAGCCCCTGCATTGCACAGAGGAGGAGGTGTAATGTGCGGGAGCAGGGGAAAAATTAAATATTACCCCCCATAAAATCGTTCCAATGCCCCTGAATGGAAGTGTCAGCTCATGAGCTTGTACGGCACTTGTTTGATTGTATCGCAATGATATGTAATAATCAAGACTGTAAATTAGATCCTTATTGAAAGTAGAAATTACACACTGTAGAATTAATCAATATAAAAGTGACAGTCACAAATAATAACTTAATACGGAAGTGTAGGGGAAAAACAGGTTTTATTTGTCTTACCAGGCAATAAGGGTCTGATTGAGACTCAAGCACAAGTGGCAATGCAGACGTTTCTCTCAGAAGTCAGCATACTGCGCACGTGCCAAAGAAAGAAATCAGTGACTCAGCATGCGCCAAACCAGACTTAAGCACATGGCTGGAGTTCACTAGTGCATACTGATTAATCCGGTGAACTTCAGTATTTGTTCATAGCACTAAGCATGGGGCTCGTGTAAGTCCAGATACTAGAGATGATGACTGCGGACATAAGAACAGTGGCGGGATGGACTTCAACATGCAGTCGCACAGATTTATAGTATACACGGGCAGATTCTCGCATTACCATAATGTACGGTAGTAAGCAGAAGGTACTAGCAGCCGCCAATACATCCAACTCAGAATCAGCCCCTATATGGTTAAAATAGTAAAAATCTTATAATAATATTAATAATAATAATAATAATAGCTGCACTCAAATATGCGATCAAATGATGGTTTACGTGAGAGGGTGGGGGGTTCCAGGAGGTAATATATATGTATATATGTGAGCATCTATAGATGCTGTACTACTGCCTGGTACATCTTTAAACATCACCTTTGATCGCACCATCAAAATTTGCACCAGCCCTCTGGCAGATGTAGATATTCCATCTGAGTATGGCCTGCAAAGCGAATGATTGAGCATCTGTGTATGCAAATACTTAAGCAACACGCCATCTCCGTGCATCTATTTAGTCACTGTCCAGGAACGCACAGACACCTCAATGAAATATATTACGGCATCAGTTATGATGATGTAGTACAGCGATCTGCAATCCCCAGACTTGAGAACTCATTGTCGAAGATGTGGTGCGCATTTCGTCCGCTCTCATGACCTATTACGAGCATCACGGGCCATTGCTGTCCAATCAGAATGCTACAGTACCACACCAATTCAGGGACTGACACTGTCATTATTCAGGTGGGCGATCCATATTCAACCTCTTTATTTCCATGTCAGCTAGGAGATTGGTTACCTCCGAATTTGAGCAGCTACCGCACAGAAAGTTTCCTTACCAGAGCACACTGACCGAACCTAATCAATTGTAAGTACAGACACATACTGTATTCTCCTGTAAGGAGGAACATCTCTTCTGGCTGCTTGCCCCCTAGTGTAAAATATGAACTGATGATGATGATGATGATAGGGGTCAGTATTATTCCGTGCGAAGGGTGCGATGTGCTGTTGCAACGGCGTTAAAACGCAGGCAATGGTCCGGCACATCGCACCCTTTGCAGCCCGACTCGACCCTGAATTCGCCAAATTTGGCAAATCAGGGCTGCCGTAAAGTGGAGTCGCTGCCGCGATGACTCGCACTGGCGAGATCATCGCACAGAATAGGATTGACCCCATAGTCTAGTCCCCCCCTTCCTTCTTTAGTATGGCTGCAATATTATAGGACATCACAGCCATCTATTTGCATTACTTGTTTATACTGTATTTGCATTTGGACCTTGGTAATTAAGATTACTCTCATTTCAGTTAAAGAGGAAGACAAAGGATGCATGTATTTAATTGAATCTAATTTAAACTTTTACCTTTGCATTTATTAATAATTCCCATGCTGTTTTTGATACAAATGTTATAGTAAATTCCATACTCTGGACAAGTCTGCAGTCTCATACTTTATTAATTTCTGAATATTTCACAGAATTAGTCCTATTTTTGGAACTAGTTTTAAAAATTCAAAACGATACAAAAAATATGACATTGAATACAATCCTAAAAGAAGCACTGAAAAACACTTTCCAGATACTATTCTATCTTATGTACAGTACATGTAGATGTTACTCCTGACATAAACCACTTATAGTATGTTACTATTTCCTCCTGGTGTAAACTTGGCACATATGCTAGTGTTGCAGAGCTGAATGCATTTTGAGATGTTTCCAGCTCAGTATACACATAGAATTGCATTTTGGTTTTTTTTAAGATGCATTATGGGATTGACGCAGTTGTCAGCGCAGTGGGTGTAGACTACAAAGAAAAGTGCATGCAAAAATAGCATATTTCTGCACATATGAAAATGATAGCAGATATGTCTCCTAACAGATAATATGCGCCTTTCTGCAGTTGGTTCTGCATGGGATGCGCTGTTTACGTGAGAACGCCCATTCCCCCCCACGTTATGCTGTAAGGTCAGATTTGTGCAGGATGTGTGCAGGTCTGCATAGCCACATTTGCCTTTCTTTGTTTTCCAAGCATTTGCAGTACGAATTCATACAAGAAAAGCTATGCAAACTGGTGTACTACACGTTCTGCATCAGCCCCATGTGTCTACGTTTTTTATGTCAAATACATTCAACTCCAACACCAGCCACAAAGTACATGTAATTAAATATATACAATTTTTGAATGAAAGTAAACACATGAAATTTTGAGGAACATTTTATATTAGAATTACAACTGTAATTTTATTATGTAACTACAATGATAAAGGCCAGGGTCCTTTATTATTACTGAATGTCCAATGCAGCCCTGTTTTGGGGTTCAAACCTCAGAGGGTGTACTGTACCATCACTTCCTGTGGACAAATAATCTTGTAGAGTCCGGTATGATATAGTAAAGGGGCCTATCCATTAGACGACTTTTTAAACGATCCGACCAAAACCAGGAGGTTTTGGTCGCATCGTTCAGAAAGTCATCTAATGGATAGCCGGCAAGGACCAGCAATGCGCGTGCACGCTGGGTCCTTGCCGACCCCAACTATCTGCCAAACATGCTGGTCAACCTGATGACGATTGTCAGGTTCCACATGTTGGCAGATAGGGAGGTCGGTCTCCTGCACTGAATGACATTCAGTGAACGCCGTTCAGTGCGAGCACTGCACCTGGCGACCTGAAGGACTAAACGCTAGAGTTCAGTTTTTCAGGTCACATAATGGATAGGCCCCTTAAGAGTACAATATGACTATTTCCCAATATTAACAAAATATTTGCACCAGTTATTGTAGCATACAAAATGCTAAATAAGTGACATTAGATTTCAGTTCTGCAAACTGAGGTTAGGCAGATGTCAGTTGGGCACAGGGAGGTAATGCACAGAAATATCTTGTAAAATATTGACCCTTCTTATTTCTCTATGTCTAGATGGCAGACTGTACAGCTATTATTTCTGAAACACACTGAAAATGTATCATTGTAGTCCTGGCTATTTCCAACTTGCAAACATGCTGACATGCATAGCAACATTTACAAACAACAGACATATTTGAAATGAAAGGGGAATTTAAAAACTAGTGCAATTTGCACTATAGCAGGAACTGGCACTCATCAGACCTCTGGCTGTTGCTAAAATACGTCTTCTATGATGCTTTGCTTTTGGCTGGCAGGGCATCCTAGAAGATGTACAGTAGTCTAGTAACTGCAACATACTGTAGACCTCCAAGGTTTGCCTTACTTGCTAAGCTCCAAGAGCAGGGCTCTGTTCTTAGACGACCTAGACCCGTTATCTGTGCCCACACTAATAGGTACAGGTTTGAGCTTGTGCTGAATATTTCCATTGCACCTCTTGCGCCAGTGGCTGTGTTGAGAGTTGTAGTGTTATTTGTTACTTGTCTACTGTATTGTACTGTACTGCTTTACCCTGTACTGTCTTATTGTTTTGGCCTCTGTACGGCGCTGTGGACTACTATAAATAACATGTAATAATGGTGGGAGATGTAGATCAGCAACTGTACTCCAGACTTTCAATGTATCGATGGTTCCTGGAAATACAATTGACTTACCAAAACACTGTAGCTTCACAGGATCATAGTATGTCCCTTGTTTACAGTAGCACTCAAAGCTTGCATCTGTGTTTAAGCAGAAGCCATTTTTGCATATTTCTTTTCCAAACAACATGCACTCATCAGCATCTGTGAGGGAGACACATAAGCAGGGAATGAAAAGGTACATAATGAAACTTACAGTACACATGTAACATTGGGACTGTCTGGCACTGCGGAATCTGTGGCATCTTATAAATGAACATTAATGATGATGATGATTAACATTATTGCCAAAATCTCCAAAGACTAATGCTGGATCACTCAGTGTAACTATGCAGCTGCCTGACACCAGTCAAACAAGAAAATAGTTATACAGCATGAAAGCAATGTTTATTACTATTAATCCCCATTTTCCAATATTTTAAAAACATGCCAAAAAGAAACAAACTTGATAGAGGTACCCCTTATTCTGCTCAGTAAAGATTGTTTTAAAGAAAATCAAAGATAATATACAGTATATGCAATAACTAAGAATAGCAGTTAAGTGTTACTGTACCTTGGTATGTTAGGCCCTCATAGAGGGAATCCTTGGTTGGGATGTAGCCTCTTCCTTCAGGGCATAACAATGCATATTCATCTAAAAGAAAATCAAAATACAAATTCAACTGTTATCTAGTTTAATAGCTACATGACCTTCTTTGTGTAGCAGTCTGGTCCAGTGTTTCTTTGTGATATTGTCTATGTTATACTGTAGAACAGTATTTACTTATCTAGAACATGATTTAGTGATGCTGCTGTGCTTTGCAATACATGAAACACATGTGATTGAATGTAAAGTGATATCTGCAAAAAAAAAATGTGCATCTACTGTAAATTCCAGGCAGCATAATAGCCATAGACTACGATCATACATACCAGATCCTAAAACAGGACATGGGAACATCTCACAGGTGTCTCCCCAGGCAGCGCCCAAAGTACAGCAACATTCCTGCTTGCTCACATTGACAGTCAGGACGTTCTCACAGAAGTTTACATTATTGAGGTTGTAGTAGCATTGCTTCTCTTCATCATCATATTGCTCTTCTACCAAAAGAAAAAGGTTTAATTAAACTAAAATAATTTTGACTGTTATTCTGTCCTTAAAAACATTATTTACTCCTGTAAAACATGTATGATAATGCTGCTGTGGCTCTCCTACAGCCCCTTTGCCATTCACAATAGTGTCTGGTATCACTTGGAGGAGTTGAGTATGAGTGTTCGACAATCAAAACTGGCACAGTGTGAGGTCAAACCCATAATGCCAACCTGTTAATGATGTGATTTAAAGCAATTTAACAGGGTCGGCTTTACAACTTCAAGCATAATGTGTCAACATTTGTATTGTGTAACTGGTAACTGCATACACTTAACTAAGAGATCCTCAATTACTATCATTGCTACAAAAGTAATTATTGATATCTGTTGACATACCAGATTTTAGGTAAACAGCATTTTGAGGAATGGCATTTACAAAGAAAGTGTGGGTGCTTACTGACAGAGTACACCAGTGCATTGTGCCATAACCCATAATATAAAAACAGCAATTAGCTTAGATAGACTATGGTCAAAATACAGACAGACGGGATGCCGGCAATTGAATGGTGGCGCGGAATCCCGACACCTGCCAGAATCCCGGCAGCGGCATCACGACAGTAAGTAATGGAGTTAGGGGGAGGGTTAATGTTAGGGTTAGCAACTAGGGGGAGGGTTAGGCACTAAGGGTTAGGTTCAGGGAGGAGATTAGATTTAGGCACTAGGGTGGAGGTTAGGTTTAGGCACCAGTGAGGGAGGGTTAGGGCTAGGGTTAGTATACTGACCAACGGGTCGGTATCCTAAACCTGTCGAGATGCCAGCATCGGGATTCTGACTGCCGGGATCGCGAACGCCGGCATCCCGTACCCAACCCGCTTAGACTAATCTGCATAATACAGTAAGACAACAAAAACAAATATCTGATTAAGTGATATAACTTTCTGCATATTTAATGTCTGTTGTTACATGTCCCCCAGCAATTAAACATGATTGTCCTTAAAACATTTCACAGCATTTTTAGCAGAGTTTTATTTGCAGGTACCAACGGTCACAAAAGGTTGGGTTTTGTGTGTTTTGCGGATGTTTAGACATAACAAAACAGTTAATCATGTGAAAATTATATTAGCCCTCAATATTTTGCCTTTTTCCTCCGGTTAGAATCCGCTGCTGTATACAAAGCAGTAAATAGTGTTCAGGATACTTGTGCATTCAATGGCATAATGGATGCCGCTCAGCAGCTGATACTGCAGAGCAGCAAAAATCACAGAGAAAATGTCGGCGCCCATTTTTCCTGTGACTTGCACATGTGCAGTAGAGATGTCCCCAGGAATAAGGTGCTGGCGCCATTTTCCTGGAGACTAGATGATGCACGGTAGGTTCTGGCACCAAGCCAGAATCTCCTGCGCTGCCAGAGAGGAGGGAGCCTGCACTATCTTGCATGATTTTAGGATAGAATAGCAAGGACACATCTGTAGATGTGTTTATTATTACATATTTATCTTAAAATCGATGCAATTAATACATTTTTAAGGGTTTCAAATACTTTTAAAAAAGTCACCTGAAGCTGCCCTACCCTCAGTTCAGGAGTTGGCAATGTCCTTGCTGCATGTGTTATACTGACAAGCTGAGTGGTGAAAGGCTGCTTAATTAGTTTTATTCATGGAACCAGAAGCACTGGAAAGCTACCAACTTACACAATGCAAATCAGCTCATTTTATTTACTTGGCTCGCCTTTTTGTTCATACTTCACAGTGAATACAGGCTAAGCTGTAGTGATCAGCGCTCTGATAGAAAACTGTTTATTTTGCTAAATACAGTCAGCACGCCATAGCCAATTATACACCTGTTACTTTTATAAAGCTGGAAGATAAGGTAAAATGTATTAGAAGGTCACATTGCTATTGCACTTTTTTTTTATAACAGAATGATTGTTCGTAGGCAATATGCCTTTTCTGCATATTGGATTTTATGTGTTTATTTTATGCAATGACTAACATTATAATAGCTGATGTCATCTAGATTATTGAAGTTTAATACCACTTAATATTTCAATAGCCCAAGAGAGATTTGTTTTACAATGACTGTACTTTGACTATCAGTCCAATGCACGCGCACACAGAGCATTGGGGGTTTTTCTCTCTCTTTTTTCTCTCTTTATTTCTATATCATAAATATAACTGTTGCTCTTGTTCATCTGTTTCCATCTGTGTAGGGAATACAGTTAGTTGTTTACAATTGGTTGCTGTTTATTGTGGTACAAAATCTTGTTTTGTTGCAATTTAAAAGTATACCTGGACAGATGCTTGTAAAATTAAGAGCTAAGCAGCCACTTTTAGGAGCCAGTTGAATTTAACCTAAAAATGGACCCAGTAGTCAGAGGACCCAAAAACTGACAATTTGGAAGAAAAGAGGATGGCAATACCAGAAAAAAAAATGAAAAAATGCTTTGTTATTATGCATCTATTTTTAACTATTTATTTCAGTCAAGACCCTGGATTGCCTACTTTGGACCGAAGAGGACATGATCCACGAATAGGAGCAGGTGAGTTTAGTATTTTTTTTTTTTAACAGGTACCCTATGGATTCTACATGGAGAAGAGGAGCGATGGGCTTCAGGGACACATACCATGTTTCCCCGATAATAAGACCTACCCGGAAAATAAGCCCTACCCTTACTTTTGAAAAATGGTCCAAAATAAGCCCTACTCCGAAAATAAGCCCTAACAAAATCCCCATTTTGTCCGGTCCCTACCTGCACTACACTAAAATGCCCCCTGCGCTGCCCCCCGCATGAAATGGATGCCGCTGTTAAAGATTTAAAAACAGTGGCATCCAATCACAGCTGCAGCATCTCACTCTCTCACAGTGATCGCACGGCAGCTGGCGTGCGTGGCAGCGTCATTTACAGCAGCGCCGCAGAGGAGAGGAGAGAAAAAGAGGAAAAAAAATAAAGGTAAAGAATTGTATTGAATTATTGAAATTGCTGTCAATGTTAATTAAAATAAGCCCTACCCCGAAAATAAGCCCTATGGAGTTTTTTTGACCAATAAAAAAAATAAGACAGTGTCTTATTGGGGAAACACGGTAGGTGAGTTATGTGAGATAGTTTGTGTACATGAGTGTGTACATGTGTGTGTACATGTGTGTGTACATATGTTTTAATAAAATTTTACTTTTTACAGTGTGTGTCTTCTGTGGTTTTTTTAATATTGCTTTTGCTGTGGAACTACAGGTACCAGCGCGCCGGTAATGCCCCACATGCTGGTACTTGTGGTTCTCCAAGTACCAGCATGCGGGGGAGGCTTGCTGGGACCTGTAGTTCCACAGCAAAAGACAATATTTTTACTTCTATCAAATGCACTACGCTACACTCTCAACCCGGAATCCACTGCCTCCTTGGTGCAATAGACCCGGGCTATCAACCTAGGCCTGGGGTGCCCTGGAGAGGGGAACTGGCCTGGGCTGACTAGCAGTCAGGGTAAATACGTCGGCTGGGGGACACGGTGAAAGGGCTCCCCTGGCTGTGGCATTAGCCCCCCGCTAGAAAAAATCCCAGCCCAGTGCTGGTTGTGCTTAAATACAGGAGACCCCTACGTCGTTTGTCCCCTGTATTTTGCACAATAAGCACTGGGTCACTAAAAGCTGATTGCTCTTTGGGGGGAAGGCGCCACAACTTTTTTTTCCTTTTTTTAAAAAGGAATCTTTTTTTTTTTAACCACAGCAGCACAAGCAGGTCTCACTAATCCTGTCCGTGCTCCTGTGTCAATGACACAGATGCATGTAGCACGGATCTTCCTTGTCCGTGCGTGTATCTGTGTCATTGAAATACACAGCAGCACAGACGGGTCTCACTGAACTCCGTCCGTGCTTCTGTGTCAATGACACAGATGCATGTACTGTAGCACGGATCTCCCTGGTCCGTGCGTGCATCTGTGTCTTTGAAATACACAGCAGCACAGACGGGTCTCACTGATCCCGTCTGTGCTTCTGTGTCAAAGACACAGATGCATGTAGCACTGATGCATGTAACAATGGCCAAATTAATCTTAATCATCCTTATTTGTATAGATTTTACTTCACTGAGTTTATTTTCATGCCGTTGTTTATATATATAATTTTCTTTTCTATATGTAACGTGTAAACTAGCTTAATCCCTTATGTATCGTAAGAACTTTTTTAAAATGTTATTTTAATTTGAAGACTTAATATGTTAAATATTTTATAAGACACAAGGCCAAACTTCAACGTAATACGGGCACAAAAAAAAAAAAAAAAAAACATTGTTTCTTGAACAACTCCCAAAGACTAGCTTTTTAGGAATTAATGGCCAAGTTAATATCACTGAACTTTTAGCTAAAAGATTATTTTTCATTCTTAAAATGTCCACAGAGAGGAGTGTGCTGTGCGAGCCAGCAAACACAGATGGCAGCACAGAAATACTCATTTTGTTGGCTAAGTGATATTAATGAAACAAAACGGTTAATGGTTTAGTTCAGCTTTGGCATAAAAATGTCCTGTGAGGATTATTTATTTAGCACTGAATTGTGCTCTATTCCCAGGATTCATATGCTTCTTTATTATGAACAGTTATCAAATATTTTATTTTATATGTCAGATAGTATACGAGCATCTTGTATACTAAAATGTACCAGTTTTAGTATCTGGATCTAAACTTGTAGTTATTAATGCAATAGCTGGAGGATAATTGGTAAAGTGTATGTAATAATGGAAAGGTAGGGGAAGAAGTTTGCTAATCAATATGAGAGGTGGTATAATAATTTGATTCTCCTTCCCGATTCCATGTCATCTTCCATGTGATAGAGCTCCAGCCAAGTAATACTATTGCTATTTGCTCTTGCTATGCATACAGCTAAGTTATTTTTCTTCAGTCTATTCTACTGTATAGAATCTACACCAGTGATTCCCAACCTTGGTCCTCAAGGCACACTAACAGTTCTGGTTTTAGTGATATCCATACTTGAGCACAGGCAGTTAAATCAAAATAACTTAGGTACTAATTAAGTCACCTGTGCTCAAGTATGGCTCTCCTTAAAACCTGGACTGTAAGTGTGCCTTGAGGACCACAGTTGGGAATCCCTGATTTACGCTTACAAAACAATGCAACAACAACCTACATAGAATCTACACTTACAGAACAATGCAACAACAACCTATATATTCTTGACATATTTAGACTTTTCCAATACAAGTCTATATGTTTGTGTGACTTCCTAAAATAGAACAGTCCATTGAAACTGATTTTACAAATTTTCTCCCTCACTCAAAATCTTTACATATGAAGATTGTATATTTTACATTTTCAGGCATTTAATTTTGGATTTGTGGAGGACATCCACATCAGATTTTTTCTATTATAGCTTTAAGTGTGGCCCCCAGCCTCACCTACTGTAGCTGCCCTATTACGCACTGAATAAGTCGCTACATGGCATACCAGATATGATCCCCGTATGTACCTGCACTTCACTTCTGTGAAGTACAGCATAATGGATTTGGACACTTGCATCTCAAATGTATTATCTGGCTACCTGTGCCATGTGCTATGCTTCAAAATGCAGTTATCTGCAGCATATAATAATTATACAATGTGGTGGGATAACACCTTTATCAGCTAAATAGGTTCTAACATCAGAATGTCATATATTAATAGAGATGAGGCAAAATGAGATTTCCGTGAAGAAGTTCTGAGATCTGAACTTTTCGGGAAGATCCTAGCTAAAACCGAACCACTGAGCTCTATATATCAGTACCGTAACAGGGTGCCCCTGCACCCTGTGCTGCACCCGCTCCCCTGAGCAGTGCTCAAGCCGTCATAACTGAGCACCCATTGGATGGGTGGGCGAATCTGTCTTCTCCTACAGACGACCTGAGCGGCAATACAGATCCCAGGGCACCCCACCATGTGGGGCGGCAATGGCCCACCACCTTCCTTATGGACCTGCTAAATATTAAGCTTTAATAACTAAAAATTTACATACCTTTGCTTTGTTGTGAAATAATAAAATCTAAACTGATCACTAAGGGACATATTTATCAACAAATATTTGGGGGATACCCACAGATATTAAGAATCAACAGAAGACCACAAAACCAGCCCATATATGTTTCTGTGGAGGCTGCCTATTTGCAGAATTGACCAAGCTTGGCCCTGGTAGCTAACACCATCTGTGGATGGCATCAGCCATTATAGCCTATTTTCCTGGTACTGTCCCTGTAACTTTCCAGTCACACATGCGTGGTCAGCAGACAGAGTATGTATAGTAACATGCCGGAGTTCCGAATCAGAAGTGAAGTCATTGCATAGCAACCACTTTACTTCTAAGATATCACAGGGATGAGCTCCTGAATGTGTTAAGAACACATTCAGGTACAGGGGCTATGGTAGAAGACCATCCATGCATGTGTTTTAATATATTCAGACAATCTTTAATTTCTCATTGTTGTGATAAGCAGCGATAAGAAATTATAATTGTCACACATTGGGGGCTTAGTCCCCATTACCCGAACCGTCGCTGTCTCCTGGGTGCTGTCGGGGTCCTTCCAGGCTGAGTATGGCATTCTGTAAGAGGTGGCTGCTCTGTTGTTTCTGTGTCAGCCTCCTCCTCCTTGTGGTTCCAGCTTCTATGGTGCATGGGCGCCACTATCTTGGCGTAAGTCTCCAACCAATCAGATTCCGGCTGCCCAGATGGCGTTCACACATAGCTTATTAGCACTAAGAGCACTATACTTAAACCAGCTTATTAGCTCTAAGAGCACTCTACTTAAACCTGGACTTGCACTCACACCGTGCCAAAACAACTACTCTTCACAGAGATCATCTCCCTGGCTCCGGTTGCTGCTGCATTTGTTCCAGCACCTGTCTTCGGTTGTCCATTTCAGTCTGCAAAGGTGCTATCTGTCTCCAGCTGTCTGCTTCAGTCTGCAAGGGCACCTATCACCAGCTGTCCACTTTAGCCTAAAAGGACACCACCTGTCTCCAGTTGCCCACTACAGCCTGTTAGGGACATTTACCACCACGTCTCTTAGTTGGCTTCTCATCCTTGCTCCGCATACCTTCCACGTCTATTCTTCTAGTAGCAGGTCTGCATGAGGAAGTGTCTCCTAAAACCGCCCAGCTTCATCCGCCAACCCTAAGGTTCCTGACCCGAGCCAACAAGATTCCAGATTTGTGACAATAATAATCGGTTCTGCAACCCAAAAATTAATAAATATGCTCCTAAGCAATTAGGTGTGAAATATGTTCATTAAAGTGAAATTGATATTCAATCTGCTAGCAGGAATTCTTCATAGGATAGAAAAAAATCTACAGTATCAAAAGTTCTAAAACTGATAAACTCAGCTTACAACTCTTTGTGGAAGGACAATGAGTGAATGTATATTTGGGATAGCTAGCGATGTGGCCAAAGTAGTTTAGAGGAATTTAATACATCTGGAAAGGCCAGATTTACACCACAGAAATGTAAGAACTTACAATATACTGTAAGAACAATAATGACATACACATCTGTATGAAAAACTGTATGTGAGAGTTATAGACAAATTGTGAAGGCTATTTAGTGTGAATTTTATTTCTATATCAAAATAAGCTCAGAAATACCAAATACCACAAGACAGTATATGGTATTTAAGCCAAACAATCTCAGTGGAATCTAGTCTCCAAAGTAATTTGCTGACTATGTGATTTTTACAGCTTAAAAAGTAAAGCAGTGGTGTTCATGTTATAATGTTACATTTTGGATTATCAATCAACATGACAGAGGTGAGCCTTCACACAACATAATTTAGGTTCTAAAATGCTTGGTATATGAGTGAGAGACAAGGAACACAAACACCTCTCTCCCTATTTGATTTATTGGTCATTCTGTCTTGAGCAAAATCCCAGACTTACTAATACTTAACTTGTGGTTATATTATTTTCTGGTGTATTCAAAGGAAATAGGCAAATTATTATCCTGGCGCGGCACTGTGCATGAGTGCTGAACTCCTGTCTCAATTGTCTGTTATTATAAACATGGAGGGAGTGACGATATACCCCTGACTAACTTGTCAGCCCTCTATTCCATTTAAATATTGTAGAAATAATATTTACAAATGAAATTCCACAACTTTCCATTAGTTATAGACTAAAACAACTGTACTCAGAAGATATTGTTACATAGGTAAAATACTGTAGCAGTAATATTTCAATGAAATATAGCTAAATCCTCTTTAGACGTTTGCTGTCCATTTTGACATGACAGGTCCATTGTATTTAACAACATAAAATTGTTTTTCTTTTTTATATAATACAAATAGATCCCTGTTTCTTTCTTTGATGTGAAGAACGCATGGAACAAATACACTGGTTATTTATATTATGTGTTAGGGTAAACTGTTGGACCAGCCCACACTTTGGTATAGTCAACATATGTACGTTAATCCTTGTCCATACTTGTCTCCTCTCCCGGATTGTTCGGGAGATTCTTGAATACTGGGAAACTCTACCAAGCACCAGACAGAGTAATTCAGACTCCCCGATACATTGCCTACCCCAGTGAAGGACAGCCTGGGAACTTGATTATGAGATTATTAGAGCAAAACATCATTGTGGATAGTGCCCGCTGCTCCAAATCACAACATTGAGCAGCAAGGGCCAGAGCTGTGCCTTTCCTACAGTATTTCCTAGAGGGAATGAAATGTCAGGAACTATGCCCTTTCTGTATTCTCTTTACGGTCTTCCCTATAAAAAAAAACTGCCACAGAGGCATTGGCTGAACGACCACCACTGCAGAGGGTTGCGGCCCCTCTGAGCCCCCGGGGTGAGGGAAGAACATCCTGGGATAGGCCAGGATATGTGCAGTGAAGTCTCAAATGGGCATTACAGAAGAAGGGGGCCTCAGTGGTATGGTCAGGCATCACCATACTCCCTGCCCCATCTTATCATATTTTGTATTTCTGCTTGAAATCATTAATGACATATTTATTTGAAACTGTTTTCAGCTTACAGAAACCTAGTGCTTGTTTTTAATGGAGATGTGCGGGATCAGTTTTATTCGGTTTAACTCGGTTATGTTCGGTTCTCAGAAATGGCATCGTATTGGCTGTCCAGCTCTCACGTGTTTTGGATAGCCTATATGATCAATTCGAACTAATCCGAATTTGCGGTAATTTGGGGAAAAGAACCAATTAAAACTGAACCCGCACATCTCTAGTTTCTAAGAAAACCTCTTACCAGTAATAACTAGTAACTTCATGACTAACTTTAATTACAAAGTACTCATTTGAACAAAATGTGGTTACATCACAAAGAACAGAGAGGCAAAGCCATCCCTGATTTCAGTGTGTACGTTTTGCCAAGGGACAGAAAGCAATGCTTAATGAAGGAAGCAATAGCAAAATACTTATTCCTTACAGTTGTATTTATGATTATATGGCAATAAGGACATATTTCCCTACTCTCAAAGAAAGTCTGACAGACTCCCTAATTTCTAGAAGTCTTCCCGGAATTCTGGAGGTGTAGGCCATCCCAGATCCAGGTTCTCCTACTTCTGAAGTGGGAAGGCTTTGTTGATGCACCATCAAATGGCACCAATGCACAGCAGGGGACATAGTCGGATTTATGCGAATTGCATCATCAGGCCCAGTCCACCATTTCCTGTGCTTACCCCTTGGACCGGAGGAGAGATTAAAAAAAAAGCAGGTAAGTATGACTGTAGGCAACTAAAAAGAAATGTAATATTATCTTCAGTGTTCATTATAGATACTTGCTCCACCCTCAATGACTAGCTTTATCATGGGTGTGTGACTGAATAATATAGGTGGAGTAATAAGCATAATATTTCCTTTTATCTTTAAATGGAGAGGCTTTCTGATGGAGAGTGTGGCGCTAAACTGCATAAGCAGCCGATCCGACGGATTGGTACGATTTGGCTGCTCTATTGTACCGTGTATGAGCATGATATCGGACATAGCGCGCACAAGTGGGGTCTTACATCGCACCCCAGATCTTACTGCAGGTTCAGTCGATCAGGGGATGCGAAGTGCGATCCCATGCAGCGCTATGCAGGTGGGGGAGCCGGCATATCGGGCGGTCGTGTGGGGTCCGCCCAATATGTCGGACGACGGATCCCCCATTGCGTCGCACGGTGCCATCACACCGTGTATGGCCAGCTTTAGGGCTCTATTCAGCAATTACATTTGTACTTAAATAATTCTGAAACTAGCGTTACACATTTTTAAAAAGTATTTGGATAAATGGAGAAGATAGATCAATTATCTTCTCCGTTAACACCCATGTCTCAGAGCATCGCACTGTAGAAAGCAAGCTATTGCTCTCTACAGCTCTTTAATATTTTTATATTCAGCAAACATAAAAACATTACAATACCCCATAAAAGTTTACTTTATATAATGCCATCTCAGAATGACGTTATATGAAACAATCATTATGTTTCACAAAAACTGCAGGGACAGATGGAAATATTCCCATCAGTCCCTGCAGGATTTTGAAACTCTGGGCCTGATTCAGAGCCGGACGCTATCTGCGCTCGCTCGTTCAGAAAAAGGGGCCGGCTATTTAAATTGAGCGCTCGCTCTTTGCGGTCTGTTGACGCCTCTATGTCTGAGCGAGCAAACGAAACATGCGCTCGCTATTTTGTAAAGACGCCCTTTGGCCGCTCGCATCCTACGTCATCTCCGCTATTTATTTGATTAATCGAGTACATCGAAAGGCGTCTGAACTGCTCGCAGTGCTTGTGGTTGGATTTTCCTACCACAATCATGCGAACAGTTCAGGCTAAGAAACAACCAAGTGACGTGGTCGATGACGCTGCTTTGTTAATTATGCACACCCTTAAAACGCCCGTTTTGACCGTTTGGCACGCCTGCGTTCGGATCTCCACTCCCCGTTTTCAAGCACCTTCCCCTGTTACCACCTACAAACGCCTCATCCTGTCACTCAAAATATCAGGCACTCGCTATTTTGCGAGCACTCGATTACCGACCGCAATGACTGGTTGGCGCATGCGCATTACGACCCATATGCATGCGCAGATGTGCAAAAATCGCTCGGAGCGAACGAGCGGCTCTGAATCAGGCCCTCTGCCCCAGTCTCCTTCATTGCAGTGTGGCCAACGGCAAGTGTACGTCCAGCTCCAGCCTCCCAAAAGTGTCTGAACTGATTAAAACTGAATGTGTACATAGGCTTTATATTAGTCTATATTTATGTGATGGATGGATGGATAGATAGATAGATAGATAGATAGATAGATAGATAGATAGATAGATAGATAGATAGATAGATAGATAGATAGATAGATAGATAGACAGATAACCACATAAATATAAATGTATATTGACAAATATTAAACCTATGCACACATTCAGGTTTAATCAATTCACACACGTTTGGGAGACGGGAGCTGTCCATACTTGCCATTGGCCACACTGCACGGAACACGGAAGGAGACTTCGGGCCTGATTCAGAGATGGATGGAATTGCAGAGCTGCACAAACGTGGCTGTGCAATTCAGTCCTTCTCAAATGCAAATGCAGCAGGAGGTGCCTTTAGGAAACAGACACCTCATTGCTGCATCTACGTGTTCCCAGCGATGGTCGCGATTGTTTTCCTTTGGCCAGGTTGCAATAGCTGAAGCTTACCACAGCCTGATCAGGTCCTGGTGGCTTGCAAGGTCAGGAAGTCTGCGACCATGGATGCAGACCCTATCCTCAGCACACCCAGAAAACAGGGCAACACACCCCGGTATCTGGGAACACAGGCTGTCCTGAACCACGCGCCACCCTCAAACACTTCTGCCTGTCAATCAGGCAAAGGCTTGGTGGAACTCCAAGCAGTATCGCAGGACCCGTTCTGCACACGTGCAGAAAATAAAACATCGAAGATGCGTGCTAACCATCGGGTTAGCGTACTGTACATCTCTGAATTAGGCCCTTTATTTATAATGCAACCGCTGTCCCTGCAAAATGTAATGCTGAGTATCAGGGGAAAAAAATAGAAAAAAAGATTGCATCGATCTTGCCTAAAAATATTTGGGACAATGTTGATACTATTGATAAATAGAGCTTATACGCAAATCTTTGTGCCTAGTTATAAATTGGCTCATGGCTGTCTCAGATGATCCAAGCTGCACGTGTTCATTCAATGTGGAAATAAATAAAACAATTGTCAGGTTAGGAAAGTGCACAAAATGTATCAAATATTCATGTGTAAACCCTGAAGAAAAGATGATGAACAGACCAGACTATAGTACAAACTGGCAATGGATAGAGGAGCTGGAGGACGCCAAAGTGAACATGCAATTTTCATTAAATGTCCACATTCTATCTATAGAAATCAGTAATTGTCTCCAATGGCACGTGCTCTGAGTTTGTAAGTTCAAAAGGCAGCTGGGTTCTCCCAAACTACACTTAAACACATTAATCTTTCTGGATAATTAATGTCATATTAATGTCATAACCATGACAATCTACAAATCATGTACTTTTACTAACTCCCTCATAAATTATTTAAAAATGCTAAAGGAACGTTATATATAAAAAATGAGGTAATCAGATAATCCTTTTACTGTAAACCAATTTTTAATATAAGACAGGAAACTCACAAAAATGCAACAATCTAACTTATTTTCATTACTATACAGCTGGGTGCAGAATACTATATGCTGGTCTGTAAGCAAGAAATTATGGCTGAGCAATTATTATCTTGGAACTATGACAACAGCTTGTCTTCAGCTTTCTGTTCACAGATCCCTGATAGCAATATTACTATTGTCTATTGCTGTTTTATTTAGTGTCAGTACATGCTGGAGAAATGCATAGTAACTTGGCAGCAAATGGGCATACGAATGTTGGGCGTGGCATAGCCCAAATTCAGGGGTGCCGAGAGGGATGGGGAGCAGCGACTGATTACCTATGCTTGTTGGAGGGGACCAAGTCTGCCCCCCCCTGTAATCCCCCTTTCCTCCTGGATCTGCCCCTGGTTAAGGGGCGCTTAGCACCACCCTGTGTACGCACAGCGCCACACACAGTTTTATAGGATGCATGGTCACGCTGCCACTATTTGGCCACGCCCCCTCCTGTACTGGGCCTGCATCTGCTCTCTACAGACCTGCCCGAATTACAGGCAATTCAGAGGTGAGGATTGCCTGTAAATCAGACAGCCAGACAATTGGCTGAATTCAGACAGATCTCTTGCATCATGGATAGGGCTGGTGCAAATGCGTGTAGACAGTGATGGTGGCTGCTCTCACAAGCAGATGGTTGGGGGCAATGCAGTCGTACAGGTGTGGCCAGCTCTGAGTCCAAGTGGATATTCACATTTATTTCCAAGCACAGAAAGCGGCTGCAATTGTCTAATCAGGGGTGTCATTCAGTGCACTCTAGTCTCTAGCTGTTAGATGTTGATCTTTAGAGCTCACAGTAATGATGATTATTAGAAACCCCTTCAAAATGGGCCACATATCAACAAAGGACAAAACATTTAGAGACATACATTATTTATCAATGCTCTAAGAGATACAAATGTGAGAGATAAAGTACCAAACAATCAGCTCCTAACTTACATTTTACAGGCTGTGTTTGTAAAATGACAGTTAGGGGCTGATTGGTTGGTACTTTATCTCTCACAATATTATCTCTCTCTGAGCATTGATAAATACCCCTCTTAATATATGTAATGTAATACATATGCAAGCATATATCCAGCTACTGGTTAAGGTAATATTCTCTCATTCATAACAGCATGTTTCCCAAAAGGTTGTCACGGATATATATTTTTTTTGCCAACTGTCCCTAATTTCTGTCATTAGTCCCCAGTTTTAAAGATCTGTCCATGGAAGTTTTGTGCTTAGAAATATTACAATACTGACCAACTCTACAACAAACTAAATGTTACTTTGTATACTGGAAGCAATACTATCTATACACACCGTCAGAGCCGTAACTAGACTTTTTGGTGCCCTGTGCCAGAAAGAGCATTGGCACCCCCCTCATTTTTCAAAGGGACATAATGTACCCAAAAAAGGGCCATGGCTTCATGGGGAAGGGCCAGGGAAGAGATAGGAGAGGCCAGGAGATGTTGGTGAATGATAATAAACAGCAATTTGATAGGCCCAAACAGCGCCCCCTGACCTGTGGTGCCCTGTGTGATGGCACTGGCCGCACTACCCTAGCTACGGCCCTGCACACCATAAAATCTATACATTAATCAGTACTATAGAGGAGTATTTAAAATGCTGCAAAGTCCCATTATAATGAGAGCTAATAGACAGGTCATGGTGGTGATTGTAGTGTACCGAGTTCCCACGATACTGAACTGTGTGTGACAGGACCACATTCACCTGCTCAGGAACAAAGTCTCCCTGGGAATTATTTTTAAGTCTATAGCAACCATGGGAAAGTTGGGTATTTCTAAATGGAATAATGTAATATATAAAATGACTGCTGTGTTCAGACTTAACTAAATGCAGTCCCTCATTCTCTTATCCACTCCTCTGTCACTGGCTGCCACTCTAAGAGGAAGGTGCTTTTATAACACAACAGACACAGAGAAACAACTCGGCAGGAATGCACCGAGTGGCCTCAGGATTTATATACATAGGGGCATTGGAGGGTACAGAGGGAAATGTATGGCTGACAGTTACACACACACACATAATGTATGCACGCTGTCATACTGTGCTAATATTTGCTAATTTTTTAAACAAGAGTGGTGCCAAGTCTAAGAAATGGTCCAAAGTCTGTGATATACTTGGTGTGCTACTTAGTAAATTGATGTCAAGTAATAAAGTGAATCTCCTATTCTGACAAGTTATAATTTGGTAGCAGTGATGCACTGTTTCATTGGTTTATAACCCAAAATTCTGTGTAATTGATATGCTCCACTCACCATTTCTTGCTCACTATTTGACTGCTTGCCCCACACACTTATGCCCACATAATCACACATGCATACACACACACACCATCCCATACACTATACATGTAAAAAACAGCATGGCTTCTATAAGTATTGTAGCCAAACCACGCTAGTTACTAGCCACACTGGCCTTTTAAATAATATGCATAAATATCCTACTATATGACACAATTTAATGGACAGATGATTACTATAGTTAAACATCCATTGATACATAAAAAACGAACCCAATATTCCGACATGGGCATAAATGACTATGGCTCTATTGTGCTTGTTCACTTAAATGCTTAATTCTTCTTTCCACTTGAACAATCCAAGCCTAATCATTGAGAATTTTGAAATAAATACATACTGGCAACAGATTCAAAGGAAGAATTGCACAACATCTAATTAGACTGTGAGCCATAAAATTACATAGACAGAGTTACCTTAATAAGGCTGAATAGGTGCCCATTGTGCTATTTCCTGGCAGACAGAAAAGGAGTACTGTGAGCTCAACCAATTTAGCTACTTTTCTGCTTAAAACAAACCGATAAGGTGCTTGCAATTTTGGATCAAGCTTTTTTACTTATAAGCAGCTAAAATAGGGTTTTAAATCAGTTATGATCATTTATGAAACACAAAATGTGAGCGTGTAAATTATGTAACTAGGGTCTATGTAGAAAAAAGAAAATAGGGCACAGACTTCACCGTAACTTCATTTTCACCATGGGCCCAAAGTTTTGCAACTTTGTAAATAACTTTAATGGGGTAAAACTCATCATTAAGCATTGTGCCTGCTTATAGGTAGTACAGTTTTTCTCTACGTTATACTCCCTCAGTTTTGTCTTCTCCAACTTCCAGAAACTACAAACAATTGTATATGACCTCTGTGCAAAAAAAACGTATTTTGAAATCATCAAAGTATTTGAAGCATTATTATATCTGCCAACAATGAAATTAGCACAAATATACACTTTCTCATTTCCCTCCTTTGTGATGCCCTTAATGCTTGCTGTTTGAGATCACTAGAAACACCCCGGAATTAAATACGTTTATATACCACTAGCATATAAACTCATTTTAGATCTCGTCAACACGCTGAAAATACACATAGGCCCAAAGTTGCAGGGGCGGCGTTCTACTCCCTTTTTTATGTAGTGTATGAGTAATTTAACATCATAAACACTTAGGGCATACTTGTCTACTCTCCCAAAAGTTCACGATTTTATGGGTAGCCCCTTGCATCCCCGAGAGTGTAGGCAGATCTCTCCCACCCCGCCCATTTCCTAGTGAAGTGGGCGGGATGTGGAAATTTTATGGAGAATTTGCGGGTCCGTAGGGAGGGGACATGGCTAAAATGACAAGAATCGTGTCATTTAGCACAGCCCTATCCACGCTGCCTTTTTCTGTGTTAGGGCGTGGCCTAATGACTTCTACAGTGATGTCAGCAGAATCTCCTTTCTGGGCTTCTCCCAGGGAGGAGGTTTATGTATTCGGCAAGTATGGCAGGGTCTGATTCTGGATTGTACACAACTCTGCTTGGCAGAAAGACCTGACAATGTCTAGAAACTGTGCATGCATCAGAGCCTGTACAGCATGGGTTTTCAACCTTTGGCCCCCCAGCTGCTGTGGAACTACAGATCCCAGGATGCCCTGCCACAGTTTTAGTATGCCATTACATCAAAGCAGTATATGCAACTTAGAGCAACAATGGGCGATACTGAGTTTTACACTTCTCAGTCACACCTCCACTTTCAGCTACAAGGGTGTGCCTGGGCGTGAAAAGGGGCAGGATAAGTATGCTGTGGGAGTGGAGACGGAATTGTGAGATGAGAGTACACAGAGATCCAGGTCATTTTAGACAGATCTTTTATGACTGGTGCAAATGGGTGCTAATAATGATGACAACTGTTCTCCGGAGTCCATTAATGGGGGTGGTGCAGTCAGAGCCGTAACTAGACTTTTTGGTGCCCTGTGCCAGAAAGAGCATTGGCACCCCCCCCCCATTATTTTTCAAATGGGGACATAAGAAACGCATCTGGAAAAGGGCATGGCCTCATGGGGAAGGGCCAGGGAAGAGATAGGGGAGGCCAGGAGCTGCTGGGGATAAAATAAGAGGAAGCTACAAGTGAAAATGAAAATAAACAGAATATTGACAGGCCCAAACAGCGTCCCCTGCTCTGCGGTGCCCTTTGCCATGGCACAGGTCGCACTACCCTAGTTACGGCCCTGGGTGCAGCAGCATAGATACAGCCATCTCTGAATACAAGTGGGTATTGGCATTTGTTTCTGAGCACGTGCCCCCGCATTGCGTGCAGCTGTAAATCAGGCCCTTAAGCTCAATTAGAGACTGGACGATTTGCTCCATGTGTGGCCGCCTCTCTCCATCTGTGAAAAGTGCATCTCTGAGCCATGGCGGCCACCATGCGAACGCATGGAACAGATCCATCCTGTGGGAGAGTCATTGACGTATAGCCCAGATTCCGCATGAATGGAGATGAGGTACTTGTTTCAAGTGCCAATACTAATGCTAATAAATACGACCGGAAAAACAATGGATGGAGCGATGCATGCATATGAAGCTGAAAAGACACTCGCATAGATGGGCTGATACTTGCATTAGCATAGTGTAAATCTGGTAGCCGCAGACATTCGCATACAGTACAGTATGTCAGCACTTGACTCAGACTTACAATGTCTCTATCTCCCACCCTCAGTGATGAAGTGTAAATGACTTCTAGAGAAATGTAAGGGGTCTAGTTACTAAGCAGTGTTAGGAGACAAAGTGAAAAGTGACAAGAAAGTGATAAGGTGCCAGCCAATCAGCTCCCAACTGTCATTTTTCAAACAAAGCCTGTGAGATGACAGTTGGGAGCTGATTGGCTGGCACCTTATCACTGTCTTATCACTTATCACTCTGTCTATTAAGACTGCTTAGTAAATAGACCCCTAAGTGAGCTAGAGCATAACATGCACTGTGGTATAACCAGAGCTGGATTAAGGCTTTGGAGGGCCCGGGGCACTTAAGACAGGGGGGCCCTAAAGTCTAAAATTAAAATCGTTCGTCATCAATCACTAGAGAGAATTATGGTACAATTCGGTGGTAAATATTAATACTATATATAGCATTTAGGTATCCTGTAGAAAGCAAAAAGCTGCACTCCACAGACTTTTAAAATAGTTCAAATCTGTTTAAATAGTTACCGATATTTCAAGACCTCTGTGAGTCTTTTCCTCAGAGTAAATATTTACACTAATTTAAAAGTATGTGGAGTGATGCTTCTTTCTTTCTACAGGATACTGTACCTATTTGCTTCTACTAAAGTAGGAGTGCACCCCGGCATACTGTTTCTTTTCCAGAGTGCCAAGCTTCACGTGTAAAAAAAAAACGTGACTTGCCGATAACCGACACCTCCAACTCATTTAGCCAACTGAAGCCATGTCACTTTTGTCACATCATAGGCATTGTATAACACAGCGTGGTTGTTGCGTGCTGAACAGCGATGCGTTCCACCCGCGGCGCCGGCATGCATACCTCTGCGCACGTGACCAGTGTGTGTTAACCAATGGGCGCTTCAAAAGAGAGTTGCTATGCAACATGATAAATACACAATCTCGGTAAAGAAGCAGGGATAAGTGCTCCAAAAACCTGTATAATCCAGGCAGATATCTCAGACTATCTCATCCAGGGGGTAAAATAAAATAGGGACTTGGCCATAGGGACACACAACCCCATTTCCAATTATTGTGTTAAAGTACAAGCATATCACTTCTAGCAATACCAGATATATTATATACTGTATATATAGAATATATATATATATATATATATATACACACACGCACACATGTACATATACTGTATGTATGTATATATATTTTATATATATATATATATATATTCAGTGGTGGCCAAAATTGCGGACACTTTTTGAAATTTGAATGTTTTTCAACTTCGAATGCTTATAAAAACTGTTACACTTCACGCAGTGCAATGATTCATATATCAAATGAAAGGAAATGTAATGCTGAATTCAACACAATAAACAGAGGTCAAATATTTGCATTAAAAGGGAAGTTATGCAGTGAAATCAACACTTAGGGTGAAAATCCCTGTGTACTTATGATGTTACTGTCCTATCAGTATTTCGTTGGGTATCCTTTATTTTTCAGGACAGCAGCACAGCGATGTGTCATTGAGCCAACCAATGTTTGGAGCTCTTCCTTCTTTTTTATGTGGTGCCATGAGACAATTATAGCCTCAATTAATTGTCTTTTATTGGATGGACGCCTCAGATGTACCAGTTTTTTCAAACAGAACCACAGATGTTCTATGGGGTTCAGGTCTGGGCTGTTTCCTGGCCATCCCAGCACCTGTATGTCATTCTCCGTGAACTCCTTTTTGTATGTCCGTGCAGTGTGGTAGGGAGCTGAATCCTGCTGGAAAAAAAATGGGGCATTATCTGGGAAAAGATCCCTGATAGAAGGTAGAAGTTTTGGTTGTAAGATGGTGTCAATGTACTTTCTGCTGTTCAGTGTGCCATCTATGACAAAAAAGCGGCCTACAGCATCTGCTGTCATACATGCCCCGATCATAACACTTGTAGGATTCTTTGTTGTCGCTTGAATAAAATCTGTATGAACCTCTTCCCCGATGCGACGTCTCACACATTTTCTCCCATCACTACCAAATATCGATATCTTAGTTTCGTCACTCCATATCACTTGTTTCCACTGACCTTCTGTCCATGCAATGTGTTCTTTTGCCCACTGTATTCGTTTCTGCTGCTGCTTTTTATTCAGCAATGGCTTTTTTCGGTGACTCCTACCTTTTAGGCTAACCTCCGTTAGTCTTCTCCGTTCCGTTCTTGCACTGACAAAAACACCAGTTGCACTCAGTTTATTGCTAATGGCTGCAGATGACATCCATCTGTCCCTGACGCAAATTCGTTTTATTCTCCTATCATCAACAGCTGTTGTGCATTTTTTCCGTCCTTTACCTTCTTTGTTTTGTGTAGATTGTGTTTCCTGATAGCGTAAACAAAACTTTCCTACTTCTGATGTTGTCACATTCCCACCAATTTCTCTTGCAATTGCTGCACACGAAAGACCATTTTCACTTAACACCACAATCCTGGATCACGTCACTATGCTGCGGTCTTGAAAAATAAAGGATACCCAACGAAATACTGATAGGACAGTAACATCATAAGTACACAGGGATTTTCACCCTAAGAGGGGTATTCAATATGAAACATTAACTTCACTGCCGAAGTTAACGTTTCATATCGGAGTTTTTTTTCTGCGTTAAGTCTGGTGCGCACTCCCGCTTATCCCCGTATTCAATATAAAATTAAAAAAACGGGAAACTCCGAAGTTGGATTTGCGTAAAGTTACGAATTTTTCCTTAAAATAATTGTAAGACCCCCCTAAAGTTGTAAAAACATGGGGGATCACTATGGGTACCCCCGTTTTAGCCTTTAATTGAAAGTCTGGGATTTAAATAGCCGCAGCAGGTGCTTTTCCCGACATTGAAGAAGTGATGCAGAAGAGCACTTAGGTTATTTTTTTCATTTTTTTAAGTGGTCCCATCAAATTTGGGGTACATGAAAATGGGTACTAGCATATTTTGGTGTCCCTAAAGTAAGTTTTTAAAAATTCTGCATTTGTGCACCTGCCGCTATAATTCTATTCTAGAAAACACCTGCCGCATACTTGCAGAATAGCCCTGAACCTATTTCCCTATTGTTTAACAATTTTTTCCCATTTTTTTTTTGCACCCCAATTTTTAAATCAATTTTTTGGGGTGTCCCTATTTTTTTAAAAAACTTTTTTTTGACACAGTTCTTTTTTAAATGTCAATCTCAGGGGTGCAGGCTATTTTTTTTAAGCCTGCAACCCTAAACCCCAATTCTGCACTTTTTTTCGCCACCTATTCAATGGTGAAAAGTTATCACCGTTTTTTATCAAAGACTTTTCAAAACTGCGATAAGTCTTTGAAATTGAATACAGTGTAAAACTAAAACAAGTGATATTAATGCAAAAACGATAAAAAGTGCGATATTAATGCAAAAAACACCCATATTGAATACCCCTCTAAGTGTTGTTTTCACGGCATAACTTCCCTTGTAATGCAAACATTTGACCTCCGTTTATTGTGTTGAATTCAGCATTACATTCCCTTTCATTTGATATATGAATCATTGCACTGCGTAAAGTGAAACCGTTTTTATAAGCATTCGAAGTTGATAAACATTCAAATTTCAAAATGTGTCCGCAATTTTGGCCACCATCTTACTTTTTTCTTTTACGATGCTGTGACTCAATGCTTCAGACACAGCCGCCCTCAGCTGCACCGCGGCATGTTCCACCTTCTCTGTCTCCATATGCGGCTGTGTGTGTGGCGTGCCTGGCGCCCGCCCCCTCCTTCCATGTCCCGGCCTCTTCCCTGCAGCCTCTGCGCCATGTAGTCACTGAGAGCCGCAGGCTGCAACTTGTCATCTCATTGGTCCACCGCCGGCCCGGCAACCAAGCACTGCTCTCCAGTGCCGGCGGGGACTGTTATGGATGTCTTAGACAGTGGCTGCTACAGCATTGGCTGCGAATGCGCTGTGGATCGCGGGAACCAGTCTGATCAGTGGTGGGTGGCCGGGGGCCCTCTCTGAGAGGGGGGCCCGGGGATGAGTGCCCCCCCTTAATCCGGCCCTGGGTATAACATAAATGTATGACATGCACTCTGTATGAGGGAATCCAATCCCACCTAATTTTTTCAATCCCGGATTCGGAATGAAAAAACTCAATCCCAGAGATTGCCGGGATTGAGTTCATCAATGAAAATATTCTGTACTTTTTCTAAAATAAAAAGAGTGTACAAATAAAAGTGTGAAAATGACTTGCTTTTATTTGGCAGGCAGCAGCAGGCACCGACTCACGTCCATCACAAGTCCCAACTCCCAGCTCCTACCGTGGTTCACCCACAGGAGCTAGTCCTCCTCCTCAGGTCACAGGCACCGCTCAACAGTGAGTCAGCCTCCGCCTAGTATTAGCCGGCAGATTCCACAGTGCGGGCGGGTGCAGCTGTATAAGGGGCGAGCTGTAGTGTGGCTGCCCAGCATGACCCCTATGATGTCACAGTGCGGCTGCCCAGCATGACCCCTATGATGTCACATGCAGTCGCACAGCCATAGGAAGCCCGGGGGCAGCGTCTGAGCCAACAGAACTAGTGCTCAGCGCTACCCGGGTTGAAGAAGGATGCGCAGCCTGCCGCAGCTTAATCCTGAAAATCCCAGAACTGGAGGTACCCATCCCAGGATTCAAATCCCAGGTCCCACTGAACCCGATTCCGGGATTGGCTTCCCTACTCTGTACTGTGAAACATAAGAATTATGATTTCTTCTGAGGCACTTCACCTAACATTGGAAAATTTGTTTGACCAGTTCTAAAAGGTGTAGATAGTGAACTGCAGGTGAATGCAATGTAACTACAGGACATATGTAAAATGGTATTTCAAGTGCTACTGTACTTTACTTCTAGGCAAGTATATGGAAAATCTCTCTTACCTGGCATGTTGCGGTATCTGCAATGCCCAGTCATCGGGTCATATTCCTGGTTATCGTCAGCACACAGGCAGAGGAATGAACCTTCCACATTTTCACACCGGGCCTCACCACAAACCCCATGCAGCATTTCACATTCATTTACATCTGGAAAATGGAGAATGGTTATTCAGATACATTCCTTGTTACTGACAGCTCTTCAGTTAACCATTCGTCCAGTGCCAGCAAAGTCTGTTGGAACAGCCAAGCACCCCTAGTGCACAATTAAAACCTAGAGCTGCTGAAATGAATAAAATAAATAAAATAGTTCTCCGACTGCTGATCCTACAGATGTACAGAAAGGCTTTCATAAATAAATGAAGCCATAAATGAGGCCAGACCGAAAAATATTGTAGCTGGAAAAAAGTATTATTTAATGACAGGGATTGGAATTCTGATATGAAGATGACACTTTTGCACAGTGGGCTACTTCAGATTTCCCTGTAAATCTAGGTGGACCTCTAGTTTGAGGACGTTTCTCTCTAGAGTGGAAGATTGGTGCAGAGCTTCTTATGTACTGGGCTGAGTTTCTATAGAATAATGAGCTATAACAGTTAAAACAATGAATGAGTGCATAAATGACGACTATAGGGCCTGATTCAGATCCAGACGCTAAGCTGCGCTCGCACGCTCTTGCCGATAATTGCACACCTGCATATGGTTCGCAACGCGCGTGCTCAAGTCAGTCACTGCGATCTAGAATCGAGCGCTCGTAGTACACAGACTGGACGCTACTTTGACAGCGCCATTTGTGGGTGGTAACAGGGGAAGGTGCTTGTGAACGGGGGAGTGGTACTGCGAACGCAGGTGTGTCTCACCGCCAAAACCTCAATTAATGGGCGTCCATAATTAGCAAAGGTGCGTCATGGGTGCATCATATGACGAGGCAGCAGGTGTAATTTTACTTGAAGCACTCGCATTGCTTGCAGTAGGGTAGAGCTCCCACAAGCACTGTGAGTGCTTCCGATGGCTCTCGATGTTCCCGATGGTTTTAAACACTTCCTGGACATGACGTTAGCTGCGGGCGGCAAGGGGGCGGCATTACACTATTCTGCGATCGCACAGCAGCCACTCGCAAAGACATAGAGGCCGTCCTTATGCCTTGTCGCAGAATCGTGCTATTAGAATACCCGGCCCCTTTTGATGCGAGCGAGCGCAGCTTAGCGTCCGGGTCTGAATCAGACCCATAGAGCACATACTGTATAATGTGCAAATAAATTACATAGGAGCAGATGTACTAAGCTCTGGAAAGTAATCAATTGGAAAGTGATAAACTACCAGCCAATCAGCTCCTAACTGTCATTTTACAAACACAGCCTGTAAGATGACATGAGCTGAGTGGCTGGTAGTTTATTACTTTCTAATTTATCACTTTCCAAAGCTTAGTACATCTCCCCCATAGTGACTGTGACTTGCTATAAATAAAAAACAATCATACACATGAATAAATATAAACTAAAGATAAACTAAAATAAGGTTCTTTTTAGGAACAATTAGGAAGAAAGTTTGTGGTGAGGTAACTTCTGGAAAAATAAGGAACAATGGTGCTCTCTGCAGCCTAGCTTACCCTACCAGTCTCTCCCTGTCTGTTTTTCGGGTGCCTCTAGGATGTTGTGGTGATGAATCCCTTGCCCAGATCCAGCATTCTTGTATGCAGTCACTTGCATCCTTTGGCAGAAGTGATGTGATGCCAGACAATGGCGGACTGGCATTTTGAGCTAGGTGCACTTTTTACAGGACTTTGATCGCACACTATATATACTTTATAGCCATCATTTATTGGCTCATTCATTCTTTTAAATGTTATTCTATATCTAGAATTGAGCAAACCCACTATAATTAGCACAGGCTGTTTAATTCTTAAAACAATGAGATATATTTTACCATTGAGATACAGTTCTATATTAAAACATAGGCCCACAAATGATTTAAATGTCATATACACACACAGTCATCCATTTTGTGGGATGAACAAATATTCATGAAAATACAGCCTATGAACTCACTGCTCTTAAGCGATGACACAGATTCCTAGTGGAACAGATTTCTGCATATTCATAAGTTGATTTTTTATTAGTGACATTATGAACCTTAGGCGGCAATTCGATGCCAGGTGACATTACATCACTTTGATTTCACCTCACCTTCACCTCTTCTTAACCATGACCTCACACTGACTTCACTTCAACTTCACTTCGCACCCCCATAGGGTTACACAGGAAAATATGTGAAGTCGGGGGTGAAGTAGAGGTGAAACTTAGGTGATGTAGCATCACCTGGAACTGAATTGCCCTCTTAGTGTGTGAACTATACTATCAGATTCTCCACTCCGATTTTGTGTTTGCACTTATTCTCCATTATGCAATACTAAAAAAAAATAAAAAATGTATATATATATATATATATATATATATATATATATATGAACACGTACACACACACACACATATATAGGTAAAATATTCTGAATGCATACTTAATATAAATAAATGACAAGATAATGATTAAAAATATACAGATAAAAATAAATGCAAATAATACAATATACTGATGCTTAATGTTCCCGCAGACATTTGTCAAGTAAAATGAGGTAGGTTTCCTTTGCCGATGTCCTGGTGTGATAACAATTATATTTATTTACAAGAATATGCTATTTGTTCAAAAGCCCAGTACAATGATCTTCTTTCACAAGAAAGGTAACATACAAAAAACATTAGGCTAAGTTATGTCTCTCTGAAGACTACGTATAGTAACAGTTATTTCAGAGATTGAATAGAAACAGCAGATGTTGAAATAAGACAGACAATTCTTATAAAATGATGAATGGAAAAGTGATCACTACTTTATGTGCAATGACTTACGCTTATGAATGCACACATGTAGCTTTATACTGATAAGCTCGTAACATTCCTTAATTTAGAACATTTTAATATATTTTGTAAAAACACAATTGAATAGAAATTTAATTCATTCAAAAATAGTAGTTTTAGTCAGTTTTGTTATTAGACAATCCTGATATTTTAAAAATATGGAATCTTTTCCCCAAGCTATGCACAGAATACGTTGGTTTTTGTATACATTTCTCCATGAAGTGTTAGTCCTTTGCTGAATCACACGTCTCTATTACAATTCTTATATTATAATAAGTTGCTGTGACTAGAACTACTCTGTCCATGAAAAGATTTAGGGCCTGATTCAGACCCACTCGCGAGCGGCTGTCCGCTCGCAAGTGGGTCGATGTTATGGACTGAGCATGCGCACGACGGAGGGAGCTCCGTCGTGCGCATGCGCCAGACGCGACGAGCGAAGGAAAGTCCTTCGCTCGTTGTGTCCGATCAAAGGGGGCGTGCTGTCAATGTTGATTGACAGCACGCCCCCTTTGGTGGGCGTGCCGGGGGCGTGCCTCCCTGACGGGGGCGTTCCAACGGGAACGCCTCCCGTCAGAAGCCGGCCCACTGACATCACTAGTGATGTCAGTGGGAGTGATTTTGGCTCTGATAGAGCCAAAATCACTCCGGAGCTTGCGGTTGAAAACCTCAACCGCAGGCTCCGGCTCGCAAATTCGATGGTCGCAATGGTCTCGACCATCGCGGCCATCACAATGCACGCTCGTATAGCCTGTGGGTGGTGACCCACAGCTATACGAGCGTCCAGGAGGACGCTCCATGAAAATGGAGCCCGGCCCTCATTCAGAGTGTGCGCTCTGCTCAGAGCGTACGGCTCTGAATTAGGGCCTTAGTTTGTTACTAGGATTGCTATATACGAATAGCAACATAGTAATAGGTCAAAAATAGAAACAAATTATCAGATGTACTCAAAGCTACATACATGTCCAAAGAAATATACTGCAATGTATTTTCACTAAAACTCTCATTTGAAGGGCCACTAAAGTGAACTTATTAAAGGAACAACAACAATATATACACAATTGAGCTACATATGCTGTATATATACAGTATACTTTATATTAGTATGTAAAAAGTGTCCGGCAATCCGGGTCTTGAAAATGTAATGCACCATCATGAATGGGATATATACCAAGAAAAACAATAAATGACTGACAAAGTCATTTAGTGGCCTATGTATCAAGCTTTTTCTCCATACAATTACGTACAACTGCAGTTTCTGCATAATTTTTTAATTGTTGCTATGTACTTCTAGCACAATGCAGGAGATTTCACACAAATCTCAGGCAGAGTGCTAATTAGCACTGCAAATCGCAGTCCACATTATTATCAATGGGGACTACGATCTCAGCTCTATGTACCAAACTCCAAAGAGCTAAGCTTTTCTGAGTATGGCCCCAGTAGTTTACACCATCTTCAGATGCAGTAAACTGCTTTAAGCCTATGGAGGCTTACAAGCAGGAGAGCTTATGATCTCTCTCCCACAGCCTCTGGCCGGCAGCGGAAACTGACACTGTACACATGCCATGTCAGCTTCCCCCGGAGAAGTTTATCACAATCATGAAAGACTTATACATATTACAGAGGATGTAATTCGCAAGTGCTGTCCCTGCAAGTTTCCCATAGTACATTGTTTATGTACATTTTTTTGTGGTCACACTTTCTCTTGTGTCACACTTTCCCTAAATTCCCATACTATAGGTAAGTCAAATATTGTCAGCTTATTCCCCAGGTGCTCATTGATTGATATGCTTGTGTGCGGTTCTGTCTCTTTAAGCCAGTAAGCCAGTACCTAAACCCATTGAAGAAGGATAATTTGTTAATAAAATCTGTGTGATACCTGGAGTCAAATAATGCAGAGCAATGCTCATATTTTTGAGAGTCAGTGTAGGGACTGACCAGAAGGGAAGACCGTGACCAGCATATTAAGAGAGGAGGGGGCCCGTCCGTGTTCACTCCCCATCCGGGGCCCTCTCCTCTCTCCCCAGCTGCCATCAGCAAACTGACAGCAGCAGTAAGCTCCGGGCACTAGAGTGTGCGTGGAGTCTACTGCATATGCACAGGTCACCAGGAAAATGGCGCACATTAACCCTGTGATTTCCTACTACGCATGCACAAAACACCGGGAAAATGGGTGCAGTGGCCATTTTTCAGGCGTGTTCTGTAGCGCTACTCAGTGGGACTCTGGAGTGGTAAGTATAATATGGGTGCAGGGTGTGCGGTGCGGCCCCCCTGGACCCAGGGTCCCATGTGCACCGCACACCCTACACCAATTATAAATTTCAACAGCAAAATGGAACCTTAATAATCGTGGCAGTACCGAGATTATTAATATATAGACACATTATTTTTTTGTCTTTACACATCACTCTGAGCTCACAATATTCCCATATTGAAAATCAGGAAATAATTGGCTTCACCTCTGATTTACTAAAGCCATATCGCCATCAAGTCCAAACTTCACCCATTTAAGTTGTTCTTCTGGAAGGCTACTCTCCTTTGGACTGATGAAGATTGTTTACATCCCAGGAAAATCAGGATTGTTGGCAGATGTGTAACATTCAATTTTAATTTGCTATGCAAAATATTACTCGCTGCCATTAGCAATCTACTGCAAATGTTTTCAAAAGAGTTTTAGGAATATATTTTTTAGAAGTGGAGATGTTGCCCATAGCAACCAATCAGATTCTAGCTATTATGTTCTAGAAGGTGCTAGTTAAATGTTAAGTAGAATCTGATTGGTTGCTATCTATTTTAGTAAATTTACCCCTTATTGTCTACTGTGTCCTGTGCTCTTCAATTGCGTTACTAACGGGAAGTCTGATGTGTGCAGAAAAATATATACTCCCACGATAACCACAAAAATATTGTACAATCTGATAATATTCTGAAACATCTAAATATAAATATTTTCATATATTATATGTAGTTCTAGTATTAATTATACAGTATGCCAACTTGCGGTACAGTTTATTGATACTTTAAGTTTAAAGAAAAGAATATTGTTTCAAATGGATGTAGTCAGGATGCCGGCAGGTGACCATCCCAATGGTCACAATACCAGTAGCAGAATTACGACGGTCAAAATACAGATGAAGCCTGGCAGTGAATATTAGGGTTAGGTTTATGGTAGGGCACTAGTGGGAAGGTTAGGATTAGGCTGTAGTAGGGGACAGTTAGGGTTTGGTTGCTGAAGGGGACAGTTAGGGCTAGGCTACCGTAGCGGACAGTTAGGATTAGGCTGCAGGGGGAGTGGGTTAGGGTTAGAATACTCATTAAAATTCGTTGGGATTCCACTGCCGCTATTGTGACCGTCAGGATGGTCAATGCCGGGATATCGTATCCAACCCATTTCAAAATAGAATTCTGGGAGAATGAGACGTTTGATGAGCTAATAGTTCCGGTCCTGTTGATTTGGGTTGTTACGGCAATGCATATTGAAACTGCAGGTCATGTAGATTTAGGGTAGTCTATACACATATGCAGTAATTCAGTCCAATCTGAAATATCTTAATATTTGAACTAGAGATGAATGGTTCGGTTTTGACTCAGTTATTTTCACTAAATTAGCACAAGTTTGAAAGGTTCAGATTTATCTTATTGGCAAACCAAAACACATGACAGCCTGATAGCCAATATAATGCCATTTTTGAGATCCGAACATAACCAAGTAAAACCCAAAGCGCTCATCTCTACAATTTGAACTTGTTTTTAAAACAAAATAATTAAAAACAACCTATACTCCTCTTCAGTAAGAATGTTTTTTTTAGATCCTTTTCCTTTAATAAACCCCTACCATGAGAACGGGAGCCCCAAGGGAGACAGCTGTAAAGCTGCTGACTACAACTAAGAGGACAGTAACTTAAAAGAAAAATACAACAAATAGTGAACCCCTTTAACATTGTAAAGTCAAATGAACAGGGACTTCTCTCCTTCCGTTTCACAATATATTCCACTACTGTTACTAAAGGTAGACATATTTTGTCCTCCTTTGTCATTATACCAAGGATAATAATAAAAATAGGAATAATATGCATTAATGTTAGAAAATGTCATGCAGTTATTTTAAAAATCGACATATAGGTATTATTCATCAATAACTTACCCACGCAGCCTTGTCCATCCATTGAGTCCTGGTACCCTTGGTAACAGAGGCAGCGGTATGAACCTCTGGTATTTTCACAAAACCCTTGACTGCACTGCGTGCTGTTAGTACATTCATCAACATCTGCGGATAAGATGTGTAACAAAGCAAACAGACTTAGCCCAGGTGCCACAAGACATGTACTGTAGCCTGATCTGCATAAAATGTGTATCTTACAACTATCCTACACTAATATTAGAGCTGCTTAAAAAAATACGAGGATCGGTACCACAGATCATTAAAACCAAAAACATTGTTTGTACGGTGGCCCTCTAAGCATTGTAACTGTAAAGCGCAACGGAATATGCTGCTCTACAGTATATAGGAAACTGTAAATAATAATAATTAGAATAATAGAGTGATTTCATTATTTCTGACCAACTATGGGGTCAATTCCATTCCATTCGAAGGGTGCGATGTGCCGTTGCAACGGCGTTAAAACGCTAGCAACGGAACGGCACATCGCACCCTTCGCAGCCCGACTCGACCCTGAATTTGCTAAACTTTACTCGCTGCCATATGGTGCTGCGAGCAAAATTTGGCAAATTCGGGCTGCCGTAAAGTTCGGCCACGGCCGCAATGACTCGCACCGGTGAGATTATCGCGGCTACTAGGATTGACCCCTAAATTAACTATGTGGGGATGTGTCAAAACAACATAAAAAAGCAAATGCAACAGAGTTATATGAACAAATATTATCCTGCTACAACAGGCAACAAAGTAGCATGCACAAGAAATATAAATAACGCAAACAAAAAAGCAAATACAAAGTGTTATTTCAAACTGGGTCATATTATGCAACGTGCACTCGATTACTATGCATTAAATGCAACTTGCTTTATACAAAAGAGCTGATTATATTGTTACACAAGAAAAATAAGTAAAAGCTCCCAATTACTGACAGAAGAGATTAAAGTTTATTTATTTATTTGTAGGTAGTATTTTTGCAGGGCTGTTATTTTCTTTTCTGACCACAAGAGGTTGCCTGTGAATCTAACCCTATAATACGAACCGTATCATATTACTTCTGATAAGGTCAAATAACTTTTACATCTACTGTATATTTGTGGATATTTGTTTTTTTTAACTACAATAACTAAGGTGTGTTTGTATACTGCATGTGATTTTTTTGTTTATCATGATTTCAGATGGAAAAAATATCATATGTTATTATCTTTTAAATGTATTGCTGACATATTAAGCATGGATTTAAATTCAAAGTTTTATTTAAGCTTTCATTATAGCTGAGTATAAAATGGACTAATGCAAAACAGTTGGTGTTTAAATGTAAATTGACTCAAAATTATTTTGTTTATAACGGTTATCTGGTCTAGAAATCAGCCAATACCAGGATATGTATCGTCTGCTCTGATAATGAAAGGGAAAGTTTATGCTAACTACAGTTTATAAATAAAATAATGATTGCACAAATTGGAGAACTACTGTATGCTGGACTAGAAATTGAAGAGCATTTTCCACTAGCTATTATTTTAATTGAAACTGTATTGGTGTAAAACATGAATATTATTTTTAAAGGCACTTGTTTTATTATTGTAAAAACAATTACGTATTCTCTATGACAGTGATGTGGATATGAGTGGGGGTAACTGCTCTGTCTATATATATGTGCTAATGAAATGTATATGTGTGTCAGATATTACTGTATTTTCTAATAATAAGTGAATTAAGTTTTAATACAAAATCAGATTTGTAACTTTCATGAAATTAGGACTCAACAGCAAGCATCCTTGGAAACAGCCTCCTCTAACAGAACTTCTATAGGATTCTGGAGCTACTGAATACCATCACTGAATTAGAGCATTTCACTTTTCACTCACTCCTTACTTACATTAATTTAATTTGCTTATTATTATGTTCTATTCTTAATATATAAGTTTCCTACAATAGTTTACTGTTTAAAGTAATTCATATAACACTGTATTGTCCATGGACTCAACTGTGTAGACTGTCTTCACTCCTACCGATAGGAGGCAACTTTTTAAAGTGACTGTGGTGTTCCTGTTACCCTTCCACCCCCCTCCACCTACACTCATATAACTGTAAAGGCCATAGACAGTGGTTGTGGCAGCAGAAATATTGGGGGGAGCTCAAGAATCCAGTAAACTCACGGAGCTGGCTCCTACCTCTATTCAAACAGCTTAGCTTATGAGAATGGTTTAGATCTAAAAACAGCTGATTAGGCTATTCTGTGTCTGTTCTGAGCATCGACTATATGTGTAAATATATAAAATAAGTGTATATACCACGTTTCAACTCTAAAGTAAGTTTTAATGGCATGATTCCAAATATACCATTTTTCTATGATATGCTCATAATTCACTCTCCAGTTCAAGGTCATAACAATACAAAGGTTCCCACAAAATCCACTGGAAAAATTGGCTGCTTTACCACTCCAGTAGCTGTTAATAAGTTACACTTCTTCATTGCTGTCCCAGTAGCCAGAGAACTTTGCTTCCATAAGATATCTGTTCCACAAGACCTGCATTATTTTACTTCTTCTACACAGATGGACTTAAGGCGTAAGACAGGAGTCTACAGGAGCATTAGATATATTGTGTAATTCAGATAGCAGGCTTGTGGTAAGGGCCTTTTAAAAGCAGAAATGTATCTACCAGATGGTAACAAGATCAACAATAAGTCTAAGCATTTAGTTTCCAACAACTCTCTAGTGAGTCCAGAGTCAAAACCACTTCACAGCAGTTCTTGAAATACCAGCCAGAATAGATAAATATTGAACAGGAGCTCTCTGGTCAACTCAGTTGAATGCTGCTTGCAGAAGCTGCCAGAATTTCATTGAAAAAATGGAAAGCCTCTTGTGCTAGAGAGTTATTTAATATACAGTAGACGGCACTGCAACCAACACTGTAATACTTGTCAGTAACCTGTCAGAACTCCAGTTTGGTGTTTATAAGTAAAGTCTCGAGCACATTATGAGAAAGACGGCTCACAAAAGTCATTCACATAAAGTATGCATGGTTATATCTAAATGTACCCTTAATGTGTAAAATAAACATCAGGGGCAATTTAGTAACAGATGTTAAATGTGCAGTAACTCATAGCCGCAAATTGAATATGTAGTTTTATTGTCTTGTGCTAAATTCATAAACACTAAGGGCCATATTCAATTTGGAGTGAAAAGTCCATTGCCGGACTTTTCGCCGTCATCGGAGGTTTTGCCGTTGAAAACTTATCGCGCGTGTCCCCAAATATCCCCATATTCAACTCCAAATTGGCGAAAACGGGACCAGGCAAAAACGAAATCAGCAAAAAGTCCTGTAGTTTGGGGGAAATCAACCTGACACCCCCCTAAAGATGCTCTGTAATGGGGGTTCACTATGGGTATCCCCAAAAAGCCCTGCAAAAGGTATCTGGGGTCTTTGAATGGTCTCAATAGGAGCTATTTAGTGTCTTTGGGAGAGTGGTGAAGAATAGCATTTAGCAACTTTTTTTGGCCAAAATAAGTAGTCCCATCAAATTTGGGGTACATGAAAATGGGTGCAAGCATATGTAAAAATCGCTAAAGTGAAGCATTATAAAGCGCCAAAAACGCACCTTCAGCAAGCACTTGCAATTAAAAAGAACCTCTCCCATACTTGCAGCCCCCCCCCCCAAAGGCTATTTCTCTAGTTTTTGAAGTTGTACCCCCACTTTGAAATTTTTTGCCCACTTTTTAAAAGTACTTTTTTGGTGTGTCCTTTGTTTTTTTTTTGCGTTTTCTTGACGCAGTTAGTGTCAAGGGGGGTGTACAAAGGGTGCAGAGTGGTTTCTGTGCCTATGCACCCCAAAACCTCAAATCTGCACTTTTTTCCGGTAATCATAGGCAAAACTTTATTGCCTATTACATTGCATTGCGTTTTTGCACCGGCGAAGACGCTAAAATTGAAAACGGGGTTAAGTGAAATTGTCGAAAATGACATCATCGGCGAAACAGTTTAGCTGAAAACGGCTTTTCGCTCCAAATTGAATACGGCCCTAAGTATACAATAGAACTGCAATGCGACAGCTATCATAACCTCACCTACATATCAGAAATAAAATATATATGGAATAATGTACCTCATATTGCAAATTCTAAGGATATTGTAAGTGTTTCATGTCATGGATGTTTAAGGAAGATTCTAAAAATGTTAGTTACTTACAGTACAGGGGCTGGGGACGCACTATGCATCGCATTTTGGATGCGATACATCCCACCATTTATTGGGTACATACTGGCGTTAAGAGTGCCGTTATGAAATGCACAAAGGACAGCTTTCCCAATAAGAGCTGTCCTTTGTGATACAAGGACTTCCAGGTTTATGACCCGAGAGTCCTTCTGCGCATGTGTCAGATGATGCACGCTCTGCAGGGGACACTGGGAGGGATTCGATTGGATCCTTCTCATAGTAGAACGTGAAAAGAAGCCCACAGGCTTCTTTTAGGTAGTGCCATCTACAGATAACATTGCCTACCGGGTCCAAGCTCAAGAATGCAGCCCTCCACCCCTGTCCGGCACCTTCCGCCGGATGTCGGGGCTCTTGTGCGCATGTGTGACCTGTAGGTCACGCATACACACTAAGGTCACTGCTCGGAGCAGTGAGAAGATTCACTGCTCCTTTCAGAGCAGGGCAGCTGCTCGCAGTGACAGATGATTCTCAGATTAGCTGTCTCCGCACCGGAGCAATGATGAATTGCTCCAGCATCTGCAGCGAGTTAGATTGTTAATTATCTGGCACCCCGATAATTAACATCATGAATAAACCCCTTAATCTTAAATACAATTAAAAAAATAATACATTATTATTAAGAAGATGACAGTACTGGCCACCTCGGGCACCATTAGTGTCAGACATTTGAAGACCTTTAATAAAGGTTACAGTTGAAAAACATAAAATGTAAACTGCTTGTACTGTACTTTTCAAAGCTATAGCTACATGCGTAAGAATTTCAAATTTTCAACATTAATTGTTTCTTTTGAATGGCAAGTTATTTAAAAAACCTATTAGAGAGCAGCTTTAGTTTTGCCCATTCTTTATAACGTGTCTAGAACTTTTATGCTGTCTGTTATTGACTTTGGGCTGACACTGAGGGTGTTCCCTTGGAATTGACTAGCCTCACTTTAACACCTGGCTTTACTAAATTGGTATTCTGTTACAATTTGTACAATTTTCTGGGAAAAGATGTCGGTCTTCTTTGGTGTAAACATTTAGAATAAAACTGGCGTGTGTTGTGTGAGAATTTCATCTTACAGTACATTGGTGGGAAACTACTGATCAGTAAATTTGTTCAGCAAACCTTTCACAGACATCCACACATTTACATCAACGGATATATGGACACCCACATTCATAGCGTTTGTGGTTACTGTTTAATATTCCACACTACACATTTGCGGTCTGGATGTAATTTAGACAGAAATAAAATTCATTACGGACCTTTGTTTATGACCTGACTGTAAAATAACCACATGCGCTTGATTTTCAAAATTCTGCTGTAAAATGATAATCTATTTTTAAAACTTGTCATCCTCTTGCTGCCATAGACTTATTATTGGCAGCAGGTCACAGTTGTGTTGGTCCATTTCAAATATAGGCTTCCTTTGTTCCCCATGTCCTTCCTTTACTTGCTTAAAAGTGCATATTCTATGCATTTGTGGAAGACTAGATTTCTGTTCCACTTAAGTAAGTTGGGGACTACCTTTAAAACTCAGGGCCTAATTGAGAGATGTATACAATTGCCATCCTGTATGCAGCTGCTGTATGAAAATACGCAAATGTCGCAGATGGCAGGAGTGGAAACATAAACTGGTGTTTATGCAAATCTAAGCATCTGCGTACAAAGACGCAGCTTCAGCCACAGATTATTCAATGTTAGCAGGCTGAGTGACTGTATGGTCACACACAATGGCCGTAGGGTCTGAGATGCATGTTTACTGTGTATGGGATCACAGACGATAGGTGTGACACCCCGATATGGTCACGAACAAACAACTGCATTTTTAATCAAAACTCCCCGTTACCACACTCTCCCTGACTGTCAATCACACCGTGAATAAACGGTTTCTGGGAGCGACTACAGTGATGTTCCTTGACGCATGCAGTGTGCGAGTCAGATGCATTGCACAGATGGCTGATAATCGTTCAACTGTGAAAACATCGGCATAGAGAACATCTCTAAATGGGGTCCTATAGTACATTTGACATCTAACTTAAGAAAGATATTGTTAGCACTCTGGTATGCTGGCTAATAATGAATCATTTTCATTAAGCTTTATGTTGCTTCTGTAAGTCGCCATTCTGTAATCTTACACACAGGTCCCCTGCATGTTCCATTGTAGTGATGGTGCTTACAGACCTGGCTGCATTACTCTTCTAGTATCAACCTTCCTATTGTATCCATTATTTAAAAATAGCTAAACATGGACCAACATGAGTGGAAAGATGTTAGCTACGCTAACATGAAGTTATTCAGAGCATCTAAATATTACCAACACATACTAGTCATTTCTAATTCCTGCCAAATGTGTAGGAGGAGTTGGGTATGATATCCCGGCGCCTGAATAGCCGCCGGGTGAAATACCGACACCGGAAGCCTGACTCTTCAGGATCCCAACTATGGACGGTAAGTACCCTAATCCTCATCCTCTACCCCCACTAACCCTCCCTTGGTGGTGCCTAACCCTAACCTCCCTGGGGGGTGCCTAACCCTAACTCTCCCCTTGGTGCCTAACCCTAACCACCCTCTCCACAACCTCTACCTAACCCTCCCCAAGGGGTGCCTTACCCTATCCTCCACCCTGGTGGTGCCTAACCCTAGCTCCCCTCAGCCTAACCCTAACCCTCCCCGGGGAGTACCTAACCCCATGTCCCCCCAGAGGTACCTAAGCCTAACTCTCCCCCCCCCCCCGTGGCTAAGAGCTGAGACGGACCAGCTTACCTTCATTCGGGAATCTGTCGAGATTCCGGTGTCGGGATCTAGACAGGCGTTGGGATTTCGACGCCTAAGTTTAGCCCCTTCCAGGAGGGTGTGGCCACTCAATTGCGACATTTTGGCCCCACCCCGCTACACAATGCAGAGATTACAGGCATTGTGAATCTTGGGGCGGGGTCAGAAATTACGGGATTCAGCGTGAATCACGTCATCGCCCCCCTCCCCCGCAGAGGGGTCGCAGCCGTCGGGAGGCTTGCCTGCCTTTCCGAGGGGCTGGGAGTGGCACCTGATTTTCGGGAGGCTCCCGTCAGAAGTGGGAGGGTAGGCAAGTACGCCTAGTAATGACAAAACTGTTTATGTTTCACCAGACATCTAAAATAGTCCATCAGCAATGATTACTGAAGGACAGTAAAAATTACCTACAACAATTTAAAAAAAAAAGTTGTTAATAGAAGCCAAATAAAGGTACCTTCACATGATCTTCCTTCCATAGTGGTAGTAAACCCTTGCTCACAGATACAGTGGAATGAACCAGCAGTGTTGAGACATTCTCCATTTTGAGAACATAGTTCAGGATCTTCGCACTCATTGATATCTGAAAAATAAAAAGGCAAACATTAATATTATGAGCAAATTAACTATACACAGCGCACATTTTAATAGCTTTTTCATAAAACTAAACCAGGCTAAAAATATCCTTCATAACGTCTATAAGTTGAGAAACCGTAGTATTTGCCATATGTCGGCTATTTTCTTTAGAATCAAGGGGGTCATTCAGACCCGGTCGTTAGCGCCGATGCGCTCGGACCGGGTCGATGGCCCCCCACAGAGCATGCGCACGACGGCACCGGCGCCGTCGTGCGCATGCGTGAGACCCGCTACGACCGACAGCGCCGGTCGTAGCGGGTCTCGATCCAAAGGGGGCGAGCTGTCGATGTTGAGTGACAGCTCGCCCCGTTTGGAAGGCGGGCCGGGGGGGTGGCAGCCCAAACGGAGGCGTTCCTATGGGAACGCCTGCCTTTTTGGGGAGGCCCCACTGACATCACTAGTGATGTCAGTGGAGAGCTTCCGGCTCAGACAGAGCCAGAAGCTCTCCGGGGCTTACGACAAGGGAGACCCTACCCTAGGGTCTCGTCGTAAGCCCCGATGGTCGCGATGGTCTCTGACCATCGCGACCATCACCGGAGCGGTCGTTAGAGCCGTGGGTGTTAACCCACAGCCTAACGACCGCAACAGAGGCGGGCGGTCAGGATGCAAGTGGCCGCCCAGTTTCTGAGCGACCGCTTGCATCCTCCGACCGCCTCTGAATGAGGCCCCAAGTATCAAATATTTATCGTTCTCATTTTGTGTCTTGGATGTAATTTTCTCTGGAACTGCATGATAATTATTCTCAACAACACAAAAATAATGTATCCCTCTGAAATGTAATGTTATCCTACTGTATCTAACATGTTATCAGATGTCAGTTTTCTTTAGTTAGATTGTTAAATGTTGATTTTTATTGGTTGCTATGAGTTACACCATATCATTGCTCCTCGCTCCATTTTACAAAATAAGCCTCAATGAAATATGTTAGAATATTTGATCAGTTCTATATAAGGTTTAGGAAAACCCATAAAAACATATACAATTGATATAAACTAAAGTTGGGAGGCAGATAACATGGTAGAAGTATAGCCACAAAGTATGTGTCCTGGACCCACTGACTCTCAGCTGTACAGTCCCAAGTTTTGGATTTCAACAGGCGCATGGTCTATTGGACTCAGGAGTGAACTTGGAGAAATGGTGCATGGTTGCCATGGGCAGGGGCTGAACGGATCTGCGCCAGGAATATGCTGACAAAAGTTTGACATTTGAAATGATAGGAGATGCTCAGAGTTCATGCACTATATTGTAAAGTATAATAGAATAAAACAAATATAATACAGTAATACAAACTCTTCAAGTCAGCTAAAAAGACTATTACTAAAAATCAAGTACAACTCTGCACAGCTTGATTGTACAATGAACAAGTAAAGCTTATTTTCACACTTCCTATGAATTTTTTATAATGGAAACTTTAATGATAAATCTGGTTTCTTAATCAGCTGCATTTGGCATTTTAAAGACTTGTGACTTGTGACAACCAGTTAGATTAAGCTTGCGTTTGGAAAACAATATTACAAGTATATTATAAGTGGAATAAGCAATATATATACCTGCATACTCACCATGTCCTAGTAACAAAGTGACAAATCATGGTAAAGGTACAGAAGAACAGAGATTCAAGTTGAATTTAGTTAAAAATGCTCAGTACATTAGTAATAGACAATCTCTCTTAACATACTTCACACCACAATAGTTACTGTACTATAAATTTAGCATTTACCAATGTGTCCTCATGCACAAAGCAGCAATAAGCCATGCTGTGCGAGATGCCCGCCGTAAATGAGCCACACCGAGGGGTGTAGCGTACCGACTTTTAAAAAAATTTGCGTCTAATTCACAGACGCAGTGAAACACCATTCAGTCTGTACCAGAGACTGCGGGCTGCGACTTTAACCAAGTTAGCTTCAAATATGTATAAAGTCACAGATGAAGCACAAGGGAAGGTACCGTGAGAAAAAGACATGGCCGCTGCATCGTAGTACTTCGTATAGAGATTCACTCATTCGCACACAGATGTACAAATGTTGCATATAAAATGAATCAGTGCAATCGCGTTAAGCACAGATGTACAAATGTCGCATATAAAATGAATCAGTGCAATCGCGTTAAGCACAGATGTACAAATGTCGCATATAAAATGAATCAGTGCAATCGCGTTAAGTACAGATGTACAAATGTTGCATATAAAATGAATCAGTGCAATCGCGTTAAGTACAGATGTACAAATGTTGCATACAAAATGAATCAGTGCAATCGCGTTAAGCAGTTTTGTTGCATCCAATTGTTTCACTTGTGTGACTAAAGCTGCATACACACACAACGATTGAGTTAATGAACGATTTTAGTAAACGATTTTCTACCTTGAAAAAATGAACTAAAATTGTTTACTAAAGTTGTTCATTAACTATGTTTATTTAAATGTAATGAACGATTTTTATGAACTACAAACGATTTTTGCATATTAACTTAATGAAAATCGTTGAGTTGACAAGTCTGACTGAACTACAAACTACAAACGTGAACACGCATGAACAATAATCGTTCATCGTTTGACTCAGAAAGTGAACGATATTTTCAAATGATTATCGTTAAACGATATCGTTAAACGATAATCGTTCAAAAAAATCGTTGTGTGTGTATGCACCTTATGATGCACGTTTCAGCGGAAAAAAACACTTGGCGCAAGCCGAGTCGCTTGGGTCATGGAGCGCTGAGAATGGCTGTTTGGCGCAACTACAGCAATAGTGTATTAGGACATCTCTGTACTGTTGTGCTCATTATAAGCTTTGGAAATGCAATATAAAGTCAATCTTATACAGATAATTGGAGCATAAAATAAATTACATTTTAATTATTATATAGTAAATGCTGCACATGTGTTAAGGAAGGTAGACAAGTCTTTTAAATTTTAGGTAATACTCTTCTTTTAAATATCTATTTATATGACCATTGTGAACACTATTTATTTTACACAATTCCTCTCGGCAAATCTGCAGGAATTCTGCTTTCTATAGCTTTACTATACCTTCACACCTCCTTCCATCTATGAGCAGGAAGCCATCTGGACAAGTACATACATACGACCCATCCGTATTGTAGCAGTTTCCTCCTCCTTGGCAGGCGTCAAACTCCTGGCATTCGTCTATGTCTGCAATCAACGTATTTGGGGGAAACAAAGTAATTATCTCATCATTGGGTGGGCCGTCATTTTTAGACGATCTTAGTCTGTAGCTTGACACAGTGTAATTGCTTTGTTTTATCAGAATGAAAAAGACACATTAAAGTGTGTATTATTATAAGGATATTTCTAGCAACCTTCTGAGTATACTTGAAGCACAGATTTACTTGGCTGCCGACAGAACTCCAGACCTAAAATATGTGAACAGACCCTGGTAGAAACTTCCATGCAAATGCAATTATAATTTTTGGAACAGAAAACACATTCTCTGTCAGTACAGACGGGAGACAAGGGACATTTACATCATTCAGATTTGCAAAAGAAGTTGTGCCCAACTTAGTATAGAGGGTCTGTATATGCTACATACAGTACAAATATCGTGAGTTGTATCAGTCACCTCTATGCCTGCTTTCTGTGTACATGGGCACCAGGGTTGGACTGCCCACAGGGGTACAGGGGAAATCCCCACCCCCTCCTCTAGGTGTCAGGTTCCAGACATCAAATTATAGATTGTTACTCTATTAGACGGTCATTTACCTGGTGGAGCAGGACCATTGATCAGTATGGGGGCTTGGGTCCCTTCTATAACAACTACACCAAGATTTGCCTAATGGTTAGCCAAGAATCTGTAGTGGAAGACCACGCCCCTTAAGCCTATGCCCCTACCACTGCATTCCACTGGTAGGCTCATGTCCCAGGCACTTACGGCCACTCTACTAAAGGCATTATACCCACCCCCTAATTATTTCACACATATCCACTGCCTCTAGGACATGCTCCCAGAATATTGTATTGTGAGAGGACTATAGCACCTCAATTAGATTGACAGGAGTTCCCTGAGAGAGGAATGTGGGGTTTAGAAAAGAATACACTAGAAGAGAAATGGGGAGCTCTGCATACCGTATACAATTTGAACTGATGATTGTGAGGATTTTTGTCCGCTTCTGAATGGCTGAGGGCATCCAAAACCCTCACATTGGCTCTATTAATAATGTAATATGGCTGCTGTGATATATTTGCAATATTACATTGATATTTGCTATTGGTCCGCAGCGGGACTGCAGATTTCTATTTGATCTTTTAAAGGGGTAGGCAACATTTGTATTGATTTGAACTTAATTAGTACTTTATTTTTGTATTTGCATCTGGTTTTAATTGACTTTTACATGGTACAGTAAATGTGACTTTACTATTTATATATTAATAACACTGACCAAACTTACTATATTGTGAATGAATTTTACACTGTAATTTTAGAATTTACTACTATCATTGTGAAGCCAAATCTCCTGACGTAAACCAAGTACATATACTCAGGGCTGTAAGTAGGGGTGTGTAAGCAGTGCTGCTGCCCAGGGTACAGGGTCTAGGGTGCAGCACCATCGCTGCCCCATGGTACCTGTATTTGGCTTGCAGAATGCCTGAAACACTACTTTGGGCATGCGCCGTGCAGCCTGTAAAGTTGCCCTAGGCTCTGCTCTTTTTCCTGGTTCCAGCGGCTCCACCCCCTCCATGTCATGAGGTCACATGTTCAAGGGAAGTGGTTGACACAGGATGGACAATCCTCCTGTTACAGGACTGATATACTGTACAACTGTTCTCTCCTGTTGAGTCCAGTTGTACGAGTATGTACTACTCCTTACTCCAGAGTTAACCAGCCATATCATTGATGCTATATGAGATTCAACAAGTATCTTGGTCACAACTGTGCCAAAATAACGCATAACAAGAAAAGCTGCATTAGTGTTGTGGGCCTGAATATGTCTACAGTAATAAGTGACTTTTCCTTACTTGATATGTTTTGAGACCGTACCAGTAACCAAAACATTTTCTTTGGGGTTTCGCTTTAACTTCATTATTAGTCCTATAAATGTATACAGATAATCCTAGCCAGGAGATATTAAAGTATAATACTTTTTTTTAAATTCAGAAATCAAAGAAAGAAAAAAAAGCCACTCCGCAGCCGCTAGCAGTGATAAGATAGCAGACCGCATTCAATGAATCAATCAGCAATGCATTCATATTATTTCCCCTCGATTCCTACAGAGTTAGTCATCAAGCTTATAAATAAAGCAGCTACAGTACATAGGCTTCCTCTAAAATGTTAGCTTTACATAATACATTTGTCATTTTTCAATTTGAAGTGGAAAACACATGGGAAATGAATAAGGGAGAGCCATCAATGCCCCACAAGCAGATGTTTATAATATGTTTCTGTCTGTTATGATTAGGCATCGTATGTACTATAGTGTATATCTGCCTAGTGTTAAGCTAATTGCTGGGAGACATTCTGGGCTTTTTTGTTACTTTTGATCCATTTGTTAACGTAAACCTGCCATATGTTTTCAGATTTTCAAAGTGCTCAGAATAAAGATGGGTGGTTTCATGAGACTAGAATAGATGGTTCATTAAACAATATTACACAAACTATATTTTCAAACATGTAGAGAGATCGTGATAGCTACAAAGAGACATTTTTGTTACACTTTTAATTACTCTGAATGGACCTTAAGATCATGTTAGTTATGTTTCTTGTAGCTCAGAGACAGACGGCTGTGGCTCATCAGCTTTGTGGAATTACAGGACCCAGCATGGCAGGACAAGAACTACTTTAGCTGACTGGCACCAATTAAATAAGCTGTGAAAATTTCCATTGTAAATATGTGATTTTGTTATTTTTTATAGTAATGTCTGTGGTTGTGGTCTTTCATTTGGGCAAATCAGATGTAAGCCCCTGATATCAAACATCACTATACATTATTTGGTTTGCAATTGCCTTATCTAAGAGCCAATATGAACTACATTAATTTACTAAGAAATAATTTTCCGTATACTGTTTTTTCCTCAAGGATTACAGCTAGGCAAACATACAATAATAGTGTAAGTGCATGCTTTAGAAGTATACCTGGGTGTATGGTTCACACCCTACCTAAAGTGTCTTCTCTCCACTGTTGCAATGCTCCCAGGGAAGAAGCAGCTTTTATTTGATCCAAGATGACTTATGTATAGCTGCGGCAACCGAATAGAGCAGTTTTTACATAGGACATCTTGGATTGAAAAAGAGGCTGCTCCTTCAAAAACAATAGTGAGGAGGAGACAACAGCAGTGATTGCCAGTCTCGGGCATGTAGTGTTTAGCTCAGTGGGGGAAAGGGCAGTTGGTGTATGTCCAATGGAGGAGGGTGGTAGTGTATGTATACATTTTATGCTGACACAGGACAACACAGCAACTCAAAATGAATAGAGCAGTTATTGAAATCATAATCCATTATTAAAAACTTGCATTTAGACTTGGACACTATACCATACGGACTAACAGTTTTATTGTCCCTTCCATAAATATACAGAGAAGACATCCTGGTGTATTACACTATCGCAAATCAACTCTCCGGTGTTTCATTCCGATATCTGTGTTTATTGAGCAATGGGGGTGGGACCACAAAGACATAATTCACTGCAAATCCTGTCACTAAGCCCCTGGATCGCCAATGTCACTGGGGAAGTAGATGGGATCTGTAAGGGTGATCTACTCTCTTAGGAGTCCAGGAGAGCTCTTCAGAATTTGGGAGTTTCCTGGACATCCCAGGAAATTAGGCAATTTTGTACTATACCTACAGTAGCCGTCATGATCTGACATCTAAACTTCAGCAGATTACAGAATAAGAGTATTGCAAAATGCACAGAAAAAGAACACTATGCCCAAAATAACCTGACCACTGGATATAGTCATAATACAATTCTATTACATTCAATACTACACCAGGGCCAGATTAACAAAGGGGTAAATGGACTACAGTTCCAGGCCTCAACATAAAAATAGGCCCAACATATTGACAGTATGAGCATAACCAGTTGCCCAGCTGGCCACAAGGTTGGCCATAAAGTATTGCAATTGTATTTCTGTTTTCCTTACAAAATGCTGCAGTGTTTCTACTTCTACATATTTAGGGAGACATTCGGGCTGATAGTGAAGGGGATGTACACACCCACATGGCATTGGCCACACCAACACAGCACTGGTCAAACCTCCTTCACAGGGGCGTATTTATAATGGGTGCAAGGTGTGTGGTGCACACCCTGCACCCATACTTTCTAATACTTACCTCAATGAAGTCCTGCTCCATTTTCTGGTGTCCTGCACATGCGCAGTAGACACCGGGCACAGACTAGTGCCCGGAGTCTATCGAACCTGTCAGTGCGCCGCGGCCACCGGAGAGAGGAGGAGGCCCCGGACGGTGAGTGAACACAGACCCTCTCCTCTTTAAATATACCCCTGCTCCTTCACTTCTCCCTATAGGACCTGTATCATTTTCAGCTTCATGCCCATGTGGCCCTTAATACAGCCCTCTACAAAACTAGGACACTACACCAGACAAGTCATGACAACATGCCCACTGGACATAATCACAATGCAATTATTACACTGGATATAGACAAAGGCCACTACAACTTCTCACCATAACATGGCCACTGGAAATGATACTAATACTATTCTGTTATACTATATGCCGACATAGGCCAAAACACCTAATCGACATGGCATGCCCCCTGGGTATGATCCAAATACTATTCTATTTTAAATCACACTTGCCCATTCTCCTAAATGTACAGTATGTGAAATGTGCAGGAAATCTTGGCTCTGTCCCCTCTTCAAGGACCCATGATTAGCAGCATTATGCTGCCTGGTGGCGGGACCCGAATGACGAGACTTGCCCCAGCCACTCTTCCCACAGTCAGTCGCAACATCGGCTCCTACCCTCTTGGATGAGCAGTCTGCTGCTGCCCATGCTGCCACTATTTGCACTGCAGGACGAGAGGAGGAGACAGAAGTCCCTGGCAGCTCGGTCCTGGCATCTGCTCGATGGATCTGGCAGGTGGGATTGAGTATGCGCAAAACACCAGCTTATAAGGAATACATTGGTTGCAGCCCCTAGAAGCCGGGTAGGTCTGCCAGAAAGGCAGAGGAGTAGCTACCCCTTTGAAAGCACTCTCGCTCTTAATCGCAGCCCAGACTGGCAGTTCCAGGGGGAGAAAACACCTCCCCCTGGGACTGTCTGTCCTGTATGTCAAGAACTGAAACCGGCTCACTGAGGTGGTGGATTTTACCCTGCAACCCCCAGGTAAAATCCACCACTCATTAGTTACATATCCCAACTGTGAACTCTCATGGTTTCCCGGAGGGGGAAATGCAAAAGTTAGCAAATATTCCTCTTTAATAAATAACTTATAAAGTTTATCAATAAGTACATTTACCAACCAATCAATATTAAAAACTAGTGCCTTTACAAAGGAATATGACAGATAAATTGAGAACTTTAAAAATCAACATATAATTCTTATATGTAATTACATAGCTCTATATGTGATGTTATCAACCATACAGTATGTGCTGGTGTACATGTCTTACCTTCACATTGGTCCCCAGAAGCAGACAGTTTGTAGGCTTCATTGCATACACATGTGAAAGATCCCCGCGTGTTTCTGCACTGACCATGACCACACAGACTTGTATCTTGGCATTCATCAATATCTATTCAAAGATAAATTAATTAGAAGACAATGAAGAAAGCTTTTTTTTTTTAGTTTAAATATATTTAATTTTCTTCACCATCATTTTATGTCCTTTTTCCATATCAGTAACAGTACCTAACTATGCTGCGATGTCTGATGAAGTGCGTAGTTATAATCCAAAAAGAAATAACAACTGGTAGACTTTATGTAAAACTCCATATTAAGCACCTACAATGTACATAAACTTGCCCATGGTAACTAACCAAGAGCCTGATTCAGCTTTGGGAATAGAGTAAGAAAAAGCAAGTACAGTAACTATTAATTAAATGTGCAGACAGATTTATATTTGGTTGGAGTGTTTCCAAACTGACATCTAAATTTCAGTGTAAAATAAAAATGTGCAGTATATGTGGGCTACATGCAAAATCAGCCAATATTTACCCTACATGCAAAAACAAGTTTGTATTTGCACCCCTTGCATTGCAACATGGTTTGTCCAGGTTGCCAGTTACTTGTTATATCTTACTCTATTACCAAAGCTGAATCAGGCCCCATGTTGGATGACATTGTGCTCTCATTTGCCTGCTGAATGTGCAGAACTTCTGTTATCCAGGAGTAAAGCCATGTCTACCTTTAGTAGTTTATCTTTGCTGTACCCTGAGTATGAGTGTTTTATTCCTGTTCAGTGCATACGTCTGTGAGCATTACAACATATGTGTATTGGTGAGAAATATCCACAATCCAGCCTTCCTATACACCTGGAGAAGCGTACAAAGTTTAGTCTGTTTCTGCCGCTCTGTGACTCCTTTCATACACAGTGATTGCCTTCACGTGAGCCCCCTACATGTGAGTACTACATTTTAGTAATATTATGCATTTATTACGGAGACCTTAGTTAGGAGCCCATGTCCAACTTCCATTTAATTTTTAAATAGTATTTTTTTCCTCATTTGTACAATTTTTTCCAACGTTTTCATGCATTCCTTGTCAGTGACTTTATTAACTGTGGATTATGTGCCCACAATCAGAGTTTTTATTGTTTGGCTCTTGTTTTATTGTTCAAATAAAGAATGTTTTACGTGGGATGTAGTTATAATCGACATTGGTAAAATGTTTGCATTGAACAAGTCGGCATGTGCAGAATGTAGACATGTTCTCAACATCTGAAATGTCGACGAACTGTGTAGACCAGCAGCGGAGGGTTAGGGTTAGGTTACGGGAGAGGAGGGTCAAGGTTAGGCATAAGGGGGAGTATTAGGGTTTAACTACAGGAGGGGAGGTTAGGGTTAGGCACTAGAGGAGGATTAGGGTAAGGGGTTATGATTAGAGACGTACTCATAATCGGAAGCGCTGCTGGATCTGCCTGAAGACATCACCTAACCGCCAGACTCACCTTACCAGGTAACTCACCACTAGAGCACCAGGGACGTTTTGTCAACATTATAATCATGTTGACATTTCATCAGTGGCAACATGATGAATGTCGATGGGGTCACTGTCGACATGCTGCATGTCTACATTATGTCTACCTTATATTGACATTCTCATGTTGACAAAATAATCCACACTTGTTTTACGTATGGTTGAACCAATCTGATTTAAGGTTTTAAGGATCATTAAGTCACTGGCTTTGTCATTGGCTCTCAGCGGTTTCACATTATAAAAGTTTTGAGTCACATGATGTAAATACAGAAATACAAGAGCACAGATTAAGTCATACAACTTCTGCTTTTGTGCTGGCTGATACAGATGACCCCCAATGAATTACTTAAAAATGACCTAGTGTATTATGAATGAGTGGGGTGTCTTACTTTAGTACATATACTGGAGGATTTTAACGAGGCTCATGAGGAAAGAATTCTATTGGAGAACAGCATCAAATCAAGAGGACATACGCTAAAACAGGAGGTAAATGAAAGTTTGAGGAAGAATGACTTCACTAAAAGGGGTCCCAGATACAGTATGTAGGCTAGCTTTGCAACAGAGTGGTAGAGCCTGACACCATAGGGGAATGTAAATATTGCTGAGATAACCATAATGCTAACCTAATTATGTAAAAAGCTAAGGATCAAACATATTCTGAGATCTTTAGCTCTAAAAATGGATGGCAGTGGGATTGTTATCTGCTGACACGTGCTGCGATTTGGTAGCTTTGAGGGTGTTTTCATGTGACTTATTCCTTTAAAATGTGTTTTATTCACAGCTTGATGCGAATAGGACACACAAGCAGCTTCTGCTGAATAAAATGATATGCAGTATGCCTATACTGTATTCTTGTGCGACTGCGACTGTATCTGCATGCAAAATGCTATGTTACAGTGTCACAGCTGCTGACATAGTAATGTAGCATTTCGCATGCAGATATCGGCTTGCCGCATATCAGCATAACCTGCTTGTGCTTCCTATTCGATTTGCGTTGCAAATTAAATAAATTTTAAGGAAAAAGCTGCACAAAAAGATGCTCTGCGCTACCTAGACGCATGGCGCTCACGCCTTATGTGTAATGCAACTTGTAGCGCACGGAGGGTAGATGTACAGTATGTGGACACATTTGTATATTATAAGAAACAATTGTACATTGGTAATGCTGTCTTGGTTAAAATTGCCATTACAGTATATGGTCACAGCTTACTTTATTAACTTCTTACAGTATATTGTTATATGTACAGTAGGGGGTGCACCAGCCCATGTACAGTATATTGTTAATGGTCTATTGAAATAGATTACCGAAAAATGTCCAACATCTCAGGCTCATGCATTTTTATTAGGCAAAACCTTAAAACAGTTATTCTAGTTTTCCCATTATAATGTCGGACACATCAGCCTGTAAAGAAACTGTGAATATTGTATTTGACATTTTAATACCCTCAGGATATCTCCACAGACATGACTGAATGATCCATTGTTATAACTACCTGCACCGAAAATAAAATACTGTACAAGACAAGAATGGTCATAAGCTCAATGAAACATTAGAGGGTTCCTCATGCACACTGTGCTACACTACTACACTTCAGATTTATAACATATACATTTTAGTTTGTTACCTATATTGATGGGTTTTAGCATCAAAACAGAGTATAACACTTTATGTCACTACACTAATGGGGGGTATCCACTTGTAGATGTACAAACGAGAGCACGATTACGACATTTCAATCGTGCTCTCGTTTGTATAGCTAGTGATGTGCCTACACTGAACGTTCACTCGTTCAGTCCCGGCACATCCCTCATCCCCGCACATGCTGAACCTGACAAGATCGTCAGGTTGACCAGCCTGTACGGGCGATGTCAGATGTCAGAAGCGACCAGCGGCCACGCGCATCGCTGGTTGCTTCTGACCAAAACATGCCCGATGCATGCACGATGCATGCGCGATTTGCAAGCAATTGCACGATAACGATGTTGTTATCCTGCAATCGCTTGGCTAAATCGCTAAGTGGATACCCCCCTTTAAATAGTCACATACACCCATGATAACAGGTTTTGCCACTGGTTAATTCAATCTAAATACATACAGTACCTGCAGTTTGTAAATACTCTAAAAATCTAGAACATTATTACACAACTGCACATTTACAGGAAGACTCACAGGAAAATACAGGGAAATATTAAAAACTGTGAAGAAAATAACATTCATAGTTTCATGATATTGCCACGGCAGGTGCGATGCCATACACAGCTGCTATGCCAAAATATGCAAATGTCGCAGTCACTGGGATATGTATTGAGATCCCCTCCGGACGTCTTTAGAAATCCAAGTATCTACACTGGAACCATACGAGATCGCAGACGCAGGCTGTGACATGTCCTGAAACGTTTGCGACACGCCTGTATTTTAGCTGGCTCTCCCCGTAACCATCCCCATACGCTCCCTGACTATCAATCACACTGTGAAGAAATACTCCGTGCGAGCAACTATGGTAATGTACCTTGATGCATGCGCAATGTGACGCAGATACATGCGCAGATGGCCGATAATCGCTCGACTGTGAAAATAGTGCACAATTCTGGGTCAGGCCGACCGTGCATTTTTTATTTTTGCCGATATGGCGCCTACTTTTCTGCATTTTGTAACCATAATTTGATATAAAACAAGAGATATGGTAAGAACTTACCTTTGTTATCTCTGTTTCTACGAAGTCCATAGGGTCCACAGGGTTGACCTTGGGGTATAGGTTGGGAACCAAATCCGGGCACCACGCAGTTAAAGCTTTTAGCTCCCAGGATGCACTGGGTCCACTCTCCCTATAACCCCACCCCCAAGCCAGAGGCACCTCAGTTTGTAAGTAGCCAAAGGCCGGAGGAGGAGAGAAAAAGAGAGAGAAAACTGGAACACTCAATAACCATACTCACAGAAATGGGAGACGGAAAACCGGTGACCAGCCACACAGCCCATATGAAGCCAGGTGCGTCAGGGCGGGCGCCCTGTGGACCCTATGGACTTCGTAGAAACAGAGATAACAAAGGTAAGTTCTTACCATATCTCTTGTTTTCTACTTCAGGGTCCATAGGGGGTCCACAGGGTTGACCGTGGGGATGTCCCAAAGCAGTTCAACCAAGGGTGGGGACGCTCCTGTGCTGAGAGGAGAATCCGTCGCCAAAAAGGAAGCATCCTGAGAGGCAAAGGAAACCAATGCCTAGAACCTTAAAAAGGTGTGGACAGAAGACCACGTGGCCACCTAGTAAGGCAAAACAGCCGAGGCGCCACAGCGAGCCGCATACGAGGGTCACATGGCCCGAGAAAAAACAAGCAGGAAGGCCTACCCATGGGTAGGCCCCTGAGGAAGACCTACGAGGCCATCCAGCCAACATTTGGTTATAGGCCGGCCATCCTTTCCTGTGAAAACCAGAAATCTCAGACCACCAATAAGGAGTCCGATTTCCGTAAGGAACCTGAACGGATCACATAAATCCAAAGAGGCCAGACCACAGTCAATGAGGCCACACCAGCCGAGAGGACTGGGGACAGAATGGCCGTATCATAAGTTCCAGAATAATATGGAACCTGAAAACCACTAAGAAGAAACACAGGGCGAGAGCAACTCACACCCTGACATGATGCCCTCCAGAAGAGGGAGCCACATGAGAACGCTCCCAATTCAGACACTCTCCTGGTTGATATAAACACCCTGAGAGAAAGAGAGAGCCTAAGCAATAGACCATGTAATGGCTATCACAACCAGCGGTTCCATTGACTGTCCCCGGAGGTAACGAAGAACCACTACTTACTCCCAAGGAGTCCCTAGGGAGGACAAATGGAGGCATAATCAAGAAAACACTCCAAAGGATGAACTGGATACCAGAGTGGAGCAATTCCATATCTTAACCATACTGACAGTGTAGAGATCCGCACTGTCAGGAAGACCAGGCCAAGTGTGAAACCCAAGCCAGCCGGAAGGAATGCCAGAATATCTGGAAATCCTGGACACCAGAGGATTGTATCGACAGGTACAATACCATAAGATTTATGGCTGCCACAGTTTGTGGTAGGTCCCAGCAAAAGCTGATCCATGTGCTCTAATCATTCCAACGATTACAAAGCCAGGGAAGCCGTAAGACCACTGTAAGGACACAGTCAAAGACAAACGACCCAGGTCCAAGGCAAAACCAAGGACCCTGAGACAACAGGTCCGGGCAGTGAAGCATCAGGGATGGAGTATCGATGTAAAGACTCCGAAGATCCAAGTACCCCTGACATCTGGGGCAATCAGGAGCCACCAGCAGCAAAGCATCTCCGTCTCGATTGAAAACACTTCCAAAGACCTCGAGGAAGAAGGGAGACCGGAGAACACAGGTACACAAAGTGGAAGGACCACTTCACCGACAAAGAGTCGCTGAAGGTTGCTTCAGAATCCCCAGAGCTGGACTGTAACACCATAGTGTGATAAAGTCAGAAGGCCATGAGGGTCACCTCAGGGGGGCCCCCCCTGCTCACCAGGAGATGAAACCTCTCTTGGGGAAGAGACTAGTCCCCGGGATGCACGTCGTGACGGCTGAGGACTCCCGCTTCCCAATGGAGAGCTCCTGAAATGAACGCTGCAGAGATGGTCGGGAGGAGACCCTCGGACTATGTCCGAATATGTGACATACCTGTCATTGCCACCCAACGAACAGTGTTGCTAAAAAGGAAGCCACTGTCCTGACCCTGTCGGACTGAACCTTTTCAGGTTCACCGGGAAACAAGAGTTATGCCAGAGTAAGTTAATTGACAGGGTGGAATCGACAGACGTCCAACTGCACTGAAAAGGATTCGATCCAGACACTGTCCATAGCAAAGAAAACCCTGGACGAGATGGCCATAGCCACCCGGACAGGGACCGACTTGCCTCCGGAGAGAGCATCATCGTTTGAACAGTTATCCGACAGAAAAAACTCGTTCCATCTGGAGATGAGCCAATTATGGAAAGGCCTGGAATGGAACTGAGCCCATTCCACCATGCATCCCAGAGTGTAAAGACATCTGTCGACTGCGCAGACAACCATGTACTCCTAATGGAAGAGTGGAGATTCCGTCTTACGCCAGAAGAATTCTCAGATTCTGAGAATCCAGCAGGGATCCTAGATGAAGAATACCCAGAGAGGGATGCAGGGAGGACTTTTTCCCCGTTGATTAAACGTCTGCACCCTGAAGAAGCCACAGTCATCCTGACCTGGCTGTAAAGTACCCCGGTGATCCCGCTAAGAGCAGGAGGCCGTCCAGGTACAGGAGCATTGGGATATACTGAACAGAAGAACTGTCAGAAAATCCAAAACGCTGGTAAACCCCTGTGGGGCTGAGGACAGTCCCAACAGGCAGAGACGAAAAATTGTAAGTGTTGCTGTGATACAGCAAACCTCAGCCCATGCTGAGGAAAGGTCTCTGTAAGTACCCGTAGGCACGCGTCCTGTATATCCAGTGATACCATAAAGTCCCCAGGTTCCAAACATCGTATGAGGGAGCATAGGGATTTCCTCCTGAGCCCAGGTAGCTTTAGGAACTGGTTCAGGGAATTGAGACAGAGAATAGGCCAAAGAGGACCATTCAGCCACCGCACCAGAAAGAAAGCAGAACAACCAGTCCCTCACTGAGATAGTGGGGATGGCCTAATTAGCTCCGCTTACCGCAACAACTGCATAGCTTTCTGGATCTGTAAGGCCCTTGTAAAGAGGCCGCCTGAGCAAAGAGGGCGTACCCTCCTACCCACGTAGCCGCGGCAACTTGACACTAGTACCGGGCGAACTGAGAAAATCGGTATCTCCCAGTTGTAGGCCTAGCCCGTCAGGCTGAAGAGATATCCGTAGGTTCAGAAGCAGGATCGGCTGGCAGTCCAGGCCTGCTCGGTACTGGATATGTCGGCCCTTGTAGATGCCGACAGTCTACGAAGAAACAGACCTTTAGGCTGACCCAGAGGACAAAAAGACTTAACAGACTTAGTCTGAGGCCTTGTAGTGGGCATAGCTGAAAGCGGTAAACTTGTCGTTAGTAATACTGCCAATGTTACTACAATCTTGTCAAGGTCAGGACCAAACAATATCAACCCTAAAGATGGTATCTGCACCTCTGCATTCCCAGAGCGCAGCCATAGGGTATTACGGAGGATACAGTTGCAGCCGGAACTCTGAAAGTTAGGAGACTGGTATCCAATATAGGCATTTCCACCTATGACAACTGCATATATTACGTGAGCGACCAAATACATTTGAACCCCCGACGTGTTGGAGGGGAAAAAACGTTACAAATGCATCAACCCAATATGCAATAGTAGTAACCAACCATGCTATAGCCATGGTAGGATGGGTAACAACTCCTGAAAGCAAGTATACTGATTTCAGGCAGAGTTACCACCTACGGATCCGAAGAATCCGACCACGCAGGAATGGGAGGCGTAGTAACGTCTGTAATCAGACGAGTAACACGCCCATCCACCCCAGGAGGGGCTCGTGATGACCCTCAGGGAATTTGGGACAGGAGGCCAAACACTGTTGTAACACCTCCTATCTGGCAACAGCCAGAGTCCCGCTATGCGATCCACCCGCTAGTCAGCAACAGGGAACCCGAAGGCACGCAATACTGAGGGTGTATGATACAGGTGCAGGTCAACATTCACTCTAACCAGAATGGACCTGCTACCAGCCCTAAAGCAGGGATAATAATACCTGAAATAGGCTTCCCCCCGTGTAAGAGGGATAGAGCCCCAAACAGTATCCAGTTCACGGCAGAGCCAACTGGGAAGTAACCACAGGGCGTCAACCACGCCAATTAGCGTTTCGTAGAAAACGACATCCACCCAGGGTGGCTGTTGTGGTAATCCCTGCAAGGGGAATGACAGACTATTGTGGCACCAGGGGGAATTCATATACTGCGAAAAACCCCTGCAGGGAGCGGTAGTCTGTGTCACAGGGGAAGAGTGCAAGAAGCTGCGAGATACCCTGAGATGAAAAGGGCAGTATGGTGAAGTAACCCCAAGTGAGGTACAACAATGGGGCCCGCCCGGCGATCCGCAATTGAGAGGATCCCGAGAAAACAAACCGCCCAAGGGGGTCGTGAAAGAGGCCAGCACCAGATGACGCCACATACAGAACCCTTTATGAGTCAAATCCTCCGCACTAACACCTGCAGCACATGACTTGCAGGATAGTAAAAATGGGTGCAGTATAACGCTCTATCTCCTGGTCAGACATATCTGACCAACCCTCTTGGCGGAAATATTAAGCAGCACTATACTGGTCCTGACTGATGCCAAAAATTAGCTGCAGGGACCCATTTTCAGCATATGCAACACACAGTTCCATCTAAAATATGGCAACTTGCAGCACGCAACAGTATGTGACAAACCACACAAATATTAACCAGTATATAAATGTGAGGTCTCAGAACCACCCTAAGTACAGCTGTATTAGGGCAGATAAAGAAAAGGGATAGATATACACTGACAGGTGAGAGAATAAAGTACAGACAGTCAGCACTAGCATAAGTCACATACAATGCAGATATATACATATATACATAAACATGTCATATAATATACTGCACTATTACACTGCATTCAACTGCCCAGATCCAGTGTCTGGGAAGGCTACAGCGCTGTGTACACTGACCTGATGGTGAGGTACGCAGGGGGACTGGACCAACTGCCATCCTGAGAGATTTCTGCTGCACCACAGAGATAAAATGGCCGCTGGAGACCTCAGAGGAAGCGTGGCCCGCGGAGGAAGCAGCTCAGCGACGCCAGACTATGGATACTGAAAGGCGCGCTGAGCTGAGGGGAGGAGCCGCTGTAACAGGGAAGGCTGCCTCCCCTGGCCGGCTATTAACCCCCGGGACGCCGGCTCCCTGCACCGATCGTTAAGTCCCTGGTGGTCTAGTGGACACACGGGGTATGGGGGGCCCGCCGCCACTGCCGGCGCCTCCGGTCTGTCCCCTGAGACCGGAGGCACAGGACTGCATTTGAAATGCGCGGATGGTGATCCGCGACCTTACCTGCTCCCCGTGGATCCGGCAGCAGTCCTGGGCGCCCACAGAGTCCGGCTAGTACAGACTCTGGGGTCCCGCTGAGATCCCCAGATCTGTACTGGCGTCTCAGCACCAGCGGGGTGACGGAGCGGCAGCTTAGACGTCCTATGGACAGTCCGACGCTGCCGCTCTGAAGAGTCCAAAGTCCATGGAAAAAACTTTGTCCCTAAAAAAATAAAATAAGCTTAGGGGCTGCTAATCAGCTCCCCCTGCGCTAACGGTGACCCGACTCCGGCCGGGCACCAACTGAAACTGAGGTGCCTCTGGCTTGGGGGTGGGGTTATAGGGAGAGTGGACCCAGTGCATCCTGGGAGCTAAAAGCTTTAACTGCGTGGTGCCCGGATTTGGTTCCCAACCTATACCCCAAGGTCAACCCTGTGGACCCCCTATGGACCCTGAAGTAGAAATTACTTATATAAGCAAAGATGGCAGTGTTGCCTGCTATATTATCAATTTAATAACAGGATGCCTATTAGTAAAGTACATATTTATGAAGAATAATAAATGTACAAATGTGTCCTCATGCACTGAGCGTCTTTAAGCCATATGACATGAGTCACCCAGTGCGGCTGAGGCGCTAAGAGAGGAATAGCGTACCTATCTTGCATCTTAGTCACAGCGCAGACACAGCGAAAAGCTGCTCACAATGTACACGAGACGCTAGACTATGACTTTAACTGCACAGGAATTGGTTTAACACAAGTACCTAGTTGCAGATGAAGCACAATGGTACTTAGCATGAAGAAAATCTGTAGCCAATCACATCAGAGCTCTTTTACACAGATTCAGACTCAACCGCACTGAGATGTACAAATGTCACAAACCCCACTGCTCAGTGTAAGCTAGTAATGCAGTTTTCTCACATTCAGTTGTTTTATTAGGAAAATAAGATGCACATTTTGAGTGAAAGGAGCTTGGCACAGCTAAGTTGCACGGGACCTGGCACACCGAGAGGGACTATTTGGCGCGACTGAAGCTACAGTATAAAAGTACACGTCTATAATGTTATCTCTTAACTATTTACTATTAACAGTTGTCATTAACTACACAGGGGCAGAACAGTGCATGACTGGCCACTGTGCCCTTGCGGATTGGAAGTTTGTATCCCCTATTAAAGCACCTGGAATGCTGCCTTGTACCATTATATGATCAAGTAGCTCTTCTGGAGGATTACAGGATCTGTGTAATTACACTATTAAGTCTGCTGTCACATATATAACATACAGATGGTGGGAAATATATGCCATCACATTATACATACCATCACACTTATCCCTAGCCGGGCTCAGCTGATATCCCTGGTTGCAGGAGCACGTGAAGGATCCCTCTATGTTTTGACACTTCCCATTCAAGCATAAATTACCAAGCTGGCATTCATCTATATCTACAAAAACATATGGTGCAAAACAATTTCTATTAGTATACATGTTCTATGGCAATGCATCAAACAGCAGCCAGTGAAAACCACTGATAAAGACAAGAACTCTTGCTAATGTCTCTTTTCAAGAGCAGACTAAATGATGGATAATTACTGCAGTAATAATTGCTGTAATAATTGCTATTTATTTATTAGAAACAAATTTCTTAGAAACAAATATAAAATACTGTTAGTGAACATAAACTAATATTATTATCGGTATGATAAAATCTTATTTGGACTGGTTTGCCGTTGAGTTTTTAAACACTGACTGCAATAGGGGATGCGGTCATAATCGCGACCACGGAGATTCTGTTGCTCAGAATGCCAGCACCGGAATCCCGACACCTGTCAGAATCCCGGCGCCAGCATCCTGATCGCCGGAGTCCAGAAGGTAAGTAGTGGGGCTAGGGGGAGGGTTAGGGTTTAGGGACTAAGGGGGGAGGGTTAGGTTTAGGGTGCGGGGAGGGAGAGGTTAGGTTTATGCACTAGAAGGGGAGGTTAAGTACAGGCATCGGGGAGTGAGGGTTAGGGTTAGTGTAGGGAGAGAGGGGGGTTAGTACACCGACCAACAGGCACTCGGGATCCCGTACCCAACCCCTGCAATACAGTAGACAACTGTACTTGAGAACTATAATGCAATAGCATCAATTACTCTATGTAAGAAATATCACTTTCCTCCCATCAGCAACATAAATGCTCAGCATGCTAAGGCTGAACGATGGATCAGCCGATCACCCAACAAATCCAACAATTTGGTAAGTGTTCTGTACAAACGAATTGTGCATACACACTTACCAATCTGCAGGTCCTATCGCATGGCCACATGAACCGGCAGTGATGTCATTATCGGTGGCTCCTGTGGCCAGTGTACCGGTCGGTCAGTGGGTCGCTGGTACATACAGGCAGATGTACAGATGTTTCTGTAAGATATATCGGCATCTGCCTGCTGCAAGACCAACGTGATATGTCTGTGAATGACGTTGTTCACAGATATATCGGCTGTACACACGAGCCAATGTATTTATCGATATAACATTTGTCAGCTGTACAAACTATATATATATATCACTTATTGTGTACCCAGAAGGAGAAAAAAAAACTAGAAATAAAGACAGATCATGTAAGTGCCAGTTCATTCTTTTTGTAATCTGGCACTACAGCATGTTCCATATTTAATAGTTCTGAGCAAGTCTGTCTTTTTGAAAGATAGGCAAGATCCTGTGCTAGGAAATCTTTGATCTAATTGTGAAAGAAGAACAATCTGTTATCACAGTTGGACATCAGAACGAGTACAGCAGTCTGAGACATATAGACTCTGAATTACATGGGCCTATTTCTGGAGTGACTGCAATCCCCAGTTCCAGTTTCTGTCCAGTACTAAATCTTTATCCAGCTTTAGAAAAAACAATCACACAATTAAATAAATGAAAACAAACGCAAGGCTAAATTGGAACACTTAATTACCAATGCACTGTTTGCTGTCAGAGGTTGATTCATATCCTGTTCGACACGTGCATTTGTAAGATCCCTCTAGATTGAAGCAGTTACCATTGGCACAAAGCGATGTGTCTTCTTGGCACTCGTTGATGTCTACAAGTAAAACAAAAAATGAAGGTTAATAATAAAAAAATAAGGTACAAATATGCAGACATGTAGGAATGACATTTTCATTACACAGTCCAGCACAATGCCAATTCATTTATTTTCAGTCTATATATGTATATAATCTGCTTTCAATTTTCATATTTTTATGAAAGACTCATCAAGTTAATGATGGCTTTGTTGCAAGCTTGCAAAAAGTAAGAGTTTAAAAACAATATTATTAATACAGAAGAGTTTAATAGCAGTAATACTTTTTTGCGAAAGCAAATGAGATACCTATGACTCTTATGATTAATTGCTTATTCCATCAGCGATTTAACAGTTGGGTAATTAACTAAGAGATAATGAGGTTGATGTATTAAGACAAATATGGAGGAAAGTGCAACGTATTCCCACTCTTTCCTTCACATCTGCCTCCTCTCGTCTATGTACTAAGGAAAATATGGAGTAGGAAGCAATGCATTCCCACTATATTTGCCTCCACTTTTATAGCTGGTACTCAAGGAAGAGTCATGGCAATGAGACTGATCATCTGACATGTGTGTATGCCTCTCTCTTGCCTCCTCTGTGCACCAAAATCCTTCATCTGCTCTATGATGGCGAAGGCCAGTCGTGCTCCATTTCACATAATTCACACATTTAATAAGTGACTATGAAATAAGACCAGCAGGGCTTCAGGATAATGTGCTAATGAACTTACCATAGCATTTACCATTAAAACCTCTATATCCTTCAGGACAAGGTATACATGCATATGAGCCATGGTTATTGACACATCTGTCATACGGACAAGTGGATTGGATCAGGCACTCATCGATATCTGTCAGAATAAAAAAGTCTTTGACATATTGATCTACCATTTCTGACAAGTAAATCTTAGCAGCAGTTAATATCACAGTAGCACAACAGCGGAAGAGCTTAAAAAGCGACATATTACTAAAAGTGTATAGATGCAAAGTAATAGTGTTAGACACTAGTTCCCTAAATCATACTGTATTTCTTGTTCGCTTACACCCCACATTGACCAAAGTATATTTCCCCTATCCATAACTTCCTTGTTTGCTACAGTATATACCAAGCATCTGTGATTGGCTCTCATAGATAAACAATGGAACTACATACACACAGCATGGGCAAATAAGTAAAATGGGAAAAGAAGTGCCATGTTATTCTTAAATATATGACTGTATAATACATGGCAGTATTTAATAAAATGTATTCTGTACATATGGAAAAATAGAAAGCCTAGTATCATGCTCCATATCCTCCATCTCTCAGTGCAGGGAGGGGGCTATGTTACCCAAAAAGACATATCACCACTTTTGAATCCCTGTGCCTAGACAATCATCCACTAAAGGCCTGGTGTTAGGAACTTAACCTAACTTGCTATGCAGTCAGAGATTCTCATGAGGGGGCCATTGGGAAAGTGACTCGGAGAAGACTTTGGACACATAGGGGTCTATTTACTAAACAGTGTTAGGAGGCAGAGTGAAAAGTGACAAAGTGCCAGCCAATTATCTCCTAACTGCCATCTCACAGGCTGTGTTTGAAAAATGACAGTTGGGAGCTGATTGGCTGGCATCTTATCACTTTTCACTCTGTCTCCTAACGCTTAGTAAATAGACCCCTAAGGATTGGAAGGAAATTAGGCAAAACACAGCTTCTAGTTCTAGTTAAGTGAAGATAAAAGAAAATGCTTAAAAGCTTCAATTATGTTGGGTCTTTGTTCCATCTCAACTACATACATTATCCCCCAACACTGTATATGTATGCTGTAAAAGCTGTGCTGAAACATGCTCGTTCAGCCACATTTGGTGGCACTGTCCTAAACTGACCTATTGAATCTAGAAGTTCCTTTCTCTCTCAGATTAATCCTCCAGCCACTGAACATCCTTTTGGCCACCAAACATCAAAACAAATTAGCTTGCCATATTGTTTCGGCAACAAAATCAGATCACAACATCAGCTCCTTGCAATCAGTTCTGGATATAGCCTAGTGGTATTACCAGATTAAACTTTTGACAATTGCCAGTGATGTTGGGCAGCAGTTGGGGTGACAGTTGGTGTGGTTCCCCTATTTGAATATTGGGCTGCGCTCCTAGCGACTGTGACACTGTAACTTAGCATTTTGCATGCAAATACACAAACAGTCACACACAGAATATAGACATGTTGCATATCATTTTAATCAGCAGGAGCTGCTTATGCTTCCTATCCACAGTGCTCTGCAAATAAGATGCATCTGAAGGTAACATGTCACACAAAAAGATGCTTGGTGCTACTGGGTCATGCCACAGCATGGCAAAACCAGAAGGGCTGTTTAACGCGCAAGGAGGCTAGAAGTGTGTGGACACATTTGTACCCCTTTGAGTTTCATATGAAACTATTAATAATTTATTAGTCATTTATGTTTATTTCTATGGAAGATTTATGTTAAGGGGAACAACTGACTTCATTACTATTTAGGTATAGGGGGGAAAACAAATATAAAATATATTAAAGAAACTTCGAGGTTTCCCTTTAAATGAAAATACTAAATATAATCTAAGCATTTTTTAAATACTAAAAGTCTCTCAAAAGAAACAAAAAGAATTGTGCACAGTCTATTTTGTATTATTTTTATCCGTTTGACCCTAACCTCCCCCCGGGGGTGCCTAACCCTAACCCCCCCTTCCCCTAGTCTAACCCTAACCTCCCAGCGGGGTGCCTAACCCTAAGTCCCCCCAGGGAGCCCCTAACCTAACTCTCCCTCACCGCACGGCTGTCCGCGCCCGGCTTACCTTTGATTGGTAAGCCGGGTGTCGGGCTCCCGGCGTAGGTCTAATGATAGGCGTCGGGATTTCAACGCCTGTCATTTGTACCTTGCCGGGATTAGCCAGTCGGGAAGTCGGCGGTCGGCATTGCGACTGCCGGCTTCCTGACTGCATCCCATTGATATGGCGCCACAAGTGTTCTGCAGTACCTTACAAAGTTATGTATAAACTAAACCCCACTCACCTAATGTACTGACACTTTATCATTGATTTTGTTATTTTATTTTGATACAGTGTGTTACATTTTAAAATGTATAAATGGACTTTAAAGCACAATAATATATATTTCCATAAAGCCTGAAAATGTTACAGTATTTGATATTTATCTGCAGAATTCTGACAGTGTTAGATGTAGATCTATGAATGGTAAATAAGCAGTGAAACATGAAATGAGGAGTTCAGTCACTGTGACATTTGCCAATTGGGAGATCACAAGAATGTGACATAGAAATTCATCTGTTTCCAACAAGTCTTTTCAAGAATATAGTCATCACAAAGCCAGAAGAACCTGTATTTCAAATGGTAAATTCAACTCATCTTCAACACCTGGCATATACTAATGTAACACGGATCAATGGAAGACCAAATGACCAAGGTTTGTTCTTCATAGGCATACATAACAATGGCAGGCATAAAATGGACCATAATGGAAAATGGAGTAAAACTGGAATAGTCACACTTTTCAAAAACAATCTTACAGGCTTTGCTCCTGTATCATAAACTTCAAGCTGAAATCTGATAAGCCAAAATGTAAGGAGAAATTTAGGAGTCAAAATATTCCATTACATATATCAGAAATAATAGATACAGCTGCCCTAACCTAATATGCAGTATGGGTTATTTTATTGTGTGGTTCTTTATTTACAAAAAATATATATCTGTTGTCCTGACTGTACAAAGAGATTGTAGATACATATAGCAACAGTGCTACCAAAAAGTACATGTATAACACAATTAAAACTAGAGGAAGAAACAATGAATACTTTATACACTTCCTGCTTACCTTCACATTGACCTGATCTGCCCATCCGGAAGCCAATGTCACAGTATTTGCAATGAAAGGAGCCGGCTGTGTTAATGCAGTGCCCACCCTGACACACATCTAGTCTCAGGCACTCATCCACATCTAAAGGTGAACAAAACAACATTATACATAGGATACACGTGATTTCTCAGATAGAGTGATACACTAACTATAAAGCTACTTTTACTTCTAGTGCATCATCTAAAAATAAGATCTAGAAAATGTAAGGAAATATTGACTATTGTATAACAAATTGCTCCTTTGAATGGGCTGTCTCCTTTAACCTCTGCAAGGACTGGAAATGGCATTAGAAAGTACAGACAGACAGAAATAACAAAACAAAATAATAGTGGGAATACATAGTAATACATGTTCATGTAGAGATGGGCACACTTACACTCTGAATGAGAGCATGCATGAAATAGAGATTTACATGATATGATTACATGATGAGGTCACGTTGTATTAGACTTAAAGGGCTCAATCCAGTTAGGTGCGAGTTGCCAGATGCGAGCGGCGAGTTGCCATTTTCTCTGCAAATTCCCATAGCTAATTAATTTTGTAATTCAATTAGCAACTCGCACTGAACCAGGCAGAGTAAGCTCACATTTCTCCATTCGCACCTCACTGAGGGTGAGAGATAGTAGGGAAAATCTTTATTTGAAGGTTAAAATGTCAGGACACCATGCAGAACAACTTGGCCCTCCCCCAATCCCCAATGACTAATTAGGCAATTGGAAGTTTCCAATTATCTTAATTAGTCCAATAATAACATATCATTTTTGGGGTGTAGAAAAATGGCCTAAAAAAAGTAAAAAGTTACCCTAAAAATCTGAAAACTATTTAATTGCTTTATGCACCCCAAATTCAAATATTTAAGTATTTATTTATTTTCTTTTATATTATAAACAAAAATTTAAGTCACCTCAATGTACCACAAATGCAGCTGTTTTCCTACTTTATTTTTCATTTCTGGATATTTTTTGGATGAAAGTTAAACGAAAAGAGTTTGCTTTTTATAACGGTTTTAGTTTTTTTTTTTTTTTTAAATGTACAAATCGGCCATTTAACACTGTTAGAATACTTCCAGTACTTTCCTTATGCCCACTAACAGCCTTCTGTATGATTCTGCAATCAAATTGTCATATTTTTGGAGTCCAGGATGGTCTCCCCACTTTTTCATGCACTTCTCTCACATCGCATTTGACTGACAATTTGCAAACCCCCACTGCGAGTACAGCGAATAGAATGATTTGGAGAATTCTCGGGTGCGCACATTTGTGCAAAGTCTGAGAGTTTCATGAAACAAACTCGTAAATCACACCCAATTGGATTGACCCCAAAGAGCGTTTTGCTGCATATAAAATGCATTTTTCATATGAACAGTCAATCGTATCTTGTGCTTATAACCACCTCTTAGGATTGAAAAGGTGGGTCGCGAGAAGGAGCGGGTACACACCTGTATGGTGCAAAGTACAATATGGCTTTGATGGCACATATGTGACCTATGAAGACTGGGAAATAGATGCTCACAACTTCATATAATATAGCAGCCAGGCTAATGAATAGTGCTGGAAGGTCATTACCATTATTGTGTCTTATTGCACCACCCCAACCGCACAGACACAGATATTCCTCCTGGTAGCTACATTATATATGCATCTGCATACAGGTCTACTGTACCCCAGCCACAGACACATGAGCACTTACTATACAGTATTCTGCATATGCTGGCTTACCCATTGCTTCCCCATACCACCCCTCCAGACATCAGAAGTGTAACCAGATATGCATAGGAATGCATTCATACTCATTTTTGATACACATGACACAGTCCAGAAATACAGAATTTACAATAATAAATATACACACTATGCCCCACTTTACATGAGACGCATAATCTGCATGTAGTAAAAATGCATATTATCACACTTACTGACATTTTTTTAAATTAAGTAACCAAACCCATTATATGGGGACTCCTTCCTTTCACATCTGTCATCTCTCAGTCAATATTACTTACCGACACAGTTTTCTCCTTGTTCATTGGCCATATATCCTGCTGGACAAATACACAGGAAACTTCCATCTGTATTTTCACAACGGCCACGTGAGCAGAGATTGCGATCCTGAGCACATTCATTGATATCTATTGAAAGTTGTATTGATATTCATTAAATACAGTACATTAATCAATATTTTAAAAACTTTAAACAAAAAACAGACTTGATGGAATTTTTCAATTTTTATTATTCAGATTTTGAAAAAGCAATTAAATTTCTAATATTTTATTACATATATCATAGGCAAATGCCTGGTGGGGGGCTTCCAGTTGCCTGGAAATCCCCTCCCTAGCCCATACCATAATGACCACAATATAAATAGAATATATTCCTAAAATTGCGTGTTTTTAAGATCCCCTCAGTATCACAAATTAAATAATTAGCACCACCTATTGATCTTTTAAAATGTGTCAGCCAGTAATGAATATACCTGTGCACCAACTAGGAGATCTGGTAAACATGCACTGTTAAGGGTGCACTGATATAGACCATCTGTAGCAGGGGTAGCCAACCCTGGTCCTCAAGAGCTACCAACAGTGCATGTTTTCCAGGTCTTCTCACAGAATCACAAGTGTAATAATTAACTCCACCTGTTGATCATTTCAAATGTATTTCTAAGTAATGAATACACCTGTGCACCAGCTAGGTGGTCTGGAAAACGTGAACTGTTAGTAGCTCTCGAGGACCGAGGTTGGCTACCCCTGATCTATAGGGTCAATTACTAATACTGTATATTAATCACTATCCAATGCATAAGGAGACCAATCTTTACATATATGTCCAGGGCAGTGCAAGGTTCTTTTGCTGCTCGCCTAGATTCCCAAACATGCTCAAGTGATCTGGAATGGAGCCCACATTTGAAATAAAATCATTCATCTCAGGCAGGATGGTCCTACTTTCACATATAATGTCATACTGTGATCTCTGGTCCTCTACATGTCAGAATTATTACATACATTATACGTCGTGGACTGGTCACACTTGCTTTAAAATCAAGCATTTGGAAACCCCCCCTCTGGAAATCCTGCAGTTGCCCCTGTATATCCATGTTTTTAAAACAAAATCCCCAAAAATCAATTGTGTCTCATTTCCTGAAACTGTCTCAGATTTATTTTTATTTGACCAACTGCACAGTATAAATTAACTTCACAGTACCACTTATTCTGTTGCTGGAAGTAATTATTATGTTAGAATGTATTTGTTGGTGTTTACCCTTTTTCCACATGTGATTTAAGGGACTATATATTAAACCCCTGGACAGCCCTAACTCTGTGAAAAACAGCATTATGGCATTATCAAGGTCTACTACCAGTGGAAGCTATCATTGAGTGCCACCAGTAGAAGTTATTATTGAGTACCACCAGCGGAAGCTATCATTGAGTACCATCAGCGGAAGCTATCATTGATTACCAGCAATGGAAGCTATCATTGAGTACCACTAGCTGAAGCTATCATTGAGTACCACCAGTGGAAGCTATCATTGATTACCACCAGTGGAAGCTATTGACTACCACCAGAAGATATCATTGAGTACCACCAGCGTCAGCTATCATTGAGTACCACCAGCGGAAGCTATCATTGAGTACCACCGGCAGAAGCTATCATTGAGAACTATCAGTGGTAGCCATGTCCTGTCATAGCTTTACCATGCTTTGTATGGGAAAGGTAACTATTGGATATTAACAAAGCCAGTGGCGGTGCAAGTACTGAACCTGTCCTCCGATCACTATCTCCATCCTAAGAAGAATGATAAAGCATAAAATTATTTTTTATTGCCAAAATATATTTTATCTTTTTTACAAATGTTTTCATTAATATTCATCACTCAGCTGTCCAAACAAGGTTTTAGTGATAAATTGGCCCATAAAAGATTTCCTATTGCTGATATGAGTGGTGATAGAAAATCTTTATTATTTGACCTATTTGATAAATAGGCCCCTATAGATTTACTGGGTGAGACATTTGAAATATACTTGTGATAAGTGTATTTTGAAAATGTTTACTTATTATCTTAGATAAAAGCTTTCTAAACAATCTAAGTTTGCTATACTTTACAATATAAATCTTTCAACACCAATTTTATGAAAAGATAAAGATCAATATGTTCTGTTTTTAGCAATGGTCGTGATGTGGATGGGAGGAAGGTGGGTGCAGCTGCTTATTTATCCATTTGGTGGGCTTCCTGGGTTCTCCAGGCTTAATATTATGTGCTATATCATGCACACCTTGGGCCGAATTCAATTCAATGCAAATTGAATAGCGCCAGGAAGGAGCTCCCGGAGATATTCAATTCAGAGCGCTGTTTTGTCGGGGAAAGCCCGTAATCGCACCCCTTGCATCTTAAACATGGTGTTTAGTCGCGAGAACGGGCATTCTCTGACTAAACTGCTTGACGCGATGCGGTTTACGCGGCGCTAAGGGCAGAAAACAGCATTGCGCCTGTAGTTTTGTCGGATTTCTACTTGCATCCCCAGGGGGGTGCGAGAAGAAATCCTTTAGACGCCCAAACAGCGCAGGGTATTGAATAGCTGCGGGAACTCCCTCCCGCGGCTATTCAGCTTCGCAATGAATTGAATTCGGCCCCATGAGAGCAAAGGGGAACAATAATGAAACAATATTTTGGTTTATATTTTATTTTATTTTTTTGTCCAAGTAGCTATTAATGAATGACCATCACAATAGTAGGAGGTCAAGACGCCTTACATTTGTTTCTGCTAAATCAGTGGTTCCCAAACTGTGCGCCGTGGCACCCTGGAGTGCCTCGGAACACTTGCAGGGGTGCCTCAGGTTGGAGATGCAGCACCAAATCATATATTATATGGTCAATGTAATGTAAATATGTGGACAAACAGAAGCGCAAACCTGTGAACCACCACATATGAGAACCTAAGGATGACAGGTAAGCACAATTTACTTCACTTTACTACATTTTTTCTGAATTTTTCAACAACAAACTTTTTGCTTAGGGGCGCCGTGAAAACAATGCTGATACTCTAGGGCGCCGTGATTCAAAAAAGTTCGGGAACCACTGTGCGAAATAATTATACATTTGACATTGAGTTGACTTATGCAGAGAGCATTCACTTTTCATTTAAGAATGTAGTCAATGCAAGAGGGCCTTACCCACACATTTGGTCTGGTTGTCATTCCGCTTGTAGCCTTCATGGCAGATACACAGGTATCCAATAGGTAGGTTGACGCAGGACCCTTGTCCACAGATATCAGGATCCACTATACATTCATTGACTTCTAATGAATTGAACAACCAAGAAAGGACAAAAACAGCCTATTATTCACAATACTTTTTTATGTCTCCTCCCTTTAGTGATGATAGCTCCATAATGCTCGTGAATCCAGTTTGCAAATCAGCTGAAAGAAATTAATTCTACAGTCTACTATTAGACCACAGTGACATGTATTCCAGCATTAGACCTTCACCCATCTGCCGCCACCTTAATATAAGCATTTTTTGCAAACCCAAACAAAATGTTCTGTATGTTCGTTTTTCAACATAGTGTCCTGTTAAATGTAGTTTTTAATAGATAGATGCCTACAAACAATTAGGGATTGCGCTATTATTACATAAACCTGGGCAATCTAAAACACTGAATGAGTTACAGTACATATGTCTTTTTTTTTTTTTTATAAAACCCCAACAGCACCTGCTAACATGAAGGAGGATGCTTCTCCTAGTCAGTAATACAGTACACTGGGAGTGTGGCCCTTGGCTATAATGTCACTGCCAAGGGCCACAATCAAACTGTAAAGAGCATAAGATGCTGTTCCGGTACTTCTTACCTAAAAATGCAAGAAGTACCAGGGTGGTGTCTAATGCCCCAAAGGTGGCTCAATTCCAACTGAGAATGAACCTGCTTGGGGGATAATGAGCATAGAAGCACAGAGCTGCCATTTTGTTCAATATATTTATCTGCACCTTCTTAGGCTACAGTGCAGCCAAACAGGAACAAAAAAGGTGTTCAGAGATCTGAAAAAGGTTAATATACCCATTCAGTGTTTTGAATGGATGTCAGGAATACTTTACATGAGGATCATAGGCATTGGTGCCTCATTTCTGACAATATGTTTCCTCTTCCCAGAGAAGGTCTGCTGTCCTGCAGCATACTGTACAGGTCCAGTTACAAGAGTAGTGGCATCTATCCTTGCATCAGGAATGGTTTGGCTTTCACATTATAAGCAGTGTACAAGAAGAAGTGTTTTTACAGTAGGTTCAGCTGTAACCACTCCAACTCAATAGAAGCATGAGCAAAATATACTGATAAGCTGTAATAGTCTACATGCATTTCCCAATAGATGACAATGTCACTCCTATATTACATATCTTTAGTTGTTACTTGGTAAAAACATTTCTTTAGGCACAGATTGAAACATTTCACTATGGATATGATAAATGATGGGATTTGGTAAATATAATGCTTAGTCATCACTTACCTGTAACTTGAGTTGGAGCAATTCCTTGGCTTGCACTTGACTTTGAGACATCTGGGGCTATTTCCACAGGAACAGGTGGGGATGATTTTTCAACAACAACTGTAATGCCAAAAAGAAACATTTCTGTAAACCCAGCGTCTATGTTGGCATTTCAAAAGAGCGCTGGAGGATTGCCTGGGTTTGTCAACACTCATTCCACAATGGTGATGTGCAATATATAAGTACTGATGTGGAAAACATGTGCCCTTCAACACTAGCACCATAAATGCCTGTACTGGTTAGAAAAATAAGAAGTAATGCTGATTCTACTTATGATGAACACTCAGGCACACAGCAGGCATCATTCCCAGATTTCTATGGTAGGGAGATGTATCAAACCTTCTAAGGAGTACTGGTAGATAAGTTTTCCATGGAAAACAAGCAGCTTCTACCTATCAGTTTATACAATGTATTTAATAAATGATAGCTACTGCAGAAGCTTATTAGTTGCTATGGGCAACTTCTCAGCATATTGTCTTTAGAAGACTTGATATATCTCCCCTTCTGTCTGGATCAATATGATAGGGGCTATGATACAAACAATGTGAGGTCCTCAAATCTATCTTAGGGTCTGGCTATGCCAGTGAACAAACAGTATATCTGCTATAAAATAGAGTGTTCAAGCTTCTATGCTCTTACCTTAATCTCATGTTATACTATTATTTTTAATATGATTCATTTTAAGAAATCTGATAAACCCTGTATAACCAGTGTATGGTTTATGTCAGATTGGCATGATTTCTAAGTGATAATGGTTGAGCGTGTGAAAGTATTATGTGGGGAACTGATCAAAATGTAACAAAATCAGTCACCTATCTAAATAAATGAGCTAGATAATGGTCCGCGCTACAGGAGTATACTTCTAAATCTAGTTGCTACACACAATCAAAGAGGTATTCCGACCTCATAAGCAATACGATAGACAAGAGGAGGTGTGAGCGCTCTGAGTCTAGAAATGTGGGTAGGGTAGTTTTGATTAATTACACAAATCTAGCTAATGGGTGTATATGGGAATCTAAATAAGAGAGGGAGGAGGGGGGGAAGGGAAAAGTATAGGGAATGTGGAATACAAGTCCTGGTGTGAACCACCGGGAATACTGTGGGTAGGGTGTTCACTTGGAAACAGTTCAGTCAATAAATGATCTTAAGACACCGGGTCGGCAATAACTTGTGGCACTATGTTCTTATAGGGTCGTCAGCTGATTCTTTAAATAACAGTTAATGGTGCAAAAAAAGAAATGAAGATCTCCCTTTGTCCACTGGTATATGGTTCGGTGTCCCAGCTCTCATCCTCAATGTGTCCCATATGCAAAAAGAGGAGACCCGAGCATCAGGTGCAGGTAGGCAAGAATGGTGTAAAGTATGTGGTGAGTACTTACCCAGATCCTGCCGAAAGCCCGCTGGTTCACCTGCAGTCTTTGCTCGATGGTCCAATTAGTATGGGTGTGGGAGAGGTAGTCCGGTAAACCATATAAACACTATTACATGGACTCAAGGGGAGATTAAAAATGTGTTTTATTGCCTGTCCACATGCAAGTAGTGCTCCTGGTGGTACAGGTAACGAAGGGTTAAACGTAAAGCAAAAGGGGAAACTACAATCTTAATATGAAAGTTCAGGGTAAAAAGGTAGGTCGCTGTAATGTCCCCAACGTCCCCTGTAGGGACTTTTTCAAGGGTAGGTGGTCTGGGGGGCAAGGTGACAGGCTTTAAATACCTTTGATGAAGCTCCGTATGTGGTGTACTCCTGTTATTTCCGGGTTCGCGCTCTCCACTGCGCGCCGGTTATGTGACAGGGGTAAGTCTGGTCACATGTATAGCCTGCTAACTGCGCATGCTCCATGTGTTGAGAGCAGACAGTGCGCCTCCTATGGTAATACTGGGAATGTTCCATTGTTCTCCCCTATGTGTATGGGGCTACATTGGTCTCCTCTGTCCCTCTCCTGTAGGCGGCCATTTTGGGTGAGATTCTACACAATGGAAGCCTTATGTAAAAAGACGTGTTCATATTAAGGGAACACTATGCACTGGCAGAATGATCGTAGTAATGTAAATGTTAAGCCCATCTGTAAGGATCTCACTTACACTAGCTTAACAGTCTTTAGTAAGAGCGCTGAGTGTAGGCAAAGGTGTTCTGCTTTGTGTCACTCAATATGGTCCTCCGATTGGTCCCAGCATCCTAAACAGGGGTGATTGGATCATAATAGGTACAAATGTATAAACCTACTCTTAATCTTATGGGGTCAACTTAAGAAAGTATGACACAAGATAATGGTACTACCCTTTTTTAAATGTGTTGGTCCTTAATTAATAGTAGTTGAGACCATATGTGATATGATAACGACAGCATGATGTTAATGCAGGTATAACGTGCATAATATGCATATTGTGTCGCCACGTAACATGAATGACCTAATACGGTGTAAAATATATTTCATCACTAACTATACGGGAGCAACATTTAAAGTGAAAAATATTCTAAAAAAGCACTGGGGTTTCCGAGTAGGTTTATACATTTGTACCTATTATGATCCAATCACCCCTGTTTAGGATGCTGGGACCAATCGGAGGACCATATTGAGTGACACAAAGCAGAACACCTTTGCCTACACTCAGCGCTCTTACTAAAGACTGTTAAGCTAGTGTAAGTGAGATCCTTACAGATTGGCTTAACATTTACATTACTACGATCATTCTGCCAGTGCATAGTGTTCCCTTAATAGGAACACGTCTTTTTACATAAGGCTTCCATTGTGTAGAATCTCACCTAAAATGGCCGCCTACAGGAGAGGGACAGAGGAGACCAATGTAGCCCCATACACATAGGCGAGAACAACGGAACATTCCCAGTATTACCATAGGAGGCGCACTGTCTGCTCTCAACACATGGAACATGCGCAGTTAGCAGGCTATACATGTGACCAGACTTACCCCTGTCACATGACCGGCGCGCAGTGGAGAGCGCGAACCCGGAAATAACAGGAGTACACCACATACGGAGCTTCATCAAAGGTATTTAAAGCCTGTCACCTTGCCCCCCAGACCACCTACCCTTGAAAAAGTCCCTACAGGGGACGAAACGCGTTGGGAACATTACAGCAACCTACCTTTTTACCCTGAACTTTCATATTAAGATTGTAGTTTCCCCTGTTGCTTTACGTTTAACCCTTCGTTACCTATACCACCAGGAGCACTACTTGCATGTGGACAGGCAATAAAACACATTTTTAATCTCCCCTTGAGTCCATGTAATAGTGTTTATATGGTTTACCGGACTACCTCTCCGACACCCATACTAATTGGACCGTCGAGCAAAGACTGCAGGTGAACCAGCGGGCTTTCGGCAGGATCTGGGTAAGTACTCACCACATACTTTACACCATTCTTGCCTACCTGCACCTGATGCTCGGGTCTCCTCTTTTTGCATAAGGGACACGTTGAGGATGAGAGCTGGGACACCGAACCATATACCAGTGGACAAAGGGAGATCTTCATTTCTTTTTTTGCACCATTAACTGTTATTTAAAGAATCAGCTGACGACCCTATGAGAACATACGACCACAAGTTATTGCCGACCCGGTGTCTTAAGATCATTTATTGACTGAACTGTTTCCAAGTGAACACCCTACCCACAGTATTCACGGTGGTTCACACCAGGACTTGTATTCCACATTCCCTATACTTTTCCCTTCCCCCCCTCCTCCCTCTCCTATTTAGATTCCCATATACACCCATTAGCTAGATTTGTGTCATTAATCAAAACTACCCTACCCACATTTCTAGACTCAGAGTGCTCACACCTCCTCTTGTCTATCGTACCTATCTAAATAACACTTGCTCAAAAATAACCGAAGTGCATGTTCAATATATTGATGGAGCATTAATTAGTTCCCATTCTAACTGATTAATATCCATCCACAGTTCAGGTAATTTTGAAAAAAAAACCTAATTAACTCCATAGAAAGAACAGTTCAATAATAGATAACAGATAAGATACAGGTGTGTCCTGCTACATCTTTGCCAATCGTGATACAAACATGCGCACGCATCGTGCCATGCGATTACCCACAGCAGCATACGCTACACTGTGCTAAGGAGCGCACTGCGATCGCACCATGCATTTCTATGGCGGCACAAGTGCAAACGCAGTGTGCATATCCGCTCGCGGGCACATGCCTGGCGCCATGCGTGACACGATTTACTGCATACGCAGCAAAGATGTAGCAGGACACATCTGTGTAATATAGTCAGAATGTGAGCTAATTCTGGCCCAATCTGAATATATAAACATCTAAGTTTTATAACTAGTCTCTATTTTTTATTCTTCCCCTAGGACCACATGTTTTTAGTAGTTAGAGGGAGAGATTTTATAAAACAAAAACAATTTCCACCAAAATGGCATAAGATTTGCACATTAAAGCCTCAAACAACTGACCTACAGGTATATACGATACAATAAAAATCAATTAATCCAAAAGTTCCCATACTCCACCATTACAGCCAAGACCGTCTTATCAGAATTGTAGACTCTAGGCAAAACAGTGCACTGGGGCCCCTATGATCGGACACCCACTGGCCCCTCATCCCCATTAATAAAATCAGACCCCAGATTGGACACCCACTAATTCCTTCATTAATAAAATCATACCCCACAACAGGTACCCACTGCCCCTTCTTACCAATTAATAAAATCAGACCCCAGATCAGACGTCCAAATGCCACACCACTAATTAATAAAAGCAGATCCCAGATTTCACAATCCACCCCAACCCCCACACAAATGAAAAAAAAAATCAGACACCAAATAAAAAATAATAATAATCATAACTTGCCATTCACTGTCTGGCTGCAGGCTGGGAGGCAGGTAGAGAAAGCTGCCTGGCCCCTCCAATGGTGTATAATCCACATTCAGAGTGGCTGGGGAGCAGATTTCTCTTCCTCCCTCTCAGCAGGCTGCCCTATGCACAGATTACAATCAGACAAGCCAGGCAGCATTCTCTACCTGTCTCCTAAGAAGCCCTGGAGAAACCAGCCCAGAAGGCAGATGCCTCCCTCCTTCCCCTGGCACAGCCTCCCCTGCTTGAAGGCCCCTAAAATTGTGGGGCCCTGTTGAGTTGCCCAATGTGCCCATACATTAAGACAGTACTGATTAAGGTCCACATTTTAGGGATATCCAAGCTTAAAACAGATGACTTTGTTAGTACTGTACCTCAGTCAATTTGATTTAACCACCTGGACTCAAGCATGGCTATCCTTAAAACCTGGACTGTAATGGCGAGGTTTGGGAACCTCTGAATTTATTAATCTAACCAAACAGTCCACACCCACTTACAAGCACAGTCATCAACTGACAAGTATCATGTGCCTCATCCATTCAACCTGCCCATCAAAACACTGGATCTGCCAATGCTGGCTGCATAGTATGATGCCCTATTACAGATCCAAACCAGAGGTTAGCGTTGTTTATAGAAAGGTTGAATAAGTGTTTTCTGTAAATAGCTTAATATTTCCTCTACAAGAGTACTAGTTAAATATGTGTTGTAATCTTTTCAATACTAATAAGTCGGAAGTTTATAACAGATCATTTTTACCTGGATACTGAGAATCTAGATTTATTGTTGAGATTCCAGGCGATAGTTGAGGCTGACCCCGCTCCACTTGATGTTTCTCTTCACCTGTTACAAGGTCCTGAAACAAGTATGATTGGAGACATTAACAATAAAAGTTACACAGAGGATTATTGATATTGTCAATAAATGGTGAGACTCTGCTTTATATCCTGATGATAAGATCAGCTGAAAACTAGTACATCTGTCTGCCTTTGTAAAAACAGACAGAGATATATGAGAAAAAAAGCAGCTATAACCTTTTAACAGTTTTAATATCATACTAATGAATTCAAAAACATCCCTACAGAGAATAAAAAGAGAAATGTATACATTTTACTGAAATAGATAACATACTGTATCTGTATGAAGTCTTTACCTGATCTGAAGTTCTAGATGCATCTGTAACAGAAAAAAGGGTAAAGAAAAGTTAATAATATACACTCTCCATGCAACAATAACAAAAATACAAATGACTTGAATCAACAAATAAGAAACACTTTGGGTATTAAGAAATTTAAGAAAGCAAACAAATATCATATCTAAACACGACAGGTTCAAGCATTTTACATTCTCAAGGAATCTACATAAAGTTACAGGAAATGTAGCCTATAAAAATGTACATATTGCCACATTGTTGTTATATTACATCAGTTATTCATCAGTGTAATTCAATGGATCAGCTTTTGGCTTCTTGGAATTTAAAAGGGAAGAAAGAAATGTTTACATATAGTATATAGTATCTATACATTCTATATATCACAAAGGGAGATTATAATTCCACACGCATTTTATTAAAATGTTAAATAACTACTGAATACTACGATAAAACAGCATTACCAGACTAAGAAGTAATCCTACATTTGTCCAAATCCCATCACTTCCATTCATACCTGGATCATTTCTTTGTGATACTGATAGGGCTTCAATGGGTTCTTCTTTTGTTATCAGCGGCTGCAGTGTTGTTCTGATTGGTGGTTGCACAGTGTAGGTCCTAGGAGGAGATAGCTTCCGAAGTACTGGGACTGTATAGCCCATTCCACCAGGACATATTTCCTTGAAAGCAGCTTTCATAAGAATAAAGAGAAAGAACATCTAATAACTCAAACTTTATGTGGCTGGATGTAATAATCTTTATTATACAATGATTGGACCGGTGCTCCTTTGTAAACTGCTGCAATGAACTACACAAAAACACCAATCACTATACTCACAGTCCCTATGCAATATACTTATAGGTGTATGAGAACGCACAATGACTTAGCTAGATCTGACTTGTGGTAGTACCCATGATCATAGCATGGAGTAATGCCATAAACCGCTACATACTGTATTCATTGTAGAAAACTATTGAGGACACTTCTTTCATTACTTATTATTATTTATTGATGGATAGATGTGTGTATCTGTTAAGCATTTGAAACCGAAAAACAATTGCTGGTAACCTTGAATTCAATCGCAGAGTCAGCTATTAGATCTTCTGTGAAGTCTCTTTACAGCATTTGTTCCAAAAACTGGAATTGAAGACATCTGGGCAGTGAAACTGTGCCTGAAAAGCAGCAACACGTGCGGCTATTTGCTAAAATGTACAGCACATCCCTGAAAAGCAGCAACACGTGCGGCTATTTGCTAAAATGTACAGCACATCCCTGAAAAGCAGCAACACGTGCGGCTATTTGCTAAAATGTACAGCACATCCCTGAAAAGCAGCAACACGTGCGGCTATTTGCTAAAATGTACAGCACATCCCTGAAAAGCAACAATTTTTCACAAGCGACACAAGTAAAATGTACAATTGGTTCATCAAGCACAAGCTATGTGAACATAAATATCACGTAATGTCTCATGGTAGTCTGCGTGACTCTGATTCTGACAAACATAGGAAACAACATTTATATTTCATATCAAGCTAAATGTATAGCTGAAGTAAACACATCTCAATCTTCCAATACTAAATACAAGCCAACAAAAGTTCTAAACATGTCACTCTCCCCTAAAAAACTACAGTGATAAATTTCATCTGGTAAAAAGTGTACAGAAAAAAAGCAAGTCAACATTATTTTATTGAAAACAGAATCCCTGCAGTTCCTTAGCCAGCAGTGTTAAAGCCAGAGTGATATAGCAGACGACCCTTAGACACTTATTTATTATATAGCCAAATATTTGGCAGGAAATGACTGAGCATTGCAGCTGGTAAAGGACTTCATAATGGTAAGTATCTAGTCCAATGCCCTACATGAGCTTATTTCTAAACATTGAAATATACTGTAACTTCCAAGGACACTTCATACATCATATATGACTAGTTAGTAATAGTTAGCTATGTACAGAACCTGAAATAATATCCTTACTTATTAAGTAAACTTTATTATAAAATATTAATTCAAGCCAAATAAATGCCAAGCAGATAATATATCATATAAGAATTAACATACAAGACCGACCCTGGCTGAAATGCCACAGATTAAACAGACTAAATCACTTCCTCCCAATTGTATTATTAAGCCTTTACAGGTGATACAAATATATGTGTGCCCTTTCTATCTCTAAAGGTTAGCTGGTACAACTAAATTAAATTATAAGATTGCTTCTACGACCCCATCATAGCCCTCTGTTTTTGCTTCTAATTTCCTGTCGTTTCCGGTTGCTATTCACTCATTGGTACAGATATTATAGTTTTCAGGAATTTACAAAAATCAGCCATAACATTCAATCCACCTGTCTAATACTGTATAGGTCCCCTTGTTGCAACCAAAACAGTTTTAACCCATCGAGGCATGGACTCCACATGATGATCTCTGACCGTGTCCTGTGGTATCTGGCACAAAGACGTTAACAGCAGATCCTTTAAGTCTGTGAGTTGCTCAGATTTGGTTTTCATCACATCCCACAAATGCTCAGTTGGATTGAGATCTGGGGATTTTGGAGGCCAAGTCAACACCTTGAACTCTTTGTCATGCTCCTCAAACCTTTCCTGAATAGATTTTGCAATGTAGCAGGGCGCATTATACTGCTGAAAGAGACCTTCTGCCATCATGGAATGCTGTTGCCATGAAGGGGTGTACTTGGTCTGTTACAATGTTTAGATAGGTGGTACATGTCAAAGTAACATCCACTTGAATGCCAATACCCAAGGATCCACAGCAGAACATTGCCCAGAGCATCACACTGCCTCCACTGGTTTGTCTTCTTCCCATAGTGCATCCTGATGTCATCTCTACCCCAGGTAAATAACATACACGCATCTAGCTGTCCACATGATGTAAAAGAAAAAGTAATTAATTTGACCAGGTCATCTTCTTCAACTTCACTATGGTGGAGACCTAATGCTCATGTGCTCATTGTTGGTGCTTTTGGAGGTGCACAGGGATCAGCATGGGCAGTCTTTTGCTATGCAGTGTCACATATATCTGTTTTTGTTGATCTGTATCTGGACCCTTGGGTCTAGCTGAAGCTCTGATAAGACCTCTGCTCATCTATGAAGTACCAGAACCAGAGTAGCATGGGAAAGAGAGAAGGAATCTAAAGATTAGGAACTGGACCAGAGTATAGCACTGCAACAATAATAATCTGGAACTGATCATGGAGATCTCAACCATGAACCTGAGTCCAGAAACTTGAAGCTGGAACCCACTACTGGGAACTCAGAGAGGTATGGCCAATGGTAACTCAGAGCGGGAATGAGAAACTCAGGACTACAGATGCAGGCTCGGAACCTACACACTGATACACAGAACTGGAAACAGAACCTTAGACTCAGTGCTAGCCCCAGCTACCAGACACATCCATAATATAGAAACCAGTAACCTGTCACCGATAGTGTGCTAGCAGATACAGTGGACAGGTTACTTGAGTGTATGGGGGCAGCGGGACAGAGTAGGGGCTGAAAGGTAAGCAGGAGATATCTCCTGCATTACCTTTGTAATGAATAGCCCTGATTCTTCATTTCTACAAAAGTAGGTAAAAATGTTGATTATCACCTGTTTTTGTAGAAATGATGTGATGATGAATGGACCCCTATGTTTGAACTGTCTTTCCCTTCTGTATTGTTTTGTTTTGCAGGAATTGATAAGCATGGTAAGTGACTATGTAGAAAAACCTTTGATTTAAAAGTAAAATAACAGAGAATATTGAGTCTTCTCAGTTTTTAGATCTCTTGGAGCCTATGTGATAATAGACTAAAGAGGAAATGTATCAAGCCTTAAAAAGAGACAAAGTGGAGAGAGATAAAGTACCAACCACTCAGCTTCTTACTACCATTTTACAGGCATGATAAAGCTCCCCTTAAGTGGGAGATTTAGCAAAGCTTGGAGAAAGATAAAGTGGAGAGAGATAAAATGTCAACTAATCAGCTCCTATCTGTCATTTTTCAAACAGAGGGGTCTATTTACTAAGCCTTGGATGGAGATAAAGTGAACGGAGATAAAGTCCCAACCAATCAGCTCCTAACTGCCATGTCACAGGCTATGTTTGAAAAATAACAGTTAGGAGCTGATTGGTTGTTACCAATCCAAGGCTTAGTAAATAGACCCCACAGTCTGTAAAATGACAGAGCTGTTCGGTTAGAACTTTATTTCTCTCCAAGCATTGATAAATCTCCCCCTAAATGTCTTAGAAAAGCAACTAACAGTAAGAAACAGTTACTTTACAACTGTTGGGAGTGTTGGATGGGCGCTGTTGCTAGGTAGCTTGCAAAGTAGTTACATGAAGGCCTGTATATGTGATTCTAACCCCAAGGCTATACATGTACACGCGCAGGGTGTGATATGTATTACCCGACAATTCCCAACAGTGGCTGCCCGACAAAGGAGGAAATCCCGATCGTCCTAAAGGTAAGTATTGTCTAACCTTACCTAACCCCCCTAACCCTAACACCCCCTTAGGGGTGCCTAACCCTAACCTCCCCCCCGTGCCTAAACCTAACCACCCCTTCCCTACTGCCTATCCATAAGTCCCCCGGGGGGGGGGCCTGACCCTAAGTCCCCCCGGGGGTGCCTAACCCTAAGTCCCCCCGGGGGGTGCCTAACCCTAAGACCCCCCGGGGATGCCTAACCATAATCCTCCGTCCCCCTAGCCTAACCCTAACCTCCCGGGGGGGTGCCTAACCCTAAGTCCCCCCCGGGAGCCCTACACCTAACCCTCCGCCCCCGTGGCTATCCGCTGCGGTGCCCGGCATCCGCTTGATCGGGATGCCTGGCGCCGGTCTCCAGACGTTGGGAAAATGACAGACGTCTATATTTAGACACCTGTCATTCGTCCCTAGTCGGGATAAAGCAGTCTGGAAGCCGGCGGTCGGCATTTAGACCGTCGGGTTCCAGGCTACATCCTGTGCAATGTGCTACTCTGTTTTATGCTACAGGAGACACAGACAGTGCTCCTTTGTACATGAACAATATATGGTTTTCGTGCCAACGTATTTTTATCTCTTAGAACTCCTTGAGATAGAGGTACGCATGCATGCGTGCAGGGAGAGGCATGGGGCTGCCCAGCAGTTCCCGTATCGCTAGCTAAGCCCCCAGCATGACTCACGATCATGCCCCCAAAACATCATAAACATAGTGGGTGGCTTTACGGGCACAAGGCCACACCCCATCCAGCACGCAGGAAGTCTTCAACATGCCACACCAGGTGTCACCACACATAGTGATGCCACTGAAAGAATTTGTATTGTTTAAATGACATTTTACAAATTAATTAACATTTTCTGTATGTCAGAATATGGTATTTTAAGACCAAGGTCAAGTCTAGATAGATATTAATGCAAGATGAATTTTCTAAATACAGTAGGTCTAGATTTCAATGTTTACAAATAAAAGTTTAGTCTTTGAACAGGACACAATTTCTTCCCTGTTTACTCCCTATATTAGTGTGTGTAGCTTATTTTGCTTTCTCAGTTAGCCAATAAAGGCATCACATAAAGAACTAGTCGATGTCTTAGTTTTGCTTCCAATCCAAGTGGAAATTTTACAGTCACTAACCTAACAAAACAATATGATATTTTGCATAGTCTAATTACAGTAACTAAAATGTTTTTGATGAATTACAGTAATTTGCAACAATTATGAATTTTTATTTGACTTTATGATACATGTTCTTATAAACTTTAGAAAAACATTTCTGCAGTATAAACAAGACATTGGCAATGTTTCTTAAACCATTCATAGCGTGATGAAATGTACAGAGAGAAGGAGATTTGTTTTAACTCATTAGTGAGAAGAAAAACATTGCTTTCAGGGAGCATTTATACTAGACAAAGACAAACTGCACTCCACAAATGTCCTAGTGATTCAGAGGTGAATGTAGGTGCAGTAGCAGTTGAGACTTTAGTCTATGGCAGGCGCAGAAAGTCTGATAGACCATAGCTGCTGGTGTCAGTGGAACTATGGGGGTCATTCAGACCCGCTCCCCAATGCGCATGCGCATGACGGAGGGAGCTCCGTCGTGCGCATGCGCGAGACCCGGGGAGCGACGGGCTTTCCATCGCTCCGGGTCCCGCACCAAAGGGGGCGTGCTGTCGATGTTGATTGACAGCACGCCCCCTTTGGTGGGCGTGCCTGCCAGACGGAGGCGTTCCCATGGGAACGCCTACCGTCTGAAGCCGGCCCCACTGACATCACTAGTGATGTCAGTGGGAGTGATTTTGGCTCTGATAGAGCCAAAATCACTCCAGGGCTTGTGGCAGGGAGACCCTACCGCAGGGTCTCCGTCGCAAGTCCGATGGTTGCGATGGTCAAGACCATCGCGACCATCTTTTTGGCCACTCGCATATGCTGTGGGTGGTCACCCACAGCTATACGAGCGGCCAGGAGGCCGCTCCATTTTCATGGAGGAGGGCCCTGATTCAGAGCGAGCGCTCTGGTCAGAGCGTTCAGCTTTGAATCAGACCCCATGTCAGTAGACGAAATCACTGATACAGACACGCCTCTGACTGTTAGCTACCCGCCCACCTAATTACCACCCAGAATCGCCCATCATAACTGCATGGAGCAATTTCCATCTGTGATGGTAACCATCAGGACGCATGCACAGTGATTCTTGGAAGCATGTGCAATGGGAAATCACCCCCGATAACAGAAAAGGCAGCATGCAGCGCTATAAGAGGCCTATTCATCATCAGGGCCGGAAGGCGGTGTATAATTACCGGAGCAATTCAGTATTGCTCCGATGCAGGGTCAGCAGCTGTACCCTCATGACCAATAACACTGCTACCGAAGTAGCAGTGGGGGTGAGTCAGCTTTGGATGGAATTGCAAAGATGCACACAGAAAGCTTTGCAATTTCGCCCTTGCTGATATGCAAATGCATAAACCAGGGAAGGGGGAATGGAGGAATATAATTTGAGCACAGGATTGAAGAATGATATTAAAGAATATTGGAGTAGGTCAGCCCACAGTTATCATAGTTGAACCCTAATGCGGCTATCATAAATATCAGGCGTGGAGGTGCTCCCCTTGAGTGTATAGGTATATAAACGTAGTTTGGGGAGAAAAAAGAGAAAACTCTCTTTTTGGGGGCACTCTAGTACAAAATATGTACGTTAAATTAATAATTAACCTTTATTAAATATACATTAAAAATACATTAAAAAGTCCATACCCGCCAAAGTGAACCCATGCGGTGTGGGTCATGGATAGGGGGTATCAACAAATGAAAAACAGAAAAAAGTATAGAAAGCTGAGAGAACTATTACAACAAGTCGATCTGACTGAAGAAGCAGCAGTGAAACGCGCGTCTCAGACCCGTGAATCCCACTGTGTACAGGCGGGATCCTTATCAGCAGCACACAGCAGGCTCTCCACATGGCCGATTTTTTCCATCTGATGCCGGCTAAATGCGTGAGCACCCAGGTACCTTCTACTCTCTCCCTTTCCAAGCGCACGTAGTGACTATATATTACATGTGTGAGTAAGTGACCCTGCAATACCTATTTGGCAAACAGAGCTTTGCTCACTCTGTATTAGTTGCATTGCAGCTATTACTTCCTTTTTTCCTATCACTGTATACAGGGTTTGTGCTTCTCACCACTCACCACAACCAGTCTACCCATCTGCGATCCTCGCTAACAGGACTGTGACACAAGAACATTTCACTTGGTAAATATTTGCTGTGCCAATCCTAGTACTTCTTGGTTCACACAGCTAGTGTCTATCTAATACAAAACCATGGATATATGTGTCCCCCTAGCAGCGGAAATCCTACACTAATATTCAATTGGCAGCACCATATTGATTTTGACAAACAGATCATCATTGTTTTATTTATATAAGATTCAGATGATATGTAATAAATGTGTTTTAATTAATTTTTTTCATCCGTTTCTGAGCTCTGATTCAACTGTCCAATATTAACAACACCATTTAGCGCTGGTTTCTAATCACCATCTGAAGATGGAGTTTGTTTCGCAAGCAAACTCCAAAAACTTTCTGTTTTCAGAGTTTGCTGAATATTAGGTGGCATAATCAAAGACCCTAATAATTAGAGATGAGCGGGTTCAGATCTCAGAGATCCAAACCCACCTGAACTTCGAAGGATCCGGGGTGATCCGAGCACAGCTCGGATCTCCCTGCCTGCCCCGGATCCCTTACCTGAGGCAAAACCTCGCGACCCCGCGGTCGCGAGGTTTTGTATTGAGCGGGCTTAACGCTGATTGGCTGAGAGAGCCGTCTGTCTGTCTCAGCCAATCAGCGTTAAGCTAATTGAAAATGCAGAAGAAAAAGAAGATGGCGCCCTCCATCCCCCGCCGACTGACACCGCCGGCACCCCCCGCTGCCGACACAGCCGGAACCCCCACTAGCAACATCTCCTGCTGCCGACACCACCGCTGCCGGCACCCCTGTACTGAGGCCACCGTCAGCAACCCCAACACTGCCGACACTCCCACACTGAGGACACCACCAGCACCCCTGCACTGCCGACACTATCAGCACACATGCACTGAGGACACCACTGGCACCCCCTGCTCTGCTGACACCGCAGGCACCCTGCATTGAGAAGACCCCTGCACTGCCGACAGTCAGCAAACCTGCACTGAGGACACCGCTGGCATCCCCGCACTGCCGACAACGCCGGCACCCTGCGTTGAGAACACCCCTGCACTGCCGACATAGTCAGCAAACCTGCACTGAAGACACCGCTGGGACCCCCGCACTGCCGACACAGCCAGCAAAACTGCACTAAAGACACCGCTGGCACACCCGCACTGCCGACATCACCGGTACCCTTCACTGAGGACACTGGCAGCACCGCAGCACTGCCATTCCATGTACTGAGGACACCGTCAGCAACCCCGCTCTGCCGACACTGCTGTCACAGTAAGTGCACTACTGGTGTATCCAACCCACACTGTATAACACAATGTATCCATGTTGGAAATTAGAAGCTGAACTGCCACATGTTAGTGCCGCCTACTGTGTCACTTAGCTTAGTCAGCCAGCTAGCTGGATGCAACCTTTTGGCTTTTACTAGATGAAGCAAATAATATTGTGACGTGGTCAAAATTGATTGGAAATTACTGGAAATAAATGTTATTGAGGTTAAATATACTGTAGGAACAAAAACAGGCCCATTTTATGTGATTTTAGCTGTGATTTTAGCTGTTTTTATGATTTCTTAAGAAAAAAATCCAGATCCAAAACACGAAAACAAAACACGGAGGTGAGGTTTTGGCAAAACCAATCCAGGGGGGGATCCAGATCCAAAACCAAAACAGGAGGGTCGGCGCACATCTCTACGAATAATGAATGGGCCTGTTACTTAAAACAGTTGATAAGGGAGTGTGCTACTGCGCAGACTCCATTTTGTTCCTGCACGGAGGCTTCATTCCCTGTTCCAAGATGGCCATCAAAGTTACTACTGAGCATGTGCGGGGCCATCTTGTCTTTACTGTGAGAGTGACACAGTGAGAGACCCGGGGGTAAATTTACTAAGATGGGAGTTCTATTAAGAAGTGATGTTGCCCAACTAGTGTTTCTGCATGTGTAACATGCCATTAGTAATAGAGAATAGGCTCCTAAATCACTATATTCAATGGGGTGCCATTTTTACAATCATCCTAGATGTGCGTGGCCTGCATTAAGACATATCTGTTCTGCAGCAAGTATTGGGTCTGTACTCCACAAGTATGATATTTTAAATAAAGACAGGCATCTTATTTTCTTGATTCATATTTAAGGATCAGACACAAAGTTCTGACAGAGGGGGTCTAATCAGGACAGTAGGGAGTACTGAATCCAAACGAACTGACATGAACCTAATAGAACTATAGGTGCAAAGGTAGGCCCTAATTGGCTGGGCTCTAACGATGACTAACGTTGTAAATAATGTCTCTTAGACATGAAGGCTATGGAAGGATTCCTGCTTTGTAGTTTGTACTTGTGGTGCACGGAGATGCAGAACTAGTATAGTGTGATGATCCCTGTGAGATAATACACATACAGGTTACTGCAGCAGGTGCATTCACATTCTTTCATGTTACGCTGCTATTCTGTTATGTGCATCTCTCTGGGCAGGTTTTCTTTATTAATGCATGAAAAGGCATTTCAGAACTGATTATGTGCGTTGTATTGCAATACCTATGTGCAAGTAATCAAGCTCTGCAAGCCGACATGTAGAACGTTTGAAATGATAATGTAATGTTCTAATTATTTTACTCTCATCTGTGAAGAATTACAATTATTTCATGCACAGTACTGGTGGTGCTGAGACGACAAGTGGTTAATGGATAAACAGGTGAATATCACATTAAAATCCTACATTTCTCCTCTAAGTAAATTATACCAGGCTAAGTGTTCTGCACATCCGATCTAATGTTCCACTGTGCACTTCTAAATCTGACAACATAATTGCCTTTTAGTAATCGAATATTCAAGTTTTTAACCTTTCAGACAGTTTAACTTTTACTTAGATCATAGGACAGGAAACTAAATCATCTCACTGTAACATAATCAGAGGTAACTATATGAAGTGGAAATTATAATGTTCTTCCATGGATCAGCATAGCTTATTAAGCTTGACATCCTTTATTATGTTAAGTAAGTTCAGATATTTAGTTTATATTAAGTTAAATCTATTATGAAAATATGATGCACATTTTACTTTGTGAATGTATAATGTGATTCTACAAGTGTACAGTAATCATTATTTTGCCTAATTATGTGTGACACAGCAGTAATATGTACTGACACTGACTGTGCACACACCCATACAAAATGCTTAGAAGTATATACCACACATCACACTTTGGGTCTGATTAAGAGTTGCAAATAGCTCCAAATGCGGATGGGTGGAGGGATTGTTTTGCAGACAGCACCTGTGTATGCAGCATGTATAAGTATCTCCGTGTATGCACAGGGCAGTAGGATGGATTGCTGCTGTTTCTTGATGTAGGTGACATGGGTGCTTCTGGGTGGCAATTGGGCACATGTACGGAAGAGAACCAGCTCCTTGGGCTTGTGCTTCTCAGGACTCTGAGGGTCAATTCATCATCGGGGTGATGAAGTATCCACCTTGCCGCAGGGGATACTTATCACCGGAGTAATTCCGCATTGCTCCGGTGGGGGACAACTTCTCCGTAAAGCAGCTGTCTTTGCGATCAGTAACACTGCTACTTCTGTAGTAGCGTTACTTACCTGTCCCGTCACCGGCTTCTGCCCATGTGTGACTTAAGGTCACGCAAGCGCAAATCCACTGGGCAAGCAGTGAGGAGGCGGGCATTGGAGGGAGCGGGGCTCCAACAACAAGCGCCACCTAAAGCTAGCGTTTGTTCTCGCAGGCAAACTCCAAAAACGTTAAGTTATCAGAGTTTGCTGAATATCAGGACCCCCTGATGATGAATGGCCTGTTACCTTAATTATGCGCATATGTAACTGGCCATTTATCGATGATGAATGGACCCCTGAGTCATGTGTATGCAGTGTGTATACTGTATCTACTGCACCCAGCAGAGAGTCTGTACAAATGCAGATGATAGTGATGACTGCTGCCTATGTAAGTAAATACCATAAATAATAATGATTAATACTTCTCCCGTATCTAATTTATTTCAAATTTAGTATCCATAAAAATCTGCAGCATAATCTGAGTCCTTTTTATACTGGTTGTTCACTTTTTCTGTCTTTAGGCAAAACATATCTCTGTATCAGTAGGATTACTGATTGTAACATATTACGACACTAGATTTGAGTATGTTACAACTATCTGCATTGCTTATCAAAGATTGTACTGGTAAAAGCTTAATCATTGAAAAGTGCTTGGAAAAACTATAGCATGGGCTAAGTGGAATGCATTTTAACTGCTTTTCACAATCTTTATTTGTGAATGAGGTATGAGGTATATTTATAAGCTACTTCATCATTGGTTCAAAGATGTGGAGCCCAGTATTGTGATGTTAGATAACTAAAGCCCTGCAGCAGCTCTGGCCATAACAAGTAAGGGGGAGATGTGTCAAACCTTGGAGAGACATAAAGTAACAACCAATCAACTACTAACTGCCATTGTACAGGCTCTGTTTGAAAAAAGGATGATTAGATGCTGATTGGTTGGTACATTATCTCACTCCACTTTATCTCCCCTTAAGTGGTCATTAAGGTCCTCCAATGCCAGTGACACTTGAGTTCTGACTGCCAGAGGAAATGAACAGTTCTTTCAGAGTTTACTGTAAATCAATTAAGGGAACTTACTGTAATTAAAACTATATTCATCACAATGATACTACTATATTATCTACTATATTATCAAACCTCTAATGATAATAAAACAGAACTACTTTATTTCTCATCCACAATATTAGGATTAATAACTTACTGGGCTCTACAATATAGAACTATAATTGTGATTATACTCTGCAAAACACATATTAGTTAGGAATTGGAAGGCACAGCTAATAATCACAAGCTGTATTCTCTATAACCAAATGGCCAGTCTTAGATGTACTCACCTGTTCCAAGTATGGGACACTTTTCACAGTGGGGCCCCCAGGCTTTGCCCACACTACAACAGCAGAGCTGTTTGCTGAGCTGGACAGACAGAGGGTGCATGCACTGCTTTCCAGTACTGACAAGACGGTAACATGGACCTTTCTCCTCAGACACAAAGGGATTATCTGCTGTAGGAATCAAAAAAGGTGAATGTTCATTGCAGCTTATATTAAAATAAATGCTTCATTATTCAGCAGTTTAATCAAATGAAAATGACAGTAATGATTATAACCAGGGGTGCATGAACAGTGCCATCGCACAGGTTTCAGGGCCCGGGAGGTGGCACCGTTGCTGCCTCACGGCTCCTGCATGTGGCTTGCAGGGTGCCTGGTATAGCACCCTGCAGCCACTAGCGCTACTGCAGAGCCGGCAGGAGAATTATTAGAATGCTCCGGGCAGTTCTCCACATCCTAGAACCGGTGGTCCCACCCCTCTAGGCATGACATTATTACTTAATGGGTTTAGGGTGCGGAGCCTGGACAGGACGCCCTTCTACGGCGCTGACCATGGTGCCAAAGTCCTGCCATGTTTAGAATCATGCGGCATTCGGTTGTGTGATTTCAACACCCTTAATTTCAGACAAATTATAAACAGAGACATTATATTTTCCATAAATGTATACTAGGCACACAAACAAAAAGGGCACACACCGTCACCATTGTTGGATTGATGGAAGCATGCCCTTGAAATAATCTACAAGCCACAGTGTGCCATTGAGGTAAGTGAAGGATTGGAGAGCTTTGCTTTGTCACCTGCAGCAATGCAGCAGCTGTGTTTCCACTTCTCCTAATGTCCCAGACAGTACTGTATTTCTTGTCTGTTCAACTTTCCAGACAACTTGAACCACCAAAAATATAATTTGTGTCCACAACTCCATACAGAACAATTACAAATATTTTCTTATTTGTAGAAATATGTTAACAATTTGAACAATTCACTGTTGTGTTTAATATAATATATTAAATGTTCAAATTAGATGTATTTCTTTCCAAATTCCACAAGCTATTCAGCACAGACATTTGCTGTATACCACAATACTGTAAATAGTAGGAACCACAATCAGATTAAAAGCATTATGGAAGATAAGTTTTATCTATTTTCGTTTTTTGCATAAATTTACAGCAAAACACAACTCTAGACATGCCAGTATAAATATGAAATGTAATTACCTGGGACGGATAGATCCATGGATACAATATATTTGTACCTTCTTTGCTAAGCCCTTAAAAAAATATTTTATCAGGTAACGCAAAAGTGTTTGAGATGGGGTTAAATTTACTCACATTGAGTAAATTCAGGCAGCCTTTGGAAGTTGTCAAAGATACGTAATAGAGTTCTTTTCCGGTAAACCCAAGTAACATGAACAGGTACCAGTCAGAAAAATGTAACATTGTTGCAATGCTCCCAAATATGAGTAACAATGCTAGTGCAATGCACTAAACCAGGCCTGGCGAACCTGTAGGTCTCCAGCTGTTGTGAAACTACAAGTCCCAGCATGCCCTGCTACAGTTTTGCTATTAGGGAATGCTAAAACGGTTGTAAGGCATGCTGGAACTTGTAGTTTCACAACAGCTCGAGAGCCACAGGTTGGCCAGGCTTGCACTAAACTGGTCTCTGTGGGTATGAGCTTAGGGGGATATTTATCAAAGCTTGGAGAGAGATTAAGTACTACTAATCAATCAGATTCTGTAATTTTATAGGCTGTGTTTGCAAAAAGACAGTGAGGAGCTGATTGGTTGTTACTTTGCATAGGCGTCAGAACAGGAGGGGCAAGGTGGGCATTTGAGAGGTGCCAGTGGAAAAGCGGCCGCGGGCGGTCAGGGGCTGTGCATTATACTGTAGCAATAGGTTGCCCCAGGACCTGCTCTTTTCCAGGTTTTGGCTAAGACCCGGGAATTTGCTAGGTTGATAGATCCAGCAATTCCCAGATCTTGTACATGAAAGGGGTATATCTGAATTTTCTACTGTATAATTATTTACATGCAGTATATAATTCTGCTCTATAATTGTTTATACCTGGGAAATAATTCTCTTAACTTCTTCACTTATTTATTGGCATGATATTAACTGTTTGTTAAGTACTAATATTTTACTTTACATACCCTCTGCCAGGTCATTTAATATCTCACAGAGTTCTTGAAGTCTAGGAAAACAAGATATTGCATATAGCACTTACTTTGATCACAGAATATGGTCAGTGTATGAACAGCCTGGCAAGAGGATACAGAAGTGAGGGCAAAGGCATGATGCCAGTCTCACTTCATAAGACGGCAAAGTGCGACCAAGTCCTGTCTGGCCTTATTACAATATTACTACAGCTTTCTATTCCAACTTCTTTTGGAAATAAAAATGAATAAATAATCATTACATGTATAAGATTTTAGTGTACCTATAAAATACTATTTAATGCTTATTTTTGGAATAATAAAATGATCACTTTCGTGTTATTTTTTACACAACGATTTTATTGTCACCATATAACCGTCTACATCACACTCCAGCTGCTGTATTACTACTGTACACATCCCATGCCCTGCTACAGTTTAGCTATTAGGGCATGCTAAAACTGTGGCAGGGCATGCTGGGAAGTGTACTTCCACAGCAGATGGAAGGGCGCATGTTGAATATCCCCAGTCTACATCTACCACACTCACAGAACAGACACCATGAACAAACAGCACTGCAACCAAATCATTTGGACAAAGAGAATATGGTAATGAGTACCAAATAATTGTTGTTTAGAATACAGAAATATTACAGGGGTTTACTGATTTTTTGTTATTTACTTGAGGTGTTTCAACTAAATATAGGATTTTTTTATCTATGGACCTGGCATACAGAAATTCATTAAATAGATAAACTAATTAATTGCTGCCGGTTGATAAACATGGCATGCACACAGGTAGGATCATTCAGCATCCCCTCCCACAGACTCTGAGAGCATCATTCAGATCATTCAGTATCCCCTCCCACAGACTCTGGGAGCATCATTCAGATCATTCAGCATCCCCTCCCACAGATTCTGAGAACATCATTCAGATCATTCAGCATCCCCTCCCACGGACTCTGGGAGCATCATTCAGATCATTCAGTATCCCCTCCCACAGACTCTGAGAGCATCATTCAGATCACTCAGCATCCCCTCCCACAGACTCTGAGAGCATCATTCAGATCATTCAGCATCCCCTCCCACAGACTCTGAGAGCATCATTCAGAATCCCCTCCCACAGACTCTGAGAGCATCATTCAGATCATTCAGTATCCCCTCCCACAGACTCTGAGAGCATCATTCAGATCACTCAGCCTCCCCTCCCACAGACTCTGAGAGCATCATTCAGATCATTCAGCATCCCCTCCTACAGACTCTGAGAGCATCATTCAGATCATTCAGCATCCCCTCCCACAGACTCTGAGAGCATCATTCAGATCATTCAGCATCCCCTCCCACAGACTCTGAGAGCATCATTCAAATCTTTCAGCATCCCCTCCCACAGACTCTGAAAGCATCCTTCAGCATCCCCTCCCACAGACTCTGGGAGATTCATTCAGATCATTCAGCATCCCCTCCCACAGACTCTGAGAACATCATTCAGATCATTCAGCATTACCTCCCACAGACTCTGAGAGCATCATTCAGATCATTCAGCATCCCCTCCCACAGACTTTGAAAGCATCATTCAGATCATTCAGCATCCGCTCCCACAGAGTCTGAGAGCATCATTCAGATCATTCAGCATCCCCTCCCACAGACTCTGGGAGCATCATTCAGATCATTCAGCATCCCCTCCCACAGATTCTGAGAACATCATTCAGATCATTCAGCATCCCCTCCCACGGACTCTGGGAGCAACATTCAGATCATTCAGCATCCCCTCCCACAGACTCTGAGAACATCATTCAGCATCCCCTCCCACAGACTCTGACAGCATCATTCAGATCATTCGGCATCCCCTCCCACAGATTCTGAGAGCATCATTCAGATCATTCAGCATCCTCTCCCACAGACTCTGAGAGCATCATTCAGCATCCTCTGCCACAGACTCTGAGAGCATCATTCAGGATCATCTCCCACAGACCCTGAGAGCCATTCAGATCATTCAGCATACCCTCCCACAGACTCTGAGAGCATCATTCAGAATACCCTCCCACAGACTCTAAGAGCATCATTCAGATCATTCAGCATCCCCTCCAACAGACTCTGAGAGCATCATTCAGATCATTCAGCATCAGCATCCCCTCCCACAGACTCTGAGAGGAGCTCTGGTAAACAGTTTAATGAGGAAGGGTATATCTGGGCAAGGCAGCATGGAGATATCATACAGTAGTGTACCTAGCAATTTTCTAAATGAATAAAGAAAGAGGTTGTAACATAGGGCCTGATTCAGAGCCGCTCGTAAGCGGCCGCTCGTTCGTTCCTACCGATGTTCGCACAACTGCGCATGCGTACGGATTTTAATACACATGCGCGAACCAGTCAGTGCGTCTGAAAATCGTGTGCTCGCTAAATAGCGAATGCCTGCTATTTTGAGTGACAGAATGAGGCGTTTGTGGGTGGTAACAGGGGAAGGTGCTTGAAAACGGGGAGTGGAAATCCGAACGCAGGCGTGCTTAAAGGTCAAAACGGGCGTTTTAAGGGTGTGCATAATTAACAACGCAGCGTCATTGACCACGTCACTTGGTTGTTTTATAGTCAGAACTGCTCGCATGATTGTGGTAGGAAAAACCAACCACAAGAATAGCGAGCAGTTCAGACGCCTTTCGATGTACTCGATTAATCTAATAAATAGCGGACATGACGTATGATGCGAGCGGCCAGGGGGCGTTTTTTTCAAAATTACGTTCGCATGTTTTGTTCGCTCGTTCGGACATAGAGGCGTGAACAGACCGCAAAGAGCGAATGGTTCATTTAAATAGCCACCCGTTTTTCTGAACGAGCGGGCGCAAATAGCGTCCGGCTCTGAATCAGGCCCATAGGCCACACCCCCAAAGTGGTCAGGACTGTATAACCCCCTCCCCCCCCCCAAACTGCTGGTCATGCCATTAATCTACCAGCTATTCCACATTAACAAGTGTCCCAACCTTGGAGGTCATACCACCTTTGGCCATGGGCAATCAGTATGCCCCACATAAATGGAATGATACTCTTTAAAATCATTTTATTTAGAGACACCACATACCAGGCATACACGTATTTTAGATAGATAGATAGATAGATAGATAGATAGATAGATAGATAGATAGATAGATAGATAGATAGATACAAATGTCGTAACTAGACTTTTGGGTGCTCTGTGCCAGAGAGAGCATTGCCCCCCCCCCCATTTTTTAAATAGGGACATAAGATAGTGCACCTGAAAAAGGGGCCATGGCCTCATGGGGAAGGGCCAGCTAAGAGATAGGGGAGGCCAGGAGATAAAGGGAAGAGAAAGCTACAAGTGAGAATGATCATAAACAGGAAAATTGACAGGCCCAAACAGCGCCCCCTGCCATGCGCCATGGCACTGGTTGCACTACCTAGTTACAGCCCTGGATAGGCTTTATGTTTGCAGTAGCCAGGGCCGAAGCTAGGATTTTTGTCGTCGTCCCCCCCCCCAGTAACTATAGACTTGTAATATGGACAGCTATGGTTTGGTTTCTGTGCATGTGTGGATTGCATGGGTTGTTGCTGACATTTGGAGAACATTTCATTACAATAGCCCCATTACAAATATATTTACTGAGATGTGTTCAAAACTTATTTTATCTGCTGTATATGTATATATAGACAGCAAAGACAATGGGCGGCACTCAGAGACTCCAATCTTAAACAAGTGACCCCATATCAAGGGTGTTTATTAATAAAGTCGGTCGACGTTTCGGGGAGCGTCACCCCTTCCTCAGGACAAACAATGTATATGAAGTACATTAACAAACCATAAATAGTGACTCCAATGATTACTTACCCACCCTTCAGCAGCTGCTGCCCGGATCACTAAATGGGCATCATCCTCCGTGTGCTCCGGCCGCACTAGGCATTCTCCTGACCTATATGTATATATATATATATATATTAGGGGTGTGCACTGGCCACTTTTCGTGTTTTGTGTTTTGGTTTTGGATCTGGATCTTTCTTCGTGTTTTGGATCTGGATTGGTTTTGCCAAAACCACCCTTCCGTGTTTTGGGTTCTGGGTTTTGTGTTTTGGATCTGGATTTTTTCTTAAAAAATAAAAAAAAACGCTAAAATCACATAAAATGGGCCTTTTTTTGTTCCTACGCTATTAATAACCCCAATAACATTAATTTCCACTCATTTCCACTCTATTCTGAACACCTCACACCTCACAATATTGTTTTTAGGCCAAAAGGTTGCACCGAGGTAGCTGGATGACTATGCTAAGCGACACAAGTGGGCGGCACAAACACGTGGCCCATCTAGGAGTGGCACTGCAGTGGCAGACAGGAAGCCAATCAGCGTTATGGTGCCCATTTGCATGTAGCACGAACCTGGGAGATCCGTGCTACATGCAACTGTGTGATTGGCACAGAGCAATGACAGGTCCGTGAGACCCGTCTGTGCTGCTGTGGTAAAAAAAAAAAAAAAAAACCTGTGTAAAAAAAGAAAAAAATGGCGTGCACCCCCCCAAAAAAGAGCAACCAGCCCTGGGCATTAGTAACCCAGTGCTGGGTGTGCTTAAATACAGGGGACAAACGACGTAGGGGTCCCCTGTACTTAAGCACAACCAGCACCGGGCTAGTCAGAACCAGCGCTGGTTGCCAAAATACGGGGGACAAACGACGTAGGGGTCCCCCGTATTCTGCGCAACCAGCTCTGGGCTCTGATCCGGTCCTGGTTCTGGAAATACAGGGGAAAAAAATTAGTAGGGTTCCCCTGTATGTTCCAGAACCAGCACTGGACTTTTTCTAGCGAGGGGCTGATGCCACAGCCAGGGGAGCCCTTTCACCGGGCCCCCCAGCCACAGCATCAGCCCTGACCGCTAGTCAGCCCAGGCCGGGGATCCCTGGAGAGCTGGGGACCCCCCCAATAAAGGGGTCACCCTCTCCAGGGCACCCCAGGCCCAGGCTGATAGCCGATGGTTGATTGTGTGGTGTGGTGTAAATAAAGAATATCAAACATTGTCTTTACAAGTAGAACTGCAAGTCCCAGCTAGCCTACCACGCATGCTGGTACTTGGAGAACCACAAGTACCAGCATGCAGGGCATTAAGGGCCCACTAGTACCTGTAGCTCACCTGTAAAAAAAATGTTTAAAAAAAACACAGGACACACACACCGTGACAGTATAAGTTTATTAAACATACATACACACACACACACACACATACTCACCTATGTAACCTGTAGCATCGGTCCACTTGTCCGGTAAAGTATCCATAGGGGACCTGTGAAAAAAAACATACTCACCATCTCCTATGCGAGGTTCTGTCCTCTTCGTTCCAAAGTAGGCATCCCCGGACTTGGCAAAAAAAAAAAAACGAAAACGCGATCCACGAACTTAGTATCGTTCTATAGAACGGTACTTCCCGAATGAGAGCTTAGCGGCGGGGTATCACCATGGAAACCCCGCTGCTAAGCGTTCATTGGCTGAGAGAGGTCATCTCCCGTCTCTCAGCCAATGAACGGCTCCCTCCATTGTAGTCAAAGGTGGGAGCCGCAGGGTAAACTTTAATAACCTTGCGGCTCCCACCATTGACTACAATGGAGGGAGCCGTTCATTGGCTGAGAGACGGGAGATGACCTCTCTCAGCCAATGAACGCTTAGCAGCGAACCCGCTCATCCCTAATATATATATATATATATATATACACACACAATACTTGCCTAATTTTTCTTTTCTCTACCCGGGAGAAGTCCGGGTAAGAGGAGCAGGAGTGTGGCGACAGGGGGTGGGGCCTGACTATTCGCACATTAAGCCCCTCCCCCTCACAGTAAAGTGCCGCAATTGACACAAATTTAAATAGGGGGTGGGGCCAAATGATGCAATTCATAAAGAATTGCATCATTAAGCCCCACCCCCTACGCTGAGACCTGCGAACGCCATGGAAATTCTCCCCATTCTGCCCACTTCACTAGGAAGTGGGGAGAAATGCCTACCCTTCCAGGGGTGTGGGGGGTTACCCAAAAAATCTGGAGCCTCCAGCAAATTCCGGGACGGTAGACATGTATGACACACGCATACACACACACGAACTTGCCCCATATCCCCCTTAATTTGGCTCTGCCTGCAGTTATATACATAGGGGGTGACCGCCTGCCGCTCCTGGGTCCCACACCTGAGCGCAGCCTCACAACAGGTAAACATCCAGCTCCGGCACAGCAGTAACTCAGGGCCTGATTCAGCAAGGAATGCACGGATGCAGACGCACGCAATCAGTCGATGGTTTTGCTCTGTACATGCGTGTTCATCATAGTGCACGTGCGCGAAACGGCCAGTGCAATGGAGTATGCGTACACAGGGAGTCTGCAACCCCAGGGACAAATGATTGATAGGAAGTGCCGTTTGTGAGTGGTGATGGGGGAGTGGTCTGGCAAACGCAGGAGTTCCTGTGCATTTGAATGGCATTTCAGGGGCGTGCATAATTAAGCCCTTGCGGCGACAGATGCAGCCTGAAGTCTAGTTGCATACAGGAAGTCTCGCTATGTCTGCGGGAGGGTCAGATCAACCAGTATTGTGCGTATGGGTCCGATGGTTCTCGATGTTACCTATGTTTCGGCTGTCTTGCCAGGTATAGAGGATGCAAGTAAAGGGAAGTGGGTGGTATTATGTAGTGCTGGGCGTCTGCTTATTCTGCTGCGAGTGCCGTGCGTATATGCATTCATTAGCATATTCTCACAGCGGCTGGGTGCATGCGTCTGCATATGTACGGTCGTTGTGGAATCAGGCCCTAAGTGCCTTCCTCCGGAAACTACATTTCACATGAGGCCACTGCGTCCGAGAGTGCCATCAGCAGTCCCTGCCTGGGGGAGGCGTCAGATAGGGGGACTGACAGTGGTTGCTATGGCAGCCTAGGACTCTCATGCCTGTGCGCTGTCAGTGAGAAGGAGACAGGAGAGAGGGGAGCGCTGCCATAGACACACCTTGGAGCTGCGGTAGGAGTGAGAAGACGTCACTGTTCACATGACATTTCCGATCACCTCTGCTCCCCTCAAATCCGGCGCCTGGGGCACGTGCCCCCCTAGCCCCACGTTGCTACACTGCAGTAGCCTTCTCTTGTACATTATGGGTTCGTTTCTTATTTTCAATTCTATTTGAAAGAAAGTAGCAAGCAAATGTATCACTCAACCTATGATATTGTTCTATTCTACAAGAGACTGTCTTAAGTTACTCTAAAGGTAGGTACACAGTAGGACGACGGATCAGTCAGCAGACCGATCCGCCGTCCTAGTGATAAGCTATACACTCTATGGCTATGATTCAAATGTTTTAGTGCCCCCTACTGAGTGTCTATACAAATAGGCACCCAATGGAGCAATTCAATTGTTTCCCCATTTGAGGGCCATTAGTACTTAACGCGGCTAAAAGCACAGCGATTAGCCATGCAAAATGGTTAAACCAATATAAGGAAGTGTTTAGGGCTCCCAAACCACCATTAGGGCGCCCAAAAAAAAACAGACTGTGCACACATTTCTTGAAGCACCCCCATTGTCTCTGGGCTGACTTCACAAATGGGAGGGCATTTAAATTTGCCCGCCAGTTGAGATGTCAGTGTCAGTGGGTCTCTGCAGCCAGTGTATGGGCAGTTGGCAGATCGCTTATACACACAGCATCGTCAGTGCTGCATGGCCGACCTGATATGTCGGTCACAGACATATAGGTGTACACACTCACTGATGCACTCACGACATATGAAGCATTGATAGAATGAGCAATATCTCACTAAGGAGCTCATTCAGACCTGCTCGCAAGTTGTGGTCGCTCGCTTGCAAAAAGGGGCCAGAAATGTAAATGAAGTGCTCGCACTGCGTCGCGTATGGACGCCTACTCTGTTTTAGCGAGCTACGGCAAAGCGCGCTCGCAAGTGTCTAAAGACGCCACCTTGCCACTCGCAACACACCTCATCTCCGGGAAATGGAAGATTAATCGGGACCATCGTGAGGCATTGAAGCTGCTTGCAGCCCTTGGGGTTGCCTTAGCCTGCCGCAAGCACTGCGATCAGTGCTGGCTGAAATACATGCAGGTGACGTGTACAATGACGCTAAATTGCCAATTATGCTCGCCCTTTAAACAGCGTTTTGGCGGCCTGACACGCCTGCGTTTGCACATCCACTCCCCCGTTCACAAGCACCTTCCCCTGTTACCTCCCACAAACGGCACTATCTGTCACTCAAAGTAGTGACCTGATAGTGGCTTACGAGCAACCAAAATCAGATCGCAACGAATGGCTTGCGTACGCGCACTGTGAATTATACGCATGCACAGATAGGTGAAAATCGCTCAGAGTGAGCGATCGCACCTTAGCGAGCGGGTCTGAATGAGCTCCTAAGTGTGTACTCAGCATAAGATAAAAGACAAAGATAAAGTTGTCTGCTCTATATCTATTTAAACTGTTAATTATCTAACATCTTAAACAAGTTTACAACCTTGGGCTAGTATGTGCACCAGCTTTATTTAAGGATAACAGATGTTGAAACATTCTCTTATGTGTTTATGAGATACCCCACCTGAATTCCCTCTCCTCAAACTATCAATCAAAAGTCAGCTCTTCCTAGAAAAATGTTCTTAGTTTAGTAGCCAGCGTGTATCACCAAAACTGAGGTATGTAAAGCAAAACTGTATCTCCTAGGAGGAGACCAGCACAGTGGTGCTTTGATATTTTATCTGCTGTAGCAATGAAGAAAACCTCTTAGCAAGCCAAAGTAAACAGCAATGATGACTACAAATTACCCTCTACAGAGACTATTATTTATAGCAATGTGTTATGCATGTGATGCAAAATAATGCCTAAAGTGGGCAGAGAATGCTACTCCTACACACTGCCTGAATTTAGATCTCCTGCAGTGGAATACAGATCATTTCTTAGAAGGCTGATTTCAGCAATTACATAGAGAGCAGTACATCATAGCTATAAATAAATGTGAATGATACACAGTGCTTGCAATCAAAATGATACTTTAAATGGGAGGCATGTATTATTTCCTTTACCATAAAGGTGTAAATGTATTTACAGTGTCGGACTGGGGCAGGAAAGGCCCACAGGAGTAATGCTGTGGTTGGGGACCATGCTTAAGGGGTGTGATCATCCACTAGAGGGTGTGTGGCCATCCACCACAGAGGTTCACCTAACCGGTAGAGCAGCGTTTTTCAACCACTGTGCCGTGGCACACTAGTGTGCCGCGAGCAGTTGTCAAGTGTGCCGCGAGGTCAGTGCAATTAGTGCTTTACTTGGACTGCTGGCTCAGGCAGTGTTGGGCTCTTCAGGGAGGCTCAGATGCACCCAGGTCGTGACCTTTGGAGACGCGGCGGAGTGACATAGGTCACGCATGTCGTGTTGCGCACCCGTCAGCACACTGCTCCCAGCTCTGCACTGTGTGCTCAGTCACTGAGTGTGACTGAGCTACCCCAGCTGATGAGGGACAGGACAGGGACTACAGTGAGCCATCTCGGCTGGTTATTTTATTTATTTATTTTCTGTGGAGAGAAATGTGATTGTTTTTGTTTTTCTGTGGGGGCCAATGTGTATATTTGTTTTCTTTCTGAGGGGACCATTTTGTTTTATATTTTTTTCTGTGGGGCAGTTGTGTTTTAGAATTTTTGTCTGTGGGGACCAATGTGTTTGTTTATGTTCTTTGGGATGCAATGTTTGTTTGTTTTTCTATGTGGGGAAATGTCTGTTCTTTTTCCCATGGGGGCCAATGTGTGTGCTTTTTTCCCGTGAGGGACTGATGGTGTGCCTTAGCAATTTTAAAATCTTATTTGGTGTGCGCAAGTTGACAAAGGTTGAAAATCACTGCTGTAGAGAGTGAATGGTCTTTGCCACTTTATAAATATATACAGTTGCATGCATGATAATGTACCAGATTGATACCAGCAATGCGCTGTAGTGAATATACCCAGAGCCGGCCCTAACCAATTAGGTACCCTAGGCAAGATTTTGGCTGGTGCCCCCCATCAGATAATCCCAGGCTCTCCCCTCACAGCACCCCTCTCCCCGCACACTGCTAGAACTAAAGAAAAAAGGTACTGGTGTTAGGAGAAATTTCCTTATACCCCCACCTCAGAAGGCATTCTATAGGGCACATTCTCCCTTCACAGAACTCCTCTTCCCTCACTGCACAGCACCCATCTTCCAACACAGTACCTCTAACAGCACAGATTACAGCAGAGCAACCCTCACCCAGCACCCCTCTCACAGCACAGCACCGCACCTCTCACCCAGCACAGTACCCCTCACAGTTCAGATTGCAGCACAGCACCCGTCAGCTAGCATAGTACCCATCACAGTACAGATTACAGCACCCCTCACCCAGCACCCGTCAGCCAGCTCAGTACCCCTCACAGTACAGATTACAGCACAACACCTCTCTCCCAGCACAGCACCCCTCACAGCACAGATTACAGCACAGCACTCCTCACCCAGTATAGCACCACTCTCCCAGCACAGCACAGATCACAACATCCATCACCCCTCACCCAATACCCCCTCTCAGCACAGCAACCCTCTCCCAGTACAACACCCCTGAACCAGCACAGCACCCCTCAACCAGCACAGATTACAGCATAGCACCCATCACCCCTCATCCCAACAGCAGAAGCACGGCAGAGGTGAAGCTCCCGACTGCGCTAAAGGTAAGTATAAACTAACCTAACCCACCCTCTAACCCTAACCCTCCCTTAGGGGTGCCTAACCCTAACCCCCCCCCCCAAGTGCCTAAACCTAACCCCCCTTCCCCTAGCCTACACCTAAGTCTCCCAGGGGGGTGCCTAACCCTAACCTCCCCCCGTGGGTGCCTAACCCTAACCCCCCCTTCCCCTAGCCTAAACCTAACCATAACCCCCCCCTTCCCCTAGCCTAAACCTCCCCCCGGGGGTGCCTAACCCTAACCCCCCTTCCCCTAGCCTAAACCTAACCCTAAGTCCCCCGGAGGAGCCCCTAACCTAACCCTCCCCCCACCCTTCGATCGTTAAGCCGGGTTTCGGTCTCCCGGCGTAGGTAAAATGACAGGCGTCGGGATCTCGATGCCTGTCATTTAACCCTTGCTGGGATTAGACAGTCGGGAAGCCGGCGGTCGGGATTCCGTCTGTCGGTTTCCCGACTGCTTCCCGCCAGCACAGCACCCCTCTCACAGCACAGTCAGCACCCATCACTCACAGTACAGACTGACCCCCACACCACACCCGCTGCATATCATTTTGCAGGGAACCCATGTAGGCTGTTGTAGCACATCAGTAGAATGGTAGCTGATGATTGCATCTTGTTGTTACCCCCTAACTCCTTCTATCTTGGTGACCATAATCATCACTAGTCTACACACTGGGTTCCTTGTTAGCAATGTTAATGATGGGAGTCCACCCATGTCCATGCCCCCTGGGCCCTCACTCCCAATATGTCTCCGCCTCTCCCCCCATAGCAGTGTCATAAATACACTGCCCCCACTAGCCATATGTCTCTGCCTCTGCCATATGTCTCTGCCTCCTATCCTCCCCCAATAGCAGTGTCATCAGCCATGAGCTCCCACACCCCCTTGTCTCTGCCTCCCCTCCCCCATAAGTGTTATCAGCTCCCTGAGCCCCCACTCCTCGTATATGTCTGCCTTCCCCTCCCCCCATAGCAGTATCATTAGCTCCCTTAGCCCCCACTCCCGATATGTCTTTGTCTCCCCCTCCCACAGCAGTGTCATCAGCTCCCACTCCCCATATGTATCTGCCTCCCCTCATCCAGCTCTTACCTTTAATCTGTGTGGCCGGGGCATGGTCCTGCAGCTCCGCATGTGTTGTATGGCTTCCTCTGCAGCTGCTCAGTGTGCTCAGCCTCAGCTCAGCTAGAAAGTGAAAGTAAACACCCTGTCTGTCTGAGACTGAGCTCCGGCTCTGTGTTCAGCTGCTGCAGTCTCCTGACCTCTCCTCCTGGCTGGCTCAGCTCACTGGACATAGCAATTAGCACCCGAGCCAGCTCAAAGAAAAAAATTATACCGCTGGCCCTAGGCTTGGGATGCCCCATGGCATTCCAGGTGCCCCTAGGAATTTGCCTAAAATGCCTATGCCTAGAGTCTGCCCTGAATATACCATAGTCCCGGGAATGCAGTATAGCCAACAAGAGAAGAGGATAGGATTATGTTGTGACAACCCACTTTGATTGGCAGGAGGGGGAATCTTGGTGTAGTTTCTATAGAAGCGAATCAAGCACCCATGTTCATCTGTGGTCCTGCACCTTCAATTAATTGACATTCTAATAGTGTAACAATGTACAATTCAAGTGCACAGTCTGGAACATGAGCCCTAGAGGAGGGGGTGGGCCCTCAATCAGTGGGGCCCACCGGAGATTTCCCCTGTACCTCTGTGGGCCAGCCCAACCCTGCGTATTTATATTTTTATTGTTGATTATCTGCTCGACTCTAAAGCTGGCTACCACACAATACCGCCGATGTTGACAATGCACCACATGTCTGCAAGGTGGAAAAGACATGCTACCAGCAGCCGGACTGAAAGGAACGTTCTTCACTCCATACTCTTCTTGTTTACATGTTGGTGAATTGAATATACAGTAGTAACATTATGACTTACAGGTACAAATACAATGTACAATAGTACAGGTTTGTATAGAAGATTAAATGCTAGAAAAGCATGGGATAACAAGGACATGAGAGGGAGAATAGCTGGAGTATGAAGGCAGACCAAACAATACTAATGGGGCACATCCACTAGACGATTTTAGCCCTGTCCAACCTCTAAACGATTTTCCCTTGAAATTTGATCTTCCACTCTGAACGATTTGCAAACGATCTAAGGATAAACAATGTCGTTTCAAACTGTGATTGACAGCTTTCAGCTATAGTGGGCAGATAATATTTTAGAGGGGTGGGCGTGGCTATAATGAGGGAATAAATAGGTGGCGGCCATTTTACTCATTGCATTTATGCTCTGTGGCTAGTTTGGTTTGGTTTATACCTGCTGAACGCTGTTGCATTGCTCATTTGCTGTGGTTTGTTTTTGGCTTGTCTTTAAACCAACTGTACTTATTTCTCTTCCTCATGGATCCCTCTTATCGCTATCGTGTGATGACAGCATATGCTGGAGTCGTGCTATTAGCTGATAGGGAGAGGTCTGAGAGACGGAGAAGGGTGCACTCATGCAGGACCAGGGAGTGGTTGCTGCAGAGGGATACTCTGTGGCACATGCCACTGCTGATGGGACTTCGTAAGAACAACCCTGATGACTTCCGAAACTATCTATGGATGGATGACGTCACCTTCCGGGAGTTATTGCGCTTGGTGACGCCCTATATCGAGAGGCAGGATACAAGGAGGGGAAGGGCCATACCCCCTGAGGAGAGGCTGATTGCTACCCTGCGGTTCCTGGCGACTGGCAGATCCCTTGCTGACTTAAAGTTTGGCACCCTCATCTCTGCACAAACTTTAGGTCGCATAATTCCGGAGACCTGTCGAGCCATATTTATGGTTTTGAAGGCTGAGTATTTTAAGGTAATCACATTTTATACTGTTCATTTATTAAGTGATCCAGGACCCCACTATTCCCCCCCTCTCCCCTCAGAAATGTTTGTATGTGCAGGACTCCTAGTATACACTTGCAGGTCCCCGCAGTCTGCCCTAATCTCTCACACATCATATGCTGCTCCTCTACTATATGCAGCACCCCCCCCTAGACCCTTCATGCAGCACCCCCATGAACTTTATGCAGCCCCCCATGCCCTTTATGCAGCACCCCCCCTATGCCCTTTATGTAGCACCCCCCCATGCCCTTTATGCAGCACCCCCCATGCCCTTTATGCAGCACCCCCCCATGCCCTTTATGCAGCACCCCCCCATGCCCTTTATGCAGCACCCCCCATGCCCTTTATGCAGCACCCCCCCATGCCCTTTATGCAGCACCCCCCCTATGCCCTTTATGCAGCACCCCCCATGCCCTTTATGCAGCACCCCCCCATGCCCTTTATGCAGCACCCCCCATGCCCTTTAGGCAGTCTCCCCCCCAAGTCCCTTTATGCAGCCCCCCATGCCCTTTATGCAGCATCCCCCCCACAGTATGCCCTTTATACAGCACACCCCCAAGTCCCTCTATGCAGCACTCTCCAAGTGCCACACCCCGCTTGTGTGCCCCCTCTTGTACCCCTTCCCAGTGCCAGTCCCCAGGGAGTGCTACATTGGTGGACAGTGGTTTACAAATAAATACTTACCGATCTTTAATTTCTGATCTGCGTGGTCCTGAAAATGCTGCCTCTTGTCAGACGCTTCATCAGGGCAGAATAAACAAAATGGAGGTGTGGGAGTGTCAGGGAGTGGTTCATCATTAGATCGTTCAGCCTGAACGATGTGTAAACGATGTGTAAACGATTTGTAAGTGATCTGCAAGCGATATAGAAGCGATCAAGTGAAAATGACCAGCATGTTCACTCGATGGAGGAGACGATCAAACGATCAGCGGGAGCGCGCATCGTACATCGTTAGAAACTATTTCTGCACGATTTGCAAACGATTTGTAAACAATTTTTAAACGATTGAACAATATCGTTATCTTTCAATCGCCTGCTAAAATCGTCTAGTGGATGCTCCCCATAATAGCAATTGGCCACAGCAGCCCTTGCCTAAACCTCTGATACGCTGGCTACAACAAGAGCATGTAGCCCGGAGCAGCCAGCTTTGTCCCTGTACCTGTGATAACAGACTATTGTGTGTACCTAGCCTTAATATGCCAACTGGTCACTTTCCACAAATGAATTACCACTAACTCTCAAGAATGCAAACGTTACCTATTCCAAAACATAGAACTTATGTGTACAGTACTCTCAATAAATCTGGCACAACCCTCGTGCAGCATTTTGTAGTTAAACTGAAGAAACTCAAATAAACCTTTTGCAGATGTTGACAGATTCATAGGAAGTAGCTGTCAGAGCACAAAGTACAGATCATGGGGTCTATGTACTAAGTAGTGATAAGTGACAGAGGCCCTGATTCAGAGCCGGATGCTCTGACAGAGCGCTCGCTCTGAATCAGGGCCGTCCCTCCTACCTTTTGGAGTGGCCTCCTGGCCGCTCGCATAGCTGTGGGTGACCACCCACAGCTATAGCGAGCGGCCAAAATGATGGTCAAGACCATCGCGACCATCGGGCTTGCGACAAGACCCTTGCGGTAGGGTCTCGCTGCCGCAAGCCCTGGAGTGCTTTTGGCTCTATCGGAGTCAAAAGCACTCCCACTGACATCACTAGTGATGTCAGTGGGGCCGGCCCCAGATGGTAGGCGTTCCCATGGGAACGCCTCTGTCTGAGCAGCCACGACCCTGGCACGCCCACCAAAGGGGGCGTGCTGTCAATCACCATCGACAAGTGATTGACAGCATGCCCCCTTTGGTGCGAGACCCATAACGACGGCTTGGCCGTCGTTATTCGGGTCTTGCGCATGCGCACGAAGGAGCCGCCTCCGTCGTGCGTATGCGCACTTGGGCAACATCGACCCGCTTGCGAGCGCACAGCGCTCGCAAGCGGGTCTGAATCAGGCCCAGAGTGAAAAGTGATAAGTCTGTGATAAGTGCCAGCCAATCAGCTCCCAACTGTAATTTTTCAAACACAGCCTGTGAGATGACAGATGGAAGCTGATTGGCTGGCATTTATCACAGACTTATCACTTTTCACTCTGTCACTTATCACTGCTTAGTACATAGACCCCCCATGTCTTCAATGAGAATAATGGCTTTTGGGATATACATGTGCAAATTAGAAAAATCTCAGGCCAGATTGGGGTGACAAGCTCATGTGACCACATTAAACATTTCAGAGGACAATATAAATATGTATCATCACCAAGGGACTGATTCAGAGATACACGCTGCTGTGACCCAGGGGCGCCGAGAAGGGGGGGAGTGGTACTGATCACCTGGGCTTACTATAGGGGCCCGAGCAAAAGCGCACTGAGAACAGGAAGGCTCCTCTGCTTGCCCCTTCGCCACATATACTGTTTCGATTCTTTTGTAAGTAGACATGGCAACGCCTCCTTAAATTAGGTCACACCCCATTACCATTACCAGGGACCAGCCAGGCTCTCTAGCTCTGCTGTGACCTCATTAGAGTCTTTTGCTGTAGTCGCCTCTGCAAGTATATGCACGCTTCTCATGCTTACTTATCCTCCTTCATTCGGAGGGAGCCTCCTGAATTAAGGTGGGAGCTCCCACTACCCTACAAAGTAAACGGAATCCCCTGCTTACCCCACTGCCCCGCTGAAAATACGGACTGTGCATGAGCAAGTCTGGATATGATGGGGGCGGGGGCGGGGCCCGGGCTTTAATTTCTTGGAGACGCATGGAGTCCGTTTGCTACAGGGCCCAGTGACGCTGCCCAGGCCTGCCTATACCTGCACCCAGCTGACGCACCAGCCAAACGCAGACTGCTGGGAGAGACTGATGCTGCCAGCATTCCCTGGCCAGCCATAACTGGGGACGGATGGAGGAGGAGCCAACGCCGAACGGACTGCGGAGCTGTGTGTGAGTGTTTCAGAGCTCACTGTAGATCCAGCGATATCTATTTATGTCAGTGCCACAGGAGAGGAGAGGGTGGGGGGTTCTATTAATGTGAATGGGTGTGTGCGTGTGCACGCATGTGTGTGTGTGTGGGGAGGGTGTGGGGGTGTGTGTAGGGTGGTGTGGGTGTGTGTATGTGGTGGTGGAGGGGTTCTATTAATGTGAATGTGGGAGGGATCTATTAATGTGAATGTGCCAGGGGGAGATTTAGTATTAATGTCAATGTGGCAGGGCAGAGATATATTAATGTCAGTGGGGGAGCTGGGGTGTCAGTGTATAGTAAGAAGTGTTATTATATGATCATTTGTGCCTGTGTCTGTGAGTGTGATCACAGCAAATGTCATCTGAAGTGGTCATCTATATATTGCATCATAAATTGAAGGTTAAAGCATTTTAATTAGAATGGTTGTGCAGGAGCATATTCTTACTTTGTCCACATTTCCTTTTGCGAGGCTCCCTTATGCCCCTATCTTCATATGGAAATGTACTGACACCAATTTTCCCGGAAGGAGGGAGCTGAATGTCGGCAAGTATGAGTCATTGTTATTCAATTTGGTCCAGAACACACACAATTGGCAATAGATATGCCAATAGGTGGAGCTAGACAAGCCTTTCGGCTGGTGCTGGTAATGCCCCCTCAACAGCGCGCCACACTAAGCATTCCGCATTGTACAACCATATATAATCTCCCTGAACCTACTTTTCAAAAGTAGGCAAGTATAACGCTGCTGCGACTGCATTAGTGCGTTTTCACACAGTTGCCTCTGTGAGTATATGCACACTGCTGTGACTGCATTAGTGTATTTTGCCAAAGTCGCATCTGTGAGTATATGCACACTGCTGTGACTGCATTAGTGCATTTTGCCGTAGTCGCGTCTGTGAGGAGATGCACACTGCTGTGACTGCATTAGTGCATTTTGCCATAGTCGCGTCTGTGAGTATATGCACGATGCTGTGACTGCATTAGTGCATTTTGCCATAGTCGCGTCTGTGAGTATATGCACTCTGCTGTGACTGCATTAATGTATTTTGCCATAGTTCCGTCTGTGAGTATATGCACGCTGCTGTGACTGCATTAGTGTATTTTGCCGTAGTTGCGTCTGTGAGTATATGCACGCTGCTATGACTGCATTAGTGTATTTTGCCGTAGTCGCATCTGTGAGTATATGCCCGATGCTGTGACTGCATTAGTGTATTTTGCCATAGTCGCGTCTGTGAGTATATGCACGCTGCTGTGACTGCATTAGTGCATTTTGCCATAGTCGCGTCTGTGAGTATATGCACGCTGCTGTGACTGCATTAGTGCATTTTGCCATAGTCGCGTCTGTGAGTAGATGCACGCTGCTGTGACTGCATTAGTGCATTTTGCCATAGTCGCGTCTGTGAGTATATGCATGCTGCTGTGACTGCATTAGAGTATTTTGCCGTAGTTGCGTCTGTGAGTATATGCACTCTGCTTTGACTGCATTAGTGCATTTTGCCATAGTTGCGTCTGTGAGTATATGCCCGCTGCTGTGACTGCATTAGTGTATTTTGCCGTAGTCGCTTCTGTGAGTATATGCACGCTGCTGTGACTGCATTAGTGCATTTTGCCATAGTCGCGTCTGTGAGTATATGCACTCTGCTGTGACTGCATTAGTGCTTTTTCCCGTAGTTGCGTCTGTGAGTATATGGATGCTGCTGTCACTGCATTAGTGTATTTTGCCGTAGTCGTGTCTTTGAGTATATGCACTCTGCTGTGACTGCATTAGTGTATTTTGTCATAGTTCCGTATGTGAGTATATGCATGCTGCTGTGACTGCATTAGTGTATTTTGTCATAGTTCCGTCTGTGAGTATATGCATGCTGCTGTGACTGAATTAGTGTATTTTGTCATAGTTCCGTCTGTGAGTATATGCCTGCTGCTGTGACTGCATTAGTGTATTTTGCTGTAGTCGCGTCTGTGAGTATATGCACGATGCTGTGACTGCATTAGTGTATTTTGCCGTAGCTGCGTCTGTGAGTATATGCCCGCTGCTGTGACTGCATTAGAGTATTTTGGCGTAGTTGCGTCTGTGAGTATATGGATGCTGCTGTCACTGCATTAGTGTATTTTGCCGTAGTCGCGTCTGTGAGTATATGCACGCTGCTGTCACTACATTAGTGCTTTCTGCCATAGTCGCGTCTGTGAGTATATGCACGCTGCTGTGACAGCATTAATGTATTTTGCCGTAGTCGCGTCTGTGAGTATATGCACGCTGCTGTGACTGCATTAGTGTATTTTGCAATATTTGCTTCTGTGAGTATATGCACGCTGCTGTGACTGCATTACAGTATTTTGCCTAAGTTGCGTCTGTGAGTATATGCACGCTGCTGTCACTGCATTAGTGCTTTTTGCCGAAGTCACGTCTGTGAGTATATGCACTCTCCTGTGACTGCATTAGTGCATTTTGCCATAGTTGCGTCTGTGAGTATATGCACTCTGCTGTGACTGCATTAGTGTATTTTGGCATAGTTCCGTCTGTGAGTATATGCATGCTGCTGAGACTGCATTGGAGCATTTTGCTGTAGTCGCGTCTGTGAGTATATGGATGCTGTTGTCACTGCATTAGTGTATTTTGCCATAGTCGCGTCTGTGTGTATATGCACTCTGCTGTGACTGCATTAGTGCATTTTGCCATAGTCGCGTCTGTGAGTATATGCACGCTGCTGTGACTGCATTAGTGCATTTTGCCATAGTTGCGTCTCTGAGTATATTATGCATGCTGCTGTGACTGCATTAGTGTATTTTGCCATAGTTGCGTCTGTGAGTATATGCCCGCTGCTGTGACTGCATTAGTGTATTTTGCCGTAGTCGCGTCTGTGACTATATGCACGCTGCTGTGACTGCATTAGTGCATTTTGCCATAGTCGCGTCTGTGAGTATATGCATGCTGCTGTGACTGCATTAGTGTATTTTGCCATAGTTGCGTCTGTGAGTATATGCACGCTGCTGTGACTGCATTAGTGCATTTTGCCATAGTTGCGTCTGTGAGTATATGCCCGCTGCTGTGACTGCATTAGTGTATTTTGCCATAGTCGCGTCTGTGTGTATATGCACTCTGCTGTGACTGCATTAGTGCATTTTGCCATAGTCGCGTCTGTGAGTATATGCACTCTGCTGTGACTGCATTAGTGCTTTTTGCCGTAGTTGCGTCTGTGAGTATATGGATGCTGCTGTCACTGCATTAGTGTATTTTGCCGTAGTCGCGTCTGTGAGTATATGCACTCTGCTGTGACTGCATTAGTGTATTTTGTCATAGTTCCGTCTGTGAGTATATGCATGCTGCTGTGACTGCATTAGTGTATTTTGTCATAGTTCCGTCTGTGAGTAAATGCCCGCTGCTGTGACTGCATTAGTGTATTTTGCTGTAGTCGGGTCTGTGAGTATATGCACGCTGCTGTGACTGCATTAGTGTATTTTGCCGTAGTTGCGTCTGTGAGTATATGCCCGCTGCTGTGACTGCATTAGAGTATTTTGCCGTAGTTGCGTCTGTGAGTATATGGATGCTGCTGTCACTGCATTAGTGTATTTTGCCGTAGTCGCGTCTTTGAGTATATGCACGCTACTGTCACTGCATTAGTGCTTTTTGCCATAGTCGCGTCTGTGAGTATATGCACGCTGCTGTGACTGCATTAGTGTATTTTGCCGTAGTCGCGTCTGTGAGTATATGCACGCTGCTGTGACTGCATTACAGTATTTTGCCGTAGTTGCGTCTGTGAGTATATGCACGCTGCTGTCACTGCATTAGTGATTTTTGCCGTAGTCGCGTCTGTGAGTATATGCAAGCTGCAGTGACTGCATTAGTGTATTTTGCCGTAGTAGCGTCTGTGAGTATATGCACTCTGCTGTCACTGCATTACAGTATTTTGCCGTAGTTGCGTCTGTGAGTATATGCACGCTGCTGTCACTGCATTAGTGCTTTTTGTCGTAGTCGCGTCTGTGAGTATATACAAGCTGCTGTGACTGCATTAGTGTATTTTGCCGTAGTTTCGTCTGTGAGTATATGCACTCTGCTTTGACTGCATTAGTGCATTTTGCCATAGTTGCGTCTGTGAGTATATGCCCGCTGCTGTGACTGCATTAGTTTATTTTGCCGTAGTCGCTTCTGTGAGTATATGCACGCTGCTGTGACTGCATTAGTGCATTTTGCCATAGTCGCGTCTGTGAGTATATGCACTCTGCTGTGACTGCATTAGTGCTTTTTGCCGTAGTTGCGTCTGTGAGTATATGGATGCTGCTGTCACTGCATTAGTGTATTTTGCCGTAGTCGCGTCTTTGAGTATATTCACTCTGCTGTGACTGCATTAGTGTATTTTGTCATAGTTCCGTATGTGAGTATATGCATGCTGCTGTGACTGCATTAGTGTATTTTGTCATAGTTCAGTCTGTGAGTATATGCCTGCTGCTGTGACTGCATTAGTGTATTTTGCTGTAGTCGCGTCTGTGAGTATATGCACGCTGCTGTGACTGCATTAGTGTATTTTGCCGTAGCTGCATCTGTGAGTATATGCCCGCTGCTGTGACTGCATTAGAGTATTTTGCCGTAGTTGCGTCTGTGAGTATATGGATGCTGCTGTCACTGCATTAGTGTATTTTGCCGTAGTCGCGTCTGTGAGTATATGCACGCTGCTGTCACTACATTAGTGCTTTCTGCCATAGTCGCGTCTGTGAGTATATGCACGCTGCTGTGACTGCATTAATGTATTTTGCCGTAGTCGCGTCTGTGAGTATATGCACGCTGCTGTGACTGCATTAGTGTATTTTGCAATATTTGCTTCTGTGAGTATATGCACGCTGCTGTGACTGCATTACAGTATTTTGCCTAAGTTGCGTCTGTGAGTATATGCACTCTGCTGTGACTGCATTAGTGTATTTTGGCATAGTTCCGTCTGTGAGTATATGCATGCTGCTGTGACTGCATTGGAGCATTTTGCTGTAGTCGCGTCTGTGAGTATATGGATGCTGTTGTCACTGCATTAGTGTATTTTGCCGTAGTCGCGTCTGTGAGTATATGCACGCTCCTGTGACGGCATTAGTGTATTTTGTCATAGTTGCGTCTGTGAGTATATGCACGCTGCTGTGACTGCATTAGAGTATTTTGCCATAGTCGCGTCTCTGAGTATATTATGCATGCTGCTGTGACTGCATTAGTGTAGTTTGCCATAGTTGCGTCTGTGAGTATATGCCCGCTGCTGTGACTGCATTAGTGTATTTTGCCGTAGTCGCGTCTGTGACTATATGCACGCTGCTGTGACTGCATTAGTGCATTTTGCCATAGTCGCGTCTGTGAGTATATGCACGCTGCTGTGACTGCATTAGTGCATTTTGCCATAGTCGCGTCTGTGAGTATATGCATGCTGCTGTGACTGCATTAGAGTATTTTGCCGTAGTTGCGTCTGTGAGTATATGCACTCTGCTGTGACTGCATTAGTGCATTTTGCCATAGTTGCGTCTGTGAGTATATGCCCGCTGCTGTGACTGCATTAGTGTATTTTGCCATAGTCGCGTCTGTGAGTATATGCACTCTGCTGTGACTGCATTAGTGCTTTTTGCCGTAGTTGCGTCTGTGAGTATATGGATGCTGCTGTCACTGCATTAGTGTATTTTGCCGTAGTCGCGTCTGTGAGTATATGCACTCTGCTGTGACTGCATTAGTGTATTTTGTCATAGTTCCGTCTGTGAGTATATGCCCGCTGCTGTGACTGCATTAGTGTATTTTGCTGTAGTCGGGTCTGTGAGTATATGCACGCTGCTGTGACTGCATTAGTGTATTTTGCCGTAGTTGCGTCTGTGAGTATATGCCCGCTGCTGTGACTGCATTAGAGTATTTTGCCGTAGTTGCGTCTGTGAGTATATGGATGCTGCTGTCACTGCATTAGTGTATTTTGCCGTAGTCGCGTCTTTGAGTATATGCACGCTACTGTCACTGCATTAGTGCTTTTTGCCATAGTCGCGTCTGTGAGTATATGCACGCTGCTGTGACTGCATTAGTGTATTTTGCCGTAGTCGCGTCTGTGAGTATATGCACGCTGCTGTGACTGCATTACAGTATTTTGCAGTAGTTGCGTCTGTGAGTATATGCACGCTGCTGTCACTGCATTAGTGCTTTTTGCCGTAGTCGCGTCTGTGAGTATATGCAAGCTGCTGTGACTGCATTAGTATATTTTGCCGTAGTAGCGTCTGTGAGTATATGCACTCTGCTGTCACTGCATTACAGTATTTTGCCGTAGTTGCGTCTGTGAGTATATGCACGCTGCTGTCACTGCATTAGTGCTTTTTGTCGTAGTCGCGTCTGTGAGTATATAAAAGCTGCTGTGACTTCATTAGTGTATTTTGCCGTAGTCGCGTCTGTGAGTATATGCACGCTGCTGTGACTGCATTACAGTATTTTGCCGTAGTTGCGTCTGTGAGTATATGCACGCTGCTGTCACTGCATTAGTGCTTTTTGCCGTAGTCGCGTCTGTGAGTATATGCAAGCTGCTGTGACTGCATTAGTGCTTTTTGCCGTAGTTGCGTCTGTGAGTATATGCACGCTGCTGTGACTGCATTAGTGTATTTTGCCGTAGTCGCGTCTGTGAGTATATGCACTCTGCTGTGACTGCATTAGTGTATTTTGCCATAGTTCCGTCTGTGAGTATATGCATGCTGCTGTGACTGCATTGGTGCTTTTTGCCGTAGTCGCGTCTGTGAGTATATGCACGCTGCTGTGACTGCATTAGTGTATTTTGTCATAGTTGCGTCTGTGAGTATATGCACGCTGCTGTGACTGCATTCGAGTATTTTGCCATAGTCGCGTCTGTGAGTATATTATGCATGCTGCTGTGACTGCATTAGTGTATTTTGCCATAGTTGCGTCTGTGAGTATATGCCCGCTGCTGTGACTGCATTAGTGTATTTTGCCGTAGTCGCGTCTGTGACTATATGCACGCTGCTGTGACTGCATTAGTGCATTTTGCCATAGTCGCGTCTGTGAGTATATGCACGCTGCTGTGACTGCATTAGTGCATTTTGCCATAGTTGCGTCTGTGAGTATATGCCTGCTGCTGTGACTGCATTAGTGTATTTTGCCGTAGTCGCGTCTGTGAGTATATGCACGCTGCTGTGACTGCATTAGTGCATTTTGCCATAGTCGCGTCTGTGAGTATATGCACTCTGCTGTGACTGTATTAGTGCTTTTTGCCGTAGTTGCATCTGTGAGTATATGCACTCTGCTGTGACTGCATTAGTGTATTTTGCCATAGTTCCGTCTGTGAGTATATGCCCGCTGCTGTGACTGCATTAGAGTATTTTGCCGTAGTTGCGTCTGTGAGTATATGGATGCTGCTGTCACTGCATTAGTGTATTTTGCCGCAGTCGCGTCTGTGAGTATATGCACTCTGCTGTGACTGCATTAGTGTATTTTGCCATAGTTCCATCTGTGAGTATATGCACACTGCTGTGACTGCATTAGTGTATTTTGCCATAGTTCCATCTGTGAGTATATGCACACTGCTGTGACTGCATTAGTGTATTTTGCCGTAGTTGCGTCTGTGAGTATATGCCCGCTGCTGTGACTGCATTAGAGTATTTTGCCGTAGACTGCATTAGTGTATTTTGCCGTAGTTGCGTCTGTGAGTATATGCCCGCTGCTGTCACTGCATTAGTGTATTTTGCCGTAGTCACGTCTGTGAGTATATGCACGCTGCTGTGACTGCATTAGTGCATTTTGTCATAGTTGCGTCTGTGAGTATATGCACGCTGCTGTCACTGCATTAGTGCATTTTGTCATAGTTGCGTCTGTGACTATATGCACGCTGCTGTCACTGCATTAGTGCATTTTGTCATAGTTGCGTCTGTGAGTATATGCACGCTGCTGTGACTGCATTAGAGTATTTTGCCGTAGTCGCGTCTGTGAGTATATGCACGCTACTGTGACTGCATTAGTGTATTTTGTCATAGTTCCGTCTGTGAGTATATGCACGCTGCTGTGACTGCATTAGTGTATTTTGTCATAGTTGCGTCTGTGAGTATATGCACGCTGCTGTCACTGCATTAGTGCATTTTGTCATAGTTGCGTCTGTGACTATATGCACGCTGCTGTGACTGTATTAGAGTATTTTGCCGTAGTAGCGTCTGTGAGTATATGCACGCTGCTGTGACTGCATTAGTGTATTTTGCCATAGTCGCGTCTGTGAGTATATGCACTCTGCTGTGACTGCATTAGTGCATTTTGCCATAGTTGCGTCTGTGAGTATATGGATGCTGCTGTGACTGCATTAGTGTATTTTGCCATAGTCGCGTCTGTGAGTATATGCACTCTCCTGTGACTGCATTAGTGCATTTTGCCATAGTTGCGTCTGTGAGTATATGGATGCTGCTGTGACTGCATTAGTGTATTTTGCCATAGTCGCGTCTGTGAGTATATGCACTCTGCTGTGACTGCATTAGTGCATTTTGCCATAGTCGCGTCTGTGAGTATATGCACGCTGCTGTGACTGCATTGGTGCATTTTGCCATAGTTGCGTCTGTGAGTATATTATGCATGCTGCTGTGACTGCATTAGTGTATTTTGCCGTAGTCACGTCTGTGAGTATATGCATGCTGCTGTGACTGCATTGGTGCAGTTTGCTGTAGTCGCGTCTGTGAGTATATGGATGCTGTTGTCACTGCTTTAGTGTATTTTGCCGTAGTTGCGTCTGTGAGTATATGCACGCTGCTGTGACTGCATTAGTGTATTTTGTTATAGTTGCGTCTGTGAGTATATGCACGCTGCTGTGACTGCATTAGTGTATTTTGTCATAGTTGCGCCTGTGAGTATATAAACGCTGCTGTGACTGCATTAGAGTATTTTGCCATAGTCGCGTCTGTGAGTATATTATGCATGCTGCTGTGACTGCATTAGTATCTTTTGCAGTAGTCGACTCTAATGCTATTATCAGCCCTTCCCCTGGTGTACAAGCGTGCGTCCGAATGTGCAAAGGATGAGATGTGTACTTCTATAGATGAAATAACTCTGCTTGGTGCGTCTTTAGATGTAGTCATCGGCTGCACCATCAAAACTTGCACCAGCCCCATGCAAAGTGCAGATTCTCCATCAGATTATGCCCTCCTCTGCGAGCAATTTAGTGTCTGAGGGCCTGATTCAGCCGTGTACACAAATTATCCGATGTTGCGTTGTACAACACAGCTCGGGTAAGTAATGCATGCAGGAGGCGTGATGCCACCTGTTGCATTAGCATAATTGCAAGGACGGAATTGCAAAACTGCTTGCATGCAGATTTGCAATTCCGTCCTAAGCTGAAGCAGGCCCCGAGTTCAAATCAAGATATACAACAAGCCCAGTGACACTCCCATAACAAGCCCTATAAGTCAGCGCATCTCTGTGCATCTGAATAGCCACCTCCCAGGAATGCCCAATACATTTCCTATTCATTTCACACACAGTGTATCTCAATTGCTACAGTGTGAGTCATGTGCCATACGAGTTTTTAGCGGTAGAAAAAGAATTGCTCAACTCTGTCAACGGGATTGTGTGTGATTCAGAATCAGGCCCAAAGTAACCTGCAAAACTTTTTTAAACACTGCCATGGAACATCACTGAAGAACAGGAGATTTACAGTATGAGGTCTGTCACAAAGAGCCGTCAGCAACAGTTTTTTTCCATACTAAAGTAAATATATACGGTGGTGGGCAACAAGTTGCTAGCAGGCTGGTAGCATCTCATCGAAACTTCACCTGTGGTCCCCATAGATCTGTGCTCTGTAAATATGGCAGTCTCTGCTTTGTTATACCGCAGAGAATAAGCCTGAACGGGAGCAGTCGTATTCTGTAACTCTGTACACTGAGGAGGGCCGAGGGCAAGTGTGGAGTCCTGAGCAGCATTTGGAGAATGTGTACGATATGGTCTAAGGTGGCATGTGGGGTCATATGAGGAGGTCTAAGTGGCATGTGAGGGAGTTTTGGTGTATATGTGGGATCCAAGGGCTTGTGGGGGTCTGAGGGCATGTTAGGGCATTTCATGGCAGGTGGGGATCTGAGTGGCATGTGCTGTAATTTTGAAGCAAGTGAGGGGCATGTGGGGACATTGTGGAGCAAATAATGGGCACGTGGGGGCATTTTGAAATGAGTGATGTGGGTGTGATAACTTAATTTTGGGGCTGTTTTTACATTGGTAAAATTAAGGGTAATATGCAGCCCTTTTGAAGGTTGAAGGGCTCTTGTAGTATAATGGATTACACATCACTGGTATAAACAGAAAGAAATGCTAAAAGTAAATAATATTGTCCTAACTTACCCACACAAGAAGAATATGTAGGATCTGGAATGAACCCCTGTTTGCATGTGCACCTATAACTACCAATTGTATTTAAGCATTCCCCATTTGGACATACGCCTTGCATGTAGCATTCATTAATATCTGCAACAACAAATAAAATACATAAATTATAAATAACAAATTAAACATACATGTGTTGTAGAAAAAGGTTTCTAAAATGAAAACTATCCTAATTAACGTGGAGGAAATCTGCACTTATCACATAAAGAAGTTTCTATTAGATACTGGATCTACCATGAGTAATGCTTTATGCATTAATAATGTCTAGGTGGCAGCATTTGTGGAAGGACAATTTGTAACAATGGATGAAGAAAGTGGGTTGACTTATGGTGCATACACACGATCAGATTTTTTCTTCAGATATGGACGATAACGATTTAAAAATCGTTCAGTCGTTCATATCTGAAGGAAAATCGTTCATATCTGACATGCCTGAACGATGGACGATCAACGATGCGCGTTCCCGTTTGTCAGATAACGATATCTGACATCTGATGGGTTTGCAGTCAGACTTGGACGATTCCATTCATTTTAATGCAGTCAAAAATCGTTCAATCGTTCAAATCGTTCAAATCGTTCAAAACTTTGGTCAAATCGTTCAAATCGTTCACATCGTTTAATCGTTCAGTCGTTCATCTGACAAATCTGACAAGTCTGACAAATCTGACCGTGTGTACGCTCCATTACTGTGCATGTTGTAGCAACAATGAGTTAGCTTTGGTTGGGTGTTTTACTATTCCATTAATATACATTTTGCACTTTACAATTTAATTTAAGCACCTACATTTCTAGGTGTACTTGGCTAATGTAAAACAAATCTTCACATACACAGGAAGATGTTGTATTTAGAAAGCACAGTCCTGACGTTCACTCAATCTCATAATAAATTTAAAGAATAATATAGGCTAAATAAAGACCTTAGCACTTACAAATAGCCTAATTCAATAATTACCAATAGTCTCACAGATTGTCTAACTGTAGATATAACAACTAATAATGAATGCTGCAGTGATTGCTTCCTATTCAAATTCCTGCAGAACACATTCTTAACAGAACAAAAAAAGGATATATCCTGGAAAAGAAGAACATGTTCTGGGCACGGGTACATATTAAGGAAAACAAGAACACCTTGTGTATGTATTACCTTATGTTCTCCAGTCAGTGTAAGAGAAAAAGTTTTGATACTTATCAATACATTAGTGCCTACGGGTTTTATGCTATCATTTACAGTGGCATATATAATATATATACACCATAAAGTGTTCAATGTAAACGATAAATTATTAAAAATAAACATGTTGCACACTAACACATTGTAACTACCTGAGCTAATGAAATGACTCTATTACAGGCAAAGCCTAAAAATTTAAACTATTTATTTCATTTTGCCCAACTGTAAAACACAACAAGGCTCATGTAAAGTTGGATGTACGTCTTTTAACATAAAATATACAGTACATTTCCGTTATGCGCAATAAACGTACACATTTACAGATTTTAATTTGTGATTATCACTCCTTATGCCTGGACAGGCAAAACAAAGTAGGGAAATAAAAATTACTGACACTGATGGGAGGAGTCAGAGGTCATACTAACTGTTATTACATACTCACATGATTTGACTGCTTTATATATATTATACCTTGCAAATATATAGAACTGTTGTACTTTCATACATACATTCTGGTTTTGTGATTAGTGCCTCAATTAATACTTTGTTTATTTGCTATGTTAACATATATACATTATTGTACTCACTTCCTACACTAATGCTGACCATACACTAGCAAGATTTCGGGCCGATTGCCCGACTTTCGACGCGTCGTATGATGAATCGTGTACAAATTGTGTATTGTTTAAGGAGGATACGATCCGATGCACGCTCCCGCAGCTCCTAAAATGTATCATATGATCAGATGTGCAGCCCATATGATCCGTCGTATTCGTATGCTGATTGTGTCATATTTTTCACCATGCGATGCATCGTGCGTCCGACCGCTGTCATGATCAGTTTTTCAGCAGACACACGATCGATCGTAATGTGAGATTGTATGTACATCGTGTGTCCAAAGTGCGTTTGGGACTGCCAGGGAGCTGCCGGGGAGTTCAAGGGAAATCGTAAGATGAATCTTTATCTTATGCTGGTCGTACTAGTGTATGGCCAGCATAACTGTAATCTTCAAATATAAATGGCTACTCAGGGACACAGACAGAACAAACTTGACGTGAACATTCATTTGAATGGGCAGCAAAGCAAAACATTGACCAAGCCAAGCATTACTTTAATCTATATAACCACACAGCTTGGCACAATCTGAATTTAAAAAAAAAAGGTACTAGGAATTCTGAAAGAACAAGCCAAGGCTTGATGGCGGCTGCCAAATTGACTCTAAAGCAGACATCTGTGGGACTCAGAGGTACAGGTCAGAGAGATCGAGTTGAAAAAAGAGGAAATTCCTGGATTAGCTCAGCAGTGTATTTATGAAAGATGAAACTTCGTCCTGACTGACTCATAGCACTAGAAATGATCTAGAGCGTTACATGACGTGGATAGTACATAAAACTTCAATGAATGTGCCTGTGGTGATTATGTACTGCAAATATATTTAGAACAGGAAATAGTCATTTGCCGGAAATCCTATATAATCATTCCTACATAACTTGGACTAAGAAAGTGGCATAGCTAATAGCACAGCACAAAGTGCACTGATGTGATGAAAATCAAAGCAACCAGTCAAACGTATGCTGTCATTTCCTAAACAGAGCAAGGATAATCAAATTGATTGATTGGTTGTTGAGGGCACTGGGCCTGTTTCAGACCCACTCGCGAGCGCTGAGCAGTCGCAGGCGGGTCGATGGTGCCCAAGTGCGCATGCGCGAGACCCGAATAAGGGTCTAGCACCAAAGGGGGCGTGCTGTCGATGGTGATTGACAGCACGCCCCCTTTGGTGGGCGTGCCGGGGGCGTGGCTGCCCAGACGGAGGCGTTCCCATGGGAACGCCTACCGTCTGGGTCCGGCCCCACTGACATCACTAGTGATGTCAGTGGGAGTGCTTTTGGCTCTGATAGATCCAAAAGCATTCCTGGGCTGGCGGAAGCGAGACCCTACCGCAGAGTCTCGTCGCAAGCCCGATGGTCGCGATGGTCTTGACCAGTGTTGGCTAACCTTGACACTCCAGCTGTTATGGAACTACATAACCCAGCATGCACTGCTACAGTTTTGCTATTAGGGCGTGCTAAAACTGTGACAGGGCATGCTGGGATATATAGTTCCACAACAGCTAGAGTGTCAAGGTTAGCCAACACTGGTCTTGACCATCGCGACCATCATTTTGGCCGCTCGCTATAGGAGCGGCCAGGAGGCCGCTCCAAAAAGGAGCAGGGACGGCCCTGATTCAGAGCGAGTGCTCTGTCAGAGCGTCCGTCTCTGAATCAGGGCCACTGTGCCACCGTGACACTGTCCCTTTAGTGGGAAAGTCGGAAATTTGCCATTCACTGCTGCCTTGTATGTGGCAATGAACAGATGTTTGGAGGGGAGCACAAACAAACATTTAATTAAAGCAAAGTTCATATATTAAAATTAAATAAGCCTCATATAAATAAAGTAAAATTAAAACCCATTAGTAAATAGGTGGTCACGTTTTCTTTCCTGTGGAAATATAATACGTACATATGACAAGAATAAGAACCTATACTGGGCATGCAGTACTGTACTTTACACCCCTTGGTGTACCATACAGTATAAAGTCACAATGCATTTGTATGGTTCATGTTCGCTGCCAGGTGAAAATATAATTCTCACATTTTTTAGTCAGCCAATGCACATTACCTATGCAATTCAAAAAGAAAAATATGTAATAAATAACAGATATAAACACCTATGTGAGACCGATAACATCTCACTGTGAGTTTTAATTGCTTCCACTTAAGGTGTATTTTATTTGCTCACACATGGAGCACTGTACTTCCATTTTAGGTGTATTTTATTTGCTCACACATGGAGCATTGTACTTCCACTTTAGGTGTATTTTATTTGCTCACACATGGAGCATTGTACTTCCATTTTAGGTGTATTTTATTTGCTCACACATGGAGCACTGTACTTCCATTTTAGGTGTATTTATTTGCTCACACATGGAGCATTGTACTTCCACTTTAGGTGTATTTTATTTGCTCACACATGGAGCACTGTACTTCCATTTTATTTTAGGTGTATTTTATTTGCTCACACATGGAGCACTGTACTTCCATTTGCTCACACATGGAGCATTGTACTTCCATTTTAGGTGTATTTTATTTGCTCACACATGGAGCACTGTACTTCCATTTTAGGTGTATTTATTTGCTCACACATGGAGCATTGTACTTCCACTTTAGGTGTATTTTATTTGCTCACACATGGAGCACTGTACTTCCATTTTATTTTAGGTGTATTTTATTTGCTCACACATGGAGCACTGTACTTCCATTTTAGGTGTATTTTATTTGCTCACACATGGAGCACTGTACTTTAATTATAATTACACTATCCACATACTGTAGTAACTGCAAGGCTTCTAGGTGATAAATACAGTACTGTACATTATTCTTCTCATCGATTAACTATTTCACTCATGTCTATTTATAAAATAATGCAAGCAAAAAGCCCAAGTAATTATATTTTATGTGCCAATTGTGACATAATGGTATATATGACTGAATAGCTTCCTGATTCTGTAAAATATAATTTCCACTTTATTACATGCACATCTACTACTAGCTGTGTCAATATGCAAGTTGCAGTGAATAAAATAATCGCACAGTAAACGTGTAATAACATGTAGCCATGAGAGCATGACTCAATGATTTAGTACAGTATTTACAAGTGCCAGAACACATAGGGCCTGATTCAAAGCCGCTCGTAAGCGGCCGCTCGTTCGTTCCGACCGATGTTCGCACAACTGCGCATGCGTACGGATTTTAATACGCATGCGCGAACCAGTCAGTGCAGCCGAAAATCGTTTGTTCGCTAAATAGCGAATGCCTGCTATTTTGAGTGACAGGAGGAGGCGTATGTGGGTGGTAACAGGGGAAGGTGCTTGAAAACTGGGAGTGGAAATCAGAACGCAGGCGTGCTTAAAGGTCAAAACAGGCGTTTTATGGGTGTGCATAATTAATACAGGAGCTTCATTAACCACGTCACTTGGTTGATTTATAGTCAGAACTGCTCGCATGATTGTGGTAGGAAAAAACAACCACAAGAATAGCGAATTCATACGCTGTTCGATGTACTCGATTAATCTATTAAATAGCGGACATGACGTATGGTGCGAGCGCAAGTTTTGTTAGCTCGTTCAGACATAGAGGCATGAACAGACCGCAAAGTGCGAACAGTTCATTTGAATAGCCACCCCTTTTTAATGAACGAGCAAGCACAAATAGCGTCCGGCTCTGAATCAGGCCCATAGATAATACTTGTTAGAACTGAACACCGTTGCATCATTAGCAGTTCATAAAACAGCATTGTGAGGAACAGTATTATTAGGAAGATATTGGAAACATTCATCAAAGACTGCATACTGCAGCTTTCATATGAGACATATAGACTTGTTTCTCCTGCATAATAGAAAGAGTTTACTGTATAACTCTACAAACAGAACAACTTAGATATAATAGCATTAAATCAGCTTTACTGATGCAGAAAGAGATTAAGGCTGGGTACAAATTAATATGACGGCCAATCATTCAGATGGCAGGGGCGATTTCCCTTCGCCCCAGACCATCACAGATTGGCTGTACACACTACACAATTTAATGACGATGGAACAATACCTCATTCCATCCTTCATTAAAATGCACACCCACACACATGATCGGATCCCTCCCAGCATGCCCCGCGGCCGCAGTATCACTCTGCGACTGCGCAGATGGACTCCTAGGTCATAAACCCGGAAGTCCAGGGAGCAGTGGAAGAGCTGTCCTTTGCGGTACTGATCGCATATGTTAGTACATATGCGATCAGTAGGGATGCGGTGACTGGCGGGATGTACACTGCACGGTTAGTACATCCCGCCCCTAATGAGAACAGTTGAGAACTGCAGTATGTATCTATTAGGGGCCTAGTTATCAAATAATATTTGCAGCATATCCCCGGGAAACACCTGAAAATATTATGTATCCACTGTATGTATGAAGAATTGACTGCAGTAGTTATATCCATTCCTGTTGTGGTTCCACCATTTCCAACAGCAGCCGCAGTCCCCATAGCTTCAGATTTACCAAGCTCCGGAATGCAAAGCATCCAGGAGTTTGGCCCCGGCAGCTAATGTCATCTGAAGATAGTGTTAGCCGATGTAGCCTATGGGCTACACTTCGCAAAATTTACCGGCAGAGGGTTAGGGGACCACGCATAGACAGTATCGTGCCAGGGGTCCCAATGGTGATCGGAACAATATATTGTACACATCGTATAGTGTGTACATATGATCCGTCATTCACGATGGTCAGTCATTGCATCATCCCATCTGCTGTTCTGCACAGCCGAAGGGACGATGCAATGAGCAATGTGGTGCTGTTACATGCAGCATGTAATGACAAATCACACTGTCGAACGCCGCAATGTGCAGTGTGTACAGTGTGCGAGATATATTGTTGCATCACACTGTCGCTGGGTCACACACCGTATAGTTTGTAACCAGCTTAACAAAACACAAGGATGCCTGTCCCTGCATGTGATTTTTGATACATTCCGGTGGTAAATAATTTTTTATTGCAACAAATAGCGACTATAAGAAATTTCTATTGTCATTTCTAAAACCCAATAATTGATAAATGTGCCGCTAATGAGTTATGATTAAATAAGAGAATGCTAAGAATAACTTGTTATTACGGTAGCACTCTATGCTTCTGTCAGTCTACACAACTAATAAATATCATTATTACTAATAATATATAAATACTCCTACAGTGCTGCCCTTTCACTCTCCAGTCTTGTTTCGAAACTCTTATCTCTCCTCCAACATGGTATCTCTGCTACCTTAAACTCCCTTCTCTGACCCAACCTCCTCACCTACTCTCCTCACTCTCCACCTTTGAGTTTACCACCAATTTCACATCCAAAATTGAATCCATCTATCAGGACATCACCTCCCACCAGGCCCTCCTTGCCCTACCCTCTCCATTCCCATTAGGCCACCTCCTCTCCACACTCAACCCATCCTCCCACTCTCTCCTTGTCAATTCTGACTTCCTTTTCCCCAGTTTTTGGAGATTAAGTCATGGTTCTATGGGCCTGATTCTGAGATGTACGTTAACCCAATGGCTTAGGGACTGTGTATGCGCAGGACCAGTTCTGCGCATGTGCAGAATGGGTCCTGCAATCTTGCGCGCAGACCCCCCCAAGCCGTTTGTGGTGGGTGGCCACTGTTCTTGGAAATGGGGGCGTGTTGTCCTGGTCTAGTGAATATTGCATTATGCTCTTTCTGGGCAATTCACAACTTCTTAAGCTGGGTACACAATGGAGCAATGTCGGGCTGATTTAGTGTTTCATAACGACAAATCCCCTACATCGCTCAGTGTGTACTGGCGATTGCGTACTCCCGTGGTCACTAGCAACAGTCAATAGGTTTTATTTGTTGAACATAAAAACCTAGCGATATCGCTAGCGACCTGTAGTAAGTTAATGAAGGACGGGACAGTGATCGTTTCGTCGTTCATTAAGTCTTTCCAGCAGGGGCATTTTAAGAGAGGAGAGGGCCCATGTGCAGCCTCCGTTTGGGCCCTTTCCTCTACGACAGAACACTGAGCACAGTAGATTCTGGCTTAATTTCAGAATCTACTGCACATGAGTGGGTCTCCGGGAAAATGGTGCCCGCACCTTATTCCCAGAGACCTCTTTTCTGCGCATGCGCGGGTCACAGGGAAAATGGCCGCCGCCATTTTCCCTTTGATTTTTGCTGCTCTGCAGCTCCAGCCCGGCACTGCAGAGCAGCACTCTGAAGACGGCGGAAAGGTAAGTATAAACAACATCTGGGGCCAGGGTGTGCACCCATTATAAATACACCCTTACGTTAAAGTGTGTGCAGGTAATCCCCGTGTAAGGGCATTTATTCCTATGTCAGAACAAATGCCCATCGCTCCAGTGAGTACCCAGCTTAAGGCCCCAAACAGCAAAAATATGCAAGATCTCCTCATTAGGTCCTAAATGGATCAATTATGTCAACATTCCAAATGAATGAACCTCTGCTTAAAATCATACACTATGTATATGCGGATACTTATCACATAATGGAGTGGGGTGTGTCAGTATTTAGGAGGAACGTGGCCACATCCCTCAGTGTCTGCCTCATGCTAAAAAGTGCCAGCTCGCCCCATTATACCCCCTACAATCACCATTTCATCGACACACACACCTTCCTCTGTCACTCAACTGATGCTGCTGCTCTGCTATACCGAGTGACTCAGTAATAGATTGGTAAGATTTCTCTTTTGCCTTTAAGTATATTCAGGGTGACAAAGAGGGGATATGGGAGAGCCAGTGTAAACTCTGAATTCAGCTTCAAATATGCAATATTAACAACTTAAAAAAGAAGTAAATAATAATAATAAAAAACATAAAAAGTAAAGATTACTTATGATTTTGTAATTTGTAGGACCAGACATAATATACCAATAATTGTTCAGCTTCCATTACTTACCCTGGCAGAACGTGGCATTGATACGCTTGTAACCTTGAGGACATTCCACATACTGAGCATATGATGGATGGGCTGTGAAGAAAAAAAAGTTGACCCTCATTATAATTTTATATATGACTGTTTTGTAGCAAGTATAAATCATTATTATGCACTATATAGTGGCTTTAAATGTAAAACTGACAGGCTTTTTTCTTCTCTGTCTTAAATGCCAGCTGCTAATTTGACAGAAATTGGTCCGAGAAGCGACAGATTAGAAAGCAAATTATTGATCTAGCTGGTATATTTAAATAGATTCAGTTTAGGCCTGGACAACATTTAAGAGTATAACTCTATTGGCGACAGAGAGACTTCCGTAAAAATGCTTAAAACGAAAATTAGTTAAACCCAAAACCATAACATTTCATTTTCAGATCTTAACAATACAACCAAAGTACATTCTTCACTGTTACTGTCACATTCTACTGCAACCTTGTTAAAAAGAAAAGTATTTCCCCTACAAGATAGCTCATGCCTCAACCTTATTTTTAGTTCCAATGGAATCAAAGGCAGGTCAAAAAGCTGAGACCTTCTCCTGTGTAGCAATTTAACAATGTATATACAACATTTAGGTTGAGCAAGCCTGCATGTCTGTCATTCGCTGTTTATTTTTCTAACATGACAACTGGCTGCAAAGTGTGAAAGAGAGCATATTGGAACATTTAGCATGGTATAACTAATTCAGTTATGTTAGGCATAAACTGATCGTGAGCTATAATTTTGTTAAATAGTAGCTTCAGTTCAAGTTGGTATTTCCCCAACACATGATTGAACCAGATCTGTAATAAAATGTACTAATATTGCTAAAAGCACAAAATTCCTTTCTTTCAGGTTTCAGAGCCATACCGATGAGATGACACAGGTGTGTGGAGCATCTATATGGAGAAGTTGCGTATGCTCCTGCTCCCTGATATTACTACTAACAATGAGCAGTTGCTCTGAAACAACATTTCACCACAGAATAGAAAAGATAGACTGCCTGTAATCAACACTGCTCATGGACATTTGCAGAGCCTTCAGTTCTATAGGAGAGCTACTGGCAGAAATATGGAGAAAAGAATAAAGTTTTTTAATTGGGTGACTGGAGCTTTCCACTTACTTATGGATTTAGTATATTGGTTTCTGTATTGTCCCTATTACGTGGAATAAAGATATAAAGCTGCTATTTGGATAATACCATCGAGCAGAGCTGTGCAGCAAAATAAATAACTTTGCCTGATGGCATAAAAGGATAAAAGGAACAAAATTAACAGTGCCTGATGAAGGGTTCTGACCGCCCTAGGCTTATACACTCATAGCGCCCACCACCACCACCACCAATTTCTAGAGAAGAGTTTCCATGCTAGGCCACCAGAGTGGGCAGGCCCATTATATAAATGCTGTACCTATCACTTTAGAGAGTGCTCTCCAAATTAGTGACTGCTATACAATATAGAGAGTATGCTAGAGACTGCCATACAATACAGAGAATATTTTAGGTACCTAGGTACCACCAAGCATTCTAGGAACCTCCATACAATAAAAAGAGCATTGTAGAGACCACAATACAAAGAGAGCACCTCACTGACTGCCATACAATACAGAGACTATTCCAGTGACCACAACATAATACATTTTAGTTACTTTTGTACAATGTAGAGTGCATTATACAGACTGCTATGCAATACAGAGCATATTCAAGTGACCGCTGTACAATACAGAGAGCATCAAGCAGACCACCATACATATTAAAAAAAGATAAAGCCCAATACTGTTCTTTGTGGTACACCATTAATAACTGTAGCCCAGACTAAATACATTACATCACAGGTTCTCAAACTTGGTCCTCAGGACCCCAAACAGTGCATGTTTTGCAGGTCTCCTCACATAATTACTAGTGAAACTGATAGCTGCACCTGTGGATCTTTTAAAATGTGTCAGTGACTAATGAATACACCTGTGCACCTGCTGGGTGACCTGCAAAAAGTGAACTGTGTGGGGTCCTGAGGACCGAGCTTGTGAACCACTGCATTACATGTATAGCAAAACTCTGCACTGCATTCTATCATTACCTGTGACCAGTTTTTCCCCTAGTCCTAGTATTTTCATCTAAGCTGTTACATGGGGGAGGAAATCAAATGTTTTTTAGATATGAAATTCAATGTCCTGATATATATTTGGGTATTCTCCATTAATAATTGGCTTTCTGTACACTCTTTTTTTTACTAGTTGCCTTCCCAGTCCACACTCAATTGGTTTCCACTTCTCCAACTACAGTATAACTCTCAGTATAGCACTGTACATTTTAATTTTCTTCACAAATATACTGTGCTCTGGTCAGGTTAGTTCTTTAATCTGCACTTGAATATTTTGTGGTTTCTAAGTGACCTTACCTTATTAAGTAATATAACAATTTACATTTAAAAGAAAAACAAATCTAACTTAGACATATAGTCAACATACACACCTTTTTTTCTTTAGAAATTAACTGAATCCAGTATCAACATTCATAACTGACTCATTGCTATATTTTCTGCCATTTCTTTTTGTAAGAATATTTTGTACTGAGATTTTTCTTCTTCTAGAATCCATGCTCCTAGATCCATGCTTCTAGATCCATGCTCCTAGATCCATGATCCTAGATCTATGATCCTAGATCCATGCTCCTTAATGCAGGCTCCTAGATCAATGATCCTAGATCTATGATCCTAGATCCATGCTCCTAGATCCCTGATCCTAGATCTATGATCCTAGATCCATACTCCTAGATCCATACTCCTAGATCTATGATCCTAGATCCATGCTCCTAGATGCATGCTCCTAGATCCATGATCCTAGATCCATGCGCCTTGATCTATGCTCCTAGATCCATGCTCCTAGATCCATGCTTCATCTAGATCCATGCTCCTAGATCCATGCTCCTAGATCTATGCTCCTAGATCTATGCTCCTATATCCATGCTCCTAGATCCATGCTCCTAAATCCATGCTTCTAGATCTATGCTCCTAGATCCATGCTCCTAGATCCATGCTCCTAGATCCATACTCCTAGATCTATGATCCTAGATCTATGATCCTAGATCCATGCCACCTAGATGCATGCTCCTAGATCCATGATCCTAGATCTATGATCCTAGATCTATGATCCTAGATCCATGCTCCTAGATCGATACTCCTAGATCCATACTCCTAGATCTATGATCCTACATCCATGCTCCTAGATCCATGATCCTAGATCCATGCACCTTGATCTATGCTCCTAGATCCATGCTTCATCTAGATCAATGTTCCTAGATCTATGCTCCTAGATCTATGCTCCTAGATCCATGCTCCTAGATCCATGCTCCTAAATCCATGCTTCTAGATCTATGCTCCTAGATCAACAACATTATTTCTACAACTATTTTACAGTGTATGGCTCCCAAAGAAATGCATTGGATATTTTCTTGACCTAAGTAAACTGATCAATGTCAGTTTCTCTTTTGATGTGACAGTGGTGATGTAACATGTGATCTGAGAGTGTTAATGACACTGATACAATCAGTACAATTGCTTGAATATTACTTCAAAATTAGGGAGCTGATTTGTCAAAATAATTCTGTACTTAAACCAGGCAGAAATGGCTGTTTCTGCATGTTTTATACAGTAATAAGTATCAGCTATTTATGAAGGTATAAAGCAGGAGATATCACAGTACACGGATGTCTCCAGCTCTCCATACTACAGTGCTCCCAACAGTCATTCCCATATTTTTCTATGGGATAGCATACTGGGGCTATTTAACAAGCTCCGAAAAGCTTAACTGAAGATGACATTAGCCTGCTTACCTCTATGATGAGAACCCGTCTGGAGAGGGAACTTCCAATACCTTCCCAGTGGACTGGAGCTCTTCCCAAAGTACTGTACATTGCAGGTATTTTGTTTTGCATATGGATGGCATGCGGTTGCACAGCCAGGTCTGACCCCAGGAGCAACGTGAAAGCATTAGCTATCACTTTATCACTAAGTATCACTGGGTCAGATTCTTATCAAGATCATGTTCCAGCATCTGCCACTTGATAAACTGCCCCAAAAGAATTCCAAATCTTTGCCACATAGCATGTTAATTTGTAGAACCTTAATTACATTTTCAAAAGTAGACCCACATGATACAAGTCACTTTTTTAACAATAGTTGGATCTGATGAGAGCTGATTGTTATGGAAACAGCTTAGTTCCACACAATGTTACCTTAAATCATTTACACTCCCAAACACATTCTCATCAGTGTCCATTGGGGCATACTTTCATAATTCTGCATTACATTTTCTGCAAACACAGAGTTGATCTTTCTATGAAAAATAATGGAACTCCTTAAATTCCATATCCTCAATCTTACCAACTGCCAGGTCTGGTTTAAGGGCACAGTGAGTATTTGTCTTGGCCCTCCACTTTTAGAGGGGCAGTAGGGTTACCACATTCCAAATGTAAGCTCCAAACTGATACATTGTCACTGTCTTTAAAGCTATTACAAAATAAAACTATTCAAACTGACAATTTAATGAACATTGATTATGTGAATCTGCTGTAGTGTGTTTTCTGCTTGGAGCTCTAAAGCAGAATATTTATCTTATACTCAATATGAGATTACATGTGTATGTGTATCCATGTGATAGGCAATAACTGGTCTACAGTATGTACTAAGCCTTGGAGAGAGTTAAGTGGACAGATACCAACCAATCAGCTCCTGTCATTTTTCAAACACAGCCTGTCAAGTGAAAGGAGCTGATTGGTTGGTAATTTATCTCCGTCTACTTTATATCTCTCCAAGGTATAATACATAGGGTCTGATTCATTATGGATCACAACTGAGATTACACACGCAGATGGGCAATTGTTGCATACCACACATGCATTTGCATCGCAGTGTGCATGCGCAAAGGCATCACTGCGATAGCAGAGACTATGCAGACCTATCGCAGAGTGATTGACAGGAAGTGAGCGCTTGGGAGTGGTGACGGGGGGGTGGTCGCGAAGCGCAGGCGTGTTAGTGCGTTTGAATGCAGTTACAGGGCTGTACATAAATTAGGCACTGCGAAGGCATATGCAGCTTGAGATGCATGCGATGAGGTTAGCAATTTCAGACCTGTTGTAATTGTGCGTGAGGCTCCGATGGTACTCGATGTTACCTACGGTTTGCAGACTTTGAAAGTATTACGGATGTGAGTAAGGGGTAGTGAGCGTCCTTATGTTGTGCTGCGCCTGCATAGATATTACAAACATTAGCATATTTTCGCAGCGGGTCTGTGTGCGTAATCGCAGCTGTGATCCGTAATGCACTGCATAATAAGTGTGCTAAATAACTTAATGCATAAATAATTGTATGTCACTTATAATATTAATATTTCTCAAAAGTAATTGCAGAAAATCACTCCTTTGTCATTGCTATAGGCTAGCTAAAAAGATCTTACATAATTGTCAAGTAGTAAATAGTAAAATGCTGAGCATGAAATCAACTTTTCTCCAGGTGCAATGCTATTAAAAATAAAAAGGAAAGTTTATTCGATTAACTTTTATGTAACAATAAGCAGAAAATCTCATTACTTGCAGAGTCTGGTAGGCATGTACAGTAAGTTTCCTTTTTCATTATAAACTAGCCTGAATAGATTTTTCCAGCACACTTCAAGACTGTCAAATACACTTTACATGCTCTGATGCCAAGCCCTCCGATCTGAAAAGACATGTACCCTGTGGAGGCTTGCTCTGCTAGTAGATTATTGCTAAGCACTAGCTGTGTCCTGACTGGAAACGTACAAAATGGTAACCTGCAGGGAATGTGCAGAAATAACAAATGCTGTGCTGGGATTCATAATTGTATTATTTTCTCTTCACTTACATTGGAAACCTGAAATAATTTTGAGAATACACTGAGAGATTGGATATGATTCATTGTGAGAGGCACATGGTTGCACTTTAATGTCAGACTGTTAATCCTGGACATTATTCATACAGCTTGCCCACGGTGAAAACACTCATGATGAGTCAGGTCCTCAGGGTTTTTATAATAATAAATGAATCAGCGTTCATCAGTCAACATCATCTCCTCTAACTTTGTAATCAGTTCCTTATTACGTAGTGGATTATTATATGACTGCACAAGTGTTCCCAATGGTGCACTTCGCTTCTGTGATTATGCAAAATGTACCCATCTTCGGAATGCTAAGGCCCCTGGTAGCTGTTCTCAATATCATCCTGCATTTCGGGAAAATTATGTTTTCTGTAGATGGGATAGGGTACTGAATCTACTCTATACTGACCCTAACACACATGTTACAGCACCCCCCCCACTCACTGCTACTGAAGTGCGCATGGGAAGGGGGTATGGCCAGCATTTTGAGTAAGTTCAAGTGATAAAAAGGGAATTGTCAACCCGAGGCATGAAGGGCTCACTGGGGAAAGGCTGACGCTGAGTTTATCTCCATGTTAAGGGATGCGGAGGTAAAGTGGAGCAGCATAGGTGAGGTTAGGGGGCGCAGCATGTGCATAGGAAGAGCTGCGCCCCTTGTGTTATTAGCAATGAGGCTATTTCTATGCCAAAATTTCCCACGTCCCTGAAGTAACAAACTGCTGTCTATAACTTCCAAATGTAATTAGCTTCGTTATGGCGCTCCAATCAGCGGGCAGCGCCTGGAGCGCCTTCTTCACCGGCTCCACCCGCGCTTCGCCCCTGCTCATTTGAAATAATAAGGGGGACCCTTCTTTCAGACGATGTGTCCCCTTAGTAGTTATTGTCTGTTGATTATGATGACTAGAACAGAAAACAAAAAATGTCATTTGTCAGACGGGGGGATCTAATGCCCAGATCTCTCCCTTCTTGTGTCAAATAAAAACAGGGTTTGCCTTATTTAAAGTGGTGGGTTTTCAAGTTTAAAAATTGTCATGCACTGTTAAGCTAGGTACATGCTATACGATGTGTACCCATCTGACGGAATGACGCAAAGTAACAATACATCGCACCAGCTATACATACTGCATGATCCGATGTACGACTGCGCAATCTATCATTCCATGCTGCATGCTACAGCATGGCATCGTTCACTGCAGAACAGCATATGGGATCATGCGATATATGACCTGCGTAAACATGCAATCTACATGTGATCTGCGTCAGAACGATATATCGTACAATATAACTTATAGTTTGTACCCAGCTTGCTACCACATTATTCCTAAACAGTGGCATCACTAGGGGCTGCGGGAGAGGGGGGGACTGGCCACAACAGGTGAAACCATCCAAGGGGGTGACACAAAAATAGCAGAGCTGTACTGCTGTTTTGATGCCTCCTCCTTGAATGGTGTCACCGGGCAGCGCTGCAGCACTCCTGTGTCTGGAAAGGCTGGGACTTCCCAGCAGCTCACGTAGAGCTGAGCAAGCCCCCAGTGTGATGAATATGGGGAGTGGTGCACAGACACACCCTCAAAATGGCACACACGAGGGCGCACAAGGCCACGACCCCTTTCGCACGTGCTCCTTAGGCATGCGCGAGAGGTCAGTGAGTTGTGCACTGGCTGTCCCCCGGTGACGCCTCTGCTCTTAACCACTTAACACATGTACAGAATGGATCTCCTCTGACTCCCCGGACTCTCATGTGGCCCAGGCAATTTCTGACCAATCGTCAGTTAAGTGGTAAAATATGATACAGTAAATGCATTTTGTTTAAGATAACGAAAACTAGCACAACAAAAATACATTATCATTTCCAAGCGAAGACCTCTGCATAGATACCTGTGTTTTTTGCCTGTTTGGTGGATTATTGCTGAGCCAAGAACCTCAAAGTATTTATTTTTTGACCATTCAGGTGAAATTTTTTTTTGATGTGTCCCACATCTGACATAAAAACATTCAGCTCAGACAGGATGGCCCTCCTCCCGCATATAATGGCATACTGTGATCATTGGTCCTATGTGAGAATTATTACATATACTTCATATGACATATATTATAGCTAAGTACTGATTATGTTCTCTTCATGGACTGGTCACACTTGCTTTAAAACCAAGCAATTGGAAACCCCCCTCTAGAAATCCTGCGTTTGCCCCTGAACATAAATACAACTTACAAAGTTGGAGACTACTTACTGGCTTTCTTTGGACATTTCATGCATTTGCTGTAACCCCAGGAAGTGCCCACTGTTCCACAGCAATCTTCTTGTTTTGAAAGTCCTGGAAGTGGCTTTCCACACTAGGAAAAGAAGATAACAAGCAATAAGGTTACTATCATTGTGCTTTGACTCAACATGACATATTTTGCTATCAAGCTGAAGTCAGGGGCGTATTTATAATGGGTGCAGGGTGTGCAGTGCACACAGGGGGGCCCACACCACACACCCTGCACCCATATTTAATTATACTTACCTTTCCTCAGATTCCGGTGTCCTGCTCTGCAGCGTCGGACCGTCGGACATGCGCAGTAAAGATGTCCCCGGGAAAAAGGCGCGGGTGCCATTTTCCCAGAGACCTGTGCATGCACAGTAGATTCTGGCATGTAGCGAGAATCTACTGCGCTGAGGAGGGGACCCAAATGGAAGCTGCACACATTCCCCTCCTCACTTAAAACGCCCCTGGCTGAAGTGTTTTGGATATGGAAATATTTGAGCTAATTGGAATTGGATTTAACTGGTTTCAGTTTGTTAAATTTAATCATTTTCCATGTGATTGGTGAACTCACAATATAGTGATATTCATCGTTCAAACAGAAAATACCTCAAAATGCTATATACTGTAAATCTAAAGGGGGGGATTTAATAAAACTTGGAGAGAGATAAAATTGTGAGAGTTAAAGCACCAACCAATCAGCTCCTAACTGTCACATTACAGGCTGTGTTTTAAAAATTACAGTTAGCAGCTAATTGGCTGGTGCTTTATTTCTCACAATTTTATCCCTCTCCAAGCTTTATTAAATCCCTTCCTAATTATGCTTCATCAGGCACAAAAGAAAAATATTTCAGTTTAGTTTAACTGAGTTTATGGTAAGAACAACCAATCTCAAACATAATTATTTATTATTTAATGCTAATATCCTATTAGCAGTCACACAAAGATTCTATTCAAGCCCATGTAAAACCATATTCTGCTTTCAACTAGGCCACAATTGCAAAGGTTATCTGGTCATAACTGGCCAAACTAACCATCTGAAATTGCTCTTTGTACTTTGCAAGAATGTATTAAATAATGCAACAAACTTGTTAATTTTAATAGAAAATATGTACAGTACCTATATTCCACATCGGAGAAGTCTTTTGCTAAGAATCAGGATATGGGGCGGGCAGACTTTACCGACTTATAGTGGCAGCCACCACGTTCCCCGGTGGTCATTATCATGCTTGTGGTCAGCATTCTTAGCATAAAAATTAGATATTATTGCCACAAACTCTTGTCCCCAGGTAATTCCTTCCAACCTTGGGACTGCAGCAAATCAAAATGGTTGGTGGTATGGAAAAGTAACTTGGAAGTGTAAGTAATAAATGCAAAATATGTTTTCCTATGAAATATAATTAAAAACAGACATCCCACATCTGTTGTTGACCACTTTATATATGCAATGGGTACGTTCTTTGCTGTAATAGTAGTAAAAATGTGTATGACAAATATAAATTCCAAACAGACACATGTGATGTGACATAATATAGATGTAACGCTAACGAATGAAATACTATGAACTCTGGGATCAATATACAAACAGCCAATGAGAAGCAGCTAAGTAGTTATGCTGCTGTCATTATCATCATCACCTTTAGACTAGGCCTCGGCACACACAAACTGTATGCCTCTTAGTAGGTGTATTTGGAGATACAGGCATCTTACATTATGAGCACTTACTCTTACTGTAATCGACTTATGCTTGCCTGTTGTTGTTCAGTCTCCCCAGAAATAATGGTCTGAAAGTCTAATATACACTCAAATCTAAATATGGACACATTTTGGTACACATGTACAGTATGATATCCAACATCCAAACATAAATTAAGCCCTTTAATTATATTTATTGCCATTTGATTTCAGCTGGATCCCTTGTGTTCAGCACTTGCAACTTATTCAAATGTTATATTATGTTTGTGTCATTTTTTTATGCACTTTATGAAAGCAAGTTAAACAAAACTAACGTAATTACATTTACTATAGTGCCTGGATTTTACACTGTTCTGTAACTTTCCAAAACCAGAGTGTCAGAACCATTGAATTACTACTGACTGAGTATCTAGGTCCTGAAGATAGATGGTATAGGCAAGGGATAGTATCAGGCCCTGAAGATAGATGGTATAGGGATGGGATAGTATCAGGCCCTGAAGACAGATGGTAAAGGGATGGGATAGTATCAGGCCCTGAAGATAGATGGTATAGGGATGGGATAGTATCAGGCCCTGAAGACAGATGGTATAGGGATGGGATAGTATCAGGCTCTGAAGATAGGTGGAATAGGGATGGGATAGTATCAGGCCCTGAAGATAGATGATATAGGGATGGGATAGTATCAGGCCCTGAAGTCCGATGGTATAGGGATGGAATAGTATCAGGCCCTGAAGACAGATGGTATAGGGATGGGATAGTATCAGGTCTTGAAGACAGATGGTAGCCATTATTTTAGGAAATCACTCTTCAGGTGAAGTGCTCAATGCAAAAAAATTATCTGTTTTAAGTATTTGTGTGTGCGCAATATACACTGACGTGCCAAAAGTCATGGGATAGAATAGATGCCTACTATAGTGTAGGACCCCCTCTAGCCTATTGAAGTGCAGCAACTCGGTGTGGCATCAGTTCCTCAAGTGGACAGAAGACCTTCTGAGAGATGTTGACCCATGCCATCTGGATAGCTTACCACAGTTCCTTGATATTTGTAGGTGCAGGATCTTGGGTGCAAATGGACCACTCCACCACGTCCCATAAATGTTCGATTGGGTTCATGTCGGGCAAACGTGGTGGCCACACCATTCGTCCGAACTCTCTAGAATGCTCCTCGAACAATTCGGGACAACTTGGGACCAGTGACTAGGTGCATTATCCTGCTGGAATATTCCATTGTTGTGGGGGTACATGAAGTCCATGAAGGGCCGCAAATGATCTTCAAGCAATGCAACATAGTAGTACTGGTCAATGAAGTGATCAGGCGGAGCAGCGGACCCAACCTGTGCCACATGAACACACCCTGCACCATTATGGAACCACCACCAACCTGCATGGTGCCTTGTTGACAACTGGGATCCATGTCCTCATGGGGTCTGCACCACACCCGAACCATAACTTGCATTTGCCCGAAACAACTGGAACCATGACTCATTGGACCAAACCACATTTTGCCAGTCTTCCACAGTCCAATTAGCGATGTCACAACCTCAGGTGAGGCTCTGTGTCCGGTGTCACAGTGTTAACAGGGGCACTCTGGTAGGTCTTCTGCTCCCATATCCCATGGATGCTAAAGAACTCTTCACTTACCTGCTGGATATGCATCTGGTTCCTCCTGCATTGAATGTGGATGTAATTTGAGCTAGTGTCGCTTGTCTGTTATCACGGAGAAATCTGACTAGATGCCACTGGTCATGATTATTAAGCACATGTGGTCGGCCTCAGACGCTGTTGATGAGTTATTCCCGACACACATGACACCGTAGGTCGATGAATGTTGAATGTCCGCACAACTTTGCTAATAGAATGTCTCAATCGTCGGGCACCCACTATCATTCCCCCATTCATACTCCATTAATTCACATCACAGTGCCACAAGTAGCCTAGCCAGTGTTCAAACTGACTCACAAGATGTAGGATTACAACTGATGCAGGTCTGGCCATTTACAAAGTGATGCCACCTACCATTACCTTAACATACTGCAAATCCCATGACTTTTGGCACTTCAGTGTATGTATAGTACATAGAATCAGAGGAAAGTGTCATACTGTAGGATTTAATTGCCTTCTATGCAAATCTCAGCTTTAGCCTGATCCACAGGGGATCTTATAATTACTTTTCTCATTCGATTACAAGTAGCTCTGAGAACATTCCAGAAAATTCATTTTTGTGGTGCAAGGAGGCCTGAGGTAACTGAACAATGAGTTTGTGCAGCTGGGTAGCACTATGCCAAGCAGACTGTACACAGGAAATAAATCACATATTAAACAATTTCTGGGAGAGACTTGAAAACCAATACCAAATCCACATTTTGGTCACACAGAATGACATTCCAGCAATACTTTACAGGCTTCAATTGTGTGAATGGAAGAATAACCATTTGTTAGTGCCACTAAAAGTTTAGCCTGCATGTCAGTGTATTGAGTGTTTGACTACTAACTATAACATTGTGTCGATTTCAGGCCTATATAAAGGTAATGCTGGCCATACACGCTACAATTATCGGGGCGATCTGCCTGATATCGGCGGATTGCCCCGATAATTGTAGCGTGTGTGTGGGCGACCGAGGGTTAAATATTGCTCGGTCGGGCATGCAGGATTGTCCAGCATGCCCGTCCGATGCGATATTTACCCGGTAACTGTCGGCCGCATCGGGCAGTGTATGCCCAGCGCGGCCGACAGACAGACATTTCCTGTGTTCCTACCTACGGAAGGAACAGGGAAATGTCTCCTCCCCCGGGGGCGGAGCGCGGATGTCGGGCTATATACTGTGAGATTTCTCTCACAGTGTATGCCGGCGACATCTGCGGCTGGCAGCCGGCCAGATAAAATGTCTGTCGGTCTGACAGACATTTTATCTGGCTGTGTATGCCCAGCATAAGGCATAGAACAAGAATATATTTATTAGTGAGATAGTGTTTTACTTTTTTTCAAAACACATACAGAATATATGTTACCAGACGTACAGTATTTAAGCACATAGGGTTATTCACTGCACAGCACTGTACTGTTTCATCTCTGCCTTAATTGTGTTCCTATTGTTTTAATCTTCCTCCCAATCTCCACGTCTAATTTATATAAATAAATGCAGCAATCTCTGTCTTCCCCCTTACCACTTCTATTGTTACTTAAAGTGGCCAGAGATAGGAGGGAGTTATTCTAGAACGGCCCCTGGCAGGTGCAGCACACGTCCACCTCCTCTTGTTAGATTCAAAGCTGACCTGAGTAGCGCCACTGAATGTAATGAAAGTAATGGATATGTGTGCACCTAACATGTGCTATAAGTGCTGAAGTAGAAGTAAAGGAGATCTCATGGGTATTGGCACCTTCAGAGCACTCTTAAAAAGACAAAAAAGAGCACCTGCAGTCACCAACTACACCAGAACCCTCCACCCCTAACGCTAATTCTTTGTACACTGAGGTTCAGGTAAAGGTTCTGTCTCGCAAAGTGAAATCTGTTTTTTGCATTTAGGAGCAATGGGAGGCACCTGAGTGCGTCTATCCTACAATCAGCCAAGCGCTTCTCATCAGAGGATGTAAAGACTATACCCTTTTAGTCTGATGCAGAATTAGAAGAAAGTGTTGCTTAAAAGAAGTGTATGTGGAAAACATGCATATATTCACAAGTATAAAGAGTCTGTATGTGTGTCTGGTTTGCTACTAGTCATCATCACCAGTACATACATCATACTTGCACAGCAGGGGGTGTGGCATTAGCATAGGTGGGTGGTGCTGGTAGCATGACAATGCAATAGAATCATTGTGACACCGCCCCCTGCTATACAGTGCAGAGATCACAGACATTGTAAAGCAGGGCTACAAATGCGCGAGTCTGAATAAATCGCATCATCGCCTACGCCTTCCCCCACAGACTGCCAACTTTTGCTCGTTATGTGGGCAGCTGTGGGGGAATGCTGGGGGGTGGCTCTGGGCAGCCTGGAGTGCCGCCCGATTTTTTTGGGAGCTTCCTGGCCATTCTGGGAGAGTAGGCAAGTATGACTTACATTCTGGAATGCTGAAAGGGGGGGCAGCGGGTACTGATTACCCATGCCCAGATTTTCTGGAGGGACCCAGGTCAGCTGCAGCAGGCACCATCTTGGTGCTCTCACTTTCTGTTGTCATGGTGACAGGAGCTCCTGGGCCCGGAAGTGACTTTGTAGTGAGATCTCCTCTGTCCCTGCCATATCACGCAACATGACCCCCACCTGACGCTGCATCCCAGCTGCCACCAGCACAGAGATGGTGCCCTAAGAGTCACCTCGTACCCACAAAAGTGAGGCTGCGACGCCAGGGTGTGTATCACTGGAGCCCAGCAATCTCATAGGCAGCAGCCACTGGGGGGTATTTTTCTGCTGTGTGAGACAAATGACAAATGGGGAGGAATAAAGGCATAGTATTTATTGCATGCTTGCCAACCCTTTCTGATTGTCAGGGAGACTCCCTGAAATAGTAGCAATCTCCCTGAATCCCTGAAGAGTCTAGCAATCTCCCTAATTGCACCTTACCCCATTATGTAGCTGTTATATAAAAGAAAATACAGATAGATGTACATTCAAATGGGATCATTAGTATCATTTCCATGCATTGGTTATAAGGTACAATGGGCCTGATTCAGTAAGGATTGATTTTGCGATCGCAATAGCGATTACATGCGCAGTCTCCCTGCGAAGATATGCTAATGGTTGCAATCGCAATGCCGTCGCAGCCTAACATAAGGACGCCCTCTTTAACTTACACACATCCGTGATACTTAGCAAGACTGGTAAACCATTGGTACAATCGAGTACCATCGCAGCCTCACACACACTTGCATAAGCTCTGACCTTACTCAGAAATTGCTAACTTCATTGCACGCAGTGAAAGCCCAAGATGTGCCTGGCATCGCAGTGGCTAATTTATGCAAGCCCTTGTAACAGCGTTCATATCATACATGCCTACCCTCCCGGTTTTCGCGGGAGGCTGCCGATTTTTCGGGTAACCCCCCGCACCCCCGGAAGGGTAGGCATTTCTCCCGCATTCTGCCCACTTCCTAGTGAAATGGGCAGAATGAGAATACCCGCGGCGATCGCGGGTCTCCGTGAAGGGGGCGGGGCTTAAGATGTGATTATGCATGAATCACAGCATTTGGCCCCCGTGGGGGCGGGGCTTAATGACGCGAATCGTTAGGCCCCACCCCCAACGGCCCCCTGCTGCTTCTCTTACCCGGGCTTCTCCCGGGAAGAGATTTATAAAGGTAGGTAAGTATGGTTCATATGCACTGGCATGCCTGCGTTTCACCGACCACCCCCATCACCACCCCCAAATGGTACTTCTTGTCAATCACTCTGTGATGACTCTGAGTAGTCGCTGTAATCACAGCCACGATCGCTGTGGAGTCTACGGCCCTGTGATGCATATGCATGTGCAGAACGCAACAATCAGTCGATTGCGTGATTAATCGCAGTTGCAATCGGTAGTGAATCAGGCCCAATGATCCCTATGACTACATGTAAAAGTATCAGTGTGTTTTCATTAACAAATGAATGTTACTAACTGCTTTGGGGCTTGTTTACATTTGGATTTAAGTCTATTTTATGACACGCTTCTCAGGTGTAGCAGTACACTACTGTAACTTTGCACTCAGTGGCGTCACAAGGGGGGTGCGGGCCGCTCCCGGGTGTCTCCAAGGTGTAGACTCCCCCTCACTGACAGGAGCCGGGTGCTGCACTCGGCTCCTAACACTGTGAGGGAGCCATCCGGCACTGCACAGTCTGCCTCTCCGCCCCCCCTGCCTCCCAGTGATAAGTAGCATGGTGATGGGCCGCACCCCCGGTACACCCCCTGCCGCCTCCCAGTGATAAGCAGCATGGTGATGGGCCGCACCCCCGGTACCCCCCCTCCCACCTCCCAGTGATAAGCAGCATGGTGATGGGCCGCACCCCCGGTACCCCCCCTCCCGCCTCCCAGTGATAAGCAGCATGGTGACAGACCACAGGGGTTCAGCTGCAAGGCTAAGCACCCCTGCCCACCCACAGCTTCCATCCCCGCACCGGGTGACACCGCGGGGAGGGACGCCACTGGCTGCGCTCATGGGTGTTGCTTTCACAGTCTCCCTGAAACGCTTTTTCAAAAGTAGCCAAGTGTGATTTATTGTATTTTGTCCAGATTTGGCTACTCCACCAGTAGTTACGCCCATGCCCTTACTGTATGTTGTGATGTTATGAAGAATGAATCAGAACTAGAAGTAAGGAAAGGACAGTGTATTTTTACTTGAAGAAGGTGATAACTGCACATGACTGGAAGCATTAATAGCAAGTGTTTTATTCCCATCATAAGGCAACACAAAAAAAGAACCACAATAGCTAGTAAAACATGTTATTCTTCTATATAATAAAAACAAAAAATTGTGGTGCCTTTTGTGTTTTTTTTAGATTTAAGCAATTGACCAAACCATTAATAGGTAAGAAAGGTCATAGTTATGATGATGGCAGGTTGTCCATACTGGGTTAATTTACACTGCAAAAGGGGCTTTTCACTGCATTTTATCAGTAGACAGAATCATTAATATTATGAAATGTAGATCAAATGTCTGGTATTTGAAGTCACATGCAGGTCTCGCACTATTTATGTCATTCCACACCTGGACATGAATAGCTGAGATGGGTTAGGAATCCAAAACAAGACCAGCTTTATCGGAATAACTGCAGGATCACAAACAGATTACCATCTCCCTGAACTTTGACTGAACATGTAACATTTGAATAATAAAAAAATGTAAGCAGCAATATGAAATCTCATTTTATATTCAGGTAGGTAGTATACTATGAAAACATATAACTACATACATAAAACTACATAAACACTTAGCTTTTCCATAATTATTTATTTTGTAAGACTAATGTTAACATGTTTTGTTTTACAGTCAATTCTCTATTAACTATGATTCGGATGAATTCAACTCAAAATTTGTGGATAGCAGAAATATTTCTGTTTTTAAAATGCTACCTGCCAATCAGTGATATTCATATAGTCTTCATGTCTGGATTTTCTGTCAATTATTTGTAAAAGCAGAGACAGCGAAACGTGTGTTGGCATTTGGGTGGGAATAGTCAATCTTCATTAAATACTATGGGGGCTCGGCTCAAACAGTTATTGTTAAAGACAGCAAATCACTTCCATGTACAGTATAAAGACAGGGAGACAATATTTACCTTGACAGGCAGCTCAGAATTAATTTACTGACAATGTAAACTGAATAGATCAATAATCAACAAAGGGGAACATTTTAAAATCTTATACGTTGGAAAACTAGGACAGCAATATAGTTTTAAGTTTTAAGCAGTAAGTACTAATAATTATTAGTTCCCTATCAGGAAAAAGAATAGGGCCAAGCTAAGGGCAACATGGAACTGAGCTGAAAATTATCAAGGGCCTTTTGTGAGAAGCGGAGGGGGTGTAAGAAATTCCTGTGTGGACATGACCAGTGACATGATGTGGGCACAGCCAGTGCCATAGAGGGAATAGACATACCCCCTTACCCTTTAATATCATAACATAGTTACAGTACCTGCCGTTTATTTGTCATGGTTATCTATGGTGTTGGCAGTAAATTAATACAGAGAAAATAAAGAGAAAGAGACTAACTTTAACCCTGCACATTGAGTCCATCTTACCTCCTCCTGAAGTCTAGTTAGAATCTCTCAGCACTATGGGGCCACTCTCCTCCTTTCACTTGTTCATCATTCCAGCCAACACTATTGCCCCTCTCTCCTGTCACATCAGCCAGTACTATTAGCCCACTCTTTCCCTGTCACAGACCTAATACATCAGCCAGCAGTACGCTTCATGGTTGCTGGCAATGTATGGTCAGACGAAATGATGGCAGGCTGAAATGTTTGCGCAGGCTGTTGCATAGGAACATAAATACCTTTATCGTTGCACCAGAACGGCACAATGTCTAAATGTAGTTTAACCACTTAACTGCCAATTTCTTTTTTCTAAAAACTGCTCAGAAATTGTCAGGGTTTTTATGAGTGAATTAGGTGAAGAACAACCATTTCAGATTGGTTTCATTAAAAAAATAATAATCTTTTTTAATATTTGTAAAAAAAATAATAATAATTTTTTCAAATATTGGAACATCGGATCACCACCATCGGAACATTGAAAACATTGCGACGATCACGACTTCCCTTTTCACAGTGGCTTCAGGCACCAGGTACACTTTAGGGGGTGAGGGGGGGGGTTAATTTACTTTTTCCCAGCGGCTGCTAGTCTCTGTGGGGGTTGGGGTCCTGCTGTGTGGGGGGTCCTGGTGTGCTGACTGATCGGCAGTGATCGGCAGCACGGCAGACACTGGGGAGGGTGCAGGGAAGCAGAAGGACAGGAAAGTCTCTCTGAGAGCAGCAGTTGCGGGAAGATTCTCTTCCTGCAGCCACCCTCATGTTTATCTGACTGGTCAAAACATTGCAACCAGACCAGATAACGCACTCCCTGGTGTGGTCGGAAAAATGACACCATGCCAGGCAAGTGGTTAAAATGTGTGACTGAGCAATTTCTATTACTTTCATCAGTTCTTAAATCTCTACCTAAAGAGTTAAATTTGTCAGTATGACATCCACACATCAGTGGATACACTGTACACTTATTACTAACTATTCACTGTTGCGATCTAGGTAACACCAAAAGGAAACTGTGTTACATCTATTCCTTTTCTTTAATTATCAATGTTAAAAGAATGAAGATGTGTACTTAACCAGTAACGAGGGAGGTGAGTTGCCATTGCAACAACATAGAAACACCGGCAACGGAAGTTGTACGCGCCCTCTCAAAGCCGGATCTCACCCCGAACTCATGGATTTGTGTACACGGCCCTACGAGACTGCAAACATTCACACATAGGCACTCATGCACCCTTGCACAAGCCTTGACCTTACTCAGAAATTGCTAACTTCCATGCACGCTATGAGACCTCACACTGTGTATGGTATCGTAGTAGATAATTTATGCACGCCCATGCAACGGCACTGGCACGCCTGTGCTTCCCCGATCACACCCCTGTCACAACCCACAAACGGTGCTTCCTGTCAATCACTCTGCGAGGGGTCTGCATAGCCTCTGCGATCACAGTCCCAATTGCAATAGGTAGTTTGTGCACGTGCACTGTGATGCATACGAATGCGCAGAATGCAACAAACGGCCGACTGCATACGTATTAGCATGCAGTTGGAATGTAATTGCAGCTAACCTGCATACAACTTTGAATCAGCGTGTTTTACCAAATACAAGTGTATTTAAATACAAATGTTTCACCAAATACATTGGTTTGCTTGTTTTTCTACATCTATAAATCTAATAGCGCTAATGAGAAATACAGGAAAATGGGTTTTTAGTAAAAACAATGGTTAAAATGGCAATGCATTGGGTGAGTGTTTTTTCAACTCCAGCGCAACTACAGCAAAATTAAAAGTTTGGGAATCAGAAGAGGGCTATGGGGTGTTGTCACATCACACTAAAGGTGCCCATCCACTAGCCGACAGGCAAAAGACTGCACGATTACGACATTGTAATCGTGCAGTCGTTTGTCTGTGACGAGCCTGCACTGAACAAGCAGTCGTTCAGTGCAGGCTCATCAATCATCTGCAAACATGCTGAACCTGACGATATTGTCAGGTTGTACAACATATTTGTACGATGATAGATGTCTAAACGACCAGTGGGATCGCTGGTCAATTTAGATATTTTTAAACAATCTGCAAATGATTTTCAAACAATAATAGAACGATTGATCGATAACGATATCGTTATCGTTCAATTGCTCAAATTAATCGTCTAGTGGATAGGCACCTTAAGGTGACGAGTCTAGCACTTCAGTAATGCTAGCTTGCTCTCAATGTAATTCCCATATCCTAAATCCACTCCTGTGTTTACACATGCATGAGCGGAAGGCGTATGTTCAGTAGAACCGGGTGTGCAGGACACAACACCCAGCAGTTACAGCAGTCAGGACCTAACAAATGGGCATGTTCCCTTTGTGGGACAGACATAACACAGCTCCTAAGTTTGAGTAGAGATGTTTAAATGATTTAGATTTTCTGAAGAGAACTGTTAAGAAACAAAATTTGTATTGGCTCATGCATGGAATTCTTCACGGTACAAAAAAACCAACCAGGTTTCTTATATTAGAGTAACTATATCTGCATTTAACTTGTAATCCTATGAAAGTTGATGGTTTTGATCTTATCCAGGATCTTTAGGGGATAAAGCATGTGTACAGTAAATGGATCCGTGCTGATTCACGACAGTATATTTATTTTTGGTTTGTATCAATCCAAACCATGAGATTTAAGTCTTTCCAGCCCGTTTCACTATTTGCTGGCGAGGGTATTTTCTCTTCTGGGACTTCTGCCTGCATAACATGGTGAACAGAGGGAATGTGTGATGAAAAATGTCAGACACCTGATTTCAGTTTACATTTTTCTGACAGTGTGGAAGTTCAGAATTTGATGGTTCATTTGCAAGTGATGCCAGTTGCTCAGAATGGATTTTGTTCAATCTTCTTTGGAAAAAAATAAAAACTTTTAAGAAAAATTATTATTATTTGTTTTTTTAAGTGGATCAGCAGCACCGCACATTTGTATCTGAGGCTAGTCTGGCATAGTGTTGTAGACTAATGCTTTTAAATAAAAATATCTAACATCTATTACTACGAATGAATATAGCATGCCATTTAATAAATGTACTAGCCATATAGTACATCAGTCTATGAGGTGAGTTGCTAGATGTTACCCACAAAGAGATATGTATAATATTTTCAATAGAAGTAAACCTTGTCTTTAAAAAGGTCTTTGCTTTACAGTTTGGTGCATTTTTTATCTAAATGTAGATTTGGAATATTTCTTGAAAGGGTGACATACAGTATCTCACTCACTAGACGCTGCAGAAACCAATCAGACTTTGTATTCTGTAGCTTCATTAGCACTAGACAAATCAAACCACTGTAATTAGGTGTTATGCTTCCACCTTAGATTGTCTATTGCTGATCATTGCAACTATTGAAATGTATAATATTGATAATAAAAATATAAATGAAACCTAGTTTCGTTGTCACATAAGTTAATTGCCATCGTCTGCAACACCCAGTTTTGTTCTTCACCAGCAGTGGAATTTTGATAAATAGTTAGAAGCCCTAAATCCTGGGGAGAGGGAATTTTACAGTAGGATTTTATGTCTTTCTGTCTTTGATAAAGTCAGTTACTGACATTCAAAGTATCTAATAATCAGTCTAATGCTGGGTACACATTAGACGATCCTGGATCACGGTCGATGGGCCGACCGATACATCGATCTCCTGTATGCACAGAATGATATAGCTATATATGATTCAGTGGCCACATCCAGGAGTATGCTGTTGGCCGGCGGATTGTCACATCTGTCACATCTGCGGGAGCGCGCAATCACGGGTACACATTAGACCACGTGCCCGATATGTCATTCCAATCTGCGTCAAAATTAAATATTGGACGATATATCATCTAATGTGTAGCCAGCTTAAGACCTGATGCACCAGTGATGCAAATGGAACATGTAATGCTATTTCAGTTCACCTATTATTCTTAATTTTTTTATACAGAGGTCTCAACAAAAGATTTGTCAAAGAGCAAACTGCCTTGGTAATCAGTTCTTGGCATTTGTAGAACGCTGCACAAAAAACACTACAGTATGTTCTCACTAATAAGCCATATAAAAAATTATTGTATTGTAAAGAAATAGAACATTCCATAAGTTCTAAAACATTGTAAGTAAGTTAATAGGATGTTTATTGGTGGAGAAGGGTCAATTTGGATTTCTTAGAAGAATGAGATTCCACAGATGGAACTTCTGGATAATTTTTTTTTGCATTCTGAATCCTGTGGAAATTGAGCAGTGCTAAACGATATACAATATTATGTCGCTCTCCTGAGAGAATTATTATAATTTTTAACACATAAAAATTGGCTTAACAGTTTTCAGCATCATGCTAGAATGACCTCAGCCTCAGCACGTGCCAAGTAATTCTGTAACTGCTCCTTCCGCATGTCACACCAATGGCTTAATATACTTATATACCTGCTAATATCAGACATGCGGAGCAAGAGAATTGGGGCATATTTACTAATTATCGGGTTTTAGACCCAATAATTATATGTGGCTAATCCAGAAAGTGAAGAAAATTTACACATTCCCGCCGTGCAGGTCATCCACTGTCCCCAATTCGTGGTCTACCTAACCTGTTTCCTAAATGCTCTGTCAGTGGCGTGCTGTTATGGTTGTTTTTAGTGAAGTTGTGCATTGTGAAAATGAACCCTATGATACGAAATCCCTCCAACTGTCAACGGTGGAGGATTATTCTATTCTTGAATGTGCAGAAAGTGAGACCTGCAGAAATTTCTTGTCAATTAAAGCAGGTGTATGGTGATGTGAGAAAGTGGTATAAAATATTCAATAATGGATGAACAAACATGCATGACAAAGATCGACCTGAGCACCCATCACTTGTCATAGTTTGGGTGGGAGGGTATTGATCATCCACCCTATAGTCCAGACCAGTGAGCTCAAAAAGTTTTTGGATGGAAAATGTTTTTAGTAGTGATGATGAGTTGAAGCTTGTAGTCAACAACTGGTTCAATGGACTCAAGGCAGCCAAGTACAACAAGGCTCGTGGACAGATATGATAAATGCTTAAATGAAGGAGGAGATATAGACAAAGGTACTCTGTGTTTAAAAAAGCAACAAATTGTTTTCTTTTTTTATTTACAGGAAAACGGTCTTTGCTTTCTGGATTATCCTGGCAATTTCTTATTGACATTATTCGCAGCAATGAGAAATTATAGATCATCCGGATGTGCTATTATTCATATGCAGGGACAGGGGCTCTGAAAGGAGACGTCCCTGCGATATGTAAGAAGTGAATGTGATTGCAAAATCCATCATTTCACTTCTCCTCTGGGAGCCGGTCTATTGCCCACGCATGTCCAGCGATCATTGCCAGATCCCTCTCCCGATAATTTCTACAGAATGTAGCCCTTAGGCTACCATGGCTAATCCATCTAATGCCATCTGAAGATGGTGTTAGCTGCTGGGGCCAAACTCCAGAATGATTCACATTTCGGAGCTTGGTAAATCTGTCAGCTTTGCAGCCCTATAGAAACCAATAAAGATATCTTTTGCAGTCCTTCCTTCTTACACTCGGGGGATCCGTAATATTTATGAGTACTACCCAAAGATGGGTGTATTCAGTGTATATGCTGCAAATATTATTTGAAAATATGCCTATTAGTATACAACCCAGAGGTGGAACTCCCAGAGGTAGTGGAATCACTGGCCTCTGGGTGCACCAGGGACACACAGCTAAATCCATCTATAACCGCTGCCAGCAGCACAGATGGCAGTTATAGATGGATTTATTTGTGCAGTTTAGACTTCATGCACCTCCGGTTTAATTTATTGTGAGTCACAATAAACAAAAAATAATTTATTGCACTAACTGCCAGCGGTGCCTGAACATATGCAACATGGCAGTCAGAGGAGCCACTGCATGT